>CM024521.1:3621371-4239763 GCA_014182375.1 Eucalyptus virginea
TGGTGTGTGAAAGGCTACTATGGACTGGATTCTTAGTTTACTTAGGTTATAAAATTCCTGAAAAGATAATTCTCTTTATAAAAAAATCCTGAAGTTGGCTTAGAATGGGGCCATTTAATGTATTTGGAAGGAAAGAAATTCTGTTTTGCATGCTGATCCCATGAACTAAATTGGTCAAATAGCTGCTTATGTTGTTATGATAAGTGTGTTGGAGAATTGATGAAGCCTTCCATTGGCGCACAATCGTGTTTTTCATTGATTTCTCCTAGCTCATTAAAATTGATTGATTTCTCATGTGTCTTTACTCGTTAACTTATGAACTTGTCTCCTTTTCATTTCTTGCCTCTCCATGTCAATTTATGCTCCATTTAGGTCGAATTCCTCTGATCAATCGGCACGTTTTATTTTCAAAAGCTTTGAAGGAAAAAAAAAGTTGCCCAAGATTATTTCCAAAAAGGGTAGCTGGGCAAGAAAATAAAAAATAAATGGGGCGTCGGGTTTGGACGCCAAATTTTATATGCTCAATAAAACAAGGAGGTTTTAAACTATGTGCGTGCAAAATTTGATAGATTAATTTTGAGTACGGGAGTATGTACGAATTTATTTTCGAAAGCTTTGAAGAAAAAAAAAAGTTGCCCAAGATTATTTCCAAAAAGGGTAGCTAGGCAAGAAAATAAAAAAAAAATGGGGCGTCGGGTTTGGACGCTAAATTTTATATGCTCAATAAAACAATGAGGTTTTAAACTAAGTGTGTGCAAAGTTTGATGGATTAATTTTGAGTACGAGAGTATGTACGAATTTATTTTCGAAAGCTTTGAAGAAAAAAAAAAGTTGCCCAAGATTATTTCCAAAAAGGGTAGCTAGGCAAGAAAATAAAAAAAAAATGGGGCGTCGGGTTTGGACGCTAAATTTTATATGCTCAATAAAACAAGGAGGTTTTAAACTAAGTGCGTGCAAAGTTTGATGGATTAATTTTGAGTACGAGAGTATGTACGAATTTATTTTCGAAAGCTTTGAAGAAAAAAAAAAAAGTTGCCCAAGATTATTTCCAAAAGGGTAGCTGGGCAAAAAAAAAAAAAATAAATGGGGCGTCGGGTTTGGACGCTAAATTTTATATGCTCAATAAAAGAATGGGGTTTTAAACTAAGTGTGTGCAAAATTTGATGGATTAATTTTAAGTACGGGAGCACATACAAATTTATTTTCGAAAGTTTTGAAGAAAAAAAAAAGTTGCCCAAGATTATTTCCAAAAAGGGTAGCTGGGCAAGAAAATGAAAAATAAATGGGGCGTCGGGTTTGGACGCCAAATTTTATATGTTCAATAAAACAATGAGGTTTTATACTAGGTGCGTGCAAAATTTGATAGATTAATTTTGAGTACGGGAGTATGTACGAATTTATTTTCGAAAGCTTTGAAGAAAAAAAAAAGTTGCCCAAGATTATTTCCAAAAAGGGTAGCTGGGCAAAAAAATAAAAAATAAATGGGGCGTCGGGTTTGGACGCTAAATTTTATATGCTCAATAAAAGAATGGGGTTTTAAACTAAGTGTGTGCAAAATTTGATGGATTAATTTTAAGTACGGGAGCACATACAAATTTATTTTCGAAAGTTTTGAAGAAAAAAAAAGTTGCCCAAGATTATTTCCAAAAAGGGTAGCTGGGCAAGAAAATAAAAAATAAATGGGGCGTCGGGTTTGGACGCCAAATGTTATTTACTCAATAACACAAGGAGATTTTAAACTAGGTGCGTACAAAGTTTGATGGATTAATTTTGAGTACATAGCATGTACGAATTTATTTCCCAAAACTTTAAACAAAGAAAAAAGAGTTGACCAAGTTTATTTCAAAAATGGTTGTTGGGCAAGAAATAGAGAAAAAAAATGAATTGTCGGGTTTTGACGCCAAATTTTATATACTCGATAAAACAAGGAGGTTTTAAAAATGAGGTGTCGGGTTTGGTAGCGTCGGTAGCAAAGAGAAGGTAATCATCCCGCATCTGTCTAGTGTTTCCCTTAATAGAATTTGCTTAATATTCTCTTCCTGATTTATATTTACTTAAAATTCTTGCTTGCTGTTATGTTCGGGAAAAAAGGTTGATTTGCTTAAGAACAAGTTTGGATTTGATGATGCTTTCAACTACAAGGAAGAACTGGAAATGGATGCTACACTGAAAAGGTGAACCAGGAATATAGTAACGAAAATTGAGCAAATGATTGATTGTACATCCAAACTTCAAGAAAGGTGACTTGGTTTGGGGCGTGACTGGATGGGAGGAGCGTAGTCTAATTGCTGTGAGATTTAGGTGATCCAGTCGAGAGCTTTGGGAAATTAGAATGAGGAGTATATTAGGAACTCTATATACCTAATAAACTTTGTCAATCTAAACCTGAGGCAGCAACTCAAAGTAATATAGTCATCCCAAATGAGCCAAAAGCAGCAACAATACCAAAAATTCTAGGCGAGACAGAGACATTCTACGCGAGACCATCCACAAACTCATGTCAGCAATTTGCGCAACCATTTCAAATGAACCAGTTCAACAACCACACACCCATTACTACAACAAACCAATGTCAACGAAATTTAAAATAAAATTCAAGTGAAATCAAGACAGCTAAACTGTGACATCCTGAAATTCGACCCCGTTTCGATAAAGTGAAATGGGCATTTCGTCGATGTGTTTACGGTCCTTTTTCTCTGAGCTGATCACTCACGAGTTAACTAACCTATTGGGGGAAGCCGTTAAGGGATGTATCTGCAGTAAAATCCCTAAAAGCTACTCAATTGGTTAGATTGGACTAAAATCGCGTTTGATTGATTCTAACCATGAAATTTAATTTGGTTTCGGGAATCAAATATTCGAGCGTGTCACAATTCATTTTTAGGATCCTGTCTCATCGTCCATCAAATTATTGACGAGTCCGAAATTTCAAGAAAGAAATTATCGGAGGAAAAATCGAAGACCAAAAGAAAATAGAAAGGGTTTAGGAAAGAGAAAAGAAAAATAAGAATAAGACTATTATTTTATTTATTTTCTCTCTCTCCCTTTTTCTCTCTTTTTCTCTCTCTCTCTCTCTCTCTCTCTCTCTCTCTTTTCTTTTCTCTCGTGCGTGAAAACCCCCCTCCACCTAATGCCTTGCTGTTTTTCACTTTCCCTCTTTCACTTTTCACCTTTTGACTATTCAACACTTATCCTTTCTCTCTTCTCTCTCTTATCTCTTCCTCTCTCTCACTCGGCACTCTTCTCTCTCTCCCCTCTGGTTCGAACGAAAAGAGAAGCAAGCAGAAGCGGAAGCTGCACAAAGACAGCAGCTCAGCGAAGACTGGACCAATCGCCGTCGCCGCCGTTTCGCCGTCCGCGAGCCCCCGCGTCTTCAGCTCGCTGCCGTCCCTCCCCTATGCGAGTCCAGCCGCTGCCCAGCTCAGTTTGGCGCCTCCGGCCACCGCCTACCTCCGTCCGACCACCGTGCAGCCTCCCCGGCGTCCCCCTCGCCCTCCGCCGGCCTTCCCTCGCCGCCCTAGCCGCCGGATTAGCTCCAGCAAGCCTTGAACCGCAACCCACAAAATGGGTTTCCAGTTGGTTCGGGCCCGCTTTTGGGCCATTTCCGGGCCCCGAACCCGAGCTGTGCTTTAGGAAGAATTGTTCCTCGCGTCGCCCCCGTCAGATTGATCCGATTTGCGCGCGTTTAGTGAGTAATCTCACTAATCCCTGATTAGTTGGCTAATTATGCTTAATTTTGGTTTAGTCTTAATTAATTATGTTTAGGTTATTAGATTAGAATAAATTAGCAATTATTAGTCAATTGTGATGCGATTTAGATAAATTGATTGCGCAATTAACAAGTAGACGTGGTCTACTATTTATTGGAAGAATCTCGGGAATTTTCCGACCCTAATCGGGCTTCATTTTGGCGATTCGGGCCTAAGTGGGATTTTTTGGCATTTAATTAATTTTCGGAATTAAATTAAATAATTATTTATTTTCCGAAAATTCAAGGGAGATGGTCCGGAACCGGAATATTATGCTGATGATTGTGGTGAAGTCCGTTTATTTAATCGGGCTTTATTTTGAGCTAAATTGAATTTTTAATATTAATTATTTAATTTTCGAAATTAATTAATTATTTATTTATTTTCCGAAAATTCAATTGGGATGGCCCGTGACCGGAAATTCATGCTGATGACCGTGGTGAAGTTCGTTTATTCAATTGGGCCTTATTTTGAGCTAAACGGAATTTTTAATATTTAATAATTAATTTTTCGAAATCAATTAATTAATTAATTAATTTTCATAAATTAAGATTGAGATGGCCGACGACCGAAATCTCGTGCTGATTGTTGTGTCGCAGTCCATTTATTTATTTGAGCTTTGAATTGTGCCAAATTGATTTAATTGTGGATATTTAGGATATGTTCCTAAATTGATTATTTGGGTAAATTGAGTACGAATTAAGGTTGTGGATAATTACTTTAGAAATGGAATGAATCATCATGAAAAGCACGTGGCTCGGTGAATAGTACATCATCTCGGAGAATGCACGGGATTTGATGATTAGATATGTCACCTCGGAGATTGCACATGGCTTAGTGACGAAGTATGTCACCTTGGAGAATGCATGTGGCTCGATGATTGGTTCTATGAGTTATGATTGAATAGCAATATATTATCAGCTTTGGGTGAGCATATGGTATACTATATCGGCCTTCGGGCGATATGTCAGCTTTGGGTGAGCAGTATACCGGTATACTATATCGACCTACGGGCGATATGTCAGCTTTGGGTGAGTAGTATACTTTATTATCAGCTTTGGGCGAGCAATATATTATCAGCTTTGGGTGAGCATATGGTATACTATATCGGCCTTCGGGCGATATGTCAGCTTTGGGTGAGCAGTATACCGGTATACTATATCAGCCTTCGGGCGATATGCCAGCTTTGGGTGAGTAGTATACCTTATTATCAGCTTTGGGTGAGCTATACTATCTATTTATCAGCTTTGGGTGAGCAGTCCTGATTTGATAGTGTTGGAGAAATCTTTCCTGAATATTTTGAAGCTGACAAAACGTTTCTATCAGTCTAGTCTGGATATCTGCAGATCATCTAGTTTAAAGTCTGAAGACTTTCTGCTCACCAGACTCAAGATTCAAGACTCCAGACTCAAGACTCAAGACTCAAGACTCAAGACTCAAGACTATTCTCATTGACAGTCTTTCTGATCCAATGACGAAGGAAATCCAGAGCCGAAGTATATGGTTGAGGATTTAATCCTGCTCTCTGGAGAAGATCTTTTTTGGTTGGATAAATATAACGGATTCTTTTGTTCGTATCTAGATCAATTGAAGATCCGATGGTCGATGAAGTATTCTTGGAATGTTCTATTCTTGGAAACCAAGATCCTGATTGTATGGGCGAACAGGATTGATGGGCTATCGTCAGGTTCCTTTAATAGCTCGAATGATCTTCTTGATTGATTCCGTCCAATGGGTAGATTGGAGGAATTCCTTTAGAAAGTGCCAACGGGTATGATGGCATAAAGGAGTACAAAAAGGAAGACGTTCTAGTTGTTTGAGTACGTGATCGATAGAGAAATTCCAGAGTCTGAAGCATCTTGAATATTAGTCGATTCATTCTGAGCGAAATTGTATACACAGAGAGTGTCCATACTTGGTGATACCTTGAGTGAGTGTGGTAGATCATCTACACATAGAAATCAAGGAAGATCAACACTGTAACATCTCTTTGTTCATAGTGGAATCCAGCCAATTGACTGTCAGTGCAGAAGAGTGGATGTAGGCTTGAATAAAGCCGAACCACTATAAACCGCGTGTTCAATTCTCTCTTTCCTTTACTTAGTCTTACGTTGATTATTACTTAATCGCAAATTCTTCAACTGTCTAAGTATTGCACAATTATAAAGAAAAATCCGTTATATACCTATTCACCCCCTTCTAGGTACTCGTACTAGCAATATCAATTGGTATCAGAGCTCGTGTTCTTACTTTATTTGAAGTGTTTTACTTCAGAGTAAAAGATCCATGGCTAGTATGCTAGCACCAGGGCTAGTGGAAGGGCAAAGCAATACCAGACCACCCTACTTTGATGGAAAGGATTACAACATCTGGAAGAACAAGATGAAAGCTTTCCTATGATCAAAGGATCCTCTAGAATGTGACGTTGTGGAAAGAGGAATCACTCCTACTGTTGCATCAGCCTCTGAAAGAGGGAAAGAAACTGTTGAGACCAGCGGAATGACTCAGGAAGAAATAAACAAGAGACGAGCACTCGATGCAAAAGAAATTTACTCTTTATATTATGCATTGTCTCCAACTGAATATAACAGAATATCTTCTTGTGTCACAGCAAAAGAAGTATGGGACAGATTACATATCACCTATGAAGGAACAGATCGAGTGAAGGAGACCAGAATCAACATTCTCCTCGATCAATATGAAGCCTTCAAAATGAAACCAGGAGAATCTATAACCGACATGTTTAGTCGTTTTACGATATTGTCAATGGTCTTGAGAACCAAGGACAAAAATTTTTGATCCCATGAAGGTGAACAAGCTACTGCGTGGACTCTCTAAGGATTGGAATCATATAAAGACTTCAATAAGAGAGACGCAAAGAATTATGCCTCTATCTGTCGACGAGCTAATTGGAACTCTTCAGTCTTATGAAGTGGAACGAATTAATGAAGACGAAGATCCAAGAGGTAAGAAATCCATTGCATTAAAATCAAATGATAATTCTGATGATACAGATTCAGGAGATAATATGAACGACGAGGAGCTTGCTCTCATGATAAGAAGATTCAAAAAACTGAATAGAAAAGGAAGAAGGTTCAACTCAAAGAAACAAAGTTTTCAGAGACAGCAGACCAAGTCTGTTGATGATGAGGAACCAAACAAAGATGTAGTCTACTTCAAATGTAAGAAAAAAGGGACACATCAGACCCAACTGTCCTCTTCTAAAGAAGAAAAGAGGAAAAGCTGAGAAGTTTCGAAAAGCTCTCAAAGCCGAAACCTGGAGTGATACAGAATGTGAAGAAAGTGATAATGAATATGCCAACATATGTCTGATGGCACATTCAGACTCAGACTCAAACTCAGATTCTGGATCAGACTCAGACAGTGAATTTGAAGTAAGTTATTTTAAAATTCCTGTCAAAGTTTCTAAATACATTGATGAACTGTGTTTTAGTCTTAAGACTTCTCTCAAAAGGATTTCCGAACGTCAAAAGGAAAACTCAGCTCTAAGACAAAAGGAAACCATTTTAGAAGAAAGAGTTAAAAGTTTAGACTTGAATGTTTCTGCTCTTAAAGAAAAAGAAGATAATCTTTTGAAAGAAAATGTTTTCTTAAAAACGGACTTATCAAATATTTCTAAGAAATTTTCAATAGGATCCGAAAAGCTTGAAAAAGTTCTTTCAGTACAAAGACCTTACTTCAATAAGTCTGGTCTAGGCATGACAGCAGAAACAATTCCCTTGATTGATTTTCCTAAAGTAAAAGAAAGAATTAAGAAAAGACCGTCAAGAGAGGCTTACAAAAATCATTTCAAGAAAGTTTTTGTAAAGTCTGTAGGTCGAAATGCTCTAAGGTGTTCAAAGTGTAACAGTAAGGATCACTTTGAAAAAGAGTGTCCTATGGTTTGGAAGCTTTGTTAAGAAAGTATGGCCTAATAATGTTTATCCTACTAACACCAAAGGACCCAAGAAAATTTGGGTACCAAAGAAAACTTGAGATTTTCTTTTAAATGTAGGTCTCCGTCAAGAAAAGGTAAAGTGGTATCTTGACAGCGGATGTTCAAGACACATGACAGAGACTCAAAGTGCTTCATAAAGCTTGTTCAAGTAAACGGTGGAAATGTTTCATTTGGAGGAAACGGCAAAGGAAGCATTGTGGGATTTGGAACTGTGAAAATTGGAAATCTCACAATAAGCAATGTTTCTCTAGTGGAAGGACTCAACTATAACCTTCTCAGCATTAGCCAATTGTGTGATACCGGTTTCAAGATCTCCTTTCAGGAAGGAATATGCTCTGGAATCAGTAAAGACTCAACTCAGTCTTTCATGGGTCGAAGGCATGGAAATATCTACCGATTGATTTCAAAAAGAGGTATTCGTACACTTCCCTTGTGCCGATTGAACTTCCCTTTTCAAAACTGAGTTATATATATACAGTTCTCATTTTCAATCTTCAAAACCCTAAAAAGCATTCTCCTCCCAATCCGGTTTCTACTTCGTGTTCATCTTCGAGAAAGTTGTCATCTTTTCTTGGGAAAGCAAGTAAAGGAATCTTTCAGCGACAAAGAAGGATGTCTTCTTCGAGGAAGTCTTCAAGAATCACGAACAGGGGACCACAGAGAATGAAGGAGGGACCTACCCATTTCGATCTCACCAAAGAGGAAGAATTATCGAGTCAGCAACAGAGCCCGATTCACTCTCCACCACGTCACTCAACGCCATCTACCCTACAAGGTGCGGGTCAACATCTGGAGGAAGAGATAATCAAGGACGCAGACCCTGTAAGAGTCCAAAAACCCTCTTATATTTACAAACTCTACCGTGCGTTGAAAAGTACTGGGACTCCGTTGAAATACGTGGATGATTTTCTCAAAGATAAGAATTATGGGAATGAGTATATCTTTCTGAAAAGAATGGAGGATTTGGGAATTGCTCCGAAGGGTAAAGCAGAGGAAGCGCTTGCGAATATTCCCAGTGACCCTCGTATGTCGGGACCGAATCTGACTGATGGGAACGACGATGATAAAATGTTCACTGATTTTCAACCTAGAATGGGTATTGCTGCAAAGGTGAATGGAAAGAAGATGGAGTTATTTAAATCGAAGGAACAGGAGAATTTGTTTTTCAAACTGTTGAAACAAGGGGTGATAAACCCTAGGAGTGTTGATTTCGATTTCTTGGATGCTGTTAATGTGAACTTAAGGGAGAAGTTCAGTCTGCTTCAACTGGAACGTTTTTGCACTAATACCACAGATGGTTATGCTCAACTGACTGCGTATTTCTACTCGAATCTCAGCTTTATAGATGCGAATAGAATATCATTCAGTGTTCGAGACCAGGATTATGTGTTAGACGTGGACATGTTGGCGGACATAATTGGAGTTGAACGAGGACGCTATCAACCAATCAAAGTCTCAATTGCTCGTGCCTCATTGGAACTTGTCAAAGATAGAGATGTAGAGGGAAGAATCATCTATTCAAGGATGCGTGCCATCAATATTGTGCTGCACAAAATTGTGATCAATTGCATCAGGCCGAAGTCTACATCAAAGACTGATGTGTCTAATTCAAAGGCAAAATTGATGTACGCAATCAACTCAGGGATGAAGTTCTCTCTTCCTCACACTATTCTCTTTCACATGTACAGAGCAATGTCAAAGGACAAGGGACAATTGCCTTATCCAGGTCTGGTGACCAAGATCTTCAGACACATGAATATTGAACCGCCACACACACTTTGTGTTCGACCGTGCGATAAGATGGTGGTAGGTTTGAAGATGTTAACGAAGATGCGTCTGCAAGAACTTTCCAAGGCAATGGAGAAATTCAGAGTGAAGACTCCAGTTCCGTCTGCTTCAAAGCGAAAAGGGAAGGAGGCCATTGGTGCCCCATCCAAAAAGAAGAGAACTCTTATCTTGGAGGATGAAGATGAGGAGGAAGATCTTACAATCACTGCCTTGATAAGGACCAGACGTTCTGTTCCCCAATCGACAGAACAACAGAAGAAACAGAGAGAAGAAGAGGACCAAGCCAAGATCAGAGAAGAAGAAGAGCAGCGAGAGAGGGAGAAAAAAGCTGAAAAAGAAGGAGAAGAAGAGCAAGAAAAGTCTACAGCTGAATCTGGAGAGAAGGAGAATCAAGATACAGAAGAGGATGATCATCACTCTTCCCCTTTCGATGTCCTAGAGACAGGGGGAGTTGGCGAGCAAAGGTCCACACCTCATGCTGCCAATAGTGAAGGTCTAAGACAATCTCCAGCAGACCCAGAAGAGTTTCAGGCTTCTCAATTGCCTGAAGAAGAACACGATACGTCAACACCAAATCTGCAAGACTATACAAAAGCGCCATCGTCTGCATTCACTCCATCTGAGAAAGCAAATGCAAGTACTCAGACGAACAATTCTGCAGATTTTCATCGTATTATGGATGTTCTTCTGGAAATGCGTGGCCAAATCTACACTCTGGAATGTGAGATTCAAGCCATAAAAAATGCTGGACAAGCATCTTTAGTTACCCTGGAGGACAAAATGAAAGACCTCGCTCTACAACTTCAAGCCAATGCCAAAGGAGAAGAGGTAGCTCAACTAAGGGAAGACTTGAAGAGACTAGAAGGCGTAGTCCAGTCCATGGGAGATTTTCAAATCGTGCGCATTCCCAAGCAGACCTGACTCCTTTCTCACCTTTTTTTTAATGATGACAAAAAGGGGGAGAAGCAATTTGAACCAACCAACCTTCTTTGACTTTAAATTTATTTTTGTGGTTGAATATGTTTGTTTTTGAGTATGACTTGAGTGAACTTGGGTGTGAACTTGAATTTGACTGAATTGGCTGTGGACTTAGATGCTTGACTGTTTGCATTTATATCAAGTGTTGTTATATGGTATTACTCATGAAAGACTAACCAATTTTCTGTGGATGCAGAGTCTGGTTGTTTTGTTAAATCTTTATGAGATAGCCATATTGCTTGAGAAATGTTTTTGCAGGTCAAAGTGGTTCAAATCTACAGGAAAGTTTTGTCACCATCAAAAAGGGAGAGATTGTTGGAGAAATCTTTCCTGAATATTTTGAAGCTGACAAAATGTTTCAGTCTAGTCTAGATATCTCGCATATCATCTAGTTTAAAGTCTGAAGACTTTCTGCTCACCAGACTCAAGATTCAAGACTCCAGACTCAAGACTCAAGACTCAAGACTATTCTCATTGACAGTCTTTCTGATCCAGTGACGAAGGAAATCCAGAGCCGAAGTATATGGTTGAGGATTTAATCCTACTCTCTGGAGAAGATCTTTTTGGTTGGATAAATATAACGGATTCTTTTGTTCGTATCTAGATCAATTGAAGATCCGATGGTCGACGAAGTATTCTTGGAATGTTCTATTCTTGGAAACCAAGATCCTGATTGTATGGGCGAACAGGATTGATGGGCTATCATCAGGTTCCTTTAATAGCTCGAATGATCTTCTTGATTGATTCCGTCCAACGGGTAGATTGGAGGAATTCCTTTAGAAAGTGCCAACGGGTATGATGGCATAAAGGAGTACAAAAAGGAAGACGTTTTAGTTGTTTGAGTACATGATCGATAGAGAAATTCCAGAGTCTAAAGCATCTTGAATATTAGTCGATTCATTCTGAGCGAAATTGTATACACAGAGAGTGTCCATACTTGGTGATACCTTGAGTGAGTGTGGTAGATCATCTACACATAGAAATCAAGGAAGATCAACACTGTAACATCTCTTTGTTCATAGTGGAATCCAGCCAATTGGCTGTTAGTGTAGAAGAGTGGACGTAGGCTTGAATCAAGCCGAACCACTATAAACCGCGTGTTTAATTCTCTCTTTCCTTTACTTAGTCTTACGTTGATTATTACTTAATCGCAAATTCTTCAACTGTCTAAGTATTGCGCAATTATAAAGAAAAATCCGTTATATACCTATTCACCCCCTCTAGGTACTCGTACTAGCAATATCAGATAGGACTTCATAGATAGTATTGAATATGCTGATCGAGCATGGGTCGTGATGACATGTAATCGACTAGGTCGATTGATCATTGCTTTGATTTGATGTCGTAAATTGATTAACTGATTGGAAATGATCGTGAGTGGTCTTGTTGGCATGTAATCGACTAGGTCAATTTGATCGATACTTTGATATGTGATTTGATTGATTGTGCATTGAGATATTTGAAGTATCTGTGTATAATCTTGAATTGCAGGTTGAGACTGATGCCAAGGTACGTCTTTTGCCCTGTGCGTGTATAGGCAGCCTATAGTATAATGGTTTACTAATCAGGCTTAGTGGGGTAGAACTCGCTGAGACATAATCTCATCCCAGTTTGGGGAAAACATTTTAGGACCCCGCTGAGGAGCTGAGGAGGAGTCTAAGAAGGAGAACTCGGAGGTGAAACTTAAAGAGAAGGATTTTTGGAAGAATAAGATAATCCCGAGAGGGGCCTTAAGTATGGCATGGATAGACTGAGAGTCTATCTTCTTTTGAGAATTTCTTTTGAAGTGAATAGTTATGAATTGGTTTGTGTTTTGTATAAAAGTTTGGTTATAAATTTCAATATGAAAAATATGGCCCTACTTTTCTATCCCATCGTTTTATTGTCTAGGATTTTAAGCATTTTCGCATGTGCTTAATAAAAGAAAGGGTCGGCGATACATTGTCCTGGGATATCGCATTATAAAATCGACCAAATGAGAAGGATGTGTGCGTGCCCGAGGATCGGGGCGTGACATCCAGTTTAAGTGGTATCAGAGCGAAGTTGAAGATTGGAGTGATAAGGAGCGATGACCATGGGATAGTTAGTAGGAAAGGCCTTTAAATTCATGATGGTGCATGTCTGTGTTAGCTGAGTGCTAAAATTATTTGTTGTGTGAGGATCGCTCATCTTCTAATCTAGTGTGGATGTGGAAGACGGGTTTTAGTGTAAAGACTGAACCATGAGCAAGTAGGAGTTAAGAACTCCTAGTAAGAGGACAATGCCCTTTGTGACTCGGGATAAAGCACTGACAAATGTCGGTACCCGAGGTGGTTGTGGCAGAGCATTGGCTCTGGCCAGTTCAAATGTTAGAGTACCACCGCAGGTTAGTACTAGTGTAGCAGCGTCAAATGATCCTAAGTTCGATAGGATCGTTTTGATGCTAGTGTTCCTTGGGAATTGGGATGCTAGTGTTCCTTGGGAATTGGATGAGCCAGGAGGCTCAGGATCAAGCCGTTGTTGTTGTCGCTATCATTACTGCCGTTGTCGCTTCACCTGCTGAGATCTAAAGTGGAGATGTGATCCAGGAGCGAGTCATTGCATTCGAGCCGAGGTATAGATCTATATTGGAAATCGGTCGAAATGAAAATCGGTCAAGGAAAAAAGTATTCTATTCCACTCACAAGGAAGGGTGGGATAGTCAAGTCAGCACCGAGTCAAATAGATCAAATTGTTTCCGGACGTGATGATGGAGATTGGTCTTATGTCCTTCATAGGATGCGAAATTGTTTAGAGTATAGCCAACAGGGATATCTGGTTGGGAGCGGTTCTAGCAGACCGATGGGACAACCAGAAAGAGTGTGTGCTGTCACTTGGCAGGAGATAGAAGACTCACCTGATAAGTGTCAGAATTGTAGAAGGAAGCATGGATGAATCCAGTGTCCGAATATGACTAGAACCTGTTGTGATGATGACTAGCGTGGCCATCAGGTGAAGGACTGTCAGTGGAAGTCTAAGGTGGCATAGACATCGTTACTGCGGCCAGGAAAGAATGGGAGTAGAATGGACTTTGCACCGATTAGAGAAAGAATGTGTTGGAAGTGATTTTATCAAAGCAATGTAGCATGAGTTTTGTGCTGAATTGGTAGAACTTAAATTGTTGAAGTAAAAGTGAAAGAGAGGGAATCACTAGCAATAGTTATGCTTGATTAGTTGCTAAAGTGTGAATTTGATGCCACATGAATAGTGTGGGCTTATGAAGCATCTTGTGATAATGAATCATGATCATTGAGTAATTCAGTTTAGTCTATTAACATGTGAAAGTGTCGAGGTTATTGGGAGTTGAAAAGAATCTTCGATTTCATTAATCTCATTGGTTGAAGGTAACTTGTTTATTAGACAAAGGTTGCCAAGGTTGCTTGACGATTGTCTTGGGTAGGACAGATTGGAGAACTAGAGATGGAGGACCTCTCAGTGGTCTAAGAATTTCTAGATGTGTTGTCACAAGAATTGTCAGACCGTCGTCAAAGAAAGAGATAGAAATCGCGATCAAACTAGCACCAGGATAGAGCCACTCTCGAAGGCTTCTTACCTGCTGTTGTTGTCTGAACTGATAGAATTGAAGATGCAAATGTGAAGATTGATGAATGAAGAATTCATGCATATCAGTGCATCACTTTGAGGAAACATCAGTTTTGTTTGTGAGAAAAAGAAAGATAGTTTGTTGTGAGTATGCATCGACCACCGTCAACTCAATTAGGTGACGATTAAGGACAAATGTCCATTGTATAAGATCGGTGAATGGTGTGACTAGTTATAAAGAGTATCAATGTTTTAAAGGTCGACTTGAGATTATGAAGTCATTGGTTACGAACCAGGAAGGAGGTTGTACGAAAGACAGCTGTTCATACTTGATATGATCTTTATGAGAGTATTGTAAGATCGTTTGATCGATAAACACTCCGATTACTGTCATGGATTTGACAAATCGAATGTTCAAGGAATATCTAGGTTAGATTGTTCATTGATGATATCTTGGTCTATTCGAGAAGCAATGAAGAGCATGAGAATCATCCGAGATTATTGCTTCGACCTTAAGAACTCATCTAAAGTTTAGCAAATGAGTTTTGGTTATGTGTTGCGTTCTTAGAATGGATTTCCGAGAAGGAATCTCCATCGAACCCGAGCAAGATAGAAGCCGTGATCAGTGGACCAAGACCGACAACGGTATCAAAGATCAAAAGTTTTCTAGGGTTTAGCAAGTTATTACGAAGGTTTGTGGAAGGGTTCTCATCGATAGCGCCGCCTCTGACAAAGCTCCTGAAGAAAGAAGAGAAATTTGTATGGTCAAACAAGTGCAAGCGTAGTCTCCAAGAGCTGAAGGAAAAGCTGACTACCGCACCTGTACTAACGATTCCATCTGGTCCTGGAGGATTCGAGATCTATAATGATGAGTCATTTAGGGGATTGGGTTGCGTGCTGATGCAACATGGCAGAGTTGTTACATACGCTTCCCAACAGTTGAGACCTCATGAATTGAATTATCCGACACATGACTTAGAACTTGCAGCCATCATATTTGCATTGAAGATTTGGAGGCACTACTTGTGCGGAGGAAAGTTTCAAATCTTCACGAACCATCAGAATCTCAAGTATTTGTTCTCTCATAAGGAATTGAACATGAGACGACGCCGATGGATGGAATTGCTAAGGATTATGACTGTGATATCCTATATCACTTGGGAAAGGCGAACAAGGTCGCCGATGCATTGAGTCGGAAGTCTTCAATAGCACAAATCTTGCTTAAGGAGTGGAACTTAATCGAGAGAGCTCAAAATTCAGAATTTAAATTTGAGATAGGCCACCTCTCAAGTCTTATGGCCACCCTCAGAGTTTAACCAGATGTCCAGGTCAGAATCAAGCACTCCAACCAACAGATCTAGATGTACAGAGAATTCTTCAAGAGGATACTAATAAAAGAAATGCTAATTTTCAAGTTTCTGATGATGGGTACTGAGGCTTCGTGGACGTTTGGTTGTACCTGACGATGTAGAGTTTAGAGAATGAATTTTATCTGAAGCACATCGTAGTAACTACAACATTCATCCTGGAAGCACCAAGATGTATCGGAATCTACGTCAACACTACTGGTGATCAAGTATGAAGGCGGACATCGCTAAGTATGTGGCCAAGTGTTTGACTTGTCAGCAAGTAAAAGCCCAGCATTTCAAGCCGGGAGGATTTCTGCAACCTCTCACGATCCCAGAGTGGAAATGGGAGCATATCACGATGGACTTCGTGACTGAACTACCAATGAGTCAGGGGGGAATGATTTGATTTGGGTAGTAGTCGACAGGCTGACAAAGTCGGCTCACTTCATTGTAGTTCGAAAGGATCTGAGTCTTGATAGGCACGCAGATCTGTATGTGCGTCAAGTGGTTCGTATGCATGGAGTACCGGTTACGATAACATCTGATAGAGACCCGAGGTTTACGGCTGCTTTTTGGAAGAGCTTGCAGAGTGCTTTAGGTATAAAACTTCAGTACAGTATGGCATATCATCCTCAGACGGATGGCCAGTCTGAAAGGACAATTCAGACTCTTGAAGACATGCTAAGAGCATGTGTAATAGACTTCAAAGGAAGTTGGGAGGATCAGCTTCATCTGGTGGAATTCACTTACAACAATAGTTATCAGCAAAGCATCAAGAGGGCTCCTTTTGAAGCGTTGTATGGCAGAGCATGCAGAACTCTAGTGTGTTGGGATGAAGTCGGAGAAAGGAAGATAACAGGCACAGAGTTGGTTCAGTGATCAGTAGATGCCATGGTAGTGATCAGAGACAGATTAAAGACAGCATAGAGCAGGCAGAAAAGTTATGCAGATAAGCGTCGAAGCTCTTTGGAATTCCAAGTTTGTGATCACGTGTTTCTGAAAGTGTCACCAATGAGGGGAACTTCGTGCTTTGGTAAGAAAGGTAAGTTGAGTCCGAGGTACGTAGGTCTGTTTGAGATTCTTGAAAGAATCGGAAACCTAGCGTATCGTCTTGCATTGTCGCCAAGATTGGCGCAAGTGCATGACATCTTTCACGTGTCGATGTTAAGGAAGTACGAGCCTGACTCGACCCACATGCTCAATTTCGAGGAATCGGACGTGGATGACCGTGTGCCATATGTTGAAAGCCCGGTTCAGATTGTCGATCGTAAAGAGCAAGTTCTGCGTGCAAAGACCATTCCGTTGGTCAAAGTGGTCTGGCAACACCACGGTACTGAAGGAGCGACTTGGGAGATTGAAGAATCGATGAGACAATTGTACCCCCGCCTTTTTGATCAAAGTGCAAGGGTTTAAATTTCGAGGACGAAATTTTTATAAGGGGGGAAGAGTTTTGACATCCTGAAATTCGACCCCGTTTCGATAAAGTGAAATGAGCATTTCGTCGACGTATTTACGGTCCTTTTTCTCTGAGCTGATCACTCACGAGTTAACTAACCTATTGGGGGAAGCCGTTAAGGGATGTATCTGCGGTAAAATCCCTAAAAGCTACTCAATTGATTAGATTGGATTAAAATCGCGTTTGATTGATTCTAACCATGAAATTTAATTTGGTTTTGAGAATCGAATATTCGAGCGTGTCACAATTCATTTTTAGGATCCGTCTCATCGTCCATCAAATTATTGAGCGAGTCCGAAATTTCATTAAAGAAATTATCGGAGGAAAATTCGAAGACCAAAAGAAAATAGAAAGGGTTTAGGAAGAGAAAAGAAAAATAAGAATAAGACTATTTTTTATTTCTTTTTTCTCTCTCCCTTTTCTCTCTCTTTTCTCTCTCTCTTCTTCTCTCTCTCTCTCTCTCTTTTCTTTTCTTCGTGCGGAAAACCCCCTCCACCGAATGCCTTGCCAATTTTTCACTTTCCCTCTTTCACTTTTCACCTTTTGACTATTCAAACCCCCTCCTTTCTCTCTCTCTCTCTTATCTCTTCCTCTCTCACTCGGCACTCTTCTCTCTCTTCTTTCTTCGAACGTGAAGCAAGCGAACAAAAGCACGAAGACAGCAGCTCACCAAAGACTGGACCAGTCGCCGTCGCCGCTCGCACCGCCACTCGGACGCCCACCGTTTGCCGCCATTTCGCCGTCCGCGCACCCCGCGTCTTCCCCTCGCACCCGGTCCCTCCCCTATGCGATTCCAGCCCGCCCAGGCTCGGTTCAACGCCTCCGGCCACCGCCTACCTCCGTCCGACCACCACCGTGCGGCCTCCCCGGCGTCCCCCTCGCCCTCCGCCGGCCTCCCTCGCCGCCACTAGCCGCCGGATTAGCCTCGGCAAGCCTTGAACCGCAACCCACAAAATGGGTTTCCAACGACTTCGGGCCCGCTTTTGGGCCATTTCCGGGCCCCGAACCCGAGCCGTGCTTTGGGAAGTTGTTCCTCGCGTCGCCCCGTCGGACTTGATCCGATTTGCGCGCGTTTGGTGAGTAATCTCACTAATCCAGGATTAGTTGGCTAATTATGCTTAATTTTGGTTTAGTCTTAATTAATTATGTTTAGGTTGTTAGATTAGAATAAATTAGCAATTATTAGTCAATTGTGATGCGATTTAGATAAATTGATTGTGCAATTAACAAGTAGACGTGGTCTACTATTTATTGGAAGAATCTCGGGAATTTTCCGACCCCTAATCGGGCTTCAATTTGGCGATTCAGGCCTAAGTGAGATTTTTTTTTAGGCATTTAAATATTAATTTTCGGAATTAAATTAAATAATTATTTATTTTCCAAAAATTCAAGGGAGATGTCCGGAACCGGAATATTATGCGGATGATTGTGGTGAAGTCCGTTTATTTAATCGGGCTTTATTTTGAGCTAAATTGAATTTTTAATATTAATTATTTATTTTTCGAAATTAATTAATTATTTATTTATTTTCCTGAAAATTCAACTGGGATGGCTCGTGACCGGAAAATTATTCTGATGACCATGGTGAAGTTCGTTTATTTGATTGGACCTTATTTTGAGCTAAACGGAATTTTTAATATTTAATAATTAATTTTCAGAAATTAAGATTAGATTATTTATTTATTTTTCGAAATTAAGTTTGATTGTCATGGCGAAATCTCGTTTATTTATTTGAGCTTTGAATTGTGCCAAATTGATTTAATTGTGGATATTTAGGATATGTTCCTAAATTGATTATTTGGGTAAATTGATTTAAGGTTATGGATAATTACTTTAGAAATGGAATGAATTATCATGAAAGCACGTGGCTCGGTGAATAGTACATCATCTCGGAGAATGCACCGGATTTGATGATTAGATATGTCACCTCGGAGAATGCACATGGCTTAGTGACAAAGTATGTCACCTTGGAGAATGCATGTGGCTCGATGATTGGTTCTATGAGTTATGACTGAATAGCAATATATTATCAGCTTTGGGTGAGCATATGGTATACTATATCGGCCTTCGGGATTGGATGAGCAAGGTATTTGGTATACTATATCGACCTACGGGCGTATGTCGGCTTTGGGCATGAAATACTTTATTATCAGCTTTGGGCAAGCAATATATTATCGGCTTTGGGTGAGCATATGGTATACTATATCATTTGGCGATATATCGAAGCTTTGGGTTAGCGGTATACCGGTATACTATATCAGCCTTCGGGCGATATGCCAGCTTTGGGTGAGCAATATACCTTATTATCAGCTTTGGGTGAGCTATACTATCTATTTATCAGCTTTAGGTGAGTAGTCCTGATTTGATAGGACTTCATAGATAGTATTGAATATGCCGATCGAGCATGGGTCGTGATGACATGTAATCGACTAGGTCGATTGATCATGCTTTGATTTGATGTCGTGAATTGATTGGCTTATTGGAAATGATCGTGAGTGGTCTTGTTGGCATGTAATCGACTAGGTCAATTTGATCGATACTTTGATATGTGATTTGATTGATTGTGCATTGAGATATTTGAAGTATCTCGTGTATAATCTCGGGTGCGGAGTTGAGACCCGATGCCAAGGTATGTCTTCGCCCTGTGCGTGTATAGGCAGCCTATAGTATAATGGTTTACTAATCAGGCTTAGTGGGGTAGAACTCGCTAAGACGTAGTCTCATCCCAGTTTGGGGAAAACATTTCAGGACCCCGCTGAGGAGCTGAGGAGGAGTCTAAGAAGGAGAACTCAGAGGTGAAACTTAAAGAGAAGGATTTTTGGAAGAAGAAGATAATCCCAAGAGGGGCCTTAAGTATGGCATGGATGGACTGAGAGTCTATCTTCTTTTGAGAATTCCTTTTGAAGTGAATAGTTATGAATTGGTTTGTGTTTTGTATAAAAGTTTGGTTATAAATTTCAATATGAAAAATATGGCCCTGCTTTTCTATCCCATCCTTTTATTGTCTGGGGATTTTAACTGTTTCCGCATGTGCTTAATAAAAGAAAGGGTCGGCGATACATTGTCCTGGGATATCGCATTATAAAATCGACCAAGTGAGAAGGATGTGTGCGTGCCCAAGGATCGGGGCGTGACATAAACCCTCAACATAAATATAAAGCACCGCAATTTCAAGAAGATGATGAAGGTGTTGAGTGAGAGTCAAGCAAGCGCCAAGCGAATCTGAGCGAGCGTCGGATGGAGGCGTCGGGCGAGCATTGGACGAAGACGTCAGGCCGAGCGTCGGACGGAGGCGTCGGGCCGATGCACAATAGCAAAATACATACATATCGTTGTCAATTGGACGGACTGACGTCACTAAGTCTGACAAATATGATGATATCGTCATGAATTCACTGATCTCCTCTTGTCGTCAATCCCAGAAGTCCGTTAAAAAACCTAGCCACAAGAGATTGCACATTGGATGATGATCAGAAAACTTTACAAACTAGAAGTCTAAGATGAGCAACCGCTAGTCACACGAGCATGGGTAGAAATTATATCCAAATTTTGTTTAACAGAGAAACTAATTAATCACTTTCTACAAAGGTTTAAGAAAAATTAGCATTTTTAAGAGCCAAAATAACCCACATTGTCACTGGACTTACATCACTTGAGAGCATAGAGGATCTATAATTTTGCCTACATGGAATGCTAATTAGACCTCTTACCATTGATCTTCTCAAGAAACTTGATCACAATTTTTGAATTATTATCCCATATGATGTTCTCACATTTCATCACATACACCCAAGAAAATATTTTTCATGTTCTGCTTTTTCTAATGCTTGCAATGCACAAAGAGATTCTAGCATATCATTAGCTGAAAAGGAATGCACATAAAAGTGATACAACATACAATCCAACCAACAAAGATGCAGTTTTTCCGATGATTGCAATGTACGAATAGATTCCAGTAGGTCATTAGCTGAAAAGTAATGCACATAAAAGTGATAAAAATCATACAAGCCAACTAACAACGACACAAATGCAGCGGGCACCATTTTCACCTCAACAAACCGACTCAAAAATCTACTGCTTCTCATGCCGACACCCCCAAAACTCGAATCATGGAACCTTGTTCCCGACCAAACTCAAAGTTCCACTCATCCAAAGATGCTGATTCACTAAAATGGATAATACTAAGTGCAGAACTTCTCCACTTGTCGCAACACACCAATACCTCTTCCAAACTATTAGCTCCGCAATTTTCAATTCACTAAATCTCGGCCACAAGAAAATGATTGCTTGATACGCAGTGGCCTGAGCTAAAGAGGGGTCGACGGAAAATGAATCCGAACTCTAACTAAAGCAAACAAAACCTCTATCCTCCATCGCAATTCCTAGGCAAAACGTTTTAGAAATTTACCTGATAAAGGTAGGGCTGAAAAGGCGTCCAGAAGAACGGCGCGGCCATGGCGGATCACTTTGTCGTGTTCAGTGAGGTCGAATCCGGTTGCGACCTGAATCGGGTCAATCGAGTGGCGACTCGAATTGGGTCAATCGGGTCTTCACAATTTCAAAGGCCGAATTGTAGGGTTTGGGCAGACGAAGGGGTTGGGCTAGATTGGGGAGTTGATTTGATCAAAGAGCAACTCGGCTTGAGCAAACTCCTTGAATTTGAGTTCAGACTGAATTGATTTGGGCATGTGGGATTTGGGGTTCTTCCTCCATCGCTGAAGACGATTTGAGGCAAGTGAGAAAAGGGAAAACGTAAGAGCTCTTAACGACATCGTTTGTTTTGAAGGTTCTAGGGTTTTTTTTTTAATAAAACGGCGTCGTTTTGTTTTTAGGAATCCATGTCAGCGCCGATTCGACCACGTAGGACGGCCGGCGTTAACTTTGTATCCACGTAGGCATTTTCCGGTCTAAATTTGCCGGAAGGACTAAATCGGCACCAAATAAAAAGGTTTAGGACTAAATCGGCACCAAAAAAAGGTTTAGGACTAAATCGGCACAAAGACAAAAGGTTTAGGACTTTTTTGGCACTTTTCCCCTTATTTTTGCTACTCATCCTATAGAATATAGTAAAATAAATCTTAAAATTTTGAACCTAAATCATAAAGATAAACACAATATATTGGGTATAAAAGTAGTTTCTACAATCATAATAATCTAAAAGATTAATTAGTGATTATTGGTACTGTATACATAAGGAAGTTGCTTTTGCAAATGTTGTGGAACTAAAATTCTAAATTTCTATGGTTGAAAGAATATTATTCAAGTTCTAAACGTTATCTATTTATTCTAATGTAAAGCCAAAAATTTGAATTTGGTGTCCTCCCCTCAAAATATTCATTGTAACTTTGACAGATATTATTCTCTTTAATGAGTAATGAGTAAGATGAGGTAAAATTGTTGTCTAATGGGTAGAGATGGAAAGCATTGTTTTTTTCCAGGCCAATGCACCAATATCATTGAAGGAGGAATAGAAGAAACTACTGACAACGCCTCTAAACGGGGAAGTGGAGTTGTGAATCAGAGCTTGCAACTAACTACCCATTAACTGCAACAACAAAACCTATTCAGATTCCTTAATAAAATGTCTTGATAGTGGATCCGCATCTATAAAAGAAGTTTTTCTTTTCCCTTAATAAGGTGGGAGTTTGGCAATGGATCCCACCTATTTCGCTTCTTCACCTAGCTTTTGAGCCACGGGAGAAAGCTCAATTTAAATTAAAATGGAAGAAGTCTAATTTCAAAAGGGATATGTTCAGCGAAGCCCTAAAACTTGTCCAGAAAGTGCAATTGAGTCCTAAAACTTACAAAAGTTCAATCAAGTCCTAAAACTTGTCAAGTTAGTTCAATTGAGTCCTAAAGTGAACACCATTAGTCTTTTCCGTTAAAAATGCTGACGTGTCATTTTAAATTATTTTTTATTTTTCACATGGATTTTTTTAATGATTTTTATTCATTTAAAAAAGATTTAAAAACTAAAAATTAGATTTATTCATTTTATCTTATTTTTACCAAAAATTAAAAAAGTTATAAAAGTTATTTTTAAAATTGTTTTAAAAAAATTAGCGCTCTCCCACCCCCCGCCCTCGCCCCCGCCGCTGCCGCCGCCGCCGCCTCCGCCCATCACCGGAGGGGCCGAGCGACGGTCGTCGGCCCCAGGCGAGGTGGCCGGCCCCTCGCCGCCCCGGGCGAGGGCCGGCGACGGTCGCCCTCCTGGGCAAGGCTCGCCCGGATCCGGCGAGCCTCGCCGGCCTCAGCGAGGGCCGACGAGGCCTCGCCCGGGCGGGCGACGGTCGCTCGGCCTCGGGCGAGGGATGGCGACCCTCACCGGCCACGGGCGAGGCCTCATCGGCCCTTGCTCGGGGCTAGCGAGGCTCGCCGGATGCGGGCGAGGCTCGCCGGATCCGGCGAGCCTCGCCAAGATCTGGCGAGCCTCGCCGACCCCGAGCGAGGGCCAACGAGGCCTCGCCCAAGGCCGGCGACGATCGCTCGGCCCCGGGCGAGGGACGGCGACCGTCGCCCGCCCCGGCAAGGCCTCGTCGGCCCTCGCTCGGGGCCGGCGAGGCTCACCGGATCTCGACGAGCCTCGCCGGCCCCGAGCGAGGGCCGACGAGACCTCGCCCAAGGTAGTCGCCGGCCCCGGTGAGGCCGGCAAGGCCTTGTCCCGGTGAGGGCCGGCCACCCCGCCCGGGGTCGGCGGCCGTCGCCAGCCCCTCTGGCGGTGGGCGGCGGCGGAAGTCCACCGGTGGCCTTTTTTTTTTTTTTTTTGAACAGTTTTGTTTTTTAAAATAAATTTATATTTCCCTTTTTAGTTTTTAATCTAATTTTTAAAGATTTTGAATAAAAAATAATTTAAAAAATCCATTTGAAAAATAAAAATAAAAATCATTTAAAATATGACGTCATCGCCACATCAGCAATTTCCGTTAACTTTCTTGACGGTGTTAATTTTAGGACTCAATTGAACCAATTTGACAAGTTTTAGGACTTGATTGAACCTTTTGTAAGTTTTAGGACTCAATTGTACTTTCTGGACAAGTTTTAGGACTTCTGCTGAACATATCCCTTTCAAAAATCTACTACGAGATTGTTGAAACTGGATTACTAAAACAAATTTCTAGTGGAGTAAAACCAAGCTAAAGCCATTAGAAATTAAATTCGATCTTTCATTAATATCAATTCGAGGAATTTGATCTATTCATGCCCTCACTCATCTTGAATTAGAACTTCAATCATGAATTTTTCCATCACACTCAAGGTCTATATCTGTAAAGATGCCTGGAATTATGAGTTTCAAAGAAAAACAACAAAATGGAGAAAGAAAGAAACAGAACCTAGAGGGAAACGGACATTTTCTGACCAAGATTGGCAGCTGGGAATTTTGGCATCTCAAGGGCAAATCGCGGCTGAAGGGCAGAAATTATCGGAGGTAATTCTCGGTGATTGATAAAACAAAGTCTGGTCAAGATTGATAAAACACATTTGGCTACAAAGCAGGGGAAGGGACTCTCTTGATGTAGTTGCATGGTTTTATTAATAACGTGGATTTCTTCATCGTATTGGCTCGGATTGCACGCTCGTTTCCGTAATTATGTGCTGAACGGCTCTGTCAGATCTATCGATAGAGGGAATTCCAAGTAGATTATTATAGTGTCAAACTCCCTCGAGATTTCACCTTGAGAGGGTCCCAACAACGTTCAATTAGTGGCTTACGACCGTCGATATAATAATAACTTATTAAATTTTCATGAATTCACTACTCATAACTAAATATTAGTGGTGTAAGTAGTAATTTACTAGTGAAATTAATGCTATTCTACAAGGAATCCATAGTAGTAAAATATAAAATTTGTCAGTAAGATACAAAACGTAATTTAGTCTCGATAACAATGACTTATGCTATCAATGCTCGATAACAACGACTTATGCTATCAATGTAATATGAACTCATAAACTTAATACTAAAAGCTAAAATTTAGTTTGCCGACAGTAAAATTACCAGTGAAATTAATGATATACCAACATGGGTCTGCTTTTTGAAATGGACTGAACTTAGACAATCAAGAAGGGATGAATTGGTTGTAATAAGATTTTCAAAAACCTTTTTCTTGCAAAACAAAGTGTAGAGGATGAAACTAGCAAAAGTACTAGTACACTGGTGAAGCGAACTATTGTTCGTAATCTACAAGAGTATTTCAATATGGCAATAGATTACTTCTTTACCGTGTTACTGATAAATAAACAATGCTATTAGTGAAATCAAAACAATGTTAATAATCTACTAAGAATTTAGAGTGGTAATAGTTTTTTTTTTTTTTGGTTAAAAAGTGACTATCGTTAATCGATTGTAAGCATCCATAATCTACTAGCGAAAATACACACCCACCTACAAAATCTTTATAAAAAAAAATTGCTATCTACTACTTAGTTTGAGGATGAAGAAATTGTTATTTTATTGATAATTTACAAACAATTGACTGGACTAAATAGCCACCAGTGAATTATAGACCGGTGATACTTCAAATTTATTATTGATTATTCAAATTTCTCATGCACAGAACATAATTTCATCTCTAGCAAATGGAATTTTAGAAGTGTGAAAGACTTCAAACTACAATTCTCCAATCGAATGAATAGCTCTGACTAATTTTTTGATCCAATCTATAGGATTTGAAATGTGTGCTTTGACGTTGAAGGGATGATCGTTATTCCTATATATCATTCTCCGAATTGCTATCACCTTGTTCTCAAATTTATCAGATGACAAAGTTAAAAACAAAAGGATCCTCAGATCACTTAAGGCGATCAATCTAGAATGACAAAGTCATGGAGGCTATATTTTATGGTGTGTTTGGTAACATTTCTCTTCCGAGAAATAATTTCTTTTTAGAAATAGTCTTTTTTGTTTATATTCCTTGGACCAATTTCTGAGTAAAAAATACGTTTGGTAACTACACAAAATTTATATTATCAAAATAGAAAAAGAATAGACGTGTGTTTGGTACGACTCATTTTTTTATAACATAGAATTTGTTTTAACTTTTTAATAATTTTTTTTTTTAAATTTTATTTTTCCCTCTCTTCTTTTTCTTGCTCCCGCTCTAGCTGCAAGCAGGTGGCTAGTGGTGGCAACCGGTGGCGGCGGACAACGAGCAATGAGGAAGAAGAAGAAGAAAAGATAAAAAGAAAAGAAAAGGCAGAAAATGACTTCTTTTTAGAAATTACTTCTAGGAACAACAAGTTCCTCTTTTTTTACTTCTTGTTTTTGTTCCAAATTTATCCCCATTTATACTTTCCTATTTTTTTTATTCCAAGGAACAAAAGAACATAAATTGAGAAAAATAGGAACGTTACTAAACAAAGTCCTAAAGTACTTGAAAAAACACACCTGCTCAAATGCAATTTTGATGTCGAGTAAACTTAAAATAATGACTAAAATATTGGCACTTTTATTAACACATCCAATGAATAGTAGCATCTCGATATTTTATAGTGAACTTGGAATTCCTATAGACTAATGGTCTCATAATGTTTGCAAGTCTTTGGTAGAGAAAATTTCAAGATTGTTCCATTTTTGTTTCAAGGAAAAAATGATGTAAACATTTTCAACGGAGTCATTTTTCAAGATAATGGCTATGTTTTCCTTTGTTTGGCGAATATTCATACTTACAACGCACATATCAAAACTCCGTTTTGGCCAACAGAATTTAGAGATTTGGATGATTTCAAACTACAACCATCCATCAAATGAATTGCACCAGATAATTTTTTGATCCAATCTAGAGAGAGTGGATGTCCATATCTCCAAAACTGACATTAGGAAGGAATTATTTATATTATCGAGATCCGAAAAGATTTGAACTTTTCTTTTACTTTTCTTTTTTAAAGGAGGAATGCTATGTCAAATGTGAATGCAATCACGTTTTTTGTTGATATGTAAAACTTCTAGGGAATTCTTTGAGTTAGTGAGATTTGAGTCAAAAAAAAAAAATTAACAAGAAAAATCTGCATTGTGCTATGTAAAATGGGAACACATGCACGTTCTCCCCTTGAGATATAAAATTCCTTGAGAATAATTTATATTCTCGAGATTTGAGAAGAGTTGAATTTGCCTTTTTAAAAGAAAACTTTGCACTGTACTATGTGTTCCACGTCCTCCCTTGAGAAAAATCAATATGGTCCCGGCTATGGGAAGGATACTTTGCATTAGTTGTTGAAAAACTTGAAAGAATCCCTCCTAATGAACCTGCTTTAAGCATTACGTGTTAAAAAGCATTACATGCTCAACCGACTTACCGTTAAAAAAGATTAGCTTCTGGCCAGGAAGGCATTGGAGCAATTTGGCAGGAGCAAAATACAAATGCGGATGATGATGATCCACGGATTCCAGAAAATAACGCGGCTTTGACCATTTGTGGTGTGCGAGTGCGTGTGCGTGTGCGGATCAGGCACAGGAAGAACTCATGCGACCTGACAGGAGACTGTTTTCCCTAAAATAGCCCCGACTCGACACCCAAATCCCAAAAGGTGACACTACAATTATGTACAAGCAAGGACGCGCTGCGGGCAAGTGCGTGCGGCATTCATCACGACACGATGTGGTCAGATTCTCCACGGAGACGAGGATTATTAAAATTCAAAGGAATAGCAAAGAAAGCACTCTGATTGCTCCCATCTTTTTAATATTTTATTTTAGCCACCGGAAGCACTCTGATTGGTTGCTCCCATCTTTTTAATATATTATTTTAGCCACCGAAAGCACTCGATTGCTCCCATCTTCCTAGAATTCCACTGGTTTATCTACCCCTCAGTTGTGTCTTTCCTTTTTCAATTGCGTTGTGACGGTCGATAAAAGAGAAGAATTGAGTTGGGAGGGGCCACTTTGGTTTTAAAAAACCCAGCATTCGTCAACTTTGACAGACTGTAATGAGTCATTCTTTTTTACCAATTCTAGCAAACTGACCCTAGACTCTCCGCATATTTAACCAATCATATCTTCTGAGTTTAATGACTTACAGAGATCTCCATTTGTAATTCTGGCTTCTAAAATTTTTCCATCTCTAGCTATTGCTGTTTTTGCTGCTATACTTGTCAATTTTTTTCTCTAAGAGAAGATCAAGTGAGATCAATGGAGGGGAGGGCCAAAAAAACACGCATTTGTATAAATGAGGGAATAGCAAGAGGCGCTTCTTCTACTCACGCTTCAACAGAAGGTCATGAAATTGCTACTTCATCAGGATATGACTATGAAGTATTCTTGAGCTTTAGAGGACCAGATACTCGAGCAGGTTTTACCGACTTCCTTTACACTAGGATGATAGATATGGGAATCCATGCATATAAGGATGATGAAGATCTCCGAAAGGGAGAAGAGTTTGGCCCAGTACTTCTCTAGGCAATTGAGCAATCGAGGATACCTATCTTTTCTAAATGTTATGCCCCTAGTGCATGGTGTCTCAAGGAGCTAGTCAAGATGATCAAGCGCCAGAAAACAAAGCGACAAAAGATTATGCCGATTTTCTATGATGTGGCACCTACGGAGGTACGATACCAAACTAGGGGTTATAAAGAGGCATTTGATTCACATAAAAATGATAAGCGACATGATGAAGAGACTATGCATGAGTGGAAGGCTGCTCTCAAAGAAGTGTCATTTCTAAACGGATGGGAACTATCCAACATATGCAACAGGCGATTGCTTTAGTATTCCATCTCATGTGCCTTGGATCATCAAAACTCGTTGCATTTCATATAGTTACTTTTCTAGATTTGTGTTAACCTTGTTGAAATTGAATTCCGTGTTATTGAAGTTATACTGCAAAAATCATGCTTAGTAACGGCACAATCCAAATTTTGTCCCATTTTATTCCAAGCAACATTTTTTTTTCCATTTTATTCATTCATCAACTATAAGTACCAACGCTAATTCATCTACAATGGAATAAATCTTTAAAGATCATGTTTTGAATTCAATTTGGCCTTGTCAAAACTTAGTTTAATTCAACACAGTATTCTAACTCATTGTCTTTTGCCTCCAACAAACACTAGGCGAGAATGTGAGTTCACAAGAAAACTTACCCAAGAGGTTTTTAATGAGTTGAAAAAGGCTTATTTGGTGGTATCACCCGACTTGGTCAATGTGGACAACCATGTGGATGCAATCATGGAAATGATAGGTGGTGGAGTGAAACGCGGTTTATTGGAATCCATGGGATGGGTGGCATTGGAAAATCAACTATTGCTAAACTGATCTACAATAAGTTTTTACATGACTTTGAGAATTGTTGCTTTCTTCGTGATATTCGAGAAACATCAACAAAGAATGGCATTCAATGCTTGCAGAATCAACTCATCTTCGACATTCTCAAAACAAAAATCATAAATATAAAAGACATTGATGAAGGGACTCAAACAATTAAAGATAGGTTGTCTAATAAAAGAATCCCCATTCTTCTTGATGATGTGGGCAAAGAGAATCAAATTGATGCACTTCTAGATAAGCATGATTGGTTGGGTAGAGGGAGCAAAATTATTATTACTACAAGAAACAAAGATATTCTTTATCCTCCCAAAGTGGACTACAGTTATGAAGTCAACAGCATGGATCCCGATCAATCCCTTCAACTATTTAGCAAACATGCCTTCAGAAGAGATTCTCCTTTAGATGAGTATATGCCCCAATCCCACAGGGCGATAGGCATTGCTAGAGGTCTTCCACTTACTCTTGAGGTCCTAGGTGTGAAAGCTAGTACGAGCACCTAGAGGAGGGTGAATAAGTGCGAAAACAAATTTTGCAGAGTAAAGTATAAAATTTTGCTTTTAAACCAACTTTGTTTAGCAATAGACTATGAAAAGGAAATTAGACTCTAATAATCAGATAAAGTTACGATCAAAGTAAGAGAGCTTAGGGAAGAGAATAAGAGCACAAGGTTTATAGTGGTTCGGCTTAATCCAAGCCTACGTCCACTCTTCCGCACTGACAGCCCACCGGCTGAATTTCATTAAGAATCAAAAGAGTTGTTACAGTATAACTCTTCCTTGATTCCACAATGTAGAGATTCTGCTACACTTCCTCAAGGTCTCACAAAAGTATAAACTCTCTTGAGTACAAGTTCACGCTCAACAATTGAATTGACAAAGAACAAGGAGCTTCAGACTTTGAAATTTCTCTATCGCGCACACACTCGAATAACTAGAATGTCTTCCTTATATACTCCTTCATGTCATCATAACCGTTGGCACTTACCAAATGAGCTCTTCCAATCTACTCATTGGACAAAATCAATTCGGAAGATTTCGAGTTATTTAAGGAATATGACAATAGCCCACCAATCCAAATCGTCCATACAATCAGTATCTAGGTTTCCATAAGTGGAACCTTCCAAGTATACTTTGCCAATCAACGGATCCAAAATATCTAAATCAATCTCAAGATAAATAATGGATTCCGAGACGCTATATCCAGCCGAGAGATTTTCTTTAGTCGATAGAATCAAATCCTTAAAGAAATACTTAATTCTAGATAAGTCTTCTTCGACGGTCTAAAAACTGTCAATGAGAATAGACTTTGAATCTTGAGTCTGGTGGTCCGGTAGTCTTCAGACTTTGATGATAAAGTCTGCAAGTCTTCAGACTAGACTGATGGAAACGTTTTGTCAGCTTCAAAACATGCAAGGAAGTTTTCTCCAACAATCTCTCCATTGTTGATGGTGACAAAACTTTCCTGCAGATTTGGATGTATCTTTGACCTACAAAACAATACTCAAGCAAACATGGATATCTCCCAAAAGATAATTGGCTTAGTAAAGACAACATTTAATCTGCATCCACAGGAAATAAGTTAGTCTTGTAAATAAACAACTATCTTTGCCATGAAATACCAATAGTGCTTAAAATAAACAAACAATCAAATAATCTAAATCCAATCACATCCACATACCAGTCACAACCACAACCAAACCAAACAAAAGTAAAGTCAATGAATCAGGAGTTAAGTCTCAAATCTGCAACATCTCTCCCCCTTTTTGTCAGCATTAAAAAGGTAGAGATGAAAAGAGAGTGAAATTAGGATTGCTTTGGAACGCAAACAAGTTGGAAATCTCCCATTGACTAGACAATCCCTTCCAGCTTTTTCAAATCCTCCTTCAGTTGAGCCACTTCTTCACCCTTGGCATTTGCTTGAACTTGTAGAGCAAGGGCATGAATTTGATCATGCAAGGAAACTGAAGAGGCTTGACCTGCATTCTGCAAGTTTTGAACTTCGCATCCCAGGGCATAAATTTGGCCTCGCATCTCCATAAGAACATCAAGCACTCTGCGAAAGTTTGCTGTATTATCAGTCTGAGTACTGGCATCTGCATGATCAGTCTAAGGAGTATTGGCAAATGATGACATTTCTGCATGAGCACCCAAACTTGGCAATGAAACCTCATGACCTTCCTTAGGGAATTGAGAGACATAGATGTCTTCTGGATCTGCAGGTGAACGATTAACATCTTCACCAGCAATTAAAGATGTACCTCTTTTCTCAGCAACTCCCCATGTTTCATTGCCTTCAGGCGGTGAGAAATGCTCTTCATGCTCACCTCTGCCCTCTTCTTCTTCTGCAGTCTTTTCTTTCTCTACTTCTTTTCTCAACGATTCTCTTTCTCCACTTCTTTGCTCTGACTCTTCTCTGTCTTGATCCTGTCTCTCTTCTGTCTCTAGAATAGAGCAATGTAAGCTTTTCAATGCAAGAGCGGAAATTGTGATATCATCCTCATCCTCTTCATCCTCCAAGATGAGTTCTCTTCTTTTCCTGGATGGAGCAATCATGGGCTCCTTCCCTTTCCTTTTTGCAGCCAAAGAGACTGGGTGAGTCTTGACAGGGGTTTTCTCCTTAAATCGCTCCAAAGCCTTGTTAAATTCCTTCAGATGCATTTTGGAAACCATTTTTAGTCCCACCACCATTTAATCGTAGGTTCGAACACATAGAATCCCGAGAGGCTGAATATTCAAATATTTGAATAACTTAGTGACAAGTGCTGAGTAAGGAAGTTGGCCCGTCTTTCACCATCGTTCTGTACATATGAAACACGATAATGTGTGGAAGAGAAAACTTTTTGACAGCGTTAATGGCATACATCAGCTTTGCCTCCGAGTTTGAAACATCAGTTTTCGAAGTCGATTTGGGCCTGAGGCAATTGATCACTATCTTGTGAAGCACAATATTTGAGGCATTCATCCTCAAATATGAAATTCGTCCTTCCACCATTCCATCCCAAACAAGCTCTACCGTCGTACGTCCAATAGACACACTGATTGGTTGGAATTTCCCTCTTTCTACCCCCAATCACATTAGCCAATGTGTCAATGTCTACTACATAATCCTGATCTCAAACACTGAATGAGAATCTATTCACATCCAAGAAACTTAGATTAGAATAGAAGTAAGTAGTGAGTTTAGCATGAGCCTCTGTCATCTCAGAACAAAACCGTTCTAGTTGAAGAAGAGTGAATTTCTCTCGCAGCTTAACATTCAAAGAATCAAAGAAATCAAAATCCACACTTCTAGGGTTGATCACCCTTCGCTTTAGCAACTTAGAATAAAGTCGCATGTGTTCCTTCGAGCGAAACAAATCCGTCCTATTGCTTCGAATATGCGCTACAACACTCATTCTAGGCTTAAAATGAATGTACATTTTATCATCATCATTCTCATCTGGTTGACTCAACCCTCCAACACGTGGATCGCTTGGGATATTTGCAAATGCTTCTTCTACTGACCCTACAGGGGCAATTCCCAATCATTCCATTGTGGTAAAAAGTGGGTTTCATTGCTATACCATTTCTCTTTCAAGAATTCATCAATATAGTTCAAGGGAATACCACCCTTCTTCAAAGCAGAGTAAAGCTTAAAAATAAAAGCAAGCTTTGGAGTTCTTACGAGTTCTGCATCTTCGATGACTTCTTCCTCTGCTCGATGATCAATATCTTGAGGTCTAGATGGAGGAGATGGACGTTGTTGAGAATGTTATGGGCTCTGTTGCTGTCTTGGAGATTGTTCTTCCTTGATGAGGTCAAAGTGCGTAGGACCCTCACACATTTGTTGTGGTCCCATGTTCACGATCCTTAAAAACTTTCTTTGAAATGACATTCTTCACAGTCTTTGAGAGATTCCAAGCTTGTTTCGCAAGAAAGGTGATGTCATGCCCCGATCCTCGGGCACGCACACATCCTTCTCAAGTGGTCGATTTTATAATACGATATCCCAAGACTATGTATCGCTGACTCTATCATTTCTTAAGCACATGCGGAAACAGTTATAAATCCCCAGACAGTAAATCGATGGGATAAATAAGCAGGGCCATATTTTTCATATTGAAACTTATAACCAAACTTTTATACAAAACACAAACCAGAATACTTCATAACTATTCACATCAAAATGGAGTTTACAAAAGAAGATGGAATCTCAGTCTATCCAAGTCATACTCAAGATTCCTCTCGGTATTATCTTTTTCTGGCAAAAATTCTTCTCCTCAGGTTTCACCTCAGAGTTCTCCTTCTCAGAATACTCCTCCTCAGTTCCACATCGGGATCCTGAAATGTTTTCCCCAAATCGGGATGAGACTACATCTCAGCAAGTTCTACCCCACTAAGGCCCGATTAGTAAACCGTTATACTATAGGCTGCCTAAACACGCACAGGTCAGAGGACTTACCTTGGCCTCAGATCCCACCTGTAATTCAATACAATTCATAATAGGCACCCATTTACTCAAAACAAATTGAACCAGTCGATTACATGTCACACAAATCATTCCCCACTGTGGAATATCTAAAAGCTAGGCCACGTGCATTCTCCAGGATGACATCCCAAGTCTCCGAGCCACGTGCCTCAACCCTTGGGCCCACATGCATTCTCTAAGGTGATCTCTTCGCCAAGGTGGTACATCAAGTCACCGAGCCACGTGCCCTTTTAGATACTATTCCCGAATACTGGACCCACATGCATTCTCTAAGACACTAGTTCACCAAAGTGACGCATCAGATCACCGAGCCATGTGTCCTTTTTACGATGCCTGGGCCCACGTGCCTTCTCTTAGGTGCTAACTTACCAAAGTGATGCATCAATTCATCGAGCCACATGCCCTTTTTACGATGCCCGGGCCCACGTGCCTTCTCTTAGGTGCTAACTCACCAAAGTGATGCATCAATTCACCAAGCCATGTGCCCTTTTAGATGCCAAACTCTGTCACTAAGCCACGTGCATTCTCTAGGATGACCTACCGAGTCTCCGAGCCACGTGCATTCTCTTAGGCGACCTCTTCACCAAGATGACATATTCAATCACTAAATTCACGTGCATTCTCTAGGTGATATTCCAATTCACCGAGCCCACGTGTTTTCTTTCAAGTGATAACCAATACCCAACGACTACGCCACGACGATCAGCACGAGATTTCAGTCATCGGCCATCTAAATCTTAATTTCCGAAAATTAATTTCGAAAATTTATTAATAAATATTAAAAATTCAATTTAGCTCAAAATAAAGCCCAATTAAATAAACAGACTTCACCACGGTCACCAGCGTAAAATTCCGGTCACGGGCCATCCCAGGTTGAATTTCCGGAAAATAATTAATTAATTAATTAATTAATTTCGAAAATTAATAATTAATTACTAAAAATCTAATTTAGGCCTGAATTGCCTAATTGAAGCCCGCTAAGGGTCGGGAAAAATCCCGAGATACTTTCAATAAATAGTAGACTATGTCTACTTGCTAAATACACAATCAAAATGTCTAACATGTATCACAATTGTCTAATAATCACTAATCTACTCTAATCTAACCACGTAAGTGTACTTAATTAAATCTAACCAACCCCTAAGCATGATTAGCCAACTAAGTAGGGATTAGTGAGATTACTCACTTCATTTAAGATCCGCTCGGATCAATTTGACGAGCACGCGACGAAGCTCGTTCCTTTCCAAAGCGGGTCCGCCAACCGGGGTCGTGACGGGCTCGAAAACGAGCCACCAAACCCACAAACCCTTGCTGTAATAGTCATTGATCAGGGCTTGAACGGCTATCCTGGGGGCTGATTTGGGCACGGCTTAGGCAAGGTTCGGCGGTCGCGAGCGGTGGAGCGGGCCGTGGCTGAAACGGCCGCGAACCGGACCAAGTTTGTTGCTGGATTTGCTGGAAATTGACCGCTGATTTTGCTGGAACGGGCTGCTGAATCGGTGGAGATGGGCTGCCGTTGCCTCGAAGTCGCGCCTGGGAAATTCAACTGAAGATGGACCGAGCAATTGAAGACTCGGCTGCTCAATGGAGGGCGACGACATGGCAGCGGAGAGGGGACACGCTGGCTTCGATGTTGACTCGGTGAAGACCAACAAAATGAAGCGGGCACGCGGCAAAGGAGGAGAAATCGTGGGGTTGAAGGTGTTGGGTTTGACCGGAGGCAGCAGGAACAAAAAAAAGAAAGGGCATCGGCGTCGCTGGCTTCGGTGATTCGGTGGAGCAGAGAACGTGTGAAGAGATGAGGGAGAAGAGAGCAATCGTGGAGGGCAGCTGGCTGAAATGAAAGAAAAAGATCGAGAAGGAAGAAGTGTCGGCCACGAAAGAGAGGAACACGTGAACAAAAGAAAAGAGAGGATAACCATTGACTCAAAAAGTCAAAAGAAGGGGGCAAGGGAAAAAGGAGTGTCGGCCAGGGGGATTCCGCGAGAGAGAGAAATAGAAAAAGAGAGAGACGTGCGGGTAGGGAGTCCGAAGAAGGAGGGGGATAATTTAAATAAAACCCAATTAATTTTAACTCAACTCCCCATAATAATAACAATTGGTTCTCCTAGGGCCAATTTCTTCACAACTTGCACACCTTGAAGCCCAATTAAGGATCAAAAAGCAACAGCCCCTCAAACCTACGAATTTCGTTCAATCCTGACGTCCGTTTCATTTTTTCTCGGAATCCGATTTTCCGAACAAATAAACCTGGTCGAGGTCTAATTCGAACGCAGAAAAACCCAAACAACTCCCATTTACCGATTTACTTACACCAGATGCCAAATATCTCTTCAAATTGACCAATCTGAATTTTCGCTCGTTCTCCAAACCGTCCATCCCAATTTCCCCGAAAAATCCCGAACACTACAGAATTTTCTCAAAAGGTGAGTCGACGTTCTTAGAATGACCCATGACACAACGGGACTTCCAATTTCTGAAATCGAATTCAATCACGGTTATTTTCAATTAAACACGCTTTTAGTGTGACCTTACCTACTGGGTAGCTTCTAGGAATTTTTTTGGTGCAATTGACCCGTGGTCAATTTTCTTCAAACCACAACGAACCCATCCAACACATTGGTGACTCTCGATGGCCGTGAAAATCTCAAGGTTTCAAGTACGGGCATAGGATACCCAAAACGATAGAAAATCGGTTTAGTGCCGATCAATGAGAATTTTGCAATCATGTGGCATCACCACATTTGATCACACATCTCATTCGAATCGACATATTTCCGATCTCTAATCGATTTTGACAATGCCGTAATGACCCTTGCAGACTAGCACGGTTGAGCAATCGATTCTTGGACGAATTCTCAAGTCTATTGCGTTTAAAATCCCTAAATGGCTTCACCAGCTAGGCCAGGTTATCTCATAAGTGGGGGCGAAGTACGGCGCGCAAGTCTTGCACAACTGGCTTGGCACGCCGGGACACTTAAGTCTATAACTTCCAAACTTGACACTTAAGTGCGCCACTTTTTTTCGAGTGGGACACTTAAGTGCCACCTCCAGCGACCCTTGCCGGAAATCCTACGTGGCATTTTTTTATTATTATTTTTCGCCTACGTGGCTCGCCGGAGCTCCAAATCAGCATAAAAAATAATAAAAAATAATAAAAAATTTAAAAATTTAAAAATTTTAATTTTAAAAATTTAAAAATTTAAAAAAATTTAAAAATTTAAAAATTTTTAATTTTAAGAAATTTAAAAAATTTAAAAATTTTGAATTTTAAGAAATTTAAAAAAATTTTAAAAATAAGAAAATTTTAAAAATTTTAATTTTAAAAAATAAGAAAAAAAAAAAAAAAGGGGGAGGGGGTCGAAGGGGCGGGCGAGGGCGAGCCCTCGCCGCCGCCGCCCCCCCGCCGTCGCCGGGAAGGGCCGGCGACGGAGGGGGAGGGTCGGCCGGGTCGCCGGCCCCCGGCCGACCAACGGCGAGGGCCGCGAGCCCTCGTCGGATCGCGGCGGGGCCGCGACCCTCGCCCCCAGATCTGGGCGAGGGCTCGAGGGCCCTCGCCGCGCCGGCCGGCCTCGCCGGCCCCGGCCGGGCCCGCGACCCCGGCCGACCCTCCCACTCCGTCGCCGGCCCTTCCCGGCGGCGGCGAGGCGGCGAGGGCCCGCGAGCCCTCGCCGGATCTGGCGAGGTCGCGGCCCGCGCCCTATCGCGACCCTCGCCCGGATCCGGCGAGGGCTCGCGGGGCCCTCGCCGCCTCCCGCCGCCGCCGGGAAGGGCCGGCGACGGAGTGGGAGGGTCGGCCGGGGTCGCCGGGCCCGGCCGGGGCCGGCGAGGCCGGCCGACCGGCGGCGAGGGCCCGCGAGCCCTCGCCCGATCCGGGCGAGGTCGCGGCCCTCGCCGCAATCCGGCGAGGGTCGCGGCCCTCGCCGCGATCCGGCGAGGGCTGCGAGCCCTCGCCGTCGGTCGACCGGGGCCGCGACCCCGGCCAACCCTCCCCCTCCGTCGCCGGCCCTTCCCGGCGACGGCGGGCGGCGGCGGCGAGGGCTCGGCCCTCAGCCGCCCTTCGACCCCTTTTTTTTTCTGAATTTTTTAAAACTTTTAAATTTTTCTTAATTTTTAAATTTTTCTTAATTTTTTAAAATTTTTGAATTTTCCTTTTTTTTTTTAATTTTTGAATACTTTATAATTTAATTAATTTTTATATTATTAATTACACGTAGACACGAAACGGCGTCGTTTTGCGTTTTCTCCGCCACGTCGGCGTGCAAAACGACGCCGTTTTGGACTAAGGTCGCCGGAAAATTGCCACGTCAGCCATTTGGCGGGATTTTCGCCGGAGTGGCACTTAAGTGTCCCATTTTGCTCCGATGATGGCACTTAAGTGTACCATTTTAAAGTTATGGCACTTAAGTGTCCCGGCGTGCCAAGTTATGGCACTCCAGGTGTCCCGACCTCCATAAGTGGCCAACTCAGAGAAAAACACTATAGTCACGTTGACGAAATGCCCATCTTATCCAATCGAAATTAGAACTTGAAATTCAAAATATCACAGATGAAAACTTTCCATCCTCTTCGTCTTCATAGTTTCTCCATAAAGCTTCCACCTTCTCTTTCCAGCTCCATGAAGATGAGAACCCTCCTCCACACTTTCCTTCATGACCTCTCCAGGCTTGCCATCTCGAATCCCTCGATTCTTTAGATATTTCCGAGGAAAGAGCTTTATCCGAATGTCATGATGAAGATGCAAGCTTCACTCTCCAAAGCCTTGATCAATGTCAAAACTATCATGCACACTTGCATCTTCCCATACGTGTTAGGATCCTGCACAAGTAAAACACACCCATTAAAAAAAATGCATGCACATTGTGGGTGTTTGTATGAAGGGAAAAATGTTTGGAAATAAGGTGTTTTTGAGCTCGAAATCAAAACCGGGCAAAGAAGAAAAGGGGAAAGAAAACAGAGTATTTGTACAGTGTCAAGAGAAATGAACTTTAACAGAGAATAAAACACTAAGAGGATTTTGAGTTTAACAACGACAAAGGAGCTTTTCAAATGGCAGTGTCGAAACAAGGATATAGGTTGGGTGAAAACAAGAAGAAATGTCTCCAAGAAAAAGCAGAAAAAATGGAGAAGCTTCTTCGTCGTCGCTTCATTTCCCAAAACCTAGGTGAGAGGGAGGAGCGAAGCGCGTGCAAGGTTCACTCGAGCTCGTTGGAACCAACGATGGTGCTCCGAGAGGCAACAGCGAGGGCGAAGGCGGGAACCAGCTGCGACCGATGGAGCTCTTGGGGGAAGCGACGACTAGCGAGGCTTCTGGGGAGGCGGAGGCAGTGGACTCGCTGGAGAGAGAAAGAGGAGAAGTGTCTGGGCTGGTCTTCTCCAAGAAAGAACATAAAGAGCTCTGAAAATTGAAATTAAGAGAGAGAATTTTTTAAGCGGGAGTCCAAGCACTCATTGTCCCGTCCTTTTCTGACAGCCAGTTTGGGGAACGAGAAAAAGAAAACTCAATTTTTAGACTTTTCCATTTCTAGATCAGAGGTCACGTGTCGATCTTTCGATGAAGCCACTTCAGCTCATGCGCGCCACGTAGGACAGTGACATGGTAGTTAGCAACCACTGAATATTTTCTCCTTCTCCAAAGCCATCACAAACTTTCTCGACCAGATAAACCAGACTACCTAATCCAATATCATACAGCCATACCTACAAAAAAAGTAGGATTCCAATTACATGTGAACACTGACATAGAAAAGAGTAAGATTATCTCACATCAATATGCTTATATGTGGCTGTCATTAAGCTAGTTGCCAATAATATAGGCATTAGCAGACATACATTATTTAAATGAGTAATACCTTAAAATTGCACAGAGCTTAAGACTAGGTCATCAGTTGTCATACACAAAGAGAGATACATATTATTATGCATCTTAAATTTTGGAATTGGTATGGGAAACTCATGATAGCTTTACAGGAATGAGAAGAGCTCCTTATATATTGTCAAAAAGGTCATAAATACTATGAACTACCCTGCTTTGTTAAGAAGATGAAACAGACAAAACTATTAAAATTTATACGCTAAATAAAGTGAGTATGAACATTGTTGGAAAAAAAAAATAAGACTTCTCCAGTTAGATAGCTTGAAATAAATGCAAAGCAAACGTCAAATGCAGTCAACGACAATTCCCTAAAATTATATAATATTCTATGGGAACTGAGAATAGTACAAAGGCAAATGAGGCACAATATCGTGTCCATTAACTACATGTTATTGTATTTGGCACACTGTAGTAAGACACAAACATTGCATTGCCAATACGAGGTCATCCAAATGTCATGTAAATCAAGCGAGTGTTGGTCTGGAAAAAACAGCTTCAACACACGATTAGAAAGAAAAATAACTTGAATGTTAACACTTTCACGAGGGGAAAAACTATTGTGCATCAATAACCATATATTGCATTTCACATACGAAGGTGAACAATAGAACAGCCCTTATCTCCATGATGGTTAGAGGTCTTGCGTTACTCTGTCTAGACCCCATCCATAATTTTCCCAAAACCAAACCCCACAGCCACAACAAAACCAAACCCCCCCCTTTTTCACCCCCAAGAAAAGGTGTCCATAATATGGAATAGTGGGTTGGGGTAAATTTACAACCAAGGGGCATTTAAATGCTCTTGCAAGAAGCACTTGGATGCTGGCGGGGTCAGTCACATCTTGCTAATGACACAAACAAAACATTCCAGGTTCATAGTGAAATTGCCCCTTGAACCCCAAAACTTACGGTCATTAACAGCGAAGGAGATCTAAATCTTAAAAAGCGCCACAATGCAAGGAAAGGGCCACGACGTAAACAAAACATTCCAGACTCATGGTGAAATTGCCCCTTGAACCCCAAAATTTACAGTCATTAATAGCAAAGGAGAAACTAGATCTTAAAAAGGGCCACGATGCATGGGCATGATGACTCAGAACAATTTTCCACCAGAAATTGGCGAATAAAAATGACATTTTAAATCATCCAAGTATTCGGACAAGGTGTTTCCATTGCCACTAATAATTCGAGAAAATGTTTAGTCTAAAGTTCACACAACCTATGATCATATCGTAGGCCACGTGAACGTCTGTATAATCTAAAGATGAAGTTTGACCCTCAAAAATTACAACTTGTCATGGAGAAGAGAATTAATGGGACATGATTTTGGGGTGGATACCATTTCTGGTACTAGTTTTGCAATAGGTGCCTAGAAAACTTTGGACCACTTTGCCCAATAAAGCTGAGACAAAAGGCAAAATTTAGATAGAATTGGCTCCAGCCTATAACATATCTGGTCTGGTAGTCCGACTGAAAAGGAGCTGTTTCTTTTAATTAGAGAGAGACAGACAGAAACAGCGCACAAAACACAGGTTTAGGATCAACATGTTCAAATTTAAAATGCATTAGTACTTCAAGATTACATGCCATAGAATTTGAGCTTCGAGTGCTTGCAAAAGTTATATGTCGAACATATCAATAATGCCGTTAAGTTTCCATCAAGTAGACTCTGTAATGATTAGTAGGAAGCCTTTATCCACTATATTTAGGTATTCCTCCAACTTGAAGCTCCTCGGCTTAACTCATAAGACTCAATTCACACAACTAAATACATCGACCATGGGTGGTTTAGGTAAAGGTTTGCAACCCATTCTACTTGTGTTTTGTCCATTGGTTGATTTGCCAAAAAAGAAGAAAAAGAAAAAAAAAAAAAAAAACAAGATGCTGACCAATTGCAAATATAAATATGAAAACATAGAATGTTCAAGATATCCAAAGTCTAGACTCTTCAAGGCAAAGTTGGCAGAAATTGCCAGGTAACTCTTAACAGACCAAAACTAAAATAAATGGAAGAACACAATAGAGAAGAACCAATATCTGAACCATAACAATCTTTTAACTATCTTACCACATGATCAAGTCCCCAAAAGGATGCCATAGCCCCTCCCATAGAATGCCTTGTCACCATGACATTGATGTCTCCATATAGATCCTTGGCTCTTTTAACATTATCCGTAGTATTAGTTTGCACTGTCGTAATGTGATAAGCATAATAAATCCATGATGCACCTAAGCAAAGATGATAGAATAAGACTATAACTCATTCCAAATCAAAAGTGTCCACAAGTTGCAAGAGGCTTATGTGGCACCCCTCGAACGGCCCCCGATCCGTTAGGGTTGCCACAGTTCACTTACCATTCACTTGACCTGATAACATGTCACTCTGATACCATTTCAATTGCAGCAGGTCCATAAAACCATGGGGGTTTACATCTTTTATTATCGGTCACTTGCACGGTTCATATACGGAAGCACATCCAACAACTCCCTTCCCTATATTCAGAAAACGATGCACACCAACTAAACATTTATAGGTAAAAGCCATACACTTTTATTTACTTAAGCCAGATGGACATCATTCATTGGTACATCAAAATGTCGTAGTCTTCTATACTCAGCTACACTTCAAAAGATAACCGACATCTCCTCCAACAGTCATATACTTAAAGTCCATCGATCAATGTCGGCATCCAAAATTTCCTTCCTTTGCTATCCTCCTCCTCGTGGTCATATCCAACCACCCGATCCATATACCAGTGGCAGTGGCAACAGAGATATCTTATCTAGTCTAAAATGTTGGTCCCCAAAGGGGTGAGTACAGCCACTCAGCAGGTAAAAGACCCAATAAACCACTCAATGCATCACACAATACAATCATAACAATCATAGCATAACACATGCCATTCATGCATCTATGCATAACTTACCTTGAAGCCATGCATATGTCATCATGCCACATGTACATACATCCTCATGTAATCATCACCATCATGTTACATATACCATCATGCCATAGGTACACATACATCCATGCACTCACCATCCTCATGTCATACATGTATCATCATGCCATAGGTGCATATACATCCATGCACTCATCATCATGCATTCATGCATACATGTTACCATACCATGCATAATTCAATTTCAATTTCCCAATTTTATTCTTTCATTTTGGGCCGCCACATTTCTCTTTCCCGAGACCAATATTTGCATCCCACATTTATCGCTCGCACCCCAACTGGCATCACGAGGAACCTCCGGGCATGTATTCAAAATACAACCGGGCATCCGGCACACACCTCTGGGCATCTCGCATCCCAACTAGCATCACGAGGTATCCCCCCGGGCACAAACCTCCCGGGGCTTCCGGGATTACGTACCGACATACCACCAAGATCCCCCCCCCTCTGGAATTACGTACCGTATACCACCGGGCATCTCGAAACTCCCGAGGAATAACCTCCGGCATTCAGCCATTTAAGGCCACCGGGCATCCGGCCCCCCATATTCCGGGCATCCCGACACTCCCGGGGCATCGTCGGCTCACACCTCCGACAGCCTTCTCATCATCATAATTTATATTCACATTTGTCTCACAATATCAACATGGCACATGATGTAATAATGCCAATGATTGGAATCAGCCTTTGTAAAATCATATAATATGCATTGGGAAAAATGTTATTTGATGCAATGGTTTTGAGAAACTTCATTGAATTCATGAAAATCCATAAATCTTTTGATGTCATATGATATTCATGAATGTGACCACATCATTGCATGAATGATAATCCAAGATATCACAATTTATCTAGCAACTCAATAACCTGTAAATAGAACAGTTTTTCAGCTTAAACAGAATGCGTGCTGTTTATGAAAAATTCTGGAAAATTAGTAAACGATGGAAATTAATTCTGAAAATTTAACAGATTGTAGATAAGATCTAATAAAATACATTTTGTGAAGAACAACATATCAAAAAAAGGCTTCACAGAATACGTACAGGTCCATACATCACCAAAAAAGGATTTTAACATCTTTTATGCACAGTTTTCAAAACAATTTCGATTAGACCCTTAAATAAACTCAGAAAATTCTGATATTTGAACACTCTGTATTTAAGACCTACAGTTACAAGTTTCATGAAGAAATTGTAGTCCAATTCGTTCTTAATTAAAAGATCAAATCAATTTACTTTTCCTATTCTCGGTATCGTTTTCCAGATCTACCCGTGTTGAAGAAAAATCGTTTCCTTGATCATTATTGGTCTATTTAGTCTGAAATTTCAGTATGTTGTTCCTCAGAATATTACCTACAACTTTCATTGAGGAAACACAATCCAATTTTAACTGTATGATTTTATAAAAAAATCTCGAAATCATACTAGGTCGAAGCAGCGTTTTTCCCAGATCCAGTTTCTTCAAAAGACAATGGTTTCACCAACCTATTTTCGTTCATTTCTTCTAAATTTTTTATATGTTCTACCTCAAGAAGTATAATACAACTTTCTTTAAGAGATAAAAGTGAAATTTCAACAAGAAAGTTACTTTACAGACCACGAAACCACTGAAGGTCATCATGACGAATTCCAGATCTAGTCTCTCCAAAGTAAAATCGTTTCACCAAGAAATACTTGTTCATTTTATCTTCAATTTTAGTATGTTATTCTTCAAGATTTTCTCTACAACTTTTATGAAAAGGTCAAAGTGAAATTCCGACTAAAAAGTCACATGCAACACATGAAATCACCAAGAGGTCAACAAAACAGTTTCCAGATCTAATGTTTTCGTAGAAAAAGGGTTTCACCCTTCAATACTTGTCCATTTTGTCTCAAATTTTAATATGTTATACTTCAAGATGTTCTCTAAAACTTTTATGAAGATTTCAAAACAATATTCCAACTAAAAAGTCACATGCAACACACAAACTCGCGGACGGTTGGACTGGTCTTTCCGAAATCAGCATGCATGACCAACGAATCTCTCTTCAAAGCTCCAAAATCTCATCCCATCTACCACAACCAAGACTTACCATCTACTACACATACACACAGCAACGCAAAGAGTAGGTTTTAGGACTTCACTTGCCTCAAATCCAAAGAAAACACAGCAAGAACGACGGCGGGACTAGGCGGGCTCAACGGCGGGGCATGGCGGCAACAAACCTCCTCCTTCCTTTCTCTCTTCCTCTCTTCCTCTCTTTCTCTCTTTCTCTCCTCTCTCTCGGCACCTAGACCGACCACCCCCTTCCCTTTTGCTCTTTGATTAACAATTAATCTCTATTTTTGCATGTAAGGGACAAGTGGTGAGTAGCCTTTTGCATGCTAGAGACACATGGAGAATCCCTCACGCCACTTGTCAATCTCCATGCAAAGGTGATGGCCCTCAATGGGCCAGGCTTGGGCTTTCATGGGCCGGTCGAATGGGGGCTGCGTGGGCTGGTTGGACGGGCTTTTGGGCCCAAAGATCAGCCCACCCTCTCCTATTCCTATTCCATTTAATCCTTATTTAAATAAAATCCTAATTTCAACTTATAAGCCCACAAAATAATTTAAATCAATAAAATTCTACTTATAAAGTGCACCACCAAGAATAAGATTTCTATATCAATTTACACTTTAATAATCCTTGGGTCACTTGAAGACACATTTCCATCCAAACAATCATCCCTTACAATGCTCGGCCTTAAATTAATTGAAATTTGTTAACTCGATGGCTAATACGAAAATCAAACGGCATTTCCATTACTTAATCAGGGTTCATGGCACTCTAGAGGTTGCCATGAAATTTTGGGATGCCACAACTTATTGTCTCTAGAACTCACCATGGCACCAAACATGCTAGGGCAAGAACAAAATTAGTGAAGTATGTGGTCTCCTCATGACTCTATGTAAAATTACAAGCACATAACCTTCGCGTCTCAGTGAAAATGATCCGTCGTTTTCCCTTCTGATGAACAGGAGACCCATGTTCTTTGCACACGAAGTCACTGTAGGCTACTCTTCTTACCTAAAATTTTCAGCATATCCTTCACATGTCAAATGTGAGAGGAAGAATTGCTAAAGTTAACATGCATACCCTTGTTCTTGAGTACCTTTCAAAGCTATAAATGCAGCATTAAGGTTTGGGCCTCTCCAATATATGCCTACAGGTAATATATATTGATTATAAATAGAGACAAACAAGTAGATGCAATTCGAACATAGAGGCATCACAAGCATTGCAATTTGGTAGGCCACTAAAACACAAATTATATACCTATAAGCAGGCAGGACATCAATGTGACTTCAAACCCCTGCTTTCAGATAAAAGGGCATTAATAACTAATTAGAAGCTAAAAAGAGAAGGCAGCATATGCCCAGAAAATCTCATCTCAAGAATTGGCCATTTAGTACTGTACTGAGGACGTATTCTCTAAGTTTATGCAACCTTAGCAACAATGTCATATTAAAATGTAGTCAAATTACCTTGGTCTCTCCCTCTCGACTAGGACATGTCCAACTAGAAAGTTCTATCAAATCTAACTTTTAGACCTGCAAGATAATAAGCTTTGCATCTAATTACAAATTTATTGCTTTGAAATGGTGAAACCTGAAGGGTAATAAGTTCTAGGAAAAGCAAAAAATCTTTATGAAGAAACTTACAGCAAATGTGTACTCCACCACCATCATCACAAGAGTGTGATTGTAACAGCTTTATGAGCATTGGAGCTCACTCTAACTTCTGGACTTACCAGTTGAGAAAATTTCAGATTGAAAATGCAATCCCAAGCTCATTCAATGACAAGTAATGAAGCAAGTCTCTTATGTCACTAGCAAGCTATTTCGATGAATCAAGTGAGCGGAACACTTCAAGGAAACATCAACTCAATATAATATTTCAGTTTATTTATGCCGTCCTTGTCCATGAACTTAAAGAACTATGTATTCAATGCAATGCGATGAAAGGGGCATAAGTAAACAACAAGAGGCCCATCTTTCCTAGAAAGCTACTCCATTGAAACCTACGAGCTACAGTCCATTATTTGACTAGAGAAAAGCTTAATAGCCGAGAGTCAATTACTGTCAGACACTCAACAAATTTTATCCCCAAAGTGAACAAAAACGGGTGAGATCTATATTGAACAAATATAAGAAAACTCGATCAACAACTTCCCCCAACCCCGAAATGCCTAATTGGCCAAATTCACTAACAAATCTCACTTCCCCAGGCTCAAAACCGATGTACTCAACACTAGAGCCTGTCCGTTCGCACATTATCTGTGACATCCCAGATTTTCAGTCACGTTTTCAATTGAATAAATCGAGCATTTCATTAACGCGTCTATAGGGTTGTTCTCAGAACTGATCATTCTAGAGATAACTAGACTATCTGGGGAAACTATTAAGAATTTTAAGGCAAATAGACTTAAGAATTCGACCAAGAATCGGCTTCTCAACCGTGCTCATCTGTCGAAACCATTATGGCACATATATAAATCGATTTGAGATCAGATATAGGTTGGTTCGATTGAGATGTGTGGCTAATCGTGGGTGACACCACTAAATTGAAAAATTCTCATCGATCAACATTAATCTGATTTTACTTGTCGTTTTGGTACCCTGTGTCCGTACTTGAATTCTCGAGATTTTCACGACAATCGAAAGTCACCAATGAGTCGAGTGGGTTCATAGTGGCTCGAAGAAAATCAACCACGGGTCATTTGCACTAAAAATTTCTAAAAGTTACCCGATAGCCTAAATCACGCTAAAAACGTGTCAATTGAAAATTAACCTTGAATTCGAACCCGATTTCAAAAATTGAAAATCATGTGGTGTCACGAGCTATTTTAGGAACGTCGACTTAGTCTCAAAAGATTTTTCAGAGATTCCGGGATTTTTACGGAAAACCGATTTGGACGTCGTGAAAAATTGACGGAAATCCATATGGGCCGAATTTAAGCGAGTTTGGATTTTCAAGCCGAGCGCTTTGAATGTCGGGGACTTACAGAAAATTGTTTGGGATTTTTCTTCATCGAAATCGGATCTCAATTTGGGAAATTGAGTGCAGAAATTGAAATTAAGTTGGTGAAAAAAAAAAGGGCAGAATATTGGGGCTTCAATTTGATTATTTGGTGGATTATCTACAAGAAAGTAATTGGAGACTTGTAGGATAAGATTGAGGGCTTTTAAGGGGACATAAGGGATAAGTTTGGAGCGTATGGGAGACCAAGCATTTAATGGAGATATTTTGGCTTTGATTTTTCTCTCTCTCACGCAAGACAACCGCAAGCTTAGCCTCTGCCTCCCTTCTTCGTTGCTTCTCATTCCCTTTTTGCCTTCGACGAAGCTCACCTTTCATTTTCATTCCCTTTGCATTTTCATCCACCGAACCTCCTTGCTGCCATTTGTCTCACGTCTATCCTCCATGGGTCAAAGTTATTCAGCAAGAGTTGTGGTGTTGACTTCTTGAAGCCCACGAACGACCGAAGCCCTTCTTTTTCTTTCGGTTTTGTGCGTTGTCCAGCACCACCGATCAAAGCAGCTCACGGCAGAAGCTGCTCCATCCAGTGTTCTCCTCGCTCAACTCACGCCAGCACACCTCACGCTCGGTCAACCAAAGCTCACTTTGTGCCCACGCCGTGGACCTTGGAAGCTCCATCACTCCACCGAAGTTCATCCTATCTCCGCCTGTTTCATCCTACCGAAGCAACACCGACCCACGCGTCCACAGCTACCCTTCCCGGTCAACAACAAGCCACCGAAGCCCCTTGGTTGACCTGCAGCTCCTTCGTGCGTCCAGTGAAGCTGCACGCGTCCAACGCCTCCTCCAGCGAAGCCTTCACGAGCAGCAGCTTCCAGCGAAGCCTCAAGCCAGCTGCCGTCCAAGCCGCACGTTCCCTTCGCCCGCAGATCCTCGGCCCAAATATCTCAGAAGCCTGCAGCGACTTCTTTCCTTGTGCGGCCCAGCGTCTTCAGCCTAGCAGGCCCATCATCTTCTAGAATTCCAACAACTTCAGCCCAGCAATTGATCATTTTAGGAGGCCCAATAACAGCCCGCAGTTTGGCATCTTCAAGCACAATTCCCTGCAAGCCAACCCAAGTTGATTAAGAGCAGCCCATCTCCAGCAAGCCCAACCCAACTTGGGTCCAGCCCAAAAGCAAGAACAAATCTTAGTTGGGTTGAGAATTGTTGGGCCCAAGTTCAAGGCCTGGTCCAAAGCCCGCCGGTGTTGTCGAAAGTCCGATTTCGGCAACCGTCGTGGTGTCCCAATCCCCACTTTTAATCAAGTGAGCAATCTCACTAATCTTTGCTTAGTAGACTAATTATGCTTAAGGGTTGATTAGATTTAATTAAGTGCGATTAAGTGGTTAGATTAGTTTAGAACAATTAAATTAGTGACTTAATGATGCATGTTAGGTGGTTAGACATAGTCATTAGCAAGTATAGATCTCCTATTAGTTATTGAATGCATCTCGAGATTTTTCCCGACCCTTATCGGGTTTCAATTAGGCATTACGGGCCTAAATTGGATATTTTAGTATTTATTTATTAATTTTCAAAATTAATTATTTAATTATTTATTTTTTCGGAAATTAGGCAAGGAAAGCCGACGACCAAAATTTCGTGCTGATTGTCGTGGTGTAGTATGTTTATTTATTTGAGCTCTACGTTGTGTTGAATTGAATTGATTGTGCAATTTGAGGAATTTTTCCTAAATTGATTGAGATTGAGTAATTGAGTTGTGGATCGCCGAGTATGATTGTTTAGCATCAATAATGCTTTGACAGGCTGTTAAGTGGAGAAGTTTGTGAGAGTGATTTAAATATACTCTTGGCTGAGATCCATCAGGTATGTTAATATCGTGTGAAAATTGAGTGAGTTGATGAGTATGTGGGGATTTATCCCAAAATTGATTAATGTCAGTATTCAATTAGAATTTGACTGTGAGAGGTTGTGAGTTTAACCTCGGAAGCCGCCGAAGTATGACTGTGCCAGTGGGGCCAAGTTTTGCCACCGAATTTGGAATCAGTCACGCCCATTGGGCCGCAATCTGCCACTTATTAAAGGTCACGCTCGTTGGGCCGTAAATTATCACCTATTATTTGTCACGCCTGATAAGGCCGTAATTTGCCACCCGATAGGGGTCACGCCTGATAAGGCCGTAATCTGCCACCTATTAAAGGTCGCGCCCATTTGGCCGTAATTTGCTACCTAAAGATAGGTCGTGTCCTTTAGATCGTAATTTGTTGCCAAGAAAAGTGGTAGACTATGCTCATGAAGTCGTGAGTACGATTTGAGACTGAATAAGGGAAAAGACTGGGGAATAGTCGAATTGACATGAAATCGATTAGGTCGATTGATCGAGATATTGATCTGTGATGTAATTGCTTGGGTGCCTATTGAACTGTGCTAATATGGGAGTGGAACCTGAGGCCAAGGTAAGTTCTCTGACCCGTGCGTGTATAGGCAGCCCAGCTAGCGTATTGGTTTCATAATCGAGTCTTAGTGGGGTAGAACTTGCTGAGACGTAGTCTCATCCCGGTTGTGGGACAACATTTCAGGACCCTGATGAGGAGCCTGAGAAGTAAGAAACCGAAGAGGAGTACCTGGAGGAGAACCCTGATAATGATCCGAGTATGACCTAGATGAGGACTATGATCCCATCCTCTTTTGTGAACCATGTCTAAATGCGAATAGTGTGACTAGAATGTTATGGATAGTCTTGTGAATATACTTTGAGTTATGCCATGTATAAAGGTTTGGTTGTGGATTTCAATATGAAAAATATGGCCTTACTTTTCTATCCCATTGTTTTATTGTCTGAGGATTTATAACTGCTTCTGCATGTGCTTAATAAATGAAAGGGTCGGCGATACTTAGTCCTGTGATATCGCGTTATAAAATCGACCAAGTAGAAGGATGTGTGCGTGCCCGAGGATCGGGACGTGACATTATCACAATCAAAAACTCTCAATCAAAATTGAGCCAGAGGATCACGGTAGAAACCGATCCATGAACACAGATTGCAATTGACCTCTCGCCCCACTTGCAGTGAACAAGCACATCAAAACCGTCACTCTCCAACCACGACCCGTTCCGCTCCATATTCTACAAAAGAAACGGATTGAACAGCGTCATCGAGAAAACTACGACGTGATCGCGCAACAAGATAAAGAGATCAACTACGGATCTTTGTCCGTATTTCTCCAATTCCAGTCTCGCAAGTTCATGGATTTCATGGCAATTGAAAGCTACTGTGACTTGGGGCAAAGGCAGGAGAGGAAGATGAATTTACAAATTTTCCTATTTTTCCCTAGGCATCTTTCTTCTATCGGCTGTCACATTCGGTGATTTTGGCGTTTGCATGGGGGCACTAAAGTAAGTTCAACTAATATTTCAAATTCAGGATTCTCTCTTGGAGCTCCCCCTTTTTTTTTGGTCGAAAACAGCGGTAATGTATATTAACGCACATCAAAACAACCATGGTACAAAGCTTCAGCATACAAAAGATCCCAAGAGGTGAGGAGGAGGAGAGATTGCCCAATTTGAGGGGAGCAAGGGAAATCCATGGGATTTGGCAGCCCAATCGGCAATGAAATTGGCGGCCCGTCGACAGTGCTGGATCTGGAGATGGGAAAAATAGGGTAGATACTCCATGGCTTCCGCAAACAAAGCTCTCTATTGCCAAGGTGGGATATTAAATTGACCTGTGGATAAGACCATATAGCTTTCGTCCAATTACATGATAGGAAGATGTGTTCTATAGTTTCCAGTACCTGTTCTGTACACAGTTGGCAAATTGGGTCTAGGATAATATGTCTGTGGAAAAGGTTCTCCTTTGAAGGCAAGGCATTTTGGCAAAGAGACCACATAAAGATGCAAAGCTTAGTGGGGCCTTGCATGGTCCAAATTTTATGCCATAGCTTTCGAGGTGTTTGGTAAGATGAGGAAGCAGCGTTATGTATATCCCTATGGGTGTGTGCTCTGATAGAATTACAACCGCTCTTTACCGTATACTTACCATTGAGTTGCCCTTTTCCAAACAATTTTGTCAGTAGAATAGGGAGGCCAAATCTGTACTAAGAGGATTTCATTTACAGTCCGATCATCGAAGCTTTGTCGAAGGAGGGATTCATTCCATGCATTTTGATTTGGGATTATAAAGTCCGCCACCTGTTTAGCTTCACCTCTAGGGGCTGGCCCGCCGATGATTCCACTAGAAAGCCACTTATCCTCTCTAATATTGATTTGTTGTCCGTCACCTACTAACCATTGGAGATTGTGTAATATAGAATCACGACCTAGCAATAAACTTTGCCATCCCCAAAAGGGTCTAGACCCTTTATCAGCATTCCAAAATTCTTTAGAATGGAAATATAATCCTTTAAAGAAAGTGGTTGATGTATTATACGCCAAGCTTGTTTACCCAGTAAAGCCTTGTTGAACGCAATGAGATCCCAAAAACCCAGTCCCTCGTGGTCCTTTCTATCCTTTAGAGTGTCCCATTTCTTCCAATGAATACCAGATTTGCTACTAGAAGGTTGCCACCAAAATCTGGCAATTTTCTGTTCGATAGACTTACATAGAGACATAGGAATTTTAAAGGTTGACATGGCATATTGCGGGAGTGCTTGGATGACTGTCTTAATCAAAATTTCCTTACCGCCTTTAGAGATGAGCTATTCTTTCCAACCTTCTAGCTTAGAGTTGGCCCTTCCCAGGATCCATGCAATATCTCTCTTTTAGATTTCCCCTAGTCTGACGGTAGACCAAGATATTTGCTAGTCTTGGCTAACACAAGGACACGTAGCTCTCTAGCGAGATTCACTTGAAGGCTATGAGGACAAGCTTTACTAAAAAAGATACCAGATTTATTGCGGTTTACTTCTTGTCCTGTGGCTTGGCAATATTGGTGTAGAAGATTGGCTAAGTTTTGGCATTCCAGGAGTTTTCCGTCTAAGAAAAATATAGCGTCATCAGCGAAAAAAAGGTGAGATAGGGTAGGATACCACCTGTTTAAAGTTATGCCTCTGATGTTGCCCATATTCACAGCTTGAATAATAAGTGTAGATAGAATGTTTGCCACCAGAATAAATAGGTACGGAGAAAGAGGATCTCCTTGTCTTAAGCCCCTCGTCGGATGAAAGTGGGGTAGAGGTTCCCCATTGAACTTGACACTAAGGGAAAATGTTGTTATACACTGCATTACCCACTGAATCCATTGTGCATGAAACCCTAACTGAATGAGGTAGTCCTTTAGGAAATTACATTCCACCCTATCGTAGGCCTTTTGCATGTCAAGCTTTAGGATAGCCTGAAAATTCTTTTTCCTCTTTCGAGTCCTGATTTGATGGAGAACCTCTTGGACCACAAGTACATTATCCTGGATTTGAGGTCCACTAGCAAAGGCGCACAGTTCCTTTGTTATCAGTTCAGGTAACCAAGGCTTCAGTCTATTCGCAAGAACCTTTAAGATGATTTTGTATATAAAATTGCAAAGACTAATAGGTCGGTATTGGTCTAACTGTTCTGGATGAGGAGTTTTTGGGATCAGAGAGATTAATGTCCTATTGAATTCTGGTCGCATCACTCCAAAGTGAAAAAAATCTTTGACGGAAAGAAAGATATCTTCCTTTAAAATATCCCAATGGGATTGGTAAAACTGTCCATTTAAGCCATCAGGTCCCAGAGCCTTGGATGCTCCCATTTGAAAAGTAGCGTTTTGGACTTCCTCTAGAGTGATCTCATTTATGAGAGTAGCATTCATCTCCTTTGTCACCATAGATGGGCATTGCGCAAGAACAGGCCTATAGTCGCGATATCCCACCAAACTATACAAATTTTGAAAGAAGCCTAATGTCATGTCCTTCAAAAGATTAGGTTCACATACCCATTGATGATGCTCATTTTGTAACATGCTGATACGATTGCGCTGCCTCCTTTGGATAGTAGTGGCATGGAAAAATTTGGTGTTTTTGTCCCCCCCCCCCCCATCTAAGCCAATTGAGCCTTGAACGCATTGCCCAATATTGTTCCTCATGTTGCCATAATAGCTGTATTTTCTCTTTTATATGAGTAACCGCCGCTTGATTATACTGACTATTGGGTTGATTGATCAGGTTTTGGATCTGCTGCTTGAAGAGATAGATTTGATTATGACCATGAGAAAACTTGGATCGACTTCAGCTAATAAGGGCTGCAGAAACAGCCTTTAACTTCTGAGGTAGGATCACACCTCTAGCCTGGGAAGACTGTCATAACGCATCAATGATTGTGCGACACTCTTGGTATTGTAACCAAAAGGATTCAAAAATGAGCTTTCTTCTTTTGCCAAGAATTGTTGCAATTGTTAATAGGATCGGGCTGTGATCTGAACCAAGTGCAAGTAAAGCAAAAGCTTCAGCTACAGGAAAGGTAACTCTCCAATCCATTGTGCAAAGCACCCGGTCCAACCTTTCTTTTACACATTCATCTCCGTCCCTATTGTTAACCCATGTGAAAGCACAACCTTTGCTTGCCACATCCATCAAAGAACAGTCATTTAACAGCTCACGAAAGGTGTGCACGCGATGTTGGTATGCTGGTCTTTTGCCTATTTTCTCCCATGGATAAATTATTTCATTGAAATCACCAACACACATCCAAGGTAATATATTATAGTGATTGATTTGTCTTAGATCATCCCATAGCATCTATCTGAGTTGGTACACTGCTAGCGCATGTAGACAAGTAAGGCGCATTATAGTTCCACTTTCATTATCCGTACATACCATGTCAATAAGAGCTGAAATCTACCATTCCACTATCAAAGAGACTCCCTTGCTCCAAAACGCCGCTAAACCGCCAGCTAAGCCAATTGGATTTTCAATAATACTATTAGGAAATCTCAACCTCTTTTGCATCCTTTGAAGTAACACTGCCTAGTTTTTGGTCTCCATCAAAAAAAGAACGTCAGGCTTTTCTTGGGTCACGATGGCCCTTAGTGCTTGGACTGTCAGGGGATTGCCCAACCCCTGACAGTTCCAACTAACTAGCTTCATTTGTTACTTGGTGGCTGTTTAGGGCCAGCCACCAACGCCCAGCTATCAGATTCTGCTGCCACAAAGATTGGGGTATCCTGTAGTTAAGTTTCATCGAGTCCCTCTGATATCTGTATGCACTTGTCAGATGTGCTATATCGCTTTGCTTTCTTGATGGGTCCAACTTTTGGGTGCAAACAAGTGCTTTTCATTTTCTTTGATTTTGATGAACCTTCCACTACTTTCTTCATTTTGGCGATCGGTTCTGCTACAACAGGGGCTACAGGTGCCTAGATGAGTGGTTGCCATTGAGCAATGCTGCAACAGTAATGATTTGGCCATCAGCTGGGAATTCCATAACTTCTTGTTGTTTGTTTGTGTTAGGTTGATGGACAGGGATCAAGTTCGTAGGTGACTGAGGGGTCTCAGGGATGACCTCCTCTACTTCCTCCCAGGATGGTGTGGTCCCATAAAAGGTACGCCAAAATGGGCTGTGTTCCCGAACCTCTGCGCGTAACCATTGACCATAGTAAAGGTTGTCCTTGCCTTCCATTTTTCTATATCGAATGGAAAGGTTGTACAGTGCACTGCGTAGTGGCCTAAAACCCCACAAGAGTAGCAATAGTGAGATAGGTGTTCTTAGCGAAAATCTAACCAAAATGTCTTCCCATCCAATTTAAGAAGCTAGCCTGTGGTGAGAGGTTCCTGTAAATTGAGTTCTACCTTGACTCATCTAGATTTTAGAGATAAACCTTCTCTCTGTTCTACTTTAACTTCTAACACCCGACCGACACGTCGCACAGCTTTACTTAACATATGTTCATTGCACCATTCTAATGGGAGCCTAAAAACTTGGACCCAAAAAGCACAGGTGGTAAAGTCATAGCAATGCAGAGGAGTGATTTGAGTCCAGGGCTTTACAATGACTAAGTGGTTGGAGAATAGCCAAGGTCCATTGTCCAAAATCCGTTATTTTTCCCCTTCCGATTTGAACTTGACAACATACAAGCCAGCTTCGCTCTGAGATATATTTACTTGATCCGTACGCCATGCTCTTTTCATAGTGTTCTGAAAAGCTTGAAAATTAATAGTCAAATTAGAGAGAATCTTACCCACCAAAATCAACTTACATTCCTCTAATTTTTCCATTGGGGCAGCATCCTCCCAGACTTCAATTGTTTGCGCTGACCATAGACGTCCCATTCTGTTACACAGGGCAGCGAGGCGAGCGTCGTCGCCATGGTCAGTGTGATCTTTCCCTGAAGAAGCCGCAGTGGAATGATGGGGTTGCCCGTCATGGGCGGAAGAATCCATCTATTAGCTGGCGCAAGGGAATCTGCTAAAGAACAAGTGAGTCGAGACTGTCCACAGACATCGCAGCCGAAAGCAACCCTGAAATTGAGCCGCGAGAACCAAGGATAACTATAAGACAGGGGAAATTGGCATGCAAAGATAGAGATGAACAGAAGTGGAAGCTAAGGGCGAGTTCCATTGTGAAACGAGAGGAGAATTGATGGGCATAAATGGGTCTGTGGGCAATTGAGCTGTTCCAAAAGAGAAACGGAGATGAAACAGGATGGGAAGTCCATAATCGAAACAGCGAAATGGAAGCGAGAAGGTGAACAGAATTGAAATTAGGGTTCTGGCGAGAAAACAACTACCATGGAGGTAGAGAGAGCTCTACATAACGAGAGAAAAGCCATGCATCGCGCTCTCGAAGCGGGATCGATGTGTTGGAGCTCCCCTTTGATGTCTCCACATTAGCACTTTGACTCGAGCTTAGTTTTTCTTTTTTTTTTTTGGCCCGTCTCTCAGGCTTATTATAATTAGCTGGGTCCGAACCAGGATTCTGTAATTCGAACAGAAAAAACACAACAACAAACCAGGATTCTCAAAAAGAACCAAAATTAAAGGTTAATTAATATTCTTTATCTGTTTAATTTATATTTTTTGAGGTATATAAATAATGCTCCCTCCACTATGGTGGAAAGTTTTTTGAGTCATATTTTTGAATTCAAACTCAAATCGATCTAATAACTTTAAGTTATTCAAACTTCAAAAGAATATAACCGAACTTGAGTGACTCATGAGTTGAGCTTAACTGCAAATTATGAAATCTACTTCTCTCGGGCTAGAAAGAGAGTTTAAAAAGACAACTTGCTATTATGTATAGATTCTTGAATGCTATCTAAATACTTATGTTGAACAGGATGCAATATTTTATTTTCCTCTTTAGTTAAATGTACTTATAGTATTTGGAGTCAAGACAATTTGTTTAAAATTTCCGAACTATTTATAATGCGAATGTGTTTCGAACTTATAACCTCGTAGAAACTTATAACCTTCTTGAAAATTATGGCATTATCTTGTTAGGAACACAATTTGTTGAAGAGAAAAGATTAAAAAAAAAAGATGACAAGCGAAATTTTAAGTGAAAAACTCCTTTGGAATTAGAAAGAAAAAGGAAATTACAATGTTGCACTATACAATTTTTACACTATCAACATTAGTTTAACATGAGAATTACATGTACACCATTAGCAATAAAAAGCCTCTATTCTTTAATAGCACTTTCTTCTGTCACACTCCATAACTCTATCATTATCTTCCAATAATTTCTCTAATTGAATACGTTAGCAATATGATCATCAGCATTGAATCTACGTGTAAATGAATGAGGAATAGAAGAAAAAGTCTGCAAATGTTGAGAACAAAAATCATTGGGCTTTTTCATTGGCTATGTGCAAAGTAAATAGAGTTTATGATCTTAGACAACAAAAATCATGATACATTTTTAAAGAACAAAGAGCATGAATGAATTTTTTGATAAATATAAAATAAGATCCCAAATGTATGGTAGGCGCCAAGTTCAGTGGCTCTCATTAATTTATATTTGTAGTGGGATATTTAAAAAGGTACAAAGATAGAACAATTTTATACACAACTTAATTTTTCTTACCAAGCTCATGCACTACTCATTCACTTTAAAGAAATAAAATAAAAAAATTGCACATGAAAAGATTCCAACTCACCCAAGTGATTAAAGAATTATAGCGTTTTTCATGAATTGTTATGTTATGAGCATACTTCTAACCAGTTAGTATCTCAAGTGTTTATTGCATCATGTGGAAAGATTTTTTAGACTTTTAGCACGCCGATGAAGTTGCAATGTCAGATTTATATACTTACAAGTGGATTGATTAATAATAACTCAAATCAAATATTTTGTGATGGATGCCCGCTCTCTTTATCTATTGAAACAAAAATTCCCAACCCATCATGATTCAGGCGGCGAGGCCAAGACGGACCAACCCCAACTCGAGCCGGGGATCCATCTGGCCGTGAGCCAGGTGGTGGCTTCAATTCCCACGGAAGTGAACGAAAGTACACTTCCTACATTTCCCCCGCACTGCCTGGCGGGAAATTTTCGCACCGCTGGCATAAAACCAAAATCGAAAAAAGAAAAAAAGGAAAATTAAAACCAACAAAAAATCGAAAATGAAAAGCGAAAATCAATTCAAAACAGAAAATAGTAAACACGCAAAGCGCGACCCCTCCTCCCCTGCTTCCTCCCAGGTTCGGACATCCGTTCAGATGAAAACGAAACGGCTACGATCCTTTCACCATCCCACTCCCACTCTCTCTCTCTCTCTCTCTCTCTAGAGCAAGCACCGACGACCTCAATGGACCAATCGATCGGGCGGTCGCCATCGTAACAGGCTTTCAGCACCGCCGTGGTGAAACTCTCGGAGCAGCGGGCATGGCCCGACGGCTCCAAGGAGCGGCGGCAGCAGCTCGACGAGCCCGGTCAATGACAAGGAGCTCAAGGCCCATTGGACCGCCCCGCCCAAAGAGGATGATGCTGCCATGGCCTGCGACGCCGACAAGAATGTCGGGGCCAAGGAGGACGACGATGAGGTTCGACGTTCTCCTGCGCCGTTCTTGCTGGATTAGTTGAATTCTGCAATTTCACTGCAATCCATGACAAATCTCTTGGAAAACTCCGTGAGGAAACCCCAATCTGGATCATAACAGATGGCTTCAAAACTTTTCCATAGGAAGAAGGATGTCAATAGCACGAGTAAACCGATAAATTGAGAGCTGCAACGCAGACAAAATTATAATAATAAAGAACGAGTTGATTTTATTCATATTTGAGTATCTTTCGCATGGTTAACAGTTAAGGTGCTCTAATAATGTACTACGTGATGATAGTAACATCCTTTTCAGAATAAACAGCTTGGAAGCAGGATGATCGGCATGAAAGTGAACCTGAAAACAGTATCGGCCGTGCCGGGTTGCAATGGCAAGTTGTTCTCTTTCAAGAGCTTCATAACTTCCTGCGTGAGTGTAGCTTCATTATTCTATTTAGCATAATGCTGCATTTCGATACCCCGAGTTAACAGAAGAAATGTGCGAATAAACCAAAACGAAAGAAAATCAATTGATATTATAACCTAGATGTTATGCTTCCACAAGGCCTTCTTACCTACAATTTTGTCGGCCCTTGATTTCTATTGTCAAGGACTAAGTGCGCCACGGTAATTTAAATGCTTAGGCAAAATAAGGATAAGAGATATAAATGTTAATTGTATTATGTACTTCCAACGACAAATTACTTGATGTAATCTCCTGACTAAAGACACTATGAAAATGCAGTTTGATTGAGAATCAGCTCGAATGGATAACCAGTGAAGCTATCAGTTTGTAGAAACATGTTTTGCCCAAAGAAACGCTCGTTGCTGAGCTTCAGTCATGAAATAACTAACTTCAAGTAGAGATGTCATTCAAGAAATCAGAGGCTCATAGAGCTAGCAATTTGTCAAAAGATCAATTTACAAAGTATGACACATATTAGTTTGGATTGAGCTTTAACAGTGCCCAAGTCATAAATGAGATAACAAATTTGTAAATGAAAAATAAAGACGTAACCAATTTAGACACATCAAAGCACGTCGAGCAAGTTAATGTGTTACTCCCACAGGACACGTTCATACAAATTTAACAATGTTATATATACTTTGAATAAAATGTGGTTTCATAAAATTATAAATGAAAAACTCTTTCTTGAGCATGTTACATGTGTCATGTTACTACTCCATCTATGTTGCAATTAAAAACTTCCTTGAATTCAAAGATTTGACAATCTCTGTAGTGAAAAAAAGAGAGGTTGGTTATCAACTGTTAAAAGATCGGAATTTTACTTATCAAATGGAGCAAGAAGTCAACTGACAAATCTGCGTAGATTTTACCAGACATCAAAAAGAAGCGTAATATCCTCCATTTTTGCAATTTTCAATCACACACCGCGTCCATGCATTTGGAGCCATTGTTCTTTTCGGATCGATGGATTCAAGAAGTTCGCAATACATCTCCTTCATGATTTCTGCATAATATTATAAGAATTAAATATCAAAGAATAACACAATTCAAGAATAACACAATTCGTCAAGAGAGCTCACCACACAATTTATTGAAGAAAGCAAAAACCGATGGGTTCCTCCTTTTCAGCACTAGCTCCAGAACAACATGGTAAACTTGACATTATTGAATAAGGGGCTGCAGGCAATCTATTGCCATGAATTGGCCCAGTGAATTTCGACATCATATTAAAACCTTTTACTGCCATCAAAAATGCAACTCCGTTTTGCATCAACAAGGACAAGAAATAATTCAACCCAAAACTGACATTTAAGAACATGAAGCACTCAACTAGAGGAAACAATTCAACGTGATTAATTTCCTATTACAGAATCATGTCTCTAGCATCATATTTATACGAAGCAAACACAATGACAACAATAAAAAGATACATCTCTATATTCAAAAGCACAATCTCTGACAGCATGATCATTTCTGATCTATATATACTCTCCGCTTCAACTTCCCTGCACCAGCTACACATCCCTCGAATGAGTTACTCTGACTTCTTCATCAATCATCAAATTCCTTTTACCCTCGTGTCTAGACATCAAACCCAACCTAAAAAAGGCCCCCACTAACAAAGAACCATCACTCTGGCATCTACAATCCCCGTTGAAATTCCCTAGTGGCAAAAAAGAAAATCCTAATAGACAACAAGCATGCTATCTGCGAAATCGAGGGACTGAGCAGTAGAGGAGAAGGAGCTGTGATTTTGACATGCTTTGACACAAATTTGAGCACATTTTGTGACTTGGTGATCATACGGAGTGATGAATCCGGCTGAGCTGAGATGAATGGGAGGCTTGAAAATGCGGTAGAGTCTGCAAGCTCTCGAGGCAGCGTGCATGGCTTTGACGCGATTGAATCACGAGTTGATGAGTTCTCATGCCTGAAGGCTGTGTAAAGACTTTGCAGTCCAACATCTATATTGCAACTGTAAACTGAGACGTTACTAGGTGATTTTCTGGTGAAGTAGAAGCAATTCCACAAATAGTTAACAGAACCATGTCTATGTGCAGGAGGCTATGGTTCATTCTGCATGTGAATTTATTAGAAGGGCAATTAAATTGAAGGATTGGGACCGGATTGAATTCTTTTATACTATAAACATAAGGAATCTCAGGATGTGCTGTCAATCTACCATCTAGTTTATTTCTCAGCATCTAATTTGTTCAACAAAATTACATGTTGGATATTTCGACTGTCACTCGTCGCGTATTCAATTCATGGAATCAAATCATACAGATAGTTTTAACTCAGAAATCAAGCCCAAATCAGTCACCTGGTTAATGAATGTGGTCATCTTGTGAGTAGGGTGTCAATGGGTCGGGTCGGGTCGGGTTTTGTTGTTACCCGACCTGACCCGAAACACAAGGGTCACACACTATGACCCGACCCGAACCGACCCGAAACACATTAGACCATCTAATGTGTTTCAGGTCGGGTCGGGTTGCTGGGTTTCCTCTTTTTTTTTTCTGGGTTTCCCATTACATTCTCCCACTGCTACTGTGTATGTAGAATGTCTTTTATCTGTTTCTTTCATTGTGGAAGCACATTAATAGTACATTAAGCAGAGGGGAAGTGGTATTCTTGACTAGCGTGCGTGGCGATATTCATAAACTTCCATTATTTCCTATAGGCGGCTCTCTTCTGTGGATTTCTGTGCTATTTTGATGCATGATCTAGCAGGATGTTTCAATTAGCTTGCCTGTCCTATTATCAGCAAGATCAAAGTCAGTAAATGTTGTTGAACCGATCTACGACGCACCCAAGGAACCCGAACCGAGGACGGAACGAGAGGGGAACCCAGCGCGTGCAGATGAATAATTGATGACACCATAGAAGACAGAAACTAAACAGAGAGCCAGAACCTGCATACGGAAATAGATCAAATTCAAAAGCACATGACAGACAACATCATGGGTAGTCGAGGTAAGAAGAAATATTCGATGGCGACGCAAAGAAAGATTGAGATGTGAAACCAAAACACATCTAGATCATCAAGGTGAGAACTTTGCCAAAAAGCAGAGGCTGAACTGGAAGCACGAAAAATGAAGCAGAGAAATTTTTTAGAAGAAAGGAACAAGATGGACACAACAAGACACATGCAAGAGGCGAAAAAGACGACATTTTTTTCCCCTGTTAATGGCAGAACAAGGTGCCGAAACCGATCATATGCAGAAATCAGAGAAGAACGATCCAAACCCATTCCGAAAATCCCAAGAATGTCATTGCCAATGCCGAGGTTGAGCAGAGCGTAGAGCGAAGCAATCTGCGAATCGAGATCCGAAGAATCGAGCATTCTCACCGACGGCGGGATGACCCCGAGCGTCGCGAGCGTCGTCCTCGCCTCGGAGTCCTCCTTCGCGAGCAGCCTCACTTGTCCAATCTCCCACAACTCGAACTCTAAACGTCAAAATTTCAGCTTGACCCTCAACATGGGAACGGGAAGGGGAGGGGTTTTCGGCGACGATCGGCTGATCCGGCGGCGGCTAGGGTTCCGGCGTTGAGACGAGGGGTGGCGACGGCAACGGCAACGGCGACGGCGAGGGAGAGGCATAGGCGCGTCGTTCAGAAATGGAACTTGTTTGGGGGGTAAAGATCAGAACGAGTTTGGATTAGTTAACTTGTTTGGAATTTGGAACTAACGTGTTTCGGGTCAAACAATGTTCGAACCCTGACCCGACCCGAAACATATTTCTTTACTTGTTTCATATCTGTTATCCGAACAATTTTAAGACCCGAAATACCTACTCAACTTGTTTTATGTTCAGGTCGTGTTTGGATCGGGTCGGGTCGGGTTCTTTACACCCCTAGTGAGGTAACTGAATCATAACAATGAATCTCGTAAAAGACGCGATCTTTTTCAACGAAATGAGAAAAAAAAAAAATAAGTTGTACACAAGAGTTGAAAAGAGTTGAAGGAGATTCCAGGCAACCCGCGGCTTACACTAGTTCATCAATTGATAGAAATTTAAGTACAGATTACTCCCTAACACAGTCCAAAACCGTGTTAGCTAAGTACATGGAAAGGAAAAAAAAAAAGTACATGGAAAGGACAAACATCCTGCAGCTGCCCAGTCACCAAACGTGCCTATTCTGACATTAACTTAATTAGAAAAAAATGACCCAAATTTTTAAATCTAATAAATAGAAGCGTAGCAGTATCTCAACAGCAGCACTCAATAGTCAGAAAAAAAATCCTCTTGGTTCGAGAATGGATTTTATAGGACTCCACTTCTAGTCCTTCGACATTTCCTAGTCTTCAGCAACGTCCAGTAATCAAACTGAGAGAACCTAAAAAAAATTGAAAGAGGGGAAAAATAAAAGGGAAACTACTCGTAGTGGAGGTCATCATGCTTGCTGGTCATGATTATATGATGTTGTTGATTTTCCACCGGCAAATTGACTCAGAAAGGCACTCTTGAACCGTCGAAGAGAGATTACTCGAGACAGGAGAAAGGCTTACCAACCGCGGCCCACCGGCCCCTCCTTGTTTTTCAATCGCTACAGAGCATATTATAATTAGACGTAACTCTACCAAATCTTAGTTACCCTTGAATCCGGTCACACGATTCACCTGTTTAGATTTGGTAGTGGGAGTTAGTAGCGTGGGAGTTGTGGTCAGGGTGGTGACGCCGCAACGCTCGGAGTGCAACGTCAACGTCATGAAGCTAGATTATTACCAGGAAGAAGTTATATGCTACTGGGAATAAAACAATGAAGGACATTTTCAAAAGTTAACTACAAAAAGGGTGTCTTTAATCAATGAACGTGTAGAATTAGCACCAAACAAAATTTCATAAATATAGTAAGTTTCCTTTTTAAATTCATTTTTTCAGATTATTATTTACAAGTGGGCCCAGCACCTTGGTACTAATACATAATATTTATATGCCTTCTCTGGCTAGGAGAAAAACTTATATCAATTATTAATATCTAAAACTCTTGAGCTCACTAAAGATTAATATCTATACTTCTCAGAATCACTATCTTTTTTTCCCCCCAAAATATATTTGATTAGTTATTTTGTAATATTCTTATCAATGCACAAATGCACAAAGTAATAATTCTACTTTATTTATCATGCATTTAGCTTTTAAAGTTTGAATCTTTTCTATCTCATAAGTTATAAATAATCTTATAAAAAGGGACATAGTTTTATCTTTCCACAAATTCACGGATACAATTTCTTCATATACGTGAATAATATCTTTCAATTCATTAGTAATTTGAATATTTTGTAATAAGATAATTGTGCCTAATCTTTTAAATAATAACTTTTCATATACTCGCAATGCGGGTACAATTTTGCTAACAATATTAGAAAGGAACGATATAATTGATCACGAAGTTTATGTAATAGTACACACAAAAGTTATTGGCTGGAAAGGAAAAATGAGAGGAACAAAAAGAACTACTTTTTTATAAAAATAAAAATAAAAATAAATAGAGGGAGGATACTGTTATAACCTTCAAACAATAATACTTTTTGATCACGCAATTTGACAATATATGCTTGGTTATATTATCTATTTCTGATAATATGCACTTAAACAAAAACATAATTTATTAATATTCAGAAATATTGCATTCAAGACAAAGGTGAAATAACATTCTTCTCATAAAAAAAATACAAAATAACATTCTTAATTTTACTCCAAAATCTAGAACATCTTTTTATTTTCTTTGTTTATTTTCCTACTTCACATCACATATTCTTTCTTCATTACCAACACCATAACTTAATGGTGTTTTTACCGCAGCAGCAATTGCACATTAAAATTTTCTTCCTTACTCAAAATCTGAATTTGACACATCATAGTCATGCATTATTTTTTGAAAATAAGAAACAATTTTTTTTTAAAATCTATTGTTTCTAGGGAAAAAAATTAGCAAATGCGTTTATGCTTTATTTTTATTTTAGGAAAAAAAATAGAAACATTTATTTCCAAGAGCATTATTAAACGCAGCTTGACAAATCCCTGTCCAGACATGACACAAACCGGCTCCCTTGGGCTCGAGCCCGTGAGGGGAAGGGGCTGTTCCAAGCTAACCTATTAACAATAGGAGTGATTGTAGATAGGGGTGTGCATGGTCCGAGTGGGCGGTTCCTGACCTAGAACCGGGACCCGCCCATTAAGAACAGGTTCCGAAAAATTGGAACCGGGAAACATGGATCCATCTAGGAATCGGACCGCCGGTCCGGTCCAGTTCCCGGGTGGATCCATAGAACCGGTCCAACCTCTGTGCCTTCCCCTTTTCGCCCTCCCCATATCTACTTATTCTGGCTCTCCCAACCATGGTAACTTTATTCTCCTCAAGTACTAGCGCGGCGGCGGCGGCGGTCGCAATCCTCGCACCGCTTCCGTCCCAACCACCACCACCATCTTCGCCACCGCCTTTGCTGTCTCCCGGAGTTGACTTTCTTGGCCATTTTATAGCAAAATGCTATGAGCCAAACGCAATCATGAAGCCTAGATTCATTTCAGAGCTTGAGAAGCGAAAATGGAGTGGATGCTTTACAAAGCAACAACTAAAGGAGATGCGGCTTCTCTGCTCGATAAGACATTACACGTAGTAGCAATGCTTTGACATGAAAAATTCGTTAATGAGATTCCAAATCAAAAACCTGAGCTTGCAAGAGAGTTGGATTCTCATAAACTTTCACCCCTACACCTCGCAACAACAAAAGGTTAATTGTCAAATGTAAATGCGGATATGTGCTACACCTATGACAAATATGGAAGGAACCCTCTGTACACTGCAACACTGGTCCAGTCTGGGTGGGTGGGCAGGTGGATCCGCCCATGGAACCGGGAACCAGACCGGTACCCACTGGTTCCTATAAATTGGAATCGGGAACCGGACCGGTTCCAGGTAAGTCCCGGTTCTTTTGCACACCCCTAGTATACACAATGTTTGGTGGCTCTCATGAATTTACATTCATGGTCAAATGTTTATAAAATCACAGAAAAATCGATACACCAAAAAAAGATAAGTGAAAGTTAAAAAAAATAAGTGAAATTCAAGAGAAATTACTAGGAAGAGTAAATTAATCAATTTTATAGAAACCAATCTTCAAATCTCTCTCCAGCTGTTGTGGCGGTTGAAGAAGAAGCGGGGAGACCGCCTCGGCCCTCCACCGAACTTGCTGCCCCTGTGCAAGCGTCCGAACCTGCCCTCCAGCCCTCCATCGAACCTGCCCCGGTTGTTGAGGGCAACCCTGAGGAGCCGCAACTTCGCTGGTATGAGGTGAAGGGGAAGAAGAAAAACGCACTGAAGGAAGGCTCCTCTTCCGGTTTGACCTCCTCCTCTGAAAGGGGAAGCCCGCCTCCCCTCAAGGAGTCCACCTCGGAGAAGGATATGCCCCCTACCACAGCACGCAAGGCGTTGAGGAGTGTCGGGGGGTCGAAGTTGACATCCCACCCTCCTAGCCCTATTGAGGAGGAACCCAACTCGGTTCCAGAGACTCCCGCTCCTCCTGAGGAGGTGTTGGATCAACCCGAAACCTCTAACTTTGGTTTGCTTGGGGCTGCTAGAGAATTGGAAGTCTCGGATAACTACTCCGAGGATGATTTGCTCTCGCTTCCGCCTTCCCCAAGAGCTCCCTCTTCAAGGAAGGTGGAGACTATCCCGGAGAAGCTTGCTGCCCTTGATCCAGCTCCCCCTTCATCTAAAGCTTCGGCGGTTCCGGTGGCCAACCGGCGGAAGAAGCCGCATAAGCGGAGGTAGGCCTCCGCTCCTCTTTCAGTTCGGCTCCTTCTTATATCTAATTATATATATTTATATATATTTATATTTATGTTTTTCGGTTTTTGGAATGTGAGGGGTCTTATGGATCCTCTTAGGCAAGCTGAGGTTAGAAACCTTATATCTACTAAAAAGCTTTGTCTGGCTAGTTTGTTGGAAACCAAAGTTCCCGATACTCTCTTTGGTTCCATTTCTGATAGACTGGTCTCTGGTTGGAATTGGGTGGCCAATTATGAATTCTCTCATAGGGGTAGAATTTGGATTGGTTGGAACCCTTCCTTGGTGACCTTTGAAGTGATTTCTTCCAATAGTCAGGTGATACATGGCAGGTTGAGATTTCTTACGATTAACATTTGTTGCTGTGTCTCTGTGGTATATGCTGAGCATACTTTTGTAGCTCATAGGCCTCTATGGGCAGACCTAGTACAGTGGAGTTCTGTGTTCCAGGGATCCGCTTGGCTAGTGGCAGGAGATTTTAATGCTATCAAAGATCCGTCTGATCGGATTGGGGGTTCTAACACCTGGATTCCTAGTTTCGATGACTTCAATCAATGTTTGTTTCAATCTGAGCTAGAAGATCTTCGGTATATTGGCTTTCGCTTTACTTGGTCTACTTCCTCCGGGGCTAACCGCAAGGCTAGGAAAATCGATCGAGTGCTTGTAAATGCCAAATGGAGCCAGGACTTCTCTTATTCGGAAGCTTCTTTCCTTGCGCCAGGTATCTCTGATCACACGCCTATGGTGGTTAGAGTGATGCGGTCGGTGTTTTCTAGAAGACCTTTTAAGTTTTTTGACTTCTGGACCAAACACCCGTCTTACCACAACATTGTCTCACAAGTTTGGGAGACCCCATGTGTCGGTGTCCCTATGTTTAGGCTAGTGAGTAAAATGAAGATTCTTAAGGGCCGTTTGAAACAGCTCAACAGAGACTCTTTTTCTAATATTTCTGAGAGGGTTACAGCAGCGAGAAGTGCTCTTAGGCTAGCCCAGATTGACCTGCAGTGTGATCCATCTAGTGAACTTCTTGCTGATTTGGAGAAGAGTCATCGGAGGACTTTTTTGGAGTTGAGGAGCCAGGAAGAATCTTTCTTTAGGCAGAAGTCCAGGATCAGGTGGCTCAGGGAAGGTGATCGAAATACCAAATTCTTTCACTATTCCGTTAATAGGAGACAACTAAAAAACAGGATTCTTTCTGTTATGGACACTTCTGGGAATATTATCTCTGAGCCGAGGTTAGTGCAGCAGACTTTTGTCTCTCATTTTCAGGAGCTCTTAGGACCGGAACCCTTGTCTTCCAGCCCCTCCTTGCGGGATATTCGGGAGGTCATACGATGCCCTCTCAAGGATGATCGATCAACTTCCTCTCCCGTCCGTTTGCGATGTGGAGATTCATGACACTTTGTTCTCCCTGCCTCACGGGAAGGCTCCAGGGCCGGATGGTTTTGGTGTCGAGTTCTTTAAGCATAATTGGGAGTTGGTAGGACCTTTGGTCACCGAAGCGGTCAAGGATTTTCTTACCACTAGGAAACTTCTTAGGGAAATTAATAATACCATTATGGTGTTGATCCCGAAAGTTCCGAATGCGATGTCAGTCAATGATTACAGGCCTATTGCCTGTTGCAACACCTTATACAAGTGCATTACCAAAGTCTTAGCTAACCGGATTGCTGCAGTCCTTAATGATATTATTAGTCCGTATCAAAATGCTTTCGTTAAAGGAAGGCGTATTAGAGATAATATACTTCTTGCTCAGGAGTTATTTGCTGGTTTCCATCTTGATCCATACAAGCCCAAGTGTGCGGTGAAGGTGGACTTTCGGAAAGCTTATGACACGGTAGACTGGGACTTTCTTGAGTTGGTCCTTCATGCTTTTGGTTTCTCGGATCATTTTATTCGGATTATCATGGTCTGTGTTCGTACTCCCAAGTTTTCAATCTCCTTAAATGGAGAACTTCATGGGTTCTTTCCTAGTGGCAGGAGCCTTCGCCAAGGGGATCCGATATCCCCCTACCTATTCACCTTGGTTATGGAAGTATTTTCTGGGATTCTAAGTGCGCGGGCCAGGGAACCAAGGTTCAAATTCTTCTGGAGATGCAAGACTTTGGGTCTCTCCCACCTCTTCTTTGCAGATGATGTTTTCCTATTTTGCAGTGCCAACTTGCCTTCCATATCTCTCTTGAAGGATGGTTTGGATACGTTCTCTGCATGGAGCGGTCTCAGGCCCAATTCAAATAAGAGTGAGGTCTTTCTTGCTGGAGGAACGGAAGATCTGCGTAGAGAGATCATCCTTGCTCTTGGCTTCATTGAGGGAACTCTGCCAGTGCGGTACTTAGGAGTTCCTATTATCTCCTCCCGGCTCGGAAAGGCGGATTATGTCTCCCTGGTTGATCGTATAACCAACAAGGTTCAATCATGGACCCAGCGTTTCCTCTCCTTTGCTGGTCGTCTTCAGCTTATCAGGTTAGTTCTGCATGCAATCCAGGCCTATTGGGCGAGTGTTTTTACTATCCCTGTTGCTGTGCTGGATCGCATTGAGCAAATCTTGAAACAATTCCTCTAGAAGGGCCCTGGACTAGGGAGGGGTGGTGCCAAGGTCTCCTGGGATGAAGTTTGCCTTCCGAAGGAGGAAGGTGGTTTAGGGATTCGTCGGCTGAAGGATTACAATAAAGCAGCTATGTTGAAACACATTTGGATCCTGTTTACAGATAAAGAATCCTTGTGGTGTAGGTGGATCCATTCGACATTTCTGAAAAGGAAGAGTTTCTGGATGGTTAAACAACCCACTTCTTGTTCTTGGGCGTGGAAGAGAATCCTCCATCTTAGGACGGAGTTTCGGCGTTCTTTTCGCTGGAGCATAGGGGATGGTCGTTCTGTGTCCTTATGGTTCGACAATTGGCACCCAAGAGGCCCCCTCAACCTTTTATTTTCAGACTCATTGATCTATACTTCTGGTTTACCCAGGCTCGCTTCGGTGGAGGATCTTTTCTCGCCCGGCTGGTGGTCACCCATTCGAGCGTACTAGAGTCTTGGGAGCAGCCTCTTCCTTTTTATCACAAGTACCGGATCGCTTTACTTGGGTAGGAAGTACATCCGGTTTATTTTCGGTGGCGTCGGCATGGCATCTAATTAGGACGAAGAAACCTCGGGTCAAGTGGGCTTCTTTGATATGGAATAATGCTATTACCCCAAGATATCAGTTCAATCTCTGGCTTATCACCAAGAATCGGCTCCCTACCCAGGCCCTTCTTTTATCTTATGGCAGGATTGGTGATGTGGTTTGTGCTTTTTGCAAATTGACGCCAGACTCGATTGATCATCTGTTTTTCGATTGTAGAATTACAGCCAGCTGTGCATTTCTTTGGGCGGCTCGATGCAACATTCCTTGGCGTAATAGCAGTTGGGCCAACAACCTTCGCTGGGCTTTGGAATTTTTACCCGGAAAGGACTTCTATCACTCCATTGCTCGATTTCCTTTGGAGCGTTGTGCCATCTTATTTGGAAATACAGGAATGAGATCCTTTTTAGGAACCTTACATTCACGGTCCTGGTCTTGAAGAATCACCTCATTAAGGTGGTCAAGGATAAGGCATTGACTTTTACAAATGTGGAGGATAATCCAAGAAACAGAAGAATTCAACGGAGCTGGGAGATTGACCCTTGCATCTTTCATTCATCCTCGGTGGTTCCTTAGGAGTCCTATTGCAGAGTGTTTGCTATATGGGATTCTTCTCTTCCTCTGGCTGCATCTTGCCTTGTTCTTGGTTGCCGCTTTGGGCTCTAACGTTTTTTTGTGTTGGGTTTTGGGCTTAGGTTGCCATTGTTTGGCTAGTTGGTCGCCTTCTTTTGTTTTGGTTCTTTAGGAGGTGCCCGTCTTAGTTCTGTTTGTGCCTTCTAGCTTTTGCCTTGTTGGCTTTTCTTTTATTTCGACACCCTTCCACTCATTATGCTTTGTTCGTATTGAGTGTAAGGCGGTGCCGTTGCTTGTACATATTGGCTTAGCTTAATTCTATTACCGTTCACCAAAAAAAAAAAAAAATCTTCAAATCTCTTCCTTTATTAATAACATATACGTATCAATCCCTCATTCTCCCTAAGTCAAATTTTATAAGCTCAAAACAAATTTATAAATCACTCCTTTTTTTATCGGGCTCATACACTGCTCCTTCACTTTGAAAGTATAAAAAAACCAAAATTGAATGTGAAAAAGCCGTAGTCGCAATCCAACCCTAAGCATGGCAACCCAATGATGAAGGGATCATGCCATCTTCCATTAATTCATGAGTTCAAATCATGTCGCAAGTGAACTTCTAATCAGTTAGTATTTCAGGCATTCACAACATTCTATGAGAAGATTTTTAAGCTTCTAGCATATTAGTTATGATGATAGACTCGCACACCTAACAATGAATCGAGTGATTATGGCTAAAATGAGACATTCCATGGATAATCGTATTGATCATCTCTTCCCGCATTTTTTAACTTATCAAGAAAAAAACAATTGCAGTCCATCGGGACTCGGGCGGGGAGGCCAAGTCGGACCTCCCCCAATCCTTGTGCCAGTGGGTCCATCCTGCAGTGAAGCCCACATTAGCTTCAATTTCCACGACGGAACGAAAATACATTTCCCTCCACCTGCTGGCGCGAAGTTTTCACATCACCCACATAAAATGAAAAATGGAAAAAAAAAAAAAAAAAAAACACAATAAAAAAAAAAAACTAGAAAAATAATAATAATAATAAAAGTGAAAAACTATTTAAAACAAAATTACGAAAAAACGCAAACCCTCCTCTTCGCTTCCTCCATTTGCGGACACCGTCTCTGATCAAACGACCCACTCCTCCTCTCCCCTCCTCATCCTCCTCCACTTGTTCAAATCTTCTTTGTTTATTTTTTGTTTGTTTAGATGTTTCAGGCTTTGAATTGCTAACTAACTTACCAAGTGAGGTCAAGTCGGCTTATATAAATTACAAGTCCATTATTTGTCAATTTACAATGCAGTGATTTATTTGAGATACCTTATAAATTGCCGTTTCATTTTATTGTATTTGAAATAGGTCGATGCCCATGCTTTCTACGGGAGGAAGTTAACTTCATTATATTGTATACATCAAAGTAGCCATTACAATGTGTACCAAAGTATCACACTAACGGTAATGTGAGGAAGACAAATAATTTACATTGGTAAACGCATGTCCAGTTTCTTTTTTTTTTCTTTATTTTCAAGTAAAGCACAACTCTTTATTGGATTCACAATAGTTGAAGATAAGGTGTAGTGATTCTTAATTAAATTTTTTAAAAAAATTGTAGTTACGAATGGACTTGGTCTGACATTATCTGATGTTTAGGTAAATATGATATAATGATCCAAATCGTTTAGTTTCAAATGAATAGAAGTGTGGCAAAAAAATGTCCAATTCTAAAAGTATAACATGGAATAGTCTCACGCCATTCGCAAGTGTCGCGACCCAAATTTTTCGGGTGTGAACCACCTAGGGTTTGGCTAATAAATTGTTAAGCCTAGATTTAACTCGGGCTCTCCCAAGCCCATACCAATTCGCGACTTTCGGTTCAAGTTCTTAATATTGTAATTTTTTAACTAGGAGTCGCCACTAATCTATTTTTGGTGGGTCGATTAGAAACCCTAGTAAAATAACGGGAGATTTACTTTACTTTACTGAACTGGAGACTAAGGGTACGGGGACTTGGTTACGTTAGATTTCTCTAACGTCCTTTCGGCACCTTTCTTTTTATTTTTGAAAAATGTTTGGCAAGCAATTTGGATTGATTTTAAATCTATTTCCCTAACATGTGAAGTGTTCATGCAGGTGCGCAATCCACCAATTTAACACCTAAGAAAGCAAATAATAGAAAGATGCAAGACTTATCTCATAGCAACGAAAGATCTCGTTGTTAATTTAAAATTCACATCAAGCGATCCTAAATATGATTTCTAATTAACACGCAATTTTTGTTTTGTTTTCACTTAATTAATGAAAATCATGCAATATGCAATGCATGCCACTAATTTAACATGAAATGATATGACATGACAACATGACTTAGCTATATGACCTAAGCAATATGACATAAATAAGCATGTAGTCTATCCTAGAAATTGCAACTAATTTATCCTAAATAATAAAACTAATTTAACCTATGACTTTTTTTTTGGTATTTTTCAAGAAATTCGAAATTTAATGAAATATGAAAATTACCTAATTAGATTGAGATCCTATTTAATTTATATTAGGAATTAGGTTGAGCCAAATCCTAATTTAAACTAGAATCGTATCTTAATCAAGTAATCTCTAACCTAATATGCAATATATCTAAAAAGATCTATTTAAATAAAATTTAAACATGCAAACAATCTAATATGTAATGACGTGCCAATGATGCCCTAATTTTACATGACATATGCATAATGACATTTTTTGTGTTTTTCCTTTTCTTTTTAAGTTAATAATTGCCAAATAATTAAACATGCAATCCAAGTTAAAAATGAATTAGCGACCTAAATTAATTGATTTGATTTTTTTATTTTTCGAAAATTCGAAATAAAATACCTATTATGAACATGCAAACCCTAAAACTACATTTTTGATTTTTTTTTTTTTAAAGAAAACTAATTTAAGTAACACCACAAAGAAATCAAGCCATATCGATACCCAAATCGACGAACCATATCTCGAGCATGAGATCGGGTTGGCCAATTTCACATAAATCACGAATCGGATCTCAAGTGGGAGATCGGATTTTTTCAAGTAATTGCTGTCGGATTTCGAGCTTTGAAAATCGGACCGAAAATCACTAATTTCAAAGAATTTCATATCATGGAATTTCAATTTCACATTAAAGGGACAATTACACTAAAAAAAGATAAAATAAAATAGCAAAAATAACAAAAATAAAATACCTAAATTTTCTTTTACTTTTCTCTTTTTGCTTTTCTTTTTCCTGAAAAAAAAAAGAGAAAAATAAATCTGGTGGCCAGCCCGGTGAGGGGATATCTCCGGCTAGGGTTCCGGCGAGGGGAAAACGCTGGCGAGGAACTCCGGCGAGGGCGCGGCTGCTGGCGGAGCAAGTGGGTCGCGGCGTTGGGTCTTCGCGGGCAAAGGAGGATCGCGGGCCTGGCTACTGGATGCAGGCGCGAGATCTGCGGGTCGCGGATCTCGGGCAAGGCGGGATCGGGTCGCGACGACGGAAGGAGATTTGCTACAGGAGGCGCTCGGGTTGCAGCTGCGGCAGAGGGCGGAGCAGCGACGTCTGCAGAAGCGGAGGCGCGAACAGAGGCGCTGTGACCGGCGGGCGAGTTGCTGCGGGTGCTCGAACAGAGGGCAGAGGCGCAATGGCTGCGGAGATGGCGCGGGCAGTGGTGCTCAGAGACCGGCTGAGTGAGGCTCGGGCGCAACTTCTGCAAAGGATCTCGGATCTGCCGGCGTCGGGGCGGCTCTTCGGGACGGCGACGAGGCGGCACGGGGAAGGTTGGCTCGGCGGCGGCGCGTTTCTAGGTCGCCGGTGGCTCGGCGGTCGGTGCAGGCAAGCGGCACGGGCAGACCCCCCCGCCACACGAGGAAGATGAACAGTCGTGGGGGTTTTTCTTTTTCTCTTTTTTTTTTCGGTTTTTCTCTCTGCAGCAACCTGCTGCACGTCTCTCTCTCTGCTGCCTTTCACTGTTGCAGCTGTACTTTCTGCACTCCTTCTGCAGAAATTGAGCTTCACTTTGATAATTTTTTACTCCCCAAAAACCCTAAAACAAAGGAAGAATTTCCTCTCTTTTTGACTTCGATTTTTCGACCTAAAGAACCGAGAAGGAACCTTGTGCGGCCGTATATTCAATATGTGTGGCCCCCCTCCAACCCTAGGTATTTTTTACATATTTATAGGGCACGGATTAGGGTTTTAAAATTTTCCAAATTCATCTCCACGTAGATTTCTTTTCGAAACGCAATATTTGTTTTTTCCAAACGGAATATTTGCTTTTTTCAATTGAAATCTTACAAAAATAAATCCATAAAATCTCTCCGAGGATATGGGCTTGGGCCGATTTGCTTTTTTCGTGGGCTTAGCCCGACTCATCAAGTTAAAGTTCTTAAACATCAATTTGAACCCATTTGTCATCGGCCCAATGTAAATGCAAATTAAAACATAAATGCACCTAAAATTATATGTTATGCAATTAACTATTTTTTCGGAATAAAATTAACCCCTAATTTTTTAATGTAATAAATGACTAAGCGGGTCGCCAAAATTTAGGTGTCAGCAATTTGTCCTCTTTGAAGGTGAGCTCGAAAAGGTTGCATTCAAAGACAAATTGAGACCTAAATTTTGGTCATGCACATGCAATGAATGATTTTTTGTTGAAAAATGAATTCCATTTTTTAATGCAAATTATATGATGCATGAAAATACTAATGCAAATGCATGATGTGAAAGGAAAAGACGTACCTGCAATTTTTTACCAGTCAATGCGGTAAAATATCTTGAGGTACATAATAAATCCCCATTTACTCTGTAAGTACTTATCTCTCACTCAGGTTCCTTGAAGAGTGTAACAGGTAATAGGTTGAGACATTGAGATTGAGAAGAACATTCACATCCAAAGTGAAATGTTCAATGAAAAGAATTAAGACATCCAGATCCAAACTGAGATGTCAAGAGTTTTGAATTCAAAATACCTAAATCCAGATTAAGGTATAACGAGAAAGATTGAAAAAACATTCACATCCAGAGTGAAATGTTTAGACGAAAATAATTAAGACATTCAGATCCAGACTGAAATGTCGGAATTTTTGAACTTGAAATACCTAAATCCAAACTAAGGTATAACAAGAAGGATTGAAAAACATTCACATCCAAAGTGAAATGTTTGAATGAACATAATCAAGACATCCGGGTATAGATTGAGATGTCCAGAGTTTGGGACTCAAAATACCTAGATCCTAGCTAAGGTATAACGAGAAAATCAAAGAACACTCACATCCAAAGTGAAATGTTCAACGAAATTAATCAAGACATCCGGGTCCAGACAGAGATGTCATGATTTTTAAAAGCTCGAAATACCTAGATCCAGACTAAGGTATAACGAGGAAGATCGAAGAACATTCACATCCAGAGTGAAGTGTTCAACGAAAACAATTGAGACATCCAGATCTAGACTGAGATGTCTAATTTTTGGAAAATGGTAAAGAAACTTACCTGGAATATCTTACCTTCAAGGAGGGTAGAGTGACCCAAGGTAGTTGGTGTTACATATCCAGGATCCGTACCATTCTACGGTCGCCTAGAATAGTAACATGACTTTGTGAAGATGCTGCTTTCCTAGGACCCATACCATTCTACGGTCGCCCGGTATGGCGAAAGGAGCTGCTTTCGGGACCCGTACCATTCTACGGTCACCCAATACGGCAGAAATGTTTTGTAAGGAACTGCTTTCCCAGGACCCGTACCATTCTACGGTCGCCCAGTACGGCAGAAAAGTTTTGTCTATGACTCGTACCATTCTACGGTCGCCTAAACGGGGATTCATTTTCCATGACCCGTACCATTCTACGGTCGCCTGAATAAGGAATAGGTGCTGTCGAGAACCCGTAGCATTCTACGGTCGCCTTGACGGAAAATTGATTTTTCAGGACCCGTACCATTCTACGGTCGCTTGAATGCGGAAATTGCTTTTCCAGGACCTGTACCATTTAACGGTCGCCTGTTAGAGCAATAAATGTTGTTTAGGACCCATACCATTCTACGGTCGCCTAAACAGGGATTTGCTTGGCTAGGACCCGAACCATTCTTCGGTCGCCTAGCGTTGCAACATAGATCATCTGACCAGGACCCGAACCATTCTTCGGTCGCCTTAATCAGACTAAATCTTGAAAAAAAATTTGGGGGGCAACTCCATCGAGTGCTAGTGCTTGAAAAGGAATACCTGTACAATGACAAGTATTTAAGGTGTGGATAGAGATATACTTACCTGGTGACATCTCTGATATTTAAGGATATGTCTCCTAACTTAATGAAGTGACTCCCATGTTGATGAAGGGGAATTTTGGGCTACGGAAGCATGCCGATTTGATAGGGGACGCCAGGTCATATCAAGGGACACCAGGCTACGAAAGTACGTCGGGTCAATAAAAGGTGACATCGGGCTACGAAAGCACGCCGAGTCGATAAAGATGACTCTGGGCTACGAAAGCACGCCAGATCGATATAACAGCTTGATCAAGTCAAGTGTCGATGCACTTGAGAGAGCATACCTGCACAATGACAAGTATTTTAGAGTATGATAGAGATATACTCACCTAATGATATCTCTGATTCTTGGAGATATGTCTTTTGGAATTTAGATATCCTATGGAGGTCTTTCACCTTATGGCGGAGGCTTCTCATCTCCTAATATCATGAAACATTCTGAAAGGAACTTGAATTACCTGTTAGACATGATTTAAAGCAAAAACTGATATGCATTCATCAAAGAGATAGACAATCTGAGCTACTTTAGAATGCACATTTCAAAATTTAGTGAGGTTTTCATCAACTCAATTGGGGTTCATGCATAATGACCTTTGCATCACCCAAATTTCCACTTGAGAGAATTATCATTCAAGACAATCTTCACTCATGGCATGGATTTCCTAAGAATACCAAATGAGAGACCTTCAGTTAGAAGGGACTTTCACTCACTCTCATTTAGAGGCTATTATATGAGAATCACTCCATCTCACTATCATCATACCAATAAGGGTCTGAGTATTCTCGCAAGCGGTACAACCTTACCAATCTGAGAGGTCTTTAACAAGGACCGTAATGTGGGCTTGGTCAACAGTTTAACAAAGGGACTCTTTGAGTCAAGGCAATTGAAAGAACAATTTTGTAATCATCTCCGGGTTTACAAGTCAAGAACCCTACAAAATGAGAAAGATATAATCTTGCTCGCACTTCTTCAAGCGATGCTTATGAACTCCTATGTTAATTCAAGTGCCATAATCTGAAGAGACTTTGTAAATGACGTAAGGTAGGCTAGGTTCAAGGGTTGAGAAATGAAAGGATCATTAGGCTCAAAATGTGTGTGAATGGTGAGAGTTGGTGATCATCTTGACATTGTCACCGGTTTTCTTTTTCACCATCAGGGATTGTCTTCATGAAATGCCCCATTGATTGTAAAAACTCAACTTTTGAATTCTTTGAGTATTGCTTCATTGGGATTCAACCTTTTACAATTGATAGTCACTTTATCTTGACTTTTTTTTTTCATCTATGTGTATTGGCCTTACTTTTACCAGGTACACTGCTTTTTCATGTCCCAAGTTCTTATTCATTTTTTTCTTCTTTTCATGGGCATTGGCCTTACTTTTACCAGGCACACTGCTTTTTCATACCCCTTAGTTCTATTTTGATTTCAATTTTTGCGCACAGTGCATGCGTCAAGGAATTACACTTTGAATGACACTCGAATTTTCAAGGGTCTTCATCTATCTTTTGCCTTGCCCCAGTGTGGGGGATGATCACCAATTGGGTTTAAAGAAATGAAATTGTAGGCTCAAGTGGGCTATGCAAATGATATAAGTGTATAGGATATAGAAAAAAATGCTCTTCGTCATCTTAAGGCACTTAAATTACCACATGAATTCAATGTAATAGCATGACAAGAAGATTGATGCAAGTGAGAGCAAGAAAATTTCAATCCATTTTCTTCACCTTATGGTATTGTCTTACCCTTCAATTTGCCCCGATGTGGAGTGGTTCTTGACAGGGATAATTTGAAAGAATTTCCACAAGTGTATGGGCTCAAAAAGGTTAAGCAATTGATCACTTTGTACTGTTTGGGATAGAGAAATGAACTGCCCCTCATCATTTCGGTCATCGTACCTTTTGCGAGAGAACTCTTTACCTTGTAGATATGGAACTTCCTACACTCATCTCACAAGTGTATAAGTAGGGGACTGTGTATAGGATAAGGCTTGCCTTTCATCATACTGATACGTCTCATTCAGCATTCTTAAGCATTGATGTCACTCCATTAAATTGTCTATCTTGCCAAATCTCCACATGAAATTAGTGAGCTAAATCAATATGAAAATTTTCTTTTCAAAAGAGTCCAACAACTTTAAGCATGAAAAGCTTTTGTGGCTTCAAACAAACAGTTTACCATACTCAAAAATTCTCTTATAAGTATGAAAACATGATTGCAAGCATTCATTCAATGAAATGTCCCACGAAGGGACTGTTTCAGCAATGGGTGTCCTTGGATTGCCCCTATCAAAAGGGAACAAACATAAAATTGATCAATCAGTGATGAAAATTTGATCTTTGATTTGATGAAATCTTGCTTTTGCCCCTGCACAAAACAACGTGCATGAATAGGATACTATGCAACATCAAAGTAAATTCAAATTGCATAACCATTTTGGCTCGGATCGAGATTTTGTCTTAGTCATGTCACTACTAGAATTTGTAGTGCCCCCAATTCGTCATCTGCAAGGAAAAGAATAGAATGTCAATTCCAGAATTAATTATATTCATGAACACAATGTATCCATTTCATCCAAGACAGATTATCCTCTTTTGATTTGTTCCATTATTTTCTCATGGAAATGAGAAACTTCATTTGGTCTTTGAGAATGACATCTCACACAAATTGTAATGAGATGTGCACACTTTGGAATCTAGATGATCTCCTTTTGACTTGCCCTTGGTTTCTTATTGATGTGCAAGGAAATCGCTCAAGACAAGTAAGAGGATAAGTAGTGCTTAATGTCTTCTTTACTCTTGGGAGATGTCATCAAGATCAACTAGGAAATGACCCATTGCCCCACGCCTATTTTCCTTCGGATGTATGTTCCCAAATCAATGGGCCTGCTATCACTAGAAATTGACGCGTTATTTTCAAACGTCTCTCTGTTATGCTCTGAGACATGAAGTAAATGAGTTAGAAAAACAAACAAGGGTAATCTAATGCATGCTTTTGGAAATGGCTTCAAAAATGATTTTTTTCTTTTTGAGGAATATTTTGGACGAGGAAGCATGAAGAAGCCCAGTCCTCAGAATTTCTCCATGGATGATATTTTCTTTTCATTGTTGGATATCGTCACCGGGCTGGTTTCGCATACCCCATCATGTCCTCAAAACAAAACTTGTAATTTTATTGATATTCATCAATCATATTACATTTATTGGAATGAAAAAAGTTATATTCAAGCACTAAAGCAAAACATGAGAAATTTTTACTAATCTCTAAAAAGCAATAAGAATTCCCACGCAGGGGAAGGTGCAACTAAACATGCCCCTAATTGAATAAGGAAAGCGAACTACTTAGGATCATGAATCATGTGTGCTTAAGTTCTTCACCCTCCTTGATCTTGTGATGCAAATCCTCTAGGTCAGAGATTATTCCTTCTAGATATATCACTAGTCTCTTCATAGTGGCATCAAATTCAGCCACCTCAGGAAAATAGGACGGTTCAAAAGTCCTCTTAGCTCTCTTCTTCGAGTCGTAGTTTCTTATTGAAGATAGAGTACTTATATCATCACGGCCCTTTTGCTTGACGAAACAAGCCACAGTAGCAGACAATTCAGCAACTTGACTTTGGAGGTACGCAATTCGTTTATTTATATTGTCGATGATACGGTCCAGCACCTCGTTTTGATCCGCCATTTTAGCCCTTGGCCGTGTACGGATGTGTGAGCGAGATTGCTCCATAATCACCTAAAGGAAATAAACGGGAACATGTAAGCATGAGGTGTAAATGGAGAGTCAATCCATGACAATGATCTAATCGATTTTTCTATTTTTTTTCATTTTTTTTTCATCTTTTTTTTATTTATTCATGAAAAGTCTATGCAAGAAAGGAATTTCCTAAAAATGGATATCCTAGTAAAACCAAATTTTCTGGACATGATGTAAAAACAAATTCTCCAAAGTTTTTTTTTTTTAAAAATGCATCATTCCCTAGCAATTTCTCATTTCATTTCCAATTGACAAATGAATCAAATCAATGATTGACCTGGATTGTCATGGACCGACCCAAGAATATGACAAAATAAATTGCATGGTATAGGGAAAGAAGACTTACTTCACCAAGGAAAATCAATGGCAATCACATAGACAAGCGCATGGTAAATGGCTCGATTTCTAATCTATAAGGCTTATCAAGGTGGAGCCACAAGGATGATCAGACTAGCCATGAGCTTGTGGACTATGTCGGGTCCTTATGACTCCGACTTAGTCAAAGAGCCGACCCGGGTCGCGAGCATGCGGACCGAGGTGGGTACTCTTGACACCATGAAAGAAACTTCGGGATTGAGATGGGCGACTCGCACCGCGAGCATGCGGTCGGAGTGGCAAACATCTCAATACCATCCTAGATGATCCTAATGCGGCCCAAGTCCGGCGGCGGGTTGTGTGTGCAATACTGTAGTGCAAATGCAAGGCATGCACAACAATTTAAATCAAACAACACTTCAATAGCTTGAATTTAAAACATTCATTCCCAACTCCAACCTGCAAGACAAAGGTTAGCAAAGACTACTCCCCTTATATCTCCCCATCTGCAAAAACATTTAACACCTTAAATGTTAGAGACGTACCTAGAATCCTTGCTGCCAAACAAAAACATTTTTTCACAAAGAAAATTGGCTTAAGTCCACTAAGAGTTTCAACTCAATTCCCCAGCGGACTCGCCAAGCTGTCGCAACCCAAATTTTTCGGGTGTGAACCACCTAGGGTTTGGCTAATGGATTGTTAAGCCTAGATTTAACTCGGGCTCTCCCAAGCCCATACCAATTCGCGACTTTCGGTTCAAGTTCTTAACATTGTAATTTTTTAACTAGGAGTCGCCACTAATCTATTTTTGGTGGGTCGATTAGAAACCCTAGTAAAATAACGGGAGATTTACTTTACTCCTACGAACCAGAGACTAAGGGTACGGGGACTTGGTTACGTTAGATTTCTCTAACGTCCTTTCGATACCTTTCTTTTTATTTTTGAAAAATGTTTGGCAAGCAATTTGGATTGATTTTAAATCTATTTCCCTAACATATGAGGTGTTCATGCAGGTGCGCAATCCACCAAACTAACACCCAAGAAAGCAAATAATAGAAAGATGCAGGACTTACCTCATAGCAACGAAAGCATCTGCGTTGTTAATTTAAAATTCACATCAGCAGTCCTAAATATGATTTCTAATTAACACGCAATTTTTGTTTTGTTTTCACTTAATTAATGAAAATCATGCAATATGCAATGCATGCCACTAATTTAACATGAAATGATATGACATGACAACATGACTTAGCTATATGACCTAAGCAATATGACATAAATAAGCATGTAGTCTATCCTATAAATTGCAACTAATTTATCCTAAATAATAAAACTAATTTAACCTATGACTTTTTTTGGTATTTTTCAAGAAATTCGAAATTTAATGAAATATGAAAATTACCTAATTAGATTGAGATCCTATTTAATTTATATTAGGAATTAGGTTGAGCCAAATCCTAATTTAAACTAGAATCGTATCTTAATCAAGTAATCTCTAACCTAATATGCAATCTATCTAAAAAGATCTATTTAAATAAAATTTAAACATGCAAACAATCTAATATGCAATGATGTGCCAATGATGCCCTAATTTTACATGACATATGCATAATGACATTTTTTGTGTTTTTCATTTTCTTTTTAAGTTAATAATTGCCAAATAATTAAACATGCAATCCAAGTTAAAAATGAATTAGCGACCTAAATTAATTGATTTGATTTTTTTATTTTTCGAAAATTCGAAATAAAATACCTATTATGAACATGCAAACCCTAAAACTACATTTTTTGATTTTTTTTTTTAAAGAAAACTAATTTAAGTAACACCACAGCAAATCAAGCCATATCGATACCCAAATCGACGAATCATATCTCGAGCATGAGATCAGGTTGGCCAATTTCACATAAATCACGAATCGGATCTCAAGTGGGAGATCGGATTGGCAATTTTTTAAGTAATTGCGAGTCGGATTTCGAGCTTGAAAATCGGACTGTGATAGGTGCGCATGGAATGGATAATCCCAAAAACGAGACCATGGCTCTGATACCATTGAGCTTGATTTTGTAGGTGAATCCAGAGTTGGGAAGATCTTCACACACCATGACAGATCCAGAGATTCTCGAAGCACCAGTTTCTCTCGCCCCTTCTTCTTCTTCTTCTTCTACAGCCCTCTCAGAATTTCGTGTTTCCAATGCCTCTAAGATAGATTATCTCTATGAAGTCTCTCTTAGTGATGAAACCGAGATCTCAGAAAGTCAGCTTCCTCTTATGAATCCCTATTCAGCTTTTGCTAAACCCACCTCATCATTTTCACCTATCCGTTCCATTCGTCAACTTATCCACCAAACACCAAAGCAAGTAAAGGAATACGTCCAGTCCTCCAAGTTCGACCAAAGATCCTATTCCCGCTTTTTTTGAAAAGGAGTATTTTGTTACTCTCCGCATCCCTCCAGAGTTTCCCAGACAATGGGTTCAATAGGGATATTCTCATGTCCATTATGGAGCTGTTCGTCTTGCCCTCACTTTCCATGGTCGTAAAGGTTTGCCAGTAGTGGCAAGAATTGCTTTGCTAGATACCAGGTTTTTACAATACCAGCATGCTTGTATTGGTACTGTTCAAACCACTCTGAATGCCGGAACAGTCTTTGTGACTTTGTATCCAAACTTCAATATCGCTCTTTCAGACCCCCAACTTCTCTCTTTTTTGAAAGTTCAAGTCCAGCTCACTGGAGCACTCCAAACTGCTGACTCTGTAGCTGCAACCCTACATTACCAGATGGTTTACCGAGTACAAAATCATGCCCTCGACCTCAATTTCAACAATGGTAATGAAGATGCGTTGTTCATATCCATGCAGAATGACCAGGCGTCCTGCATCCATGTACCCAGACAGATCCCGAAGGATACGTTGGCCAAGCTTCTTCCAGATACTTGGATCACCAACTATGAAAAGCTACATCAGCATAACAAGCCTTTCCAGTCTACTGACTCAGAGTTTTTAAGGAAAAAAGATGGAACTGTTTCCATCAAATTTGGCAAAGAAAAGGAAGAAAGTCCTTCTATCTTCCAGACCATCCTCATGATTGAACCATGTATCCCAGAATCCATTTCTGAACCAGACCCAAAAAAGCATGTCCGACACTTTGACGGTGATGGACATCTTGTTCATTACTATAAAGACAATTATGGTCATTGTTTTTGGGATCCTTTTTGCCAATGTTCCTACTGTATAAATTCTCCCGACGAAGTAGACCCTCTTGCAAGGTCTCCTCCTCGGCGGAAAAAGTCCAAGGATAAGGTATACCAAAGGTACTTAGACGGAGACTCCTCCGTAGATACTCTTGGTGAATGTGACAAATATCAATTCATGGTGTCTTATGCACCACCTCCATCACCAGAGTCTAGTACTACATCCCGAACAAAATCACCTCCACCTTCTCCTCCCCAGAGAAAGCAAGCTCTCTCTCCATTCTATAAGCCAATCCTTAAATGGGCTAAGAAACATTCTTACCCTCTTGAAGTTCCAGCAGAAACACCACCCATTTCCTCTATCGCCATGTTCCAAGATACTGACTTTCCTCCTCTTGTTAAAGAGGGTTCTAAACTCTTGTTCCCTGCTACAGAAGAGTTTATTGATCCACATAGCAGGTATCGCCATGTTCCTAAAATATCTACCCCCACTGACGTGGACGAACAGGGAAGACAGAAGAAAACTCCTGCTGCTGAAGCCGTTCTAAACTGGCAATCAGAGACTCTGTTGGCACAGAACAATGCCTTCAAGGCTATTGATTCCAAGATTGGAAATGTGCAACAAGATCTCCGAAGATATGATGAAAGTACCAAGAAGATACTTTCTGAGTTCCAGAAAAGGCTTCATGCCTTGGAATCGGACAACATCTTGGGTACCATTATCTTGAAAGTCCAAAGCCGAAATAGACAAACTCGAAGCAAATTCAACTTCTTGAAGAAGGAAGGTTCGAGACCTTTCGATCCATTGGCACCTCCCGTTCAAACCGGGTATGTATCCCCAACACCACAAGTGTCTGTTTTTGCCAATATCCCGGAGGATACCTCCAGAAGAGAATCCAATATACGAGATCGTCTCAAAGCTTTGAAGAAAGAAAAGGGGAAAGAAAAAACACCACCTACAAAATCAAGCTCAATGGTTATCAGAGAAAGGCCAGACCAGATGATGTTATCAAATCCATTAGAATCCTTTTTGAAGGATTTGAGCAATCAAGCAATTGATCCTATTACTCAACAACAGCCTCGATACATCACCCGGAAAAAAACAAATTCTGGTCACTGAACAAACTTCCCCCACTACATCAGATTCAGTATCTTTCTCTTCATCTTCATCTTTCTCAGATCAAATGATTGATTCTCCCCCTATTGATCCACCAACCTCACAAATATTCATGGCTGACTCTCCTCCAAAATATGAGATGGAATCAAACTATTCTGATCCAGATCCAGAATTCGGACAGACTAGTATTCCCACTAGAAACAATTCTACCAAGCATGTATCCATGGCATCGAAACAATTTTTCTCCATTGACGATATTCCTTATCCAAAATGGCCAGAAAGACTTGAAAAGTTTCATACTTGGTTGAATACACAGGCCCTTACCAACCATGATATGAGTGATGTCCTTTGTAATTTTGCTACAAGATTCGTAGGAAGCCTTAAATTCTGGTGGCAATCACTCACAGAACAAGACCAGTTCACGTTTCTATTATCACCCACCTTCAGCCATGCCCTCACCTACCTGTATCATGTTTTTGTGGGAACCCCCGGAGATCTCAAAGAGCTAAAAAGAAGAGAATTCTTTGAAAGAAGATGCTGCTCTCTCCAAAAGAGGCATCTTGATAAGCATTACCGTCTAATGCTTCAGCTCTTTTACCAAATTGGCGCAGATCCAAACCTAAAGCATGTCTTCCTCACTTCTATTCCAAAAGAACTATCACAGATGGTTGAAAGATCTTTCTTTGGAAGGCAGAGAAGGATACAAGATGTTCCCTTGGGAGAAATCCAGCAAGAAGTCCATATTTGCCTTGAAGAATTATGTTTAAAGCGCAGAATGGTTCAAACATACATCACAGATGACAAGCGTCTTGAATCAGCTTGTACTCACCAGAAGTTAAAGATCAAATGCTCCAAACAGGATTGTGATGGTACTTGTGGCCATTATTCCCGGAAGAAAAAGCATTACAAGAAGTACTCGGTTAAAAAATCCAAACATGATTCCAAGCATTTCCAGAAAAAGAAGAAATGGCGATATCTCCGCAAAAGAAAAGATCACATAGGCCATACGAAATCAAGCCGTTGCTACATCTGCAACAAGAAAGGACATTTTGCCAAAAATTGTCCTCAGGCGAAAAAGGGTCAAAATCATCTGATTGAAAATGAAACAGGTATTTCTCTTGAAAATGATGATATTGAATCCTTATTTTCTGCTGATGAAGAACCAACAGAACAGACTCTTTGTGTCATTCCTTTCTATCAAACCTCCAGTGAAGTTGAGTCTGATGAATCAGAATCTGAAGACATCTTTCACATATCACCTTCATCTCCAGAACCTAATCCAGACATATTCTCAAGCCAAACTCACTGTCCTCACTTCCCTGTGAAAATCTTCACTTCGAAATTTGCCAAGCCTATCAATGTCATTGCCCTCATTGATACCGGAGCAAGTTGTTCCATTTTGGACACTAAAGTTTTGCCTAAAGAATATTGGACTCCTCATATCCGATATTTTAACTCTGCCTCTGGAGATACTTTCTCCACAAATGTCAGAACTACTCCAATTACTATTCAGTTCTTCCCCGAATGCTCCATAAAGGCAAAAATCTTTGGATCAAACCTCCCCAATAAAGATTTGTTAATTGGGTGGGACATCATGACTCAAATCTCTCAACTTCGCATTATTCCTGGAAAGGGTCTTAGATATAAAAATCACTTTTCTGAGTTTGTTGATATTTAGAGACTCTTTTCCATCCAAATGAGTTTGTTAGACCCAATTATGCAAAAATTGCTAGAATCTTGTTCGGAATCCCACTCAGAATTCGCTCAAAAATGTTCTCATCCTCTATGGGAAAATCCAGAATTCTTTGTTCGCCTCCCCTTCAAAAAAAATGAAGACATCAACCCAACAAAGGCGAGTCAAGTGGGAATGAAGCCAGAACATTTGGCTTTAGCTCAAAGGGAATGCTCAGAATTATTGCAACAAGGCCTTATTGAAGTTTCTGATTCTCAATGGGCTTGTGAAGCCTTTTATGTCAATAAGCGTGCCGAGCAAAACAGAGGAAAAATGAGACTGGTAATCAACTACCAACCTCTCAATCTTTTTCTCCAAGATGATAAGTTCCCTTTACCATCCAGAGATTCTCTCTTTAGTGGGTTAACCAAAGCCCATATCTACTCCAAATTCGACCTCAAAGCCGGATTTTGGCGGTTGGGCATTCATCCCGAAGACGAAACCAAAACAGGATTCTCAGATCCCGAACCAAAGCACTTCCAGTGGAAAGTTCTTCCTTTTGGTTTAAAGGTTGCACCATCCCTTTTCCAAAAGGCCATGTGTCGTATTTTCCAACCCATTTTGTCAAGTGCAGCGGTTTATATCGACGATATTCTGCTCTATAGCCCCGATGAATGCAGCCACCGCCAACTCCTTGAGAAATTTGCGAAATCGTGAAAAAGCATGGCATTATGCTTTCTCAAAGGAAGATGAATATTGCCCAAACAGAAATTGAATTTCTTGGTATGCACCTTAACAAAGGTACGTACCATCATCCAGGCCACATATTGCTCGGGAACTATTGAATTTTCCTGAAGATAACTTCACAACAAAACAAGTTCAGCAATTTCTTGGGATAATTAATTATCTCGGGGTTTTTGTCCCAAATATTGCAAAGCTTCGATTCCTTTGCAATCCATGCTGAAAAAGAACTCCCGCCTTGGGAAAGATCCAAACTAAAGCGATTCTTGAGCTGAAGGAGATTATGCAGAATCTCCCACCATTACAGATACCATCAACAGGCAAAAGAATCCTTCAAACTGACGCCAGTGACGAATACTGGGCAGCCGTCCTGTTCGAAGAAATTGATGGTAAGAAACACCTTTGTGCTTACAAAAGTGGAAAGTTTTCCCAGGCTGAAATGCATTACCATTCCACTTTCAAGGAAATCCTAGCGGTGAAAAATGGAATCAAAAAATTTGAGTTTCATCTCATCGGCCATCACTTTTTGGTAGAATTAGACATGGCATCTTTTCCTCAGATGACCAAGTTTAAACAGAAACATTCCAAACTCTCACTGCTTCGATGGGCTGAATGGTTCTCAAAGTACTCTTTTGAAACCAAACATATTCCTGGAAAAAAGAATGTCCTTGCTGACTTTTTGTCAAGACCCAAAGCACCAGCTGAAATCAACATGTACATCAAAAGACCTACTTTCCATATGCTTAATCATGGAGTCAAATACAAGATCGAGAAGATTAAAGATTCGCCGAGCCAGAAATATCCACAAGAGATTATTCAGCAAATCCAAAATGACAGTCTTATGGCAAATATGGAGAACCTCATGTGGCGATACCACGCTGATCTTTTCAGATTCAATGGAGGTTCGATCCTTTATCCTTCCGGGTTAAATTTGAATTATCCTTTTATTCATCCTCTTATCTGGAAGGAAGATGATTTTCCTAATCAGCTCAAAACGCTATTGTGGTACTTAACCAATAAGTACTTGATAGCCATTGAAATTCCCACCAGAAGATTTATTGCCAATCTCACCAGAATATTCATGCTCGGAAGAAACATCGAAAAGGAATGTGATAGAAATCTTTTAGAATTTCTAAACTGGTTCTATCCTCCTACATGTTGGAAACAAGACTTGGAAAGAGAACTGAGAACCATGACACCAAATCCTGAAGTGCACACCATCCTGTTTTTCCGACGTCCATGGAATTTTTACAGAAATAATGGGAGTATTCTCGATGCACCACTTGAAATAGGAACCACAGCCTATAAACCTCACTTGAACAGCCGAGAAGGCCGGATTCACAAATCTTATCCAAGATCTGTTAGATTTTGTGAACAAGAATACCGAGAACTCCGAGAGAATCCTATGCCGAAAACAAGACCATTCCCGAAGATGTCCGGAATAATTCACCCACTACGTGGGAACATTATGACCTAGCACCGAAGCTAAGGAAGCACTAGAGCAATACGGACAAGCCGCATCATCCCGGAACATGAAATGACAAGCGAAGATGACATTGTCCGTCTACTCAAGACCCCTATGCACGCTTTGGAGGTCCTCCGTCCCGTGATCCCTACGAACAGGGGATCTTCGTCCTCATTTCAAAATATAGACATGTCCTTCTACTCACAAAGTAGTCCAATTGGCCTCGGCCAAGCATGCCAAACATTCCTGCCAACACCGCAAGTGAAAATACAAACCGGCGAAGAAGAAGCATCCCATTGGGCTCATGAAGCATCCTCATCTCAAAGGCCGAACCGGATCCTTTTGCCCCAAGATCTTGAAGCTCTCCAAAGCCAGAAGTATGAAGCACATCTCCTAGAAGAAAGTTCAGATAACGACTCAGTATGTAGCTACAATGCTCATGACGGACGAGATCGTTGAGTCCGTACAATTTCACTATAGCAAAGTACTGTTCACTTTTACTGTAGCACTAGGCTAGGGAAGGTACTGTTCACAGTACAGTTACTGTTCATAGTGTGCGAATAATTCCCCTACCGGTAGTTTCCGGTGCCTTTGTTTGTATCTGGACCCGTGAGTTGGTCCATGTGTGTGTCCTTGTTGTCTTTTATTTGCCTATATAAGGCATTGTTGTTGTTTCGTTTTGGGCAGAGTCCCCTGAAGTAAAAGGTGTGCTTTGTGAAAAACCTCCATGGATTTCTAAATCCCTCTTCTTCTCTAGCCTGGTAGGATCCTTCGAGAAATGCAGCTTGGGTAGACTAGAAATGTTTCCATCCTGGCATCTTCTGAGTGTCTCTAGGCTCTGGATTAAAGGGTTGAGTGGTTTTCTGCTAAAAGGCTGTCCCTGAAGGGCTTGAACGGGAGTTGTTTGCCCAATGTGGGATGCATACCTGCAGGAAATTTACTCTCCTTCCCTGATCCTAAGTCTAGGTCCATTCAATGGATTTTTTAACCGAGTACTTCTTGTAATGCTTTTTCTTCCGGGAATAATGGCCACAAGTACCATCACAATCCTGTTTGGAGCATTTCCGGAAAAAGAAGAAATGGCGATATCTCCGCAAAAGAAAAGATCACATAGGCCATAAGAAATCAAGTCGTTGCTACATCTGCAACAAGAAAGGACATTTTGTCAAAAATTGTCCTCGGGCGAAAAAAGGGTCAAAATCATCGATTGAAAATGAAATGTATTTCTCTTGAAAATGATGATATTGAATCCTTATTTTCTGGCGATGAAGAACCAACGAAACAGACTCTTTGTGTCATTCCTTTCTATCAAACCTCCAGTGAAGTTGAGTCTGATGAATCAGAATCTGAAGACATCTTTCACATATCACCTTCATCTCCAGAACCTAATCCAAACATATTCTCAAGCCAAACTCACTGTCCTCACTTCCCTGTGAAAATCTTCACTTCGAAATTTGCCAAGCCTATCAATGTCATTGCCCTCATTGATACAGGAGCAAGTTGTTCCATTTTGGACACTAAAGTTTTGCCTAAAGAATATTGGACTCCTCATATCCGATATTTTAACTCTGCGTCGGAGATACTTTCTCCACAAATGTCGAACTACTCCAATTACTATTCAGTTCTTCCCGAATGCTCCATAAAGGCAAAAATCTTTGGATCAAACCTCCCCAATAAAGATTTGTTAATTGGGTGGGACATCATGACTCAAATCTCTCAACTTCGCATCATTCCTGGAAAGGGTCTTAGATACAAAAATCACTTTTCCGAGTTCGTTGATATTCAGAGACTCTTCTCTATCCAAATGAGTTTGTTAGATCCAATCATGCAAAGGCTGTTAGAATCTTGTTCGGAATCCCACTCAGAATTTGCTCAAAAATGTTCTCATCCTCTATGGGAAAATCCAGAATTCTTTGTTCGCCTCCCCTTCAAAAAAAAATGAAGACATCAACCCAACAAAGGCGAGTCATGTGGGAATGAAGCCAGAACATTTGGCTTTAGCTCAAAGGGAATGTTCAAAATTATTGCAACAAGGCCTTATTGAAGTTTCGATTCTCAATGGGCTTGTGAAGCCTTTTATGTCAATAAGCGTGCCGAGCAAAACAGAGGAAAAATGAGACTGGTAATCAACTACCAACCTCTCAATCTTTTTCTCCAAGATGATAAGTTCCCTTTACCATCCAGAGATTCTCTCTTTAGTGGGTTAACCAAAGCCAATATCTACTCCAAATTCGACCTCAAAGCCGGATTTTGGCAGTTGGGCATTCATCCTGAAGATAGAACCAAAACAGGATTCTGTATCCCGAACCAGCACTTCCAGTGGAAAGTTCTTCCTTTTGGTTTAAAGGTTGCACCATCCCTTTTCCAAAAGGCCATGTGTCGTATTTTCCAACCCATTTTGTCAAGTGCAGCGGTTTATATCAACAATATTCTGCTCTATAGCCCTGATGAACAGAGCCACTGCCAACTCCTTGAGAAATTTGCAGAAATCGTGAAAAAGCATGGCATTATGCTTTCTCAAAGGAAGATGAATATTGCCCAAACAGAAATTGAATTTCTTGGTATGCACCTTAACAAAGGTACGTACTATCCAGGGCCACATATTGCTCAGGAACTATTGAAGTTTCCTGAAGATAACTTCACAACAAAACAAGTTCAGCAATTTCTTGGGATAATTAATTATCTCAGGGTTTTTGTCCCAAATATTGTAAAGCTTCTGATTCCTTTGCAATCCATGCTGAAAAAGAACTCCCCGCCTTGGGGAAAGATCCAAACTAAAGCAGTTGCTGAGCTGAAGGAGATTATGTAGAATCTCCCACCATTACGATACCATCAACGGGCAAAAGAATCCTTCAAACGACGCCGTGACGAATGCCGGGCAGCCGTCCCCGTTCAAGAAATTGATGGTAAGAAACACCTTTGTGCTTACAAAAGTGGAAAGTTTTCCCAGGCTGAAATGCATTACCATTCCACTTTCAAGGAAATCCTAGCAGTGAAAAATGGAATCAAAAAATTTGAGTTTCATCTCATCGGCCATCACTTTTTGGTAGAATTAGACATGGCATCTTTTCCTCAGATGACCAAGTTTAAACAGAAACAGATTCCAAACTCTCAGCTGCTTCGATGGGCTGAATGGTTCTCAAAGTATTCTTTTGAAACCAAACATATTCCTGGAAAAAAGAATGTCCATGCAGACTTTTTGTCAAGACCCAAAGCACCAGCTGAAATCAACATGTACATCAAAAGACCTGCTTTCCATATGCTTAATCATGGAGTCAAATACAAGATTGAGAAGATCAAAGATTTGCCAAGCCAAAAATATCCCCAGGAGATTATTCAGCAAATCCAGAATGACAGTCTTGTTGAGAACATGGAGAACCTCATGTGGCAATGCCACGCAAACCTTTTCAGATTCAATGAAGGTTCGATCCTTTATCCTTCCGGGTTAAATTTGAATTATCCTTTTATTCATCCTCTTATCTGGAAGGAAGATGATTTTCCTGAACAGCTCAAAACGCTGTTGTGGTACTTAACCAATAAGTACTTGATAGCCATTGAAATTCCCACAAGAAGATTTATTGCAAATCTCACCAGAATTTTCATGCTCGGAAGAAACATCGAAAAGGAATGTGATAGAAATCTTTTAGAATTTCTAAACTGGTTCTATCCTCCTACATGTTGGAAACAAGACTTGGAAAGAGAACTGAGAACCATGACACCAAATCCTGAAGTGCACACCATCCTGTTTTTCCGACGTCCATGGAATTTTTACAGAATGGAGAGAGAGCTTGCCTTTTCTGAGGAGGAGAAGGTGGAGGTGATTTTGGTGGATCTGGCGAGATTCGAGATATGGTACTAGACTCTGGTGGTGGAGGTGGTGCATAAGACACCATGAATTGGTACTTGTCACATTCACCAAGAGTATCTATGGAGGAATCTCCGTCTAAGTACCTTTGGTACACCTTATCCTTGGACTTTTTCCGTCGAGGAGGAGATCTTGCAAGAGGATCTACTTCGTCGGGGGAATTTATACAGTAGGAACATTGGCAAAAAGGATCCCAAAAACAATGACCATAATTGTCTTTATAGTAATGGACAGGATGTCCATCACCGTTAAAGTGTCGGACATGCTTTTTTGGGTCTGGTTCGGAAATGGATTCTGGAACGCATGGTTCAATCATGAGGATGGTCTGGAAGATAGAAGGACTTTCTTCCTTCTCTTTGCCAAATTTGATGGAAACAGTTCCATCTTTTTTCCTTACAAACTCCGAGTCAGTTGACTGAAAAGGCTTGTTATGCTGGTGTAGCTTTTCATAGTTGGTAATCCAAGTATCTGGAAGGAGCTTGGCCAACGTATCCTTTGGAATCTGTCTAGGTACATGTATGCAGGACACCTGGTCATTCTGCATGGATATGAACAGCGCATCTTCATTACCATTGTTGAAGTTGAGATCGAGGGCATGGTTCTGCACTCGGTAAACCATTTGATAATGTAGGGTTGCAGCTACAGATTCAGCAGTTTGGGGTGCTCCAGTGAGCTGAACTTGAACTTTCAAAAAAGAGAGAAGCTGGGGGTCTGAAAAAGCGATGTTGAAGTTTGGATACAAAGTCACAAAGACTGTTCCGGCATTCAGAGTGGTCTGAACAGTACCTATACAAGCATGTTGGTACTGTAAAAACCTGGTATCTAACAAAGCGATCCTTGCCACTACTGGCAATCCTTTTCGGCCATGGAAGGTGAGAGCAAGACGAACAGCTCCGTAATGGACATGAGAATATCCCCGTTGAACCCATTGTCCGGGAAACTCGGAGGGATCCGGAGAGTAACAAAATACTCCTTTTCGAAGTAGCGGGAATAGGATGCTTTGGTCGAACTTGGAGGACCGAACATACTCCTTTACTTGCTTTGGTGTTTGGTGAATAAGTTGACGAATAGAGCGGATAGGTGAGAATGATGAGGTGGGTTTAGCAAAGGCTGAATAGGGATTCATAAGGGGAAGCCGGGTTTCGAGATCTTGGTTTCATCACTAAGAGAGACTTCGTAGAGATAGTCTATCTTAGAGGCGTTAGAAACACGAAATTCTGAGAGAGCTGTGGATGAAGAAGAAGAAGGTGCAAGAGAAACTGGTGCTTCGAGAATCTCTGGATCTGTCATGGTGTGTGAGGATCTTCTTCAACACTGGATTCACCTATCAAGCGCATGGAATGGATAATACTAAAAACGAAACACTGGCTCTGATACCATGAATGGACCTAAACTCGGATCAGGGAGGGAGAGTAAATTTTCTGCAGGTATGCATCCCACATTGGGCGAACAACTCCCGTTCAAGCCCTTCAGGGACAGCCTTTTAGCAAAAAACCACTCGGCCCTTTAATCCGAGCCTAGAGACACTCGAGAGGATGCCGGGATGAAAACATTTCTAGCATACCCAAGCTGCATTTCTCGAAGGATCCTACCAGGCTGGAGAAGAAGAGGGATTTAGAAAGCCATAGATATTTTTCACAAAACACACTTCTTACTTCAAGGGACTCTGCCCAAAACGAAACAACAACGACGCCTTATATAGGCAAATAAAAGGCAACAAGGACACACAGGGACCAACTCACGGGTCCAGAAACAGACAAAGGCACCGGAAACTACCGGGAGGGGAATTATTCGCACACTATGAACAGTAACTGTACTGTGAACAGTACCTTCCCTAGCCTAGTGCTACAGTAAAAGTGAACAGTACTTTGCTACAGTGAAATTGTACGGACTCAACGGTCTCGTCCGTCACGAGCATTGTAGCTACATACTGAGTCGTTGTCTGAACTTTCTTCTAGGAGATGTACTTCATATTTCTGCTGGAGAGCTTCAAGGTCCTGGGGTGAAAGGATCTGGTTCAACCTTTGTGATGAGGATGCTTCATGAGTCCAATGGGATGCTTCTTCTTCTGCCCAGTTTGTATTTTCATTTGCAGTGTCAGCAGGAATACTTGGCTGAGGCCAATTGGACGGCTGTGAGTAAAAGGACATGTCCATATTTTGAAATGAAGATCCCCGTTCGTAGGGATCCCGGGACGAGGACCTCCAAAGCGTGCATAGGGTCTTGAGTAGACCGGACAATGTCATCTTCGCTTGTCATTTCATGTTCCCGGGATGATGCGGCTTGTCTCGTATTGCTCTAGTGCTTCCTTAGCTTCTGGTGCTAGGTCATAATGATCCCACGTAGTGGGTGCATTATTCCAGACATCTTCGGGAATGGTCTTGTTTTCCTGGCATAGGATTCTCTGGAGTTCTCGGTATTCATGTTCACAAGATCTAACAGATCTTGGATAGGATTTGTGAATCCGGCCTTCTCGATTGTTCAAGTGAGGTTTATAGGCTGTGGTTCTTATTTCAAGTGGTGCATCGAGAATACTTCCATTATTTCTGTAAAAATTCCACGGACGTCGGAAGAACAGGATGGTGTGCACTTCCGGATTTGGTGTCGTGATTCTCAGTTCTCTTTCCAAGTCTTGTTTCCAACATGTAGGATGATAGAACCAATTAAGAAAGTCTAAAAGATTTTTATCACTTTCTTTTTCGATGTTTCTTCCGAGCATGAATATCCGTGTGAGGTTGGCAATGAATCTTCTGGTGGGAATTTCAATGGCTATTAAGTACTTATTGGTTAAGTACCATAACAGCGTTTTGACCTGATCAGGAAAATCATCTTCCTTCCAGATAAGAGGATGAATAAAAGGATAATCCAAATTTAACCCGAAAGGATAAAGGATCGAACCTCCATTGAATCTGAAAAGGTCTGCGTGACATTGCCACATGAGGTTTTCCATGTTAGCACCAAGACTGTCATTTTGGATTTGCTGAATAATCTCCTGGGGATATTTCTGGCTCGGCGAATCTTTAATCTTCTCGATCTTGTATTTGACTCCATGGTTAAGCATATGGAAAGCAGGTCTTTTGATGTACATGTTGATTTCGGCTGGTGCTTTGGGTCTTGACAAAAAGTCAGCAAGGACATTCTTTTTGCCAGGGATATGTTTGGTTTCAAAAGAGTATTTTGAAAACCATTCAGCCCATCGGAGCAGTTGAGAGTTTGTAATCTGTTTTTGTTTAAACTTGGTCATCTGTGGGAAAGATGCCATGTCTAATTCTACCAAAAAGTGATGGCCGATGAGATGAAACTCAAATTTTTTGATTCCATTTTTCACTGCTAGGATTTCTTTGAAAGTGGAATGGTAATGCATTTCAGCCTGGGAAAACTTTCCACTTTTGTAAGCACAAAGGTGTTTCTTACCATCAATTTCTTCGAACAGACGGCTGCCCAAAGATTCGTCACCGGCGCGCCTTGAAGGATTCTTTTGCCTGTTGATGGTATTTGCAATGGTGGGAGATTCTGCATAATCTCCTTTAGCTCAGCAACTGCTTTAGTCTGGAGCTATCCCCAAGGTGGGGAGTTCTTTTTCAGCATAGATTGCAAAGGAATCAGAAGCTTTGCAATGTTTGGGACAAAAACCCTAAGATAATTAATTATCCCAAGAAATTGCTGAACTTGTTTTGTTGTGAAGTTATCTTCGGGAAACTTCAAAAGTTCTTGAGCAATATGTGGCCCTGGATAGTACGTACCTTTGTTAAGGTGCATACCAAGAAATTCAATTTCTGTTTGGGCAATATTCATCTTTCTTTGAGAAAGCATAATGCCATGTTTTTTCACGATTTCTGCAAATTTCTCAAGGAGTTGGCAATGGCTCTGTTCATCAGGGCTATAGAGCAGAATATCATCGATATAAACCGCTGCACTTGACAAAATGGGTTGGAAAATGCGGCACATGGCCTTTTGGAAAAGGGATGGTGCTACCTTTAAACCAAAATGAAGAACTTTCCACTGGAAGTGCTGGTTCGGAATACAGAATCCTGTTTTGCTTCTGTCTTCAGGATGAATGCCCAACTGCCAAAATCCAGCTTTGAGGTCGAATTTGGAGTAGATCTGGGCCTTAGTTAACCCACTAAAGAGAGAATCTCTGGATGGTAAAGGGAACTTATCATCTTGGAGAAAAAGATTAAGAGCCTGGTAGTTGATTACCAGTCTCATTTTTCCTCTGTTTTGCTCAGCTCGCTTATTGACATAAAAGGCTTCACAAGCCCATTGAGAGTCTGAAACTTCAATAAGGCCTTGTTGCAATAATTCTGAGCATTCCCTTTGAGCTAAAGCCAAGTGTTCTGGCTTCATTCCCACATGACTCGCCTTTGTTGGGTTGATGTCTTCATTCTTTTTGAAGGGGAGGCGAACAAAGAATTCTGGATTTTTCCATAGAGGATGAGAACATTTTTGAGCGAATTCTGAGTGGGATTCCGAACAAGATTCTAGCAATTTTTGCATGATTGGATCTAACAAACTCATTTGAATGGAAAAGAGTCTCTGAATATCAACGAACTCAGAAAAGTGATTTTTATATCTAAGACCCTTGCCAGGAATAATGCGGAGTTGAGAGATTTGAGTCATGATGTCCCACCCAATTAACAAATCTTTATTGGGAAGGTTTGATCCAAAGATTTTTGCCTTTATGGAGCAATCAGGGAAGAACTGGATAGTAACTGGAGTAGTCCTGACATTTGTGGAGAAAGTATCTCCAGAGGCAGAGTTGAAATATCGGATATGAGGAGTCCAATATTCTTCAGGTAAAACTTTAGTGTCCAGAATGGAACAACTTGCTCCAGTATCAATGAGGGCAATGACATTGATAGGTTTGGCAAATTTTGAGGTGAAGATTTTACAGGAAGTGAGGACAAAGAGTTTGGCTTGAGAATATATCTGGATTTGGTTACGAAGATGTGGGTGATATGTGAAAGATGTCTTGATTCGATTCGTCGACTCAACTTCACTTTGGAGGTTTGATAGAAGGGAATAACACAAAGAGTCTTGTTTTTGGTTCTTCGTCAGCAGAAAATAAGGATTCAATATCATCATTTTCAAGAGAAATACCTGTCTCATTTTCAATCAGATGATTCTGACCTTTTTTCGCCTGAGGACAATTTTTGGCAAAATGTCCTTTTTTGTTGCAGATGTAGCAACGGCTTGATTTTTTATGGCCTATGTGATTTTTTCTTTTGCGGAGATATCGCCATTTCTTCTTTTTCCGGAAATGCTTGGAACCATGCCTAGATTTTTTAACCGAGTACTTCTTGTAATGCTTTTTCTTTCGAGAATAGTGGCCACATGTACCATCACAATCTTGTTTGGAGCATTTGATCTTTAACTTCTGGTGAGAATAGGCTGATTCAAGGCGCTTGTCATCCGTGATGTATGTTTGGACCATTTGGTGCTTTAAGCATAATTCTTCAAGACAGATATGGACTTCTTGCTGGATTTCTCCCAAGGGAATGTCTTGTATCCTTCTTTGCTTTCCAAAGAAAGATCTTTCAACCATCTGTGATAGTTCTTGAGGAATAGAAGTGAGGAAGACATGCTTTAGGTTTGGATCTGCGCCGACTTGGTAAAAGAGCTGAAGCATTAGTCGATAATGCTTATCAAGATGTCTTTTTTGGAGAGAGCAGCATCTTCTTTGAAAGAATTCTCTTCTTTTTAGCTCTTTGAGATCTCCGGGGGTTCCCACAAAAACATGATACAGGTAGGTGAGGGCATGGCTGAAGGTGGGTGATAATATAAACGTAAGCTGATCTTGTTCTGTGAGTGATTGCCACCAGAATTTAAGGCTTCCTACGAACCTTGTAGCAAAATTGCAAAGGACATCACTCATATCATGGTTGGTGAGGGCCTGTGTATTCAACCAAGTATGGAATTCTTCAAGTCTTTCTGGCCATTTGGGATAAGGAATATCGTCAATGGAGAAAAATTATCTTGATGCCATGGACACATGCTTGGTAGAACTGTTTCTGGTGGGATTACTCGTCTGCCCGAATTCTGGATCTGGGTCAGAATAGTTTGATTCCATCTCGTAGTCTGGAGGAGAGTCAGCCATGAGTATTTGTGAGGTTGGTGGATCAATGGGGGAGGGATCGATCATTTGATCTGAGAAGGATGAAGATGAAGAAAAAGATACTGAATCTGATGTAGTGGGGGAATTTTGTTCAGTAGCTAAAATTTGTTTTTTCTGGATGACAGGATCAGGCTCAGGCTGTTGAGTAATCGGATCAATTGCTTGATTACTCAAATCTTTTAAAAAGGATTCTAATGGATTTGATAACATCATCTGATCTGGCCTTTCTCTGATAACTACTGAGTTTGATTTTGCAGGTGGTGTTTTTTCTTTCCCCTTTTCTTTCTTCCAAGCTTTGAGACGATCTTGTATATTTGATTCTCTTCTAGAGGAATCCGCCGGGATATTGGCAAAAACTGACACCTGTGGTGTTGGAGATACATACCCCATTTGAACAGGGGGTGCCAATGGATCAAAAGGTCTGAACCTCCCTTCTTCAAGAAGTTGGATTTGCTTCTTGAGTTTGTCTATTTCTGGCTTCGGACTATCAAGATAGTGGTACCCAAGATGTTGTCCTGATTCTAAGGCATGAAGCCTTTTCTGGAACTCAGAAAGTATCTTCTTGGTACTCTCATCATATCTTCGGAGATCTTGTTGCACATTTCCAATCTTGGAATCAATAGCCTTGAAGGCATTGTTATGTGCCAAAAGAGTCTCTGATTGCCAGTTTAGAACGGCTTCAGCAGCAGAGGTTTTTTTCGTTCTCCCATGTTCGTCCACATCAGTGGGGTTAGGTATTTTGGGAACATGGCGGTACCTATTATGTGGATCAATAAACTCTTCTGTAGCAGGGAACGAGAGTTTAGAGCTTTCCTTAACAAGAGGAGGAAAGTCAGTATCTTGGAACATGGCGATAGAGGAAATAGGTGGTGTTTCCGCTGGAGCTTCGAGGGGGTAAGAATGCCTCTTAGCCCATTTAAGGATTGGCTTATAGAATGGAGAGAGAGCTTGCCTTTTCTGAGGAGGAGAAGGTGGAGGTGATTTTGGTGGATCTGGCGAGATTCGAGATATGGTACTAGACTCTGGTGGTGGAGGTGGTGCATAAGACACCATGAATTGGTACTTGTCACATTCACCAAGAGTATCTATGGAGGAATCTCCATCTAAGTACCTTTGGTACACCTTATCCTTGGACTTTTTCCGTCGAAGAGGAGATCTTGCAAGAGGATCTACTTCGTCGGGGGAATTTATACAGTAGGAACATTGGCAAAAAGGATCCCAAAAACAATGACCATAATTGTCTTTATAGTAATGGACAGGATGTCCATCACCGTTAAAGTGTCGGACATGCTTTTTGGGTCTGTTCGAAATGGATTCAGAACGCATGGTTCAATCATGAGGATGGTCTGGAAGATAGAAGGACTTTCTTCCTTCTCTTTGCCAAATTTGATGGAAACAGTTCCATCTTTTTTCCTTACAAACTCCGAGTCAGTTGACTGAAAAGGCTTGTTATGCTGGTGTAGCTTTTCATAGTTGGTAATCCAAGTATCTAGAAGGAGCTTGGCCAACGTATCCTTCGGAATCTGTCTAGGTACATGTATGCAGGACGCCTGGTCATTCTGCATGGATATGAACAGCGCATCTTCATTACCATTGTTGAAGTTGAGATCGAGGGCATGGTTCTGCACTCGGTAAACCATTTGATAATGTAGGGTTGCAGCTACAGATTCAGCAGTTGGGGTGCTCCAGTGAGCTGAACTTGAACTTTCAAAAAAGAGAGAAGCTGGGGGTCTGAAAGAGCGATGTTGAAGTTTGGATACAAAGTCACAAAGACTGCTCCGGCATTCGTAGTGGTCTGAATAAGACCTATACAAGCATGTTGGTACTGTAAAAACCTGGTATCTAACAAAGCGATCCTTGCCACTACTGGCAATCCTTTTCGGCCATGGAAGGTGAGAGCAAGACGAACAGCTCCGTAATGGACATGAGAATATCCCTGTTGAACCCATTGTCTGGGAAACTCTGGAGGGATCTGGAGAGTAACAAAATACTCCTTTTCAGTAGCGGGAATAGGATGCTGGTCGAACTTGGAGGACTGAACATACTCCTTTACTTGCTTTGGTGTTTGGTGAATAAGTTGACGAATAGAGCGGATAGGTGAGAATGATGAGGTGGGTTTAGCAAAGGCTGAATAGGGATTCATAAGGGGAAGCTGGGTTTCTGAGATCTTGGTTTCATCACTAAGAGAGACTTCGTAGAGATAGTCTATCTTAGAGGCGTTAGAAACACGAAATTCTGAGAGAGCTGTGGATGAAGAAGAAGAAGGTGCAAGAGAAACTGGTGCTTCGAGAATCTCTCGGATCTGTCATGGTGTGTGAGGATCTTCTTCAACACTGGATTCACCTATCAAGCGCATGGAATGGATAATACTAAAAACGAAACACTGGCTCTGATACCATGAATGTACCTAGACTCGGATCAGGGAGGGAGAGTAAATTTTCTGCAGGTATGCATCCCACATTGGGCGAACAACTCCCGTTCAAGCCCTTCAGGGACAGCCTTTTAGCAAAAAACCACTCAGCCCTTTAATCCGGAGCCTAGAGACACTCAGAGGATGCCAGGATGAAAACATTTCTAGCATTTCCGGAAAAAGAAGAAATGGCGATATCTCCGCAAAAGAAAAAATCACATAGGCCATAAAAAATCAAGCTGTTGCTACATCTGCAACAAAAAAGGACATTTTGCCAAAAATTGTCCTCAGGCGAAAAAAGGTCAGAATCATCTGATTGAAAATGAGATAGGTATTTCTCTTGAAAATGATGATATTGAATCCTTATTTTCTGCTGACGAAGAACCAACAGAATAGACTCTTTGTGTTATTCCCTTCTATCAAACCTCCAGTGAAGTTGAGTCTGACGAATCAGAATCTGAAGACATCTTTCACATATCACCCACATCTTCAGAACCAAATCCAGATATATTCTCAAGCCAAACTCACTGTCCTCACTTCCCTGTAAAAATCTTCACCTCAAAATTTGTCAAACCTATCAATGTCATTGCCCTCATTGATACTGGAGCAAGTTGTTCCATTCTGGACACTAAAGTTTTACCTGAAGAATATTGGACTCCTCATATCCGATATTTCAACTCGCCTCGGAGATACTTTCTCCACAAATGTCGTGGACTACTCCAAGTTACTATCCAGTTCTTCCCCGATTGCTCCATAAAGGCAAAAATCTTTGGATCAAACCTTCCCAATAAAGATTTGTTAATTGGGTGGGACATCATGACTCAAATCTCTCAACTCCGCATTATTCCTGGCAAAGGTCTTAGATATAAAAATCACTTTTCTGAGTTCGTTGATATTCAGAGACTCTTTTCCATTCAAATGAGTTTGTTAGATCCAATCATGCAAAAATTGCTAGAATCTTGTTCGGAATCCCACTCGGACTCGCTCAAAAATGTTCTCATCCTCTATGAAAAAATCCAGAATTCTTTGTTCGCCTCCCCTTCAAAAAGAATGAAGACATCAACCCAACAAAGGCGAGTCATGTGGGAATGAAGCCAGAACACTTGGCTTTAGCTCAAAGGGAATGCTCGTAATTATTGCAACAAGGCCTTATTGAAGTTTCAGACTCTCAATGGGCTTGTGAAGCCTTTTATGTCAATAAGCGAGCCGAGCAAAACAGAGGAAAAATGAGACTGGTAATCAACTACCAGCCTCTTAATCTTTTTCTCCAAGATGATAAGTTCCCTTTACCATCCAGAGATTCTCTCTTTAGTGGGTTAACTAAGGCCCAAATCTACTCCAAATTCGACCTCAAAGCCGGATTTTGGCAGTTGGGCATTCATCCCGAAGACAGAAGCAAAACAGGATTCTGTATTTCGAACCAAAGACTTCCAAAGTGGAAAGTTCTTCCTTTTGGTTTAAAGGTAGCACCATCCCTTTTCCAAAAGCCATGTGCCGCATTTTCCAACCCATTTTGTCAAGTGCAGCGGTTTATATCGATGATATTCTGCTCTATAGCCCCGATGAACGAGCCATTGCCAACTCCTTGAGAAATTTGCGAAATCGTGAAAAATATGGGATTATGCTTTCTCAAAGAAAGATAAATATTGCCCAAACAGAAATTGAATTTCTTGGTATGCATCTTAACAAAGGGACATACTATCCAGGTCACATATTGCTCAAGAACTTTTGAAGTTTCGAAGATAACTTCACAACAAAACAAGTTCAGCAATTTCTTGGGATAATTAATTATCTCAGGGTTTTTGTCCCAAACATTGCAAAGTTTCTGATTCCTTTGCAATCTATGCTGAAAAAGAACTCCCCACCTTGGGGAAAGCTCCAGACTAAAGCAGTTGCTGAGCTAAAGGAGATTATGCAGAATCTCCCACCATTGCAAATACCATCAACAGGCAAAAGAATCCTTCAAACTGACGCCAGTGACGAATACTGGGCAGCCGTCCTGTTCGAAGAAATTGATGGTAAGAAACACATTTGTGCTTACAAAAGTGGAAAGTTTTCTCAGGCTGAAATGCATTACCATTCCACTTTCAAAGAAATCCTAGCAGTGAAAAATGGAATCAAAAAATTTGAGTTTCATCTCATCGGCCATCACTTTTTGGTAGAATTAGACATGGCATCTTTCCCACAGATGACCAAGTTTAAACAAAAACAGATTCCAAACTCTCAACTGCTCCGATGGGCTGAATGGTTTTCAAAATACTCTTTTGAAACCAAACATATCCCTGGCAAAAAGAATGTCCTTGCTGACTTTTTGTCAAGACCCAAAGCACCAGCCGAAATCAACATGTACATCAAAAGACACCTTTCCATATGCTTAACCATGGAGTCAAATACAAGATCGAGAAGATTAAAGATTCGCCGAGCGAAATATCCCAGAGATTATTCACAAAATCCAAAATGACAGTCTTGGTGCTAACATGGAAAACCTCATGTGGCAATGTCACGCGTGACCTTTTCGAGATTCAATGGAGGTTCGATCCTTTATCCTTTCGGGTTAAATTTGGATTATCCTTTTATTCATCATCTTATCTGGAAGGAAGATGATTTTCCTGATCAGCTCAAAACGCTGTTATGGTACTTAACCAATAAGTACTTAATAGCCATTGAAATTCCCACCAGAAGATTCATTGCCAATCTCACCAAGATATTCATGCTCGGAAGAAACATCGAAAAGGAATGTGATAGAAATCTTTTAGAATTTCTAAATTGGTTCTATCATCCTACATGTTGGAAACAAGACTTGGAAAGAGAACGAGAATCACGACACCAAATCCGGAAGTGCACACCATCCTGTTCTTCCGACGTCCGTGGAATTTTTACGAAATAATGGAAGTATTCTCGATGCACCACTTGAAATAAGAACCACAGCCTATAAACCTCACTTGAACAATCGAGAAGGCCGGATTCACAAATCCTATCCAAGATCTGTTAGATCTTGTGAACATGAATACCGAGAACTCCGAGAGAATCCTATGCCGGAAAACAAGACCATTCCCGAAGATGTCCGGAATAATGCACCCACTACGTGGGATCATTATGACCTAGCACCGAAGCTAAGGAAGCACTAGAGCAATACGGACATTTGCATCATCCCAGGAACATGAAATGACAAGCGAAGATGACATTGTCCAGTCTACTCAAGACCCCTATGCACGCTTTGGAGGTCCTCTGTCCCAGGATCCCTACGAACAGGGATCTTCATTTCAAAATATGGACATGTCCTTTTACTCACAGCCGTCCAATTGGCCTCAGCCAAGTATTCCTGCTAACACTGCAAATGAAAATACAAACTGGGCAGAAGAAGAAGCATCCCATTGGACTCATGAAGCATCATCATCACAAAGGTTGAACCAGATCCTTTCACCCCAGGACCTTGAAGCTCTCCAGCAGAAATATGAAGCACATCTCCTAGAAGAAAGTTCAGACAACGACTCAGTATGTAGCTACAATGCTCGTGACGGACGAGACCGTTGAGTCCGTACAATTTCACTGTAGCAAAGTAATCTTGTTCACTTTACCGTAGCACTAGGCTAGGGAAGGTGCATTCACGCATGCGATTCTTGTTCATATTGTGCGAATAATTCCCCTCCCGGTAGTTTCCGGTGCCTTTGTCTGTTTCTGGACCCGTGAGTTGGTCCCTGTGTGTCCTTGTTGCCTTTTATTTGCCTATATAAGGCGTCGTTGTTGTTTCGTTTTGGGCGGAGTCCCTTGAAGTAAGAAGTGTGTTTTGTGAAAAATATCTATGGCTTTCTAAATCCCTCTTCTTCTCCAGCCTGGTAGGATCCTTCGAGAAATGCAGCTTGGGTATGCTAGAAATGTTTTCATCCTGGCATCCTCTGAGTGTCTCTAGGCTCCGGATTAAAGGGCTGAGTGGTTTTTTGCTAAAAGGCTGTCCCTGAAGGGCTTGAACGGGAGTTGTTCGCCCAATGTGGGATGCATACCTGCAGAAAATTTACTCTCCCTCCCTGATCCGAGTCTAGGTCCATTCATGGTATCAGAGCGATGCACCACTTGAAATAGGAACCACAGCCTATAAACCTCACTTGAACAGCCGAGAAGGCCGGATTCACAAATCTTATCCAAGATCTGTTAGATTTTGTGAACAAGAATACCGAGAACTCCAGAGAATCCTATGCCAGGAAAACAAGACCATTCCTGAAGATGTCTGGAATAATGCACCCACTACGTGGGAACATTATGACCTAGCACCAGAAGCTAAGGAAGCACTAGAGCAATACAGACAAGCTGTATCATCCCAGGAACATGAAATGACAAGCGAAGATGACATTGTCCAGTCTACTCAAGACCCCTATGCACGCTTTGGAGGTCCTCTGTCCCAGGATCCCTACGAACAGAGATCTTCGTTCTCATTTCAAAATATAGACATGTCCTTCTACTCACAGCCATCCAATTGGCCTCAGCCAAGCATGCCAAACATTCCTGCCAACACTGCAAGTGAAAATACAAACTGGGCAGAAGAAGAAGCATCCCATTGGACTCATAAAGCATCCTACCAGATCCTTTTGCCCCAAGATCTTGAAGCTCTCCAGCAGAAGTATGAAGCACATCTCCTAGAAGAAAGTTCAGATAACGACTCAGTATGTAGCTACAATGCTCATGACGGACGAGATCGTTGAGTCCGTACAATTTCATCAGAAGCAAAGTATCGTTCACTTTTTTTTGTAGCACTAGGCTAGGGAAGGTGCTTGTTCACACGATGCGATTCTTATTCATAGTGTGCGAATAATTCCCCTACCGGTAGTTTCCGGTGCCTTTGTTTGCATCTGGACCCGTGAGTTGGTCCTTGTGTGTGTCCTTATTGTCTTTTATTTGCCTATATAAGGCATTGTTGTTGTTTCGTTTTGGGCAGAGTCCCCTGAAGTAAAAAGTGTGCTTTGTGAAAAACCTCTATGGATTTTTAAATCCCTCTTCTTCTCCAGCCTGGTAGGATCCTTCGAGAAATGCAGCTTGGGTAGACTAGAAATGTTTCCATCCTGGCATCTTCTGAGTGTCTGCAGCCTCTGACGGATTAAAGGGGTGAGTGGTTTTCTCTTCTAAAGGTGCATTGCGAAGGGCTTGAACGGGAGTTGTTCGCGTGTGGGATGCATACCTGCGGAAATTTACTCTCCTTCCCTGATCCTAAGTCTAGGTCCATTCAATGGCATGGAATTTCAATTTCACATTAAAGGGACAATTACACTAAAAAAGATAAAATAAAATAGCAAAAATAACAAAAATAAAATAAAGAAAATACCTAAATTTTCTTTTACTTTTCTTTTTTTTGCTTTTCTTTTTCCTGAAAAAAAGAAAGAGAAAAATAAATCTGGTGGCCGGCCCGGTGAGGGGATATCTCCGGCTAGGGTTCCGGCGAGGGGAAAACGCTGGCGAGGAACTCCGGCGAGGGCGCGGCTGCTGGCGGAGCAAGTGGGTCGCGGCGTTGGGTCTTCGCGGGCAGAGGAGGATCGCGGGCCTGGCTACTGGATGCAGGCGCGAGATCTGCGGGTCGCGGATCTCGGGCAAGGCGGGATCGGGTCGCGACGACGGAAGGAGATTTGCTACAGGAGGCGCTCGGGTTGCAGCTGCGGCAGAGGGCGGAGCAGCGACGTCTGCAGAAGCGGAGGCGCGAACAGAGGCGCTGTGACCGGCGGGCGAGTTGCTGCGGGTGCTCGAACAGAGGGCAGAGGCGCAGTGGCTGCGGAGATGGCGCGGGTAGTGGTGCTCGGAGACCGGCTGAGTGAGGCTCGGGCGCAACTTCTGCAAAGGATCTCGGATCTGCCGGCGTCGGGGCGGCTCTTCGGGACGGCGACGAGGCGGCACGGGAAGGCTGGCTCGGCGGCGGCGCGATTCTGGGTCGCCGGTGGCTCGGCGGCCGGTGCAGGCAAGCGGCACGGGCAGACCCCCACACGAGGAAGATGAACAGTCGTGGGGTTTTTTTTTTCGGTTTTTCTCTCTGCAGCAACCTGCTGCACGTCTCTCTCTCTGCTGCCTTTCACTGTTGCAGCTGTACTTTCTGCACTCCTTCTGCAGAAATTGAGCTTCACTTTGATAATTTTTTACTCCCCAAAAACCCTAAAACGAAGGAAGAATTTCCTCTCTTTTTGACTTCGATTTTTCGACCTAAAGAACCGAGAAGGAACCTTGTGCGGCCGTATATTCGGTATGTGTGGCCCCCTCCAACCCTAGGTATTTTTTACATATTCATAGGGCACGGATTAGGGTTTTAAAATTTTCCAAATTAATCCACGTGATTTCTTTTCGAAACGCATATTTGTTTTTTCCAAACGGAATATTTGTTTTTTTCAATTAAAATTTTACAAAAATAAATCCATAAAATCTCTCAGGGATATGGGCTTGGGCGGAAGTTTTCTTCGTGGGCTTACCCGACTCATCAAGATTAAAGTTCTTAACCATCAATTTGAACCCATTTGTCATTTGGCGATGTAAATGCAAATTAAAACATAAATGCACCTAAAATTATATGTTATGCAATTAACTATTTTTTCATAATAAAATTAACCCCTAATTTTTTAATGCAATAAATGACTAAGCGGATCGCCAAAATTTAGGTGTCAACAGCAAGTTCTTATATTTTTTGCCTCTTTCTTTTCTTTTGTAGTAGATAATCCATAAGTATTAACTGAGAGACTAAGGAGCCACTTCTCCGAAAACATTATCTGAAATAAATAACTTTCATACTTAATATTGGAGGGAGTCAATATTTTTTTCCATCTACATTGACATAAGACTATGCTCACACATTGATTTTGTGTACTATATCTTAATAGTATTCTGTATAATAATTAGCACAAAGCATGGATTTTGTCTAACTAGATCGCTTTGTGACAAGCAATTTATTGTCACTAACAAGGGATTAAATGCGAAGGATGGTTTATCATGAAATAAACATGATATTTTCTTTATATGATTGATCACTAAGGGGAGAGCTTTGACGTAGATCATGCAACATAATTTTACTGGGCTTGATGTTTAGAAGTCAATTCGGGCCTTGGCCCAATCAGCCCTTTGAATTGGATAGACCGGAGTTCACCTTAATTAGGGTGGGGGCAACGAACTTGGAAGTTTCATGTCTGCTTTTGTTGACTTTGACTTTGAATGAATCCTCCCATTTTTCTAGGGGCAAAAGTCGATTCTCATCCCCACAATTTATGCACCACGTCGACCAGTGATTTTCTACATCAAGAAACGTAAATAATTGTCGACTTTGATGGCCTGGAGTGATGCTTCGAGGAAGCATCCTTACTGACTAATTTTGCAGGAAAACTGGCCCATGACTCTTTGCATGTTTAGTTGATCATTTGGCTTCTAAGTTCAAATTCATTTTTAGTACTTTAAGATTGTGCGGGAAAGGAACAGAGGTCTTAAAAGTTAGGGTCCTCATATGCACGAAAAGTCTTTCTTTCCTTCCAAAAGAGTATGAGTTAAGGTAGTGGTACCCCACTTTTCTCTTCTTTCTAGAGCTTTTGAGTTATAATGGAAGAAGCTCAATTTCAATTTAAATGGAAGGAATATGATTTTTAAACAATCTGCAATGAGGCTTTTGGATTTTCGTTTTACTAAAATAAAAGTTTAATGGAGTGATAATCAAAGCTAAAGCTATTGAAGAACAAATTTAATTTTTCTCTGATCTCAAATTGATGAATTTAATACTTCTTAAGAGCCTTTTTTGCCTCATTGAGTCATGTTACTAATAACTTTAATCTGTCAGATTCGAATCTACGTCTAAAAAGACTTAAAGAGCTTGTGAATTCTGCAACGGAGCAGATCTAGACCCCCGGATCTTGCGAGATTTTACTTTTCCTCCTTGGCTGCCCCCCCATTTCCTCCGCGTCGTCGTTATCAAATAACAACAGGTTCGTTTAGTCCACATCAGTACCCATCGAAATCTGAAGGTCCTTGCTTAAAAAAAAAAAAAATCTGAAGGTCTTGCTGGTGTTGGAGCATTCACATCAATCATGCACTCCCCGGCAACTTCGAGGAGGTCAGCTCGTCAAATTCAATCATCGGGAATGACCATGGCCATGGGCATAGGGTTAGGGTTTTCGAGGCGTGTGAGCGGAGATTCTCATTCGAGCAGTGACGACGAGGGGAAGATCAAGGATTTGGAGCAAAGGAAGAAACGTGCCAAAGGTCGAGGAAGGATGTGGAATGAGTTTTTTGTGGAGTTTAAATGAAGTATACCTAGAAAAGAAACTAAATAAAAGGAAAAGATAAAAAAATTCTAACCCTGGGCATGTTGAATATTTTAGCCTCTTCATCCACATAAAGAGAAATCCACCATATGCTTTGTTCTCCCGAAAAGAAGACCATAAGTGAAATGGTGAGGAGAAGGTGGACGAATGGTGAAGTCTCAAGTGCGTAGCTGAAAAGGCTAGAGGCAAAGCAAGAATTTATATTTCCATTCCACTTTTTTTTTTTAAGTTAAAATTGTAGCTTGTTTCTTTTGCAAGAAAGACCTAGTAAGTAGATCATCTCTCTTCTTGGACCCTAAAAGTTGCTAAGTCCAGTTTTTTCTCAAAAGTTTAAACTATGACTCTAAAAATTATAGAGTTCAGATTTTTAAGTCTGTCGCTGTCCAAGCAAAACGCCACAACATCTGTGTTGGACCAAACTTGATGAAACATATATTTTAGTTATCACACAAGTTTTGGATTTTAATGATATGAAAGCAATTTGAATAATTGATATTACGGTAAATATAAAGATTAGGATTTTTTATGGAACCGCCCACTCGCCATTGTCGACTTTGCTGCCCACCCATTGCCATTACAAGCCCTCAACTTTGTGCATCAATCCATTGGCGAGTTAACACCTCGCTTACTTGAGTCTGTCTTCTACACCTTCGTCTCTTTTTCTTTCCGCTTAGAGTTTATAACCTATGTCCATGGAATTTGCAACTGGCAGAGGGCACTAGCCTCGCATGGCCACAAATTTGCGGTTGCATAGGTGCGGTGTTGAGGCTCCACTATTTTTTATTTTTTCTTTTGACAAAGGCTCCACTAAGTTTTTTTTTTTTTTTTAAGGCTCCACTAAGTTAATAAGAAAAAGATGTTAAATCAGTCCGGGCTCACGCGTACCATCGGATGAGATGGACCCTACGGAAAATTCACATAAGCCATCCGTGCATAAGTTTTGTTCGTACGCGTCGGTGCGCGGGCGGACAAGACCTGCTCCAATAATAGGCAGGAAGTGAAGACTGAAAAGAGCTATAAATCCAGTCCATATGCTGCGTTTGGCAGGGGCAAACTCCGAAATGATGGATTTTCAACCCACGCGTCCTGATTAAAATTGCCATATTTTCCCAAACTTCTGTTGTATTTTTCAGGTTCGGAGACCACGAAAGACGGATGGGGCTTTTTCCCCAAAATAGCCCCGATTCTTTTTCCCTGACTGGGACACACTCCTATCCCGAAAGTGACGCCACAATTATGTACAAGCAAAGCCAAGAGTGGGTCCCGTACCCTGTGTCTCCTGTAAATTTGTTGGCAAGTGCCTGTGCATTTTATCGCCTACGGTGTTGTCAGGTAATTTAATGGAAGAAGGAAGACGCGTTAGACACCGTGCGGTCCCCTTTCAAAATGAAAGCGAACTGTACAAAGACAACATCATTAGAACACAAACTAGCCTTGGACTCTCTGTATAGTTAGCCAATCTCGTCTTCTACGTTTAATGAACTGCAGTGATCTCCATTTATAATTCTGGCTTTTTAAAGTGATTTAGGTTTCACCACATGCTGTGCTGATTTTGCTGTTATACAGTTCAATTTTTTTTCTCCGAGAGAGGATCAAGAGAGATCAATGAAGGAGAGTCAATGCTTGGTTTATTCATCTTTGGAGTGATCGTTATCCAGACCGTAAAAAGCTTATAATATTATATGTGCCAACTCTTTACAAGTGACTTTGGTTGGCTAAAGAATGATTGATAGAAATTGATTCTAGCAAATGCAACTAATTTTAGTTTCTGTCGAGTCAGTATCACGAAACTTCAATTGCAAAGTGGCTATTTTTCTATCATGAAATATGAAATTTTTAGTTACCACAACATTTATCTATAAACTTAAAAATACTTCCAAACAAGCGGCGTCTGTTCATAAACATTTTAATTTTTAAATAGTCTAATTAATCGTGTCATTAATCAATAAAAAAAATTGTTATTGTCTTGATTTAACTAAATGGAAAGTACAAAAGTGTGGTGTGTGTACATACATACATACATATATAGTTCGGCCTTGCATTGAAATACAATCATTAGATTAAAACAAGAGTTTCTTTTTTACTAAAACTAGAGTTTAGTCGAGTGCAATCAAAGTTAAAGCTTTTGGAAAACAAATTTGATCTTCTGTTGATCTCAATTCAAAGAATTTGATACTTCCATTAGTCTTTTTTGACTCATCGGCTTGACATGATTTATAACTTCAATCTTAATTTATTTTTAATGTCTGAAAAGATTTGAGAATTTATGAATTTCGGAGTGGAAACCTCTTTACATCTCTAAATTTGGTGAGATTTTATTTTTCCACCCTAGCTCCACTACGTGCTTCCTCCATGTTGTCCTCATCAAAATATCAATTAGTTCGTTTAATCAATAGCTATACCCTATTGAGGTCCGAAGGTCTTGTGGGTGCTGGTGCATTCACATCGCTCATGCACTGGCCCACAACTTTGAGGAGGTAGCTCATCAACTATGAGGTGCATGGGGTTAGGTTAGGATTTTGGAAAATCAAGGAATTTGGCACAAGGAAAAAAATGTGCAGTTTTAAGCTCGTCATTGATCAAGCAGACCGCCACTTCGGATCTTCAACATCCGTTATGGACCAAACTTTGACGGAACATATTTTTTTGGTTATCATACAAGTTTTGGATTTTGATGATACAAACAACAGTTTGGATAATTGGCATTGCGATGAATATAAAGGTTAGGAATTTTTAGAGAACCACCGCTTGCTCTCGTCGAATTTGCTGGTGACCCATGGCCATCACAACCTCTCAAATTTGCACGTCAATCCATTGGCGTGTTAACGCCCTGCCTGCTCAAGTCTATCTTCTATGCCTTCATCTCTTTTTCTTTTCGCGCAGAGCTCATAATCTATGTCCATGGAATTCGCAACTGACAGAAGTCACTAGCCTTGCACAGCCACAGATTTGGGGTTGCTTGGCCGCCGGTGTTGGCCTTGACTTAGTGAGTTCGCTTGATTTTCTAAACAACGGAGAGAGGCCCTCGGCTTTGTTTATCATTAAAATCAATATCCAAAAGGAAAAAGATTAATAAATTCCTCATATATTTGGGTCTTTTGGCATCAACAAAAGGACAAAATGCAATAGATTTCGAGTGTAGTGAAACAAAGGAAAAGGGGTAGTGATTGTGGATGGATGGAGCGGGTGCTGTCTATTATCGGTGTCCACATGGGGTGCTGTCAACTTTTTTTTTTTTTTTTGGTGACCCAGGGAACCCACCGCACGGCCGGCAGCCGGAGAGTAAACTCTGGGGAGGCACGCAAGAAATCACCACCCACGCATCCCGGGCAAGACATCACGCAACGCTTCAGCCTCCCTGCTTCGTAGGGCTTCGAAACTGGGACCTCCAGCGTGGAGTCCAGCAGCCCTACCATCCACGCTGCAACGATGGGTGGTATGGGGTGCTGTCAGCTTTTGTTGACTTGACCTTGAATGAATTATTTGAGGGCAAAATTCGATTCTCAATCCGAAATTTCTGCACCGTATGTTCCGGCGATTTTCCTTGCTAAGAAACGTAAATAATTTGTCAACTTTGATAGACTGCAATGATGCTTTGAGGAAGTATCCTTACTGACCAATTCAACAGCAAAATTGGCCCACGACTCTCTGTATATTCACCCAAATCTTTGGCTTCCGAGTTCAGTGACCTCTTGAAAAGCCATTCAAAAAAATCTTCTTGTTTTATATTTTTAGGGTGAAGGAACAAAGGACTTGATAGTTATGACATGTCTGTCTCCGTACAAAAAGTCTTTCTTTTCCTTTCAAAAGAAGAGGAGTTTAGGCAATGAACCCCACCTATATTCTCTTCTTCTTTGAACTTTTGAGCTAACGAAGGAAACTCAATTTTGATTCAAATGGAAGGAGTCTGATTTTAAAAGAATCTGCAATGAGACTTTAGGAGTTTCATTTTTACTAAAACAAAAGTTTATTGGAGTATAATCAAAGCTAAAGTTATTGAAAAACGAATTTGATACTTCGCAGGAGTATTTTTTAACTCATCGAGTCCTTGTGATTAATAACTTCAATCTTTTTTTTTTTTTTTTTTTGTCACACTTGGATTTATGCCTGAAAAGACTTAAGAACTTATGAATTTCGGAATGGAACAATTTTACACCTCCGGACCTAAGCAGATTTTGCTTTCTATCGTGAAACATGGAATGTTTAGTTACCACAAAATTGATTTAGAAAATAGAAAAATAATTGCAAATAAATGCCAGCCAATCAAGTCACCAATCAATAAAAATGTTAATACTATATAATTTAACTAAATGGAAATAGAATGTGATGCATATATCTAGTCTTGTATTGCATCGAAATATGATCCTGAGATTCGTCGATATGATCTTGATATGAACTCCAACAGTCTAAAACCTAAGCTCGTTGTGCCTTGTCTTAGCATGGTATTAGCATTAGCTACTACTCTCAGAAAGAGAGAAAGAGTCTTGCGTTGCATCAAAATATGATCTTGAGGTTGGTCGAATATGGACTCCAACAATCTAAAACCTAAGCTCCCTGTGCCTTGTCTTAGCGTGGTGTTAGCATTAGCTATCACTCTCAAAAAGAGAGAAAAGAGTTAGACAGAAGAGCGTGTGGGGGCAGTGCAAGAAGACTGAAAACCAAAGATTGACCCAAGTCAAAGTCTACGGAAAATTGGACTACCAACAATCCATGATGGACTAGCTTGCTCTATAAGGAATCACACCAGTGATTGATGCAAGTCTACGAAGACATGGACTACCAAAGGCACACGCTAAAGCTAAAGCATTGGCGGGACGACTTCTTTTTCACGTTAGGATGACCCCTTCTTCTTTTTTCTTTGCTGTATTGGTTTATTTCTTTTCATTATTCACTCTGCTTTTTAACAAGAATTTTCCTCAGATTCTTCGAGGTAGTTTCGCCGTGAATGACTATTGAGGTCCCTTGAAGGTTAAATACTATAAGAATTTTGTAAAATAACATGCACTTAACGTGTGACATAATAGATAGCATTTTAATTACAACTGCTAGCAATATGTTTTTTTTTTTTTTTTTAAGTTGTTAAAAATATGTACTTTTTCACTCAACAAGCACAAGCTCTTCATCATTTGAAGTTTAACCAATAAATCTAGATTATTTACAAGCAATTTAAATAAGCATACTAAAATCGATACATTAAGTGATGTGATCAAATCATGATTTGCCAAGAGTGTTTTTGGACTTATCAAGTCATTGCGATTAATAACTTCAATCTTAAATGTTATTTTTGGTCACACTCAAATCTATGCCTGAAAATACTTAAGAACTCATGAATTTCGGAATGGAACATCTTTACACCTCTAGATCTACCGAGATTTTGTTTTCCATTGTGAAAAATGGAATGTTTAATTACCACAAAATTGATTTAGAAAATAAAAAAATACTTGCAAACAAACACCGTGTGCTGAAAAATACGTTGATTTTTAAATAGTCTAGCCAACCGTATCATTAATAAATAGAAAAGTTGATACCGTCTAATTTAATTAAAAGGAAAGTATGAAAGAGTCGTATACATTTGGTTTATGTGTTGCATCGAAATAAAATCATTAGATTATGAATTGTATGAGATTGGTTGATGTGATCTTGATACGGACACCAACAATCTAAAACCTAAGCTTCCTGTGCCATGTTTTAACTTGGAATTAACATTAGCTACCTTTCTCAGAAAAAGAAGAAGGATGGAACAACATACAGTTGTTGCAAGAAGATTGAAACATCACGGGATCAGAGGGGCAAAGTCAAAAAGTCTACGAAGACTCATGACGAACCAGCTTTGCTCTAAAAAGAAATCACACCCTTGATTCATTCATTTGGTAACTTTCTCCCTCACAGTCATACTTTCATAAACGTAGGGATTTTATCAAAAAGAAGGAAAAAGATGTCACTAGATCACTCTATAAAGTCCAACAATGACTCATCGTTCTCTCATGCACCCGTAAAATTTACATGGTAACAAATCGATCTCCAATTCTCATATTCATCACACCATTTCCTCCGGTCATAAACCGTCACAGGAAAATTGAAAAAAAAAAATTAGGGTGTCTTAATCTCGCTAAGAATTTTTTTGTCGGGGAAAATGCTTTTAGGAAATTCAATTTCAGATAAAGGGAATCAGAAGAATTTGATTACGGTGAAAACAAGTTAAAAAAAAGGAAAAAAACTGATTTTATCATAATTGGTAATAAACGAATCCACTAAATACGGCTTATATCATTAAAAATAACATGGAATGACTAATAAACTGGAATTGATATTGTCTTCATTTATTCTAAAATCCATCGACATAACAATGATTACAAAGAAATTAAGATAGAAATTATGAAACCATATTTGTAAATTGAGCATTAATAAAGTATATTAACTTTGAAGGGTAGCAAGAAAATAAGGGTAACGATTCTTTTTGGCCAAGTCATTTTCTCTAAACTTATTATTTTTAGGGTTAATATCGCGAAAAATCTTAAACCGGTACACTCATACTAAATTTATTCTAAATTAATTTTTGACCACAAAAAATCCAAACTGACATGTTTGTGACAAATTTAATTTCCATTCATTTATGTTAACTTGGATTGATATTATGAAAAAACACAAATTAGTACACATGTGACAAATAGAGGGTAAGACCCCAAATTGATACATTCATCAATTGTCAAAATTCGATGTCTACTTTTGTTCACTTTAACTTTGAATGAATCCGCCATTTATTCAGAGGGCAAAATAGATTATAATCCCAAAATTTTTGCACCGCATAGTCCAATGATTTTTTGCGTTAAGAAATGTAAATAATTGTCAACTTTGAGAGGCTAAGCGATGCTTCAAGGAATCAACCTTATTGACCAAATTTTGCAACAGATCTCTCGTGCAATTGCAAGGAACTTTGAGGAGGTATTTTTGAATGACCAAGGCAATGAGTTTTTTAGGGCTATGGACAGGTATGAATAGAGTAATGATAGATCCAACCTTTTGATATAACAACGTGCTTACAATTGCAACTGTAATATTTTGATTTATAGGTTTTGTCTTGTTTTGTAGTCCTTTTGGGATTTGTTTGCTTGGAAGTCTTTTATCTTCTTACCATGTTTGATTACGACAAGTAAAAATAAAATAAAAATTCTTTCTACCGAAAAAAGAAAATTCCGAACTCATGTATACCGATGGATAACGTGGGCGCTATGGAGAATTCACCTGATCCATCGGTGCACGAGTTGGGCTTACATGTGTTGGTGCACAGACAATACTCGCTCGATGAATAGAGAGGGAGGCAGAGAGAGAGGGAGAGCGCTATATGTACAGGCAAAGACGCGAGTGCGAAGTAACCCGCAGAGGCAGGACGAGTTAAAATTCAATAATATTTTGTTTTAGTCACCGGAAGCAACTCAATTGCTAACCCATCTCTTTAGAAAATCCAGGGTTTTCTACCAGAGCCTGGGCTTCCGCCGGAGCTGCTGCTGAAGTTGTGCGTGCAGATCTCGCGAACCCGTCCCCCGAACGCCACCGCAGTGCAGCTGATCGCTCCCTCCGTCGAGCCCCGGCGAAGCAACCCGTCGATATTTCACCTCGAGAGCTCCTTGCTGCAGTCGAAGCCAGATCTGAGGTGAGTCTCCAAGGCCCCACTTTTTGGTGTTTAAAAAGAACCCTCGCTTTTTGTCAACTTTGATTGGCCGCAATGAATCATTCTTGGTACAGAGATCTCATGGCCTGGAAGTTTTTACCATCTCTGGCTGCCGCTGCTTTTGCTGCTGTCCTGTTTCGACTTTTTCCTCGAAGAGGAGATCAAGCGAGATCAACGGAGGAGAGTACAAGGAGACGGCGCGCGCGTGGAAATGATGGAACAGCAAGAGGCGCTTCTTCTACTGACGCGTCAACAGAAGGTCCAGAAGTGGCTGCTTTATGGGGATATAACTATGAAGTATTTTTGAGCTTCAGAGGAACAGATACTGGAGCTGGTTTTACCGACTTTCTTTATACTAGTCTTAAAGATGCGGGAATCCGCACTTTTAGGGACGATGAAGAGCTCCGCCTTGGGGAAGAGTTTGGCCCAGAACTTCTCCAAGCAATTAAGCAGTCGAAGATCTTAATACCTATATTTTCGAAAGGTTATGCCTCTAGCCAATGGTGTCTCAAGGAGCTAGTCCAAATGGTTAAGTGTCAGAAAAATGGAAGACAAAAGATCATGCCCATTTTTTATGATATAGCCCCTTCGGAGGTTCGATACCAAATTGGGGGTTATGCAAAGGCCTTTTGTACACATGAAAAGAAGCAGCGATACGATGAAGAGACCATCCACGAATGGAAGGCTGCTCTCAGTGCAGTTGGGGCAATAAATGGGTGGGACCTGCACAGCAAGACCAACAGGTGACTTCTCCTAGCATTCCATCTCAAGTGCATTGTATCATTAGAACTCGATGCATTTCAATTGGTTTCTTTTGTAGGTTTCTGTTAGTCTGGTTGAAATTGAACTTTATGCCACAGAAATCACGATAAATAATGGCACAGTCCAAAATTTGTCATTTTTCATTTCAGACAACATATTTTTCATCTTAGGTCATTCATTAACTCTTAGTACCAACACTAGTTCATTTACAATAAAATAGATCCTCGAAGAACACATGCCGGATAGGTCTGTAGTTTTCAATTTTGCTCATCAGGTTCAACACAATTTTCTAACTCGTTGCCTTTTGACCTTCAACAAACACTAGGCGAGAAGGTGAGTTTACAAAAGAAGTCACTAAGGAGGTTTTCAGAGAATTGAAAAAGGCTTATTTGGAGGTATCAGATTGCTTGGTCGGTGTTGACAACCAATTAGATGAAATCATGGAGATGATAGGTGCTCAGACAAGTGAAACACGGATTATAGGAATTCATGGGATAGGTGGCATTGGAAAGACAACTATCGCCAAAATCATCTATAATCGACTTTTAAGCAATTTCGAGGATTGTTGCTTTCTGTCCAACATCCGTGAAACATCAAAAGGCAAGGGCGTTGAATGCCTGCAGAAGCAACTCATCTCTGACATCCTCAGAATGAAAGAGACAAATATAAACAACGTAGATGAAGGGACTCAGAAAATCAAAGAAAGGTTCTCTAATAAAAAAGTCCTCCTCCTCCTCGATGATGTGGAAACGGAGAGTCATATTGATGCATTTGTAGGTAAACGTGATTGGTTTGGCAAAGGGAGCAAAATTATTATTACTACAAGAAATGAAGATATTCTCCATGTTCCTAATGTGGACCAAAGATATAAGGTTGAATGCATGGATCGCGATCAATCTCTTCAACTTTTTAGCAGACATGCCTTTAGAAGAGATTATCCTTCAGATGAGGATATGGTCCAATCCAACAGGGCAATATGCATTGCTGGAGGTCTTCCGCTTGCTCTAGAGGTCATAGGCTCACTTTTATGTCTCATTGAAAAGAAAAAGTGGGATGGCAAATTGAAGCAGTTGGAAAATGTTCCTCCTGAGGATGTTATGAGTAAGCTGAAATAAGTTATGAGGCATGAACAGCATATTTCCTTAATATAGCTTGTTTTTTCGTTGGATATGAGAAAGACGTCATGATTTATTTCTGGGATGAATCTATATATTCTACGACAGAACCATGGATGTTTTGGAGAATATGTCTTTGATAAAGATTAATGACGATAATTAAGTGTGGATGCACGACCAATTTAGAGATCTCGGAAGAGAGATAATTTGTCGAGAAAGTAACCAGAAAATAGAGAAGCAAAGTAGAGTGTGGGATCCTAAGCAAGGATCAGATTTAATGAGGAGACCTAAGGTAAAATCCTCCTGATATAATTCCTGGTATTTATGGATTTTTTTTTTTCAAAAAAAAGCCATTTACTTTTTGTGCTCTCTAGCACCATCACAACTTCCTCTACCTATATTTTTGCTCTTTTAAGATTACAGCAGTGAAAGTACTGAGTCCAACCACTTAATATAGTTGACTTGAATAAATGTGTTTCCCTTCAATTTTTTTGTTTTAATTTTTTCCTTTGGGCAGGAAAATAAAGAAGTTGAAGCTCTTTGTGTCGAGTTCGATGGTCAGCAGCAGTGTCGTTTTACCTATAAGGGCTTTGAGAGCCTATCGAATCTAGGATTCCTTGAAGTGAACGGTCGGGATGGGTATTTTGTGCAGAAGAGAGGCTTCATTGGCACAAATTGTCATCAAATCTTATTCCAACTAATGAGAACTCAAATCTCCTTCCACAATTACAATGGCTTTCATGGCATTGCATTCCCCCAACATTTAACATTACAAATCTCTCTATGGAGAATGTGGCTATTCTTGATCTATGTAATAGTTATATTACGGATGATTGGATGGGGTGGAGCCACATGAAACTATGTTATATGTTGGACAACACTTTTTATTCCGTCTTATTAGATTCGTAAATAATATTTGCATGATTTTTCTTTTACAGGTGATGAAGAACTTGAAAGTTCTAGATATGAGCTATTGCCCAGGCTTCCAAAGAACTCCCAACTTCTCTACTCTATCAAATTTAGAACGTTTGGTCCTAAAGTTTTGTCAATCATTAATCGAAATTGATAGGTCAATTTGTCGATTGACATTCTTAGTTTCCTTAGATGTGAGCTATTGCAATCTTTTGATGTTGCCAGATGAACTGGGTGTAGGTCTTGCAAGCCTTGAGTACCTATCTCTAGAAAAATGCCCATCGATGTTGAGGCTTTTGAATTCAATTGGAAGTTTGGCATCGTTGATTGAATTGGATATATTTGACACACGGATCAAAAAACTACCCAATTCCTTCAAAAATTTGAAAAAATTGAAAGTAGTGAAAATGTGCAATACTAGGATAAGCAAAATACCTGATGACCTTTGGTCGATGGAGCATCTCGAAGAAATAGTAGCCTTCGGAGGCATTAATAACCATGGTGGCAGGATTTTGCATGTGCAAATTGGCAATGGCGTCTGTTGGAGTCAATCCTTGAGGAACTTGATATTGAATAATGCGGATATATATGCACTATCGAGACTTCCTGAAAAGTCTTACCAATTTAGAAATGTCTATATTACGAAGGGACACATTTCCAGATCTCTCAAACCTCACAAATTTAGAGAAATTGGATCTGGATTTTGGCCGGCTTCATCACGACGTGATATCTAATGGGCTTGGGGAACATCCGATGCCACTGTGGCTTGCGCTTTCTGGCCCTGCACTTTCTTGACGAGACCTCCTTACTGACAAACCTTAGCCCCCTTCCTCAACTAAAGTCACTTCACCTCCGGTGCCCTAATCTATGTTGCCTCCCGATGCTTCCCTCAAGTTTGTCCTCCTTAAATTTGGAAGATTGCGAGTCACTTTGCTCGATGGGGGATCTATCGAATTTGAAGAAACTATCGTCTCTTCATATTTCGTCCGCCGCAACTGCAGATATTCAAGGCCTTGGTTGTCTAGAGAACCTACGAGATTTGGAACTTGATCAACTTGGACAGGTGGAAATACTACCTAATCTAAGCAAATTAAACAAACCAACATCTCTTCAGGTACAAGATTGTGACAAACTGGTTGAGATTCAAGGCCAACTACCGCAGTTTTTGGATGAATTTTGTGTTAGATATTGTGGTTCATTACATAAGTTGCCCGATCTGTTAAGCTTGATGGGTAAGTGAGCGTTTGTACTAGAATGCAAAAAATTAAATGTGGAGACAATTCTTAATGTTGCTTAGTTGGATCCACGAGAATTCGAGTTTGTAGGCTTTGAACAATTGCAGATCCTACTTGATCTAAGTAATTCAAACGAACTGAGATGTCTTTGTGTTAGACAATGTGATAATCTAGTTGAGATTCAAGGCGAACTACTATAGTCTTTGGAAGTATTGAAGATTGATTCATGTAAATCTTTACGGAAGTTGCCTAATCTGTCAAGCTCGACGGGGCTATGGGAGGTTCACATAGATTACTGTGATGATTTGGTTGAGATTCAAGGCAAACTACCACAATCTTTGGAAAAATTGGTGATCTCTAATTGTGTATTTTTACAAAAGTTGCCTTATCTGTCAAGCTTGACAGGATTGCGAGAGTTCTCCATAGAAGATTATGATAATCTGGTTGAGATTCCAAGCGGACTACCACAATCTTTGGAAGTATTGAATATTCATTCATCATGTAAATCTTTATAGAAGTTGCCTTATTTGTCGAGCTTGACAAGGCTACAAGAGGTTTGCATAGGTTATTGTAATGATTTGGTTGAGATTCAAGGTGAACTACCACAATCTTTGGAAGAATTGAGGTTTTATTCCTTGAAATCTTTACAGAAGTTGCCTTATCTGTCAAGCTTGATGAGGCTGCGAAGGTTTATATAAATGATTGTGATAACCTGATTGAGATTCAAAACAAACTACCACAATCTTTGGAAAAATTGACGTTTTCTTTGTGTAAATCTTTACAAAAGTTGCCTTATCTGTCGAGCTTGATGGGTCTGTGAGAGGTTGATATATTGTGTTGTGATAATCTGATTGAGATTCAAGGTGAACTACCATAATCTTTGGAAGAATTGAGGTTTTGTTCTTATAAATCTTTACATAAGTTGCCTTATCTATCAAGCTTGATGGGGTTGCGAGAGGTTTATATATGTAATTGTGATGATCTAGTTGAGATTCAAGGCAAACTACCACAATCTTTGAAAAAATTGAAGTTTCATTCCTGTAAATCTTTATGGAAGTTGTCTTATCTGTCAAGCTCAATGGGGCTGGGAAAGGTTAATATACATAATTGTGATAATCTGATTGAGATTCAAGGTGAACTACCACAATCTTTGAAAAAATCGAAGTTTCATTCCTATATATCTTTACAAAAATTGCCTTATATGTCAAGCTCAATGGGGCTACGAGAGGTTGATATACGTAATTGTGATGATCTAGTTGAGATTCAAGGTGAACGATTCAAGGTGAACTACCACAATCTTTAGAGGAACTGAGGTTTAAATCTTGATAGAATTTGCCTTATCTATCAAGCTCAATGGGGCTGCGAGAGGTTGATATAAGTAATTGTGATGATTTGGTTGAGATTCACGGCGAACTACCACGATCTTTGAAAAAATTGAAGTTTCATTCCTGTAAATCTTTACAAAAGTTGCCTTATCTGTCAAGCTCGATGGGGCTACGAGAGGTTTATATACGTAATTGTGATGATCTGGTTGAGATTCAAGGCGAACTACCACAATCGTTGAAAGTATTGAACATTTATACATGTCAATCTTTACAGAATTACCTTATCTATCAAGCTTGATGGGGCTGCAAGAGGTTGATATACAAAATTGTGATAATCTAATTAAGATTCAAGGTGAAATACCACAATCTTTGAAAATATAGGCCTTTTTCCTGTAAATCTTTACAGAAGTTGCCTTACCTGTCAAGCTTGATGGGGTTGCGAGATTTTGATATACGTGATTATGATAATCTGGTTGAGATTCAAGGTGAACTACCACAATCTTTGGAAGAATTGAGGTTTTATTCCTGTAAATCTTTATAGAAATTGCCTTATCTATCAAGCTCAATGGGGGCTGCAATGGGTTGATATACGTAATTGTGATAATGTGGTTGAGATTCAAGGGGAACTACCACAATTGTTAAAAGCATTGAGGTTTCATTCTTATAAATCTTTACAAAAGTTGCCTTATCTGTCAAGCTCAATGGGGCTGCGAGAGGTTGATATACATAATTGTGATAATCTGGTTGATATTCAAGGCGAACTACCACAATCTTGGGAAGAGTTGAGGTTTCATTCCTATCAATCTTTACAGGAGTTGCCTAATTTGTCGAGCTTGAAGGGACTGCCAAAGGTCAAAATAATTCATTGCAGGAAATTAAATGTAGAGGCAATTTCTTCGCTTTGCTCGGAGATGTCAGTCAAATTTGTGGAAGTAGAGGATGAATCTGACTATGAAGAGGATGAATAAGTGCACGTTGCTCTTGAAAGCTTCTTGATCCACGACCACAAATTATTCCTTTGTGTTCAAACTTTAAACAAATTGAGGTAAATTATTTCATCTGACAACCAGTGTTTTACCTTTTATGCAATCAAATTCTTTCACATATATGAAGAGAGAAGTTTCACATGCAACTTTTAGTTACCTTCTCACGAGTTGATGATTGAAAATCTGATGAAGGTATTGAAAATTATGATACCTCCCTACAACCATGGGGTTCTTAATCATGTACACATATTTGTTTTCTTTTCCTAGCTTGGTTTGGCTTTTGTAGCTATATGTTCTTTAGAAGATTTCTCCTTGCTTTTATGTTTCCCAGCTGGAGGTATGCGTATCAATTGCCTCGCTTTTATTGGATATGTAATAAATCCGTAGAGACCCTTGTCGATTTGCTGTTTCACATATATCTAAGTTGATAACCTCGTTTCTCTTTGGAGATAAATTTGTTATTCTATAAACAATTAGATGGAATGTGTGTTGGAAGGTCATATAACTATGGTTCTCATCCCAGAAATTTACAGCATAATCAACTCATCGTTGCAACTGTGAAGAAGATAGACACTCTGTATTGATATGCTTATGTTCAATTTGTTTTCCAGGAAAGGTGTGCTTCTTAATGGATTTGCAAATGTTATGGAGAAGTGATATAAAGAAGAAAGATGAATTTCACTTGTGCAGTGGCATCAATAGTTGGTGCAGCAGAACTTTCATCTATTATAGGAGAAGAGAACCATTTAGCTTCTCCAAGGTATCATAAATCATCTTATAGTTGAGGCTAAATTTCACAATTAGTGGTGCGTAGGACATAAAATAAGTCTCACGTGGGGTCAGAAATCATGTAAATGGACTCTTGTGTGATCTTCATATTATTACCTACATTTTCAAGAAATGGTTATGCTTGGTTGATTATCTGTAATAGAAGCCCTTCCGTTCAACTCAAGTTATATTAGAGGACTCTTTTAGGTTTTAAGATTGATGAGAAGTGCTAAAGGAGACATCTCAAACAACCGGCTTTTTGCTGGTTTCTCATGTTGTGGAGAGGATTTGAAGTTTTAGAAACTCACAGAAATTTATCTGTACAGGGAGCGTGGGCTAATATATATACATATGTATCGGTGGAAAGCTTTGGCTAGTTCGGCAGCTGTACAAATGAAGACCGGATAAAGGAAAATGAACATGAAATTTAACGTCAACTAAATTCCCTTACACAATCTTGGGATGGTGAACTGTGCATTCATCTGTGGAGAGACAGAAACTTGAAGATTAGTGAGAGAAGTCGTTGCCTATGGATGAAATCGTTAAATCTGTCGAAGTTGATGTGAAGTTTTAGCTGAATGGTTACCCCTTATTTCAAAGAAAACACTAGAGCAGGGCAGAGGGATTCACTGTGCAAGTTGGGGCATCATACGTAGTGTTTTTGGGTGTAAAAGGGCTGTTTAGGCAAACCTGCTTGTTTATTAATCTTTTTTGTGGGGCCATAAGAATGAATATTGTACTTCATCAGCATGTATGTTCTCTTCATTGACATGCAATGGAACTCGCTCATCAGTTCATGGACCTTTCGATGTGAAAATGGTGTTCAGGATAGTCTTACTCGTGAGTATGATAGGCACTCACAGCACAGGAAACACGAATTTTGGAATTCATGGAATGGCGAAGTTGTAAAGTCGACTCTCGCCAAAATTATCTAAAATCAGTTTTCACATGGTTTTAAGCATTGTTGCTTTCTTTCTAACAATTGTGATACTTTAGAGCTCAAGGGCATTCGGTATTTGCAGGATTAACTCATCTCCTATGTCCTCAAAAGGAAATTGACAGAAATAAGTAATGTTGATGAAGGGATCACGACAATTAAAGATAGCTATCTTGTAAAAGAGTTCTCTTCCTTTTTTGATGATGTTGACCAAAAGAATCAATTAACTGCACTTAGGGGAAACATCTATGATATTTAGGCATTATTGGATTCTTCAATATTGAATATCAAGTCTTGAACTTATCTTACCTTTACCAAAAAAATATCAAGTCTTGAACTTTACCCAAAAAAAAAAAAAATATCAAGTCTTGAAGGATCTCAAAATTCTTAGTGCTTTGCATCATTCACCATTGAAGATAATCTCTTCCATTGGTCACTTGATGTCTCTATCGAAGCTACGTTTCAGAAGCACTGTAATTACACTTCCCCTGTCGAATGAAGCTCTTGAAAGCCTTGAATACCTGAGAACGTAGATGAATAAAAGAGGCTTTCCAACGCGTGCATTAATGAGCTACCTGACTCGATGGGAAACATGAGAAGTCCGAAAGTAGTGAGGACGAATAATTATTCCATTGAAAAGACACCCAGTGTCTTATGGTAGGCGTAAAAGCTTGAAGAAATAGATGCAGCGCAGTAAAAGCTTGCAATTGCAAAATCCAAATGGCATTTGTAGATATTCATCTTTAGGATCTTGAAATTGAGACTGATTAAAACATGCCAAATGCCAAGGCGTTCTCATCAGTTTTTTACACATTGATACATCGATGACGACATTTTAGATTTCTCAAATCTGATAAATTTAAATGATTTGTATCTGGACGCTTACTCTGTTGACAATTGTCAACTTTTGGAAGATGCTATTAAATAAAGTGGAATCTTTGACCTTGTTGTCTACTGTTGTAACCATCTAATCAACAAATATTGGTAAGTTTTCTCGACTTAAAAAGACTAGAACTCCGATGTGCTAATTTGCGGCGCCTCCGAAGGCTTCCCTCAAGTTTATCTTATTTACATGCTGAATCTTGCTGGTGGATGATAATAGCGATGGATCTCAAATTTGTGTCAAGGACTTAGTTGGTCTCTTGCACAATGTGCTTTGAGGGGTCATAATTAGTAATATATCCATTTAAACGATGAAGGAAATTTAGTCTTTCAGGTTCCCACTAATGTCAATTCCTGTGTATCAGAAAAAGTGAAGGTAAAAGCTTATTGCTCTCGTTCCAAACGCTAATCAGTGTTTCATGTCAAAAAGCCAAGATGATATAAATCATTTACCTCTAAAAGTTGAGATTTAGCAAAGGTTGCCAGTGGAAATGATGCAAGAGAAGGTCATCATCTGTTTTCAAGATGGCTTGATTTAACAGTCAATCTGCATAACTTCTGCCAGAAAACAGTTGAAAGTACTTGTGCCAAAGAGTCTTTAGTGATAATGTGCCTATAGTACAAGGTAAGGTCACAAATGGAAAAGTAGTCTCCCAAGGCACTCTTTGCTTCACCTTACAAAACCGGTTAAGTCTGGAAAACAAAGCCGTAGGCCCAAGATCAGATTGAGAGGTAAAGTTGTGAACGCATTCATTCAATGGAAGTCACGGAGTTGTATTTACAAGGATGACACATTCAACTTTGTCCTATTTACATTCAGAGTGAGTTTGAGTAGAGTTCTTTTGCATCTTGTGATGGATATAAATAACAGATCGATGGAATGCATTTCATGACCGTCATCACAGAGGTCCTTGATGATTTTTGAGAAACCAGGTGCTGACCCAGGAGCATTTTAACTGAAGTTGCTCTTGGCATCAGAGTCTGAAAGCAGCCAATGTAGAAGCGGAAGGATTCCTAGAAAGCATAAGATTTCCTTTGATATCTTCACCTCCATATTCCTCCAATGCATCCATGACAATTTTGCACGATCCCCATGTCTCAGCCATTAATCCCACGCCATAGTAGACTAAATGGTTCGCGATGCTGTTACCAGTTACCAATCTGCAGAGATGCACTCTCATAAGTCGTCCACGTATATTCCTGGTAGCAAAGGACTGACATTCTCTAGAACAAACTGGCCTGTCACATGACTATTGCGTCCAGCATGACAAATCCACAAACTAATTGTTTGAACAAGTGGGCACGGCCGAAACTACCTCATTACCTGCTACATGATGGGTCTTCTCTAGAGCCATCACAAACTTTCTCAACTTGATAAACCAGACTACCAAATCCTATATTATACAGCCATACCTACAACAAAGGGAACATTCAAATTACATGTGAACATTGACATAGAAAAGATTATGAGTAGTCACCAGAGAAGCAGGTGGGAATCAAATCATTTTTGCATTATATCACATCAACATGTTTATCCGTGGCTGTCTTTGAGCTAATCGCCAATAATCATAAGCACTAGTAGACAAACAATGATTAAATTGAGTATAATTGCACAAAGCTTAAGACTAGGTTATCGGCCATCAGGAAGGCGAATGAGTATATAGCAAACATTCTTACGCATCTCAAACTTTAGAATCACTATGAAAAAAAACTCACGATGGCTCTTGCAGGAATGAGAGTTACTCAAATATTTCTAGAAAGTCATGAGCACTAGGAACTACCCTGCTTTGCTACGAAGATGAAAAAAAGAAGAAGTTATTTTTCATAAGCTGATAAAAGAGAGAGTACATACATTGTCAGAATAAATGAGACTTCGTTAGATAGGTTGGAAGAAATGCAAAGCAAATGTCAAAGTCAGTCAGTGACAATTCCCCATAATTTAGATGATATTCCATCAAGATCAAAGCCTTACCTCTCTAGGGAAGTGATGGTAAGTCTTCTGTGGGAACCGAGAATAGTACGGCAGCAAATGAGGCACAATATCATGTACATTAGTAATACATATTGTATTTGGCACACGGTCACCATAGTAAGATGCAAACACTGCATTGCCAATACGAGGTTGTCCAAATGTCAAAACCTGGACATTCCATGTGTTGAGATTGACCTGGAAATGAAGTATCCCCAGTTATATAAGTAGATCAGGCGAATACTGGTCTGGAAAAAAACAGCTTCAGCACACACAATTAAGACAGCCAAATAAATGTTAATACATCAATGGCACTGTCAGGACAGGCGAAAAAAAAAACACAGCATCAAAAACCATATATCACATTTCACATACAAAGGTGAACGATAAAGCAGCCCTTTCTCTCCATGGGGTTTGAAGATCTAGTGTTGCTCTGCCAAGTTCCCCTCCACAATTTTTCCCACACAAACCCCACACCCACAATAAAACCAACACCACCCTCAGCTTCAAGAAAAGATGTTAACAATATCGAATAGTGGGATTGGGGTGAATTCGCAATCAAGGCACATGCATTTACATGCTGCCACAAGAAGCAATTGGATGTTGGTGGCGTGAGTCACATCCTGCTAATGGCATAAACAAAAAATTCCAGGTTCATGATGAAAATCCCCTTGAACTTCAAAACTTCCCATCATAAATAGCAAAGGAGAAGCTAAACAAAAAAGAAAAAAGAAGGGCCACAATGCATGGACATGATGTTACAATCGAATATAGAACAGTTTTCAGCAAGAAACCAGAAAGCAAAAGTAAAATTTATTAATCATTTGTGTAATGACAAGATGTTATGCTTGCGACTAGCACTTCAAGAAAAGGTATAGTCTAAAGTTTATGCAACCTATGATTCTATCATAAGCCACATGAATGTTTGACTCTCAAAAAAATCACCACTTGTCACGGAGAGAGAACAATGGGACATGACTTTGGGATGGGTACCATTTCTGGTACCAGTTCCGCAACAGGTGCCTAGAAAAGTACACTAGACCACTCTATTTAACAAAGCTGAGACAACAGGCCTGATTTGGACATCTTAGAATTGTCTCCAGCCCAGTGGTCTGACCAAAGAGGAGCTGCTTCATTTGACTAGAGAGAGACAGTCAGCAACAGTGCACGAAACACAAACTTGGGATCGATATATAATCTTTTTAAAATGCATTAGCACTTTCAGATTGCATGACATAAAATTTGAGCTTCAAGTGCCTAAAAAAGTTATATGTCAAGGCCATAAACATATCAACAATCCCATAAAGTTTCCAGCGAGTGAACTTTGTGAGGAATAGTTGGATGTCTTTACCCACTACATTTAAGTAATCAACCAACTCAAAGCTCCAAAGCTTAACATGTACGACTCAATTCACATAACTAGATACTTCAATAATTGGTGGTTTGCATAAAGACTGTGTGCACCCCATTCTGCTTGTGTTTTGCCTATGGGTTGATCTAACAAAAACACAAGAAAACGAGATGCTAGTGACGAATTGTAAATACAAATATGAGAGCCATAGAATTTTCAAGATCCACTTTAAGAGCCTAGACACTTCAAGGTAGAGTTGGCAGAGATTCCATATAACCCCTAACAGACCAAAACTGAATAGTTCGAAGAACAAAATAGAAAAGAAACAAATAAAATTCACAAGTCCCAGGCATAACAGTTTTTCAATTTATCTTACCACAAGATCGAGTCCGCAAAAAGATGCCATAGCCCCTCCCATAGAATGTCCTGTCACCATGACGTTGATATCTCCATATAAATCCTTGGCTCTTGTAACAGCATCCAAAATACCAGGTCAAATTGTCGTATTGTGATAAGCAAAATAAAATCCATGATGAACCTAAGCAACAATCAATAGAGTAAGACTGTAACTCAATCCAAATCAGAAGCATCCACAGGTTGCGAGAGGCTTATCATCTCTAGAACTCACCATGGCACCAGGCATGCCAGGGTAATTTATGTCAAGCTGTTTCCAGTAGAGATCTTCAACCCAATTTTGTATGCTGTAGACATAAATAGAAGCAATCACTAACTAAAAAGCTCAAATGATAAAGAGACGTGACAGAATTTTTCACAGAACAAAATTAGTGAAGTATGTGATCTCCTTGTGACTCCATCTGAAATTAAAAGAAAGTAACTTCCGTGTCTTGGTGGAAATGATTCACCCTTTTTCTGTTCGTATGGATGGCAGTCCCATGTGCCTTGTGTACACATTCACTGAGGGTGCTCTTCTTAGATTAAATTTTGATCAAATCCTTTGCATGTCAATTGTAAGGGGAGGAATTGCAAAAGTTAACATGCATACCTATGTTCTTGGGTACCTTTGAAAGCTATGATCATAGCATTAAGGTCCTTGGCCACCCCGACATATGCCTATATATATATATATAAAAGTTTAGAAATAGAGACAAGCAATTAGATGCAATTCAGACATATAGGTATCACAAGCATCCAATTGATAGGCCACCATAAAATGATTTATATACTTGCAAGCAGTGCTGAATGTCAACTATCAGTTCTATGACTTCGAATCCCTGCTTTCATATCAAAAAGGCATTAATAACCAGTTCAGAAGCTCATAAGACAAGGCAGCATATGCCCACAAAATCTCATCTTAAAAAATTGGGTATTTAGCACTAAAGATCCATTCTTAAAGCAACTTCAGCATAAAAAGTAGTCAAATTACCTTGGTCTTTCCATCACACCTAGCACATGTCCAACTAAAAAGTTCTGTCAAATCTGACATGTAAACCTGCAATAAAAAGCTTTGCATTAATTTAAAATTTTATTGTATTGAAATGGTGAAACCTGATGCGTAACACTTATGGCTGATGCATACTCCACCGTTATCGTGGCTAGAGTGTGATTGTAAATAGCTTTATGAGCCCTGGACCTCACTTTAAGCTCTGCATTTACCAGTAGATAAAATTTTGGATTGAAATGCGGTCACACTCATTCAATCACAAGCAATGAATCAAGTTTCTTATGACTAACAAGCTATTATGACAACTCAAGTGAGGGGAACACTTTAAGGAAGCATCAACTCGAAACGACATTCAGTATGTCTTTGCAGTCCTTCCTGAACTGAAGAAGTATTTACAAAATCCAATGCGATCAAGGGCGAATATGTAAACAACATAATGCACCGCTTTCCCACAAAGCTACTCCACAAAAACCTACAGGCTACAGTCCATAACTCAACTGAACAAAAGCTGAATAGCCAATGTTTGATCACTCTTAAGATGCTCAACATATTTTTTCCCCAAAGTAGAAAGAGCAGAGTGAGATTTGCATCGAACAAATGTAAGGAAATTCTATCAATCTGAACATATTCTAGGAGTAACATTGATCCAAGCTCGGTAATCTAAGGGCTTAACAGAACCAACCAAATACAACTCAATGCTCGTCCTTTGTATGCTTTGAAAACACCCAATTGTACACCAGAGGGATCATATAGCTATATAGTTTTGCCCCATTCAATCAGGTACTAATTCCCCCAACAAAGTCAACGATTTCCCCCAACCCTGAAATGCCTAATTCCCTAAATTCACAATACAAATCTCACTGTCCGTGCTCAAAAACCGACGTACTCAATCCTAGCGCCTTTCTATTCGCGCCTTCTCATAATCAAAACTCCCCATCGGAGAATCAGAGCAGTAACTGATGCACAAACGCAAATTGCAATTACCTCTCGCCCCGCTTGCGGCAACCAAGCACGTCAGAACCACCATCGCCCTCAACCACGACCCGCTCCGCTCCATATCCTGCAAGAGAAAACGGATCCAACAGCGTCGTCGAGAAAAGGACAAAAAAAAAAAAAAAACTCCGATCTCCGCACCTTTCATGTACGCAAACAAATCACGCGCTATCAAAACGGCGCGAATCGCCCGGTGAGATAGAGAGAGAGAGAGAGAGAGAGAGAGAGAGAGAGATCGATCGCGAGATCCTCGCCCGCGTCGCTCGATTCTGGTCCGTCGCGGCGTCGTTCGTGGACTTTTATTATGGCGATGGAGAGCCGCAGCGACTTGTCGGGGGCGAAGGGAAGCAGAGGACGACGACGAAGTTACGCATCTTTCCTGATTTGCCCTCGGGATCTTCTTCTGGTGGCCGGCATATTCGGTGTCCGCGTTCGGTGATTTCGTCGCTCGCGGGAGGGCAACGAAGGAAGTTCGTCTGAAATTGGGGGGCGTTGAGAATAACTGCGCGGCCGATTCCTTCTGGTTTCAGACAAATTTGGGCTTTCCATCTTTCTCTCTCTTGGAGCTTCCGTACGATTTCTCCACGTCAGCACTTTGACTCGCGGCTTGGTTCAAACTAGAATATTCCCAAAAAATACACTGAAATTAATGTTAATGTTCGTGGAGGTACATGAAACGCAAGAACTACTTCGAACGATTATTTTCGAATTTAAACTCGAATTGATGTAATGACTGAAATCATTCAAATTTAAAAAGAATGTAATTAAACTTGAGTAATTAGAGATCAGATCTTGATTATGAATCGTGAAATCCTTTTTTCTTTATTTAAAAGAGAGTTACTTGCCATAAGTATTAATTTTTGAAGAGAGTTACTTGCCATAAGTATTGATTTTTGATATTTTCATTGTACTTGCGTTGATGTTTTTTCCATAATGATGCTACTTCCATTGCTAATCAAAAGATAGATAATAAAAATTTCCAAAATCAAGACATAAAATCAACTAAAGGGAATGGGGAGGTTTGAAAATCCATGGAGGTGGAAGGAAGCTTATTCCATGGGTCTTTGTAACCCAATTCGCAGCGCAGCCTGGTTAGTTTCTCTGGCCTCAAAGATGACATTAACATTTGGCAGCTAGCCCGAGAGAGATCTACGATCATTGATAATTGACCGAACACGCCATGGAGCTTCCATCCGACCCCCAAGCATTCCACTATTGATAGATTGTCCGACTAAAGTTCAATGCCTTGTAAATTTGCACTTCTCAAATCTGCTCGTGCAGCTTGTGTCTCTTTCAGCCGCGACGAAACCTCCCTTTTGCTGGGGTTTCGACGACAAGGGCGGAATGAACTTGGGTTTCCTTGATGAAGCCATCCGTGATGAGGCCACAATTGTTCCTCCAAATTCCCGCGATCGAGCCGACCAAGGATGAGTGGCTCCAGGAGCTATTCGCGTTAATTTTGAGGGCATTCTTCAGCGAGGGAGTCCACTGCACTAGTAAAAGGTTCTCTTTTTGTTCAGCCCTTTCTTGGATTCCACTTCTCTTAAAGGCTATTCGTCGAAATTGCTCCATCTATGTACAAGGCAAGGTTGGGTCGCCTAGCTTGGAATACCCAATTGTTGTGCGCCCTCTGGAGTTTGTATCACCCACTTCGCATAAAACTTATGTTGAATCAGATATGGCAGTTTCTATTGTTTAAGACAAATATATTTCTAGAATTTTGAGTTGAGTTACTTTGTCTAAAGTACACAACCTATTTATAGTGTAAGTACATTTAGAACCGATCACTATCTTAAAAACCAGAGCATTGTCATCTCATGATTGATTGATTGTATATATGAGTGGAACGAATGTCGGGAAAATAAGACTTTACATGTAAATGAACATGATATGAAATAAGTTTATACCCTTGGACAAAATATCACGAATGTACATTTTAAGAAGGGAAAGAATTTGAATTTTCTTTTTTTATTTCATGTTTAGCTTACCTTGATAATATAAATAAGAACATCAATGGGTGGTGCCCATTATATTTAGTAGTTCTTGTAAATTTTTATTGGTAGCAAAATATCATAAAACTGCAGTGAAATTAGTACATAGAATAAGTGGAAGTTGTGAAAAAAATGAGATTCATGAAAAATTATCGTGGAGAGTTAAATGATCAATTTTGGAGACATCAACCTTCAAATCTTTTCCTTCATACACAGTACAAATAAAATGAATTGCTCACGTAACTTTAAGTCAAACTTTGCATAAAACTAATTAACACATTACTTTTTTTTTTTCGAAGGAATAGTAGCCACCCCCAACCATTGTAACGCAATGATAAAGGAGTCACACAATATTTCATGGATTTGTAATTTCAAATCATATCAAGAGCAAATTTATGACTAGTTAGCATTTGACTTATTTATAACTTATTTTTAAAAATTTTCAGCACATCGATACTATTTGCATTAATAGATTCACACATAAAATAGACTGATTAGTTATATCTCAGACCAATTGTATTGAAATGAGAATAGAACTCTTATAATAATACTAACAGTGAGTAACCGTAGTGTGGTGATCACATCATCCCACTCTTTTTTCTTTTTGTGACTAGTCATGGCGGCAAGGCGAGGCTGGACCACCCCTGATCCTCGAGCCGCGGGTCCATCCCGCGCGCTGGCCAGCGCTGGCTACCTTTAATTCCCGCGGCGGGAAATGAAATTACATTTCCCCCCACTCTGACTGGCGGGAAATTTTCGCACCTAGTCGCACATAACGAAACTGAATAAAGGATTCTTACCTTATCAAAAAAAAAAAAAAACGAAACCGAATAAAGGAGAAAAACCCCGGGGAGGAGGGTTTGCGCTTTTCCGTAATTTTGTTCTAAATACTAAGGGGCTGCATGGTAATGTTCTTTTTTGGGGTTTATTATTTTCTGGCATACTCTCGGTTGGATGAAGAAGAGCGGAAGTTGAGAGTGTCTCTCGCTCATAGTGAAGGCATGGTGTTCAACCTTTCATGTTGTGCGCGCCAAAAACTATGCCTTTGAGAGGGATTTCTGTTTATTTTATTTTCTTTCTTTCTTTTTTTCCTGGTTGGTTGATTAATTTTGCATCTCCATGGCTAGAGTACTTGAGCAGAGCTGCAACTTTTCATGTTTCTAATATTTGAAGCTGATGACTTGGGTTTTCCCCTTTTATTTCAACATTTCCTTGTGAAGTTGTGATTGAAAGCTTCATCAATCACCTCTCACCATATACAAAGTGGGAAATGATGGCGAATAGAACTTGTCTATCTTGCTCTGCTTCTGTCTTTACATACACATGACTTCTTAAGTTGGCAAGTGCTTCCGTACGTCTGAAATGTTGTTAGATACTTGTAACTATGACTTAGTAAGTATCAGAAGTGTTGCCACTACTTATTTATTTTTGCATTCTTTTTCCTCATTCATTCATTGCACAGGAAGATAATGGTGAAACAGAAGTTAGCAAGATGAAAAGGCCAGGATTCGTGAAATGCAAAAGTTGAAGAAGCAGAAGATTCAGGAAATATTGGATCAGCAAAATGCTGCTATTGACGCTGATATGGTGCCTTTCCATTCTAAAAATGACTATTTCTTGCGTTATTTCGAGTTCATGTATTGATTATGCCAGTAACATTTTCTTGTTTTTGAAATAATTTTTCAAGAATAACAAGGGAAAAAGGGCAGTTGAAGTATCTTCTGCAGCAAACTGAGATTTTTGCTCATTTTGCCAGAGGAAACCAGTCTGCTTCACAGAAAATTAAAGGTACCATTACCAATGACAATTCTCTCTGTATTTTGTGCATTGCAGATATGATCTCTTGTACATATGTTCCTTTTGACAACCTGCTGAACAATGTCTACATAGGTCCTAACTTTCTTCATACTTCATACTTGCTTAATTGGGACTGAAAGCTTTGTTTGATCCTTGACGGGCCTGTTGCTATATATTAATAATTGCCTAATGGTGGAATTCTTTAGAGGAAAGGTGCCTATGGTCCAGTGGTCTAACCCTTGCTACACTTCCAGTTACATTTGGTGTTAAGGTTCCATATTCAAAGGGAATTGGGATTTGGTAACATTTATGCAAGTTAATGATGTTCAATTGTAACCTTATATTGATTGTTCTCTCCCAGTGGACCAATAAACATCTGCTCATGCTTAAAAGTGAAGAAAACATGTTTGTGAAGTTCAAGTCATCATTTGCCAGACCATTTCTGTGTTCAGCATTCATGTTTGTTCAGTGATGTTTTTCTTTGCTTGACGTGTAGGGGTCGTCATGAATCTAAAATAACTGAAGAGGAAGAGGATGAAGAATGTCTTAAGGAGGAAGAAGATGGCTTGTCTGGTATGGGAAACACGTGGCTGCTGACACAACCCTCTTGTAATCTCTCTCTCTCTCTCTCTCTCTCTGGTTTGATTGAAAGAAGGATAGTCTTTGCTGATCATATCTCTGCTGTACCCCTGCTTTGACTTGGAGAAGCTGTAATGTTTGCTGCAATTTCAGAACGCTAAATAATGTGGGATTGTAAATGTTCTCTTTGTTGACATGATTCCTTATCGCTAACAATTATAATACTCCAAGTACTTACTTTGGTGTTGACTAAGTAGAGATTTTTGACATCCCTTCCTGGCCCTTGTCTAGGTGGGAACCTCTTGCACTGGGGACACCCTTTATTGTATTGTTGTCTGGCTCCAGAGAGATTCTGTTTTGCTCTGATTTATGCAATTATCTTGCCAACAGGATATCTCCAGCAAATATAAGTTAACTGCTTTCTTAAGTTCTATTTGTATGCTTTTTTGCTGGTATACAAGGGAAGATGAGGGATTACGAGCTTGCTGGATTGAATTGGCTCATAAGATTGTATGAGAGAATGGCATCAACGGAATACTTGCAGATGAAATGATAGGTCAGGGGCTGCAGCATTTAGACGTGTGCAGTATGGAAAGCTGGAAAGGCTAGAAGATGCAGAGCTCAGAGAAAATTTGCTAATAGAAATTCCAATGATATCTTGGAGATATTCATCTTGTAAGATCTTGAAATTGACATGTGCTGAGATAACCAATTATCGAGGCTCCTAGAAAGTCTTATATGTCTACAATATTCATACCGAGTTGATGATGGCATTTCTGGTCTCTCCAACTTGAAAAGCTTGAGAGATTTGTCCTGGGCTAGCCAATAACTCTCTTCCTCCAGTTGACTAGGAACTTGAAAACATTGTGGAAGATTCTATCCCCGGTGGATTGGTAGGTTAAACAGACTGGAGTCTTTAAAGTTGTCCTCTTCAATAATGACCACCTTATCGCAAGATATTCCGCAACTTTCTCATCTCTAGAGAGTTGAACTCTGTCGGGAATGTCTGTAGTGCCTCCCGAGGCTTCCCTCAAGTTTACCGTCCATATGTATTAGACACTTCCTATCAGTGGGTACATTAATAGACCTATCAACCTTGAAGAAACTGTAAGAACTTCTAATTGAGTATTGTGCAGTTACAGAGATTCAAAGCCTTGAAAGTCTGGAGAATCTTAAAACTTTGGAGCTGAACGAGCTCCACTGACTGGACAAATTGGCCGACTGAGTGGCTAGAAGAAACTAATGGCTTTTCATTTACATCATCGTAATGATCTGGTTGACTGGAATCACCGGACAATTTGTCCATCTTCTCCAGCAACTTTATCCTGAAGTTTCTAATGTTTCAAAGTGGAAGAAATTAAAATGAATAGGCATCCACCCCCGGAGATTTGAAAACTCAATACATTATAGAGTAGCTTGATCAAATTTGGCAAATTTCTGCAAAAGAGAAAAGAATGGACACTTGCTCTGTTGAGCACTTTTTTTTTTTTTTTTTTTTTTTTTTTTTGGATAAGAGGTGCTTCCCATTCTGTTGTACATATGTGTAACAAAGAGGCTTATGTAAATCTTCTTTTTAACAAGTACCCTTGTTCAGATTTTCTTTGTTTTAATTTGGTTTGGTTTAGATGTTTTAATGGCTTTGAATCGCCAATTGACTTACCTCATGAGGTCAAGTCAAATTATATGAACTCCAAGTGCATTATTTTGTCGTGATGATTTATTTGAGGTACCTTATAAATTGTTACTTCGTCTTACTGAATTTGAAACTGGTCGATGCCCATACTTCGTGTAGGAGAACTTTAAAGTAGCTGTTATGATGTGCATGAAAGCATCTCAGCACTTGTGGCATCATCTCTATGGTAATAACAAACACAAAATTGTGACATGAAGAAAAATAATAATGTACATAGGTAAACACATGTCCAATTTGGTTTTTGGGTAAAGTAGATTTCTTAACTGGATTCACACAAGATGAAGAGAAGTGGTAATGATTCTTAAATAAATTAAAGAAATGTTCCTAGTTCTAACTTGGTCTGGCATCGGACTAAATGGCTTATTCTACCAAAATCAGTGGTCACTTCTCAATGAAGACATTTTCAGCATGGTGCAATTCTTCTTCCGACATGGTATGTTTGAACTAGAGATAAATAGAACACATATTACTCTCATCCCTAAAATAACTAACCTAGAGAATATCACCCAATTTAGACCTATAAGCCTTTGCAATTTCAATTATAAAATTATTGCTAAAGTACTAGCAAATAGGTTGAAACCATGGCTGCCAATGTTTGTTTCTGAAGAGCAAACGGCCTTTATAAGTGGCAGGCATATTCAGGATAACATATTTATTGTTCAAGAGGTGATCCATCAACTAAGGGTGAGAAGGAGGAGACGAAAATTTCAAGCCATCCTCAAACTAGATATGAAAAAAGCGTATGATAGAGTCGAATGGGATTTTCTTTATGATTATATGCTGAAATTGGGCTTTCATGAGAGATGGGTCGAGTGGATAAAACAATGTATTTCATCGGTATCTTTCAACATACTCATTAATGGAGAGCCTACAGAGGATTTTAGACCTACTAGAGGAATAAGGCAAGGGGATCCCCTTTCCCCCCTACCTTTTTATCATCATGGCAAACATCTTATCGACCCTCATGAGGAAAGCTGTCCAAGAAGGAAGTATAAAGGGTATTCGCTTTAATGTCACTTGCCCAACCCTCTCACATCTACTTTTTGTAGACGATGCCATTTTCTTCCTAGATGGCACAATCCGAGAAGCACAGAGTGTCTCAAATGTGCCGAACCAGTATTGCTATGTGACAGGTCAAGCTATCAACCTCAATAAAACAGGCCTTTATGTTGGGAGAGATTGTCCTCACAACCTTAAACATAATCTAGCCTTAGAATTAAGAGTTCTCATCTTAGAAAATTTAGGAAAGTACCTTGGAATTCCATCGGAATGGGGAAAAATCAAAAAGCAAATGTTTGCTTGGATCTTTGCCAAGGTGGAAAGGAAAATGGAAGGGTGGAAAGAGAGGCTGATCTCGAAGGCGGGTAAAGAAATTCTTATTAAGACAGTTATTCAAGCCATTCCTCAATATGCGATGTCCATTTTTAAAATTCCAACTTCTATTTGTCGAACTATTGAAAAGAGAGTAGCTTCATTTTAGTGGAAACAGAATGTAGACAGAAGAGGGATTCATTGGAAGAAATGGGAAGATCTGAAAATCAGAAAGGATTGTGGTGGGCTAGGTTTCAAAGATTTGGTGAATTTTAATAAAGCTATGTTAGGAAAACAGGCTTGGAGAATTGTTAAACAACCAAATGCGCTATGGTGCCAAGTGATGAAGAGTATCTATTTTCCACGAAGTGATTTATGGGCAGCAAACAGAGGCCGTCGACCCTCATGGGGATGGCAAAGTATTTTGGTTGGAAGGGATGCAATTGAACCAGCTACTAGATGGGTGGTCGGGGATGGACAAACGATAAGAATCCGAGAGGATATATGGTTGCCTTCAGGAAGAATCATTGGCCCAGCAAACAAAGAAAATCCATAAATAGTGGCGGAATTAATAGATAGTGAATAGAAGGAATGGGACTTGAACAGAGTACAAGCACTTTTTTAGGAAACTATAATGCAAGAGATTCTAGCGCACCCTCTAAGCCTGCAACCTAACCCGGACAAGCTTATATGGACATCAAACAGATTTGGCTCATACACAGTCAAGAGTGGATCCAATAGACTACAAAGCTCAGCCATTCCCACCACCAGACAAAACCCTTCTTCATCCTACCAAACACCAAAATCATTTTGGCATGAAATATGGAATCTACCAACACCCCCCAAAATTAGATTTTTTCTATGGAATATATGCAGCAACTCTCCCCCAACAAAGGCAAATTTGCACAATAGACAAATAATACCTGACCCAATGTGCCAGATTTGTGGCCATGCACCAGAGATAATGGAGCATATATTCATCCTCTGTAACTAGACAAAAAATGTATGGGCAACCTCTGAGTTTCAAGCCGATACAAATCCAAAGAGCATAACTCGAATTGAGAGATGGATCCTTGGTAATCTCACCTCAAGAACCGAAACAAGATCAAAAGCCCTCTTTGTTGCTCTCATGTGGCACATATGGAAGATCCGCAACTCTACGGTTTTCCAAGGGAAAACGCCGGACCCGATCAGCACCCAAGAAGAAGCGAGAACAATAGCAAATCTGACCATAAAATGGACTGCTAAAGGGACGCCTAGTAGATACAGATAGCAAGTGACTCAAAGAAGTGGGGCACATTGGAAACCACTCGACCTCTTCACACGCTGAAGGTGAATGTTGACGCCTCATGGTGTAGCTCGAGCTTGAAGGAATCGGTTGCAAGACTCTGTCGGAACAAAGCTGGCCTCCTCATCGCCGGCTTCACAAAGCAGATCTCGGCTCCGTCCGCCTGGATTGCAGAAGCCCTAATAGTACGCGAAGCCCTCTCATGGGTAAAAAACAAGCGGAGCAGAAGCGAAGCTCAAATTGAACTCCCGAACGAGGGTTTAGATACAACAGATCTGTTGGTGCACGTACACTCTGATAGCTTATCTCTTGTGGATAGCATATCGGGCCGAGAAGAATCTCCTTGGCAGGCGCATTCCCTTATTGTTGATTGCGCACAGCTACAAGCCCAGTTGGGTGGTGTCCCCATCCTCTATGAACAGAGGGAGTGCAACAAGGCGGCGGACTGGGTTGCCAAATCTCACCGAGAAAATTTACTTCCTAGTAATTCGGTCTCTTTCCCTCCTCAACCTCTATTGTCCATATTATGTCTAGACTCACCAGGTGATGGTGCCCTTTTTACGGGCTAGTAATGAAATTTCAGCATCTTCCGTAAATAAACAAATAAAAAAACTTGGTCTGGCATTATTTAATGTTTACATAAATATGAAATAATGACCCAATCATTAAATTTCAAATGAATAAAAGTGTGGCAAAACTTTATCCAAGTCTAAATATATAATATGGAATAATCTCGCGCCGTCTGCAAGTTCTTATCTTTTTGCCTCTTTTTTAAATCTTTTGTAATAGATAATCCACAAGCATTAACCGAGATAATGAAGAGCCACAACTTCGAAAACACTATTTGAAATAGAGAACTTTCATACTTGAGATCAGGAGGAGTCAATATATATATAATCATAATAGTCATTAGAGAGGCTTCACAAAACTTTTGCCAGTCACTAAAGAGGCTTCCGAGTTTAATTGGGAATTTAGAAATGCTGGTTGAGTTGGATTCCAAATGGGATTTAACAAGTCACATCAAATTCGTGAGCTTATTTACCAGACTTGTAGTGGCCCAAAGTTCTAATATAGCACTCATGAATAATTTTTCCCATCTACATTGACACAAGACTATGCTTACACATCGGTTTTGTGTACTCTATTTTAATAGTATTTTGTATAATAATCAGCACAAAGCATGGATTTATAGGGGTTAAATGCGAACGTTACTTCACCTCAGAATAAATGTGATTTTTATAATTTGATTGGTAGTTGGGGGAGTGTCTTGGATGAAGATCAAGCCCGATAATTCCATTGAGCTTCATGTTTTGGTGTCAATTCGGGCCTAGGCCCTCTTAGCCCATTAAACTGGATCGATCAAAGTTTGCCTTGATTAGGATTTGGTGTTTTTTTTTTTTTTTTTTTTTTTGGGAACAAATTTGTTTGGAAGTTCCATGTCTACTTTTCTTGACTTTGACTTTGAATGAATCCGCCCATTCATTTGGGGGCAAAAGTGGATTCTCATCCCCAAAATTCTGCACCATGTAGTAAGTGATTTTCTGCGTTAGAGAAACGTAAATAATTGTCAATTGACAGGTTGGAGTGATGCTTCGAGGAAGCATCCTTATTAACTGATCTGGCAACAAAACTGGCCCACGACTCTTATTCAACCAATCTTGTGGCTTCTTCAAAGTTAAATGACCTACCAAAAGGTCATTCAAAATATCTTCATTTTTACTACCTTAAGATTATGTGGTATAGGAACAAAGGCCTTGATAATTAAGGCTTGCACCAATATGAAAAGTCTTTCTTTTCCTTCAAAAAGAGTAGGAGTTAGGCAATGGGATCACCACTTGTTTTCTCTTTTTCCAGGAGCTTTTGAGCTATAATGGAGGAAGCTCAATTTTGATTCAAATGGAAGGAGTCTGATTTCAAAGAAATCTGCAATGAGACTTTTGGAGTTTCGTTTTACTAAAACAAATGTCTAAGGGAGTATAATCAAAGCTAAATTATCATAAAACAAATTCAATCTTTCATTGATCTCAATTGAAGGATTTTGATACTTCCAAGGAATTTTTTTTTACTCGTGACATGATTAATAACTTTAATCTTAGTTTATTTTGTCATGCTCAGATCTATGTCTAAAAAGATTTGAGAACTTATTAATTCCAAAATGAGAATTATTTACACATTCTGATCTAGCAAGATTTTATTTTTCCTTCTTGGCTTCACCATCACGTGCCTCCTCCATGTTCTCCTTATCAAAATATCTATCGGTTCATTTAATCGACATATGTATCCCATCGAGATCTGAAGGTCTTGCTGGTGTTGGCGCATTCACATTGCTCATGCACTAGCCTGCAACGTTGAGGAGGTCAGCTCATCAAAGTTACCACTAAAAGACAAGTCAAATTGATGTTATGTTACCACATTCAAGTGCAATATGGCGCTACTACATTCAAGTGCATTACTTTTGTCAATTTATGCATTGGTCATTTATGTGAGATCGTTGGAACTTGCTTGCCCTTACTTTAAATTTGAACCTTATAACGATGCCTTGTGAAGCATAACTTTGTTATACTTCGAACAATGAAGGACATAGTCAAATGTGTAGGTTTTAATCCATGACAAAAGCTCTTTCGTTCACTTTTTGGTTACCTAGAAATGGAGCTTTAGATTTTGACATTGTTAAGGAGAATCGCTAAACAACAAAAGAGTCCTATATGTCTTCCTAAGCTCTTTCTCTTTGTAATAAGTAAGAAAAAATTATGGGATGTTTCTATAAAGGTAAGCTGGGGCTATGGCTATTAACCCGTAGATTTGAAGATGGTACATCTTTCCCAACGTTTTGGTGCTATACTCTGGCTTTTTGCGACAATGTACAAACTCCTGCTTATCGTACAATCTCAAGGGTTTAACTATTCTCTTGCACGATGTGCTTTGAATTGTCAGAATTGGCAATTTATGCTTTGAAATGATAAAGGAATTTCATTTTTTCCGGTTTCCGCTAATGTTAACTTCGGCAATAAAAAATAGAAGGTAAAAACTTACAGCTCTCATTCCAAAGGCCGCTCAGATCATTCTTACATGTCTAAACCAAGATGATATAAATTATTTACCTCCTAAAAGTTGAAATTCAGCAAAGGTTGCCAATTGAAATGACGCAAACTTCAAACAAGATCATCATTTGTTTCCAAGATGGCTTGATTTAACTGTTAATTTTCATAATTTCCTACCAAGGAATAGTTGAAGTACTTAGTTGCGTGGATGTGCCAATGAGCAAGTAGTAGAAAGTAAGGTCACTGATTGAAAAGTGTTCTCCCTATACAATCTTTATTTCACCTTATAAAACTGGTTAATCGCAATACCATGCAAGTCTTGCAGTTCCATAGTTCACACACATCTGCCGATTTTGTGCACTCCAACACTAGTTCAACCCCAAAAAAAGGAAAAAAAAAAAAAAAAAAGGAAAAAAAGTTGCGTGATTCAGCCGTGGATAGCTTAGCTCAGCATGCACACATCTTTATTAGGTTTTATCGAGTCTGACAGGTAAACTTGTGAGCGCATTCATTCAATAGGCATCACAAAGTTGTATTTACAAGGATGATACATGCAACTTCCTGCTTTTTACATTACAAGTGAATTTCGGTAGAGATCCTATGCATGTTGTGATGGACATGGAAAAAGATTGATGGAATGCATTACGTGAATAAAATTCATCCAGAGCTGCCTAATGATCTTCATGAAATTAGGCGCTTACTTAGGAGCCTTTTATTTTGAGTTACTCTTGGCATCGGAGTCTTAATACAGCTTCAATGCAGAAGGAGGACTCCTGGAAAGCATATGGTTTCCTTTGTCTTTGCTTCCATATTCCTTCAATCATGGATCCATGATGATTTTGCACGATCCCCATGTCTCCACCATTAATTCTTCACCATAGTAGACTAGATGGTCTGTGAGGATGTTACCAGTTACCAATCTGCAGGAACACATTCTGATAGGTCATCCGTAAATATTTCCAGTAATAAAGAAGTGGCATTCTCTAGAACAAGCTGGTCTGTCACGAGTTATTGCACCTAGCATGATAAATCCACAAAATAATTGCTTGTGACAGGTAGCTACGACTAAAACTACCTCCTTGCCTGCTGCACGTTGGACCTTCTCCAAAGCCATCGCAAACTTTCTCGACTTGATAAACCAAACAACCAAATCCTATATTATACAACCATGCCTACAAAAAAAGGATTCCAATTACATGTGAACACTGACATAGGAAAGATCAAAATTATCAACAGACAAGCAGGTGGAATCAAATTATTATCTCACATCAATATGTTTATCCATGGCTGTCATTGAGATAGTCACCAATGATTACAGGCATTAGTACACATACATAATTTAAATGAGTAATACCTTATAATTGCACAGAGCTTAAGACTATGTCATCAGTCATCACAGAGAGAGAGAGAGAGTAAATGATACACATTATTACGCGTCTTAAATTTTGGAATTGGTATGATTGCTTTATGGGAATGAGAAAAGTTCCTAAAATATTGTTAAAAGGGTCATGAGTACCACGAACTACCCTACTTTGTTAAGAAGATAAAACAAAACAAAACAGATAAAATTTAAACGCTGAAAAAAGTAAGAGTACAAACATTGTTGGAAAAGATAAGACTTCTCCAGTTAGATAGGTTGAAATAAACACAAAGCAAACGTAAAATGCAGTCAGCAACAATTCCCCATAATTTACGTGATATTCCATTAAGATCAAAGTCAAACCACTTTAGGGAAGTGATGGTATATCTTCCGTGGGAACCAAGAATAATACGAAGGCAAATGAAGCACAATCTCATGTCCTTTATTTATATATATCGTATTTGGCATGCTGTAGTAAGAAAAAAACATTGCATTGCCAATACGGGGTTGTGCAAATGTCAAAACCTGGACAATCTGTGCTTCTTGGTTTACCGGGAAATTAAGCATCCTTAGTTATCTAAGTAAATCAAGCGAGTGCTGGTTTGGAATAAACAGCTTCAGAACACGTAATTAGACAGCCAAATTACTTGAATGTTAATAATTTCACAAGAGGAAAAACTACTATGCGTCAATGACCATAATTTTCCCAAAACCAAACCCCACAGCCACAACAAAACCCACCCAAGCCTCACCCCCACAAAAAGTTGTTAATAATATGGAATAGTGGGATTGGGGGTTAATTTACAACCAATGCGCATTTAAATGCTTCCACAAGAAGCACTTGGATGTTGGTGGGGTGAGTCATATCCTGCTAAAAACATGAACAAAACATTCCAGGTTCATGGTGAAATTGCCCCTTGAACCTCAAAACTTACAGTCATAAATAGCAATGGAGAAACTAGATGTTAAAAAGGGCCATGACGCATGCAAGGGGCCACGACCCATGGGCATGATGTCATGATCAGCTCAGAACAATTTTCAGCAAGAAACCAGCAAACAAAAATCACATTTTAAATCATCCAAGTGTTCGGACAAGATGTAACTTATGATCCTATTGTAGGCACATGAATGTCTATAAAATCTGAGTCCAATCCAAAGTTTGACCCTCAAAAATCACAACTTGACATGGAGAAGAGATTTAGCAGGACATGACTTTGGGGTGGGCACCATTTCTGGTACCAGTTCCACAACAGGTGCTTAGAAAACTCTAGACACTGTCCAATAAAGCAGAGACAAAAAGCATAACTTAGACATTTTAGAATTGGCTCCAGCCTACAACATATATGGCCTATATTCGGACTGAAAAGGAGCTGCTTTTTTTTGTTAGAAAGAGACAGATAGAAACAACGCACAGAACACAGATTTAGGATGAATATATTCTAGTTTAAAATGCATTAACACTTCAAGATCACATGAGATAGATTTTGAGCTTCAAGTGCTTGCAAAAGTTAAATAGCCAGACCATAAGCATATTGATATTCCCATAAAGTTTCCAGCAAGTAAACTTTGTAATGATTAGTTGGAAGTCTTTATCCACTATATATGGGTATTCAGCCAACTTGAAGCTTCATGGCTAAATGTGTAAGACAATTCACACAACTAAAAACATAGACCCTAGGTGGTTCAGGTAAAGGGATGTTTGCAACCCATTCTGCTTGTGTTCTGTCTATGGGTGGATTTACCAAAAAAGACAATAGAGAGAGAGAGAGAGAGAGAGAGAGAGAAGATGCTGACCAATTGTAAATATAAATATGAAGCCATAGAAAGTTCAAGGTATCCAGAGTCTAAACTCTTCAAGGCAGAGTTGGCAGGGAATTCCAAGTAACTCTTAATAGACCAAAACTGAATAAATGGTAGAACACAATAGAGAAGAACCAATATTTGAACCATAGCAATTTTTTAACTGTGTTACCACAAGATCAAATCTGCAAAAGGATGCCACAGCCCCTCCCATAGAATGCCCTATCACCATGATGTTGATGTCTCCATATAAATCCTTGGCTCTTTTAACAGCATCCAAAGTGCGAGGTCGAATTGTTGTATCGTGATAAGCATAATAAATCCATGATGAACCTAAGCAAAGAAAATAGAATAAGAATGAAATTCATTCCAAATCATAAGTATCCACAACTTGCAAGAAGAGGCTTATCATCTCTAGAACTCACCATGACACCACGCATGCCAGGTAGTATATGTTGAGCCATTTCCAATAGAGATCTTCAACCTGGTTCTATATCCTATAGACATAAACAGAAGTAATCACTTACTGAAAAGCTCAAACAACTTTTCCAAGAACAAAATTAGTGAAGTATGTGATCTCCTCATGACAAAATATAAAACTACAAGCACATAACATTCGTGTCTCGATGGAAATGATTCACTGTTTTCCCTTCTTATGGACAGCAAACCCATGTATTTTGTGAACGCATTCACTGGAGGCTACTCTTCTTAGCTTAAATTTTCATGAAATCCTTCACATGTCAAATGTAAGAGGAATAATTGCTAAAGTTAACATGCATACCTATGTTCTCGAGTACCTTTTGAAAAGTCAGAATCGCGGCATTAAGGTCCTGGCACCATAATATAAGCCTATATGTAATAATATTGATTAGAAATAAAGACAAGAAATTATATGAAATTCAAACATAGAGGCATCACAAGCATCACAAATTGGTCGCCACTACGACACGAATTATACACGTGTAAGCAGTGCTGAATGTCATTATCAGTTCAATGACTTCAAACCCCTAATTTCATATCCAAAGGCATTAATAACCAATCAGAAGCTAATAAGAGAAGGCAACATATGCCCACAAAATCTCATCTCAAGAATTGGCCATTTAGTACAAAGGACCCATTCTTTACGCAACCTTAGCAACAATGTCATATTAAAACGTAGTCAAATTACCTTTTCTTTCCATCACAACTAGGACACATCCAACTAAAAAGTTATGTCAAATTTGACATGTAAACTTGCCAAATATAAAGCTCTGCTTCTAATTACAATGTTATTGTATTGAAATGGTGAAACCTGAAGGGAAATAACAACAAGCTCTAGGTAAATGTGAAAATCTTTATAATGAACACTTACAGTAGATGCATACTCCACCACCATCGTTGCAAGAGTGTGATTGTAAATAGCTGTATGAGCCTTGGACCTCACTCTAAGTTATGCATTTACTAGTTGAGAAAAATTCAAATTGAAAATGCAGTCACAAGCTCATTCAATTACAAGCAAAGAAGCAAGGCTGTTATGTGTCTAGCAAACTATTTCGACAATCAAGTGGGAGGAACACTTCAAGAAAACATCAACTCAAAACAATATTTCAGTAAATTTCTACCCTTCCTCCTTCGTGAACTTAAAGAACTATATATCAATGCGATGAAAGGCGAATAAGTAAACAACATAAGGCTCCTCTTTCCTATAAAGATACTCCATTGTAACCTACAAGCTACAATCCATTACTCAACGGGAGAAAAGCTGAATAGCCGATAGTCGATCACTGTGCGATACTCAACAAATTTTATCCCCAAAGTAGAAACAGCAAGATGAAATCTGTATCGGACAAATATAAGGAAATTCAATCGATCTGACCATATTTCAGTGGTAGCATTGATCCAGATTTGGTAATCCAAGAGCTTTACAAATCCAACCAAATACAACACGATGCTCAGTCAAACTTATGCTTTGAAAACATCCAAATTTACACCAGAGAGATCATCAACTATAATTTGCCCCCATTGAATCAGGCACTACAGCTCCACAACATGGTCAACAATTCCCCCCAACCCTGAAATGCCTAATCAGCCAAATTCACTACACAAATCTCACTTCCCCAGGCTCAAAACTGACGTACTCGATACTAAAGCCTATCTATATGAACCTTATCACAATCTAGACTCCCAATCCGAATCGAGTCAGAGGATCACAACCATAACTGATTACATGAACACGAGTTGCAATGAAGCATTATGAGAACCACCATCACCCTCAGCTCAACCATGATCAGTTTTGCTCCACATTATTCTGCAAGAGGGACGGATCGAACAACGTCGTCGAAGGAAGGAAAAAAAAAAAAAAAAAAAAAAAAGATATCGCGCGACAAAAGAAATTCCAATCTCCGCAACCTTTCCATATACGCAAAACGATCACGCGCGATCAAATGGCGCGATCGCCCGGCGAGATGGAGAGGTCGATTGCGGTCTTTGTCCATATTGCTCGAATTCAAACCTCGAATCCTGGTCTTCGCAGCGTTCGTGGACTCTGTAGCGATTTTCGCGACAAATGGCGATCGAAAGCTACGGCGACTTGGGGGAAAGGAGGGCGGGGATGAGGAGTTTACCGATTTTCCTGATTTGCTCTCGGGCGCTTGTTCTGTTGGCGGGTATATTCGGTGTCATGTCTGGTGATTTTGTCGTTTCTGTGAGGGCAATGAAGGAAGTTTCGCTAAAATGAGACGTGCTCCTGGACAAACTTGCGTTCTCTCCGTCTTCTCTTGTTTTGGCGCTTCCCTTGATGTCTTTCAAATGAGCACTTTGACTCGGCTTGGTTCAATTAGTGGGCTCGAACTAGAATCATGAAAAATGCACTAAAATTAGAGTCAATATTACTTATTTTTTTATTGATATTCATGGAGGTATATAAAGATGCAGAGTACTCTAATATGATCATAAGCTTATTGAGATAAATTTTTACAATTCCAAGCTCAAATCTATCTCATAACTCAAATTATTCAAAACTTTTCTTTTGCCAATATTGTTCAAACTTGGAAAGAATGCAATCTGACATGTGTGAATCAAGCGGAGCTTAATTATGGATTGTGGAACCACAATTCAAGAACGCGGCTTATTGTGACGTATTGATTCTTGAATATTCTTTGAAACTTTATAGTAGTAGATTCGATAGTTTGTTTTTTTTTTTAGATAAATGTACATACAATAGTTTGAGCTGAGTTGTTTTATCTAAAATTTACAAAATATTTATAGCGCGAATACGATTGGACTGATCACCATATTATAAAATGATGCCATCGCCATCTCATAATTGCTTGATTGATAAATGAGTCGTACAATCATAGGGATTGAAAACTTTACTTTATGTGTAAAAGATTATTAAATAAAAGAAAAAGGTCCATAATCTTTGAGAACAAAAGTCATTGGACTTTTTCACGGGCTATGTTCGAAGTAAAAAGAGTTGTGACCTCACCCAACAAAAGTCACATAATGTCATTTTAAAAATATCAAAGAGTGTGAATGATTTTTATTTTTAAATCACATTTAGCTCACACAAACAAAATAATATAAGAACCCCACCCCAATGCATGGTATTGGTATACGCGATGTTTGGTGGCTCTCACGGATTTATATTCATAGTCAAATGTTTATAAAATCACAGAAAAATCAGTACACCAAAAAAAAAAAAAAAAAGTGGAAGTTAAAGAATAAGTGAAATTCAAGAGAAATTACTAGGAAGAGTAAATTAATCAATTTTATAGAAACCAATCTTCAAATCTCTTCCTTTATTGGTAACATATACGCATCAATCCCTCATTCTCCTTAAGTCAAATTTTATAAGCACAAAACAAATTTATAGATCACTCCTTTTTTTTATCAGGCTCATACACCGCTCATTCACTTTGAAAGTATAAAAAAACCAAATTGAACGTGAAAAAGCCATAATCGCAATCCAACCCCAAGCATGGCAACCCAATGATGAAGGGATCATGCCATCTTCCATTAATTCACGAGTTCAAATCATGTCTTAAATGAACTTTTAACCAGTTAGTATTCCAAGTATTCACAACATTCTATGGAAAGATTTTTAAGCTTTTGGCATATTAGTTATGATGATAGACTCGCACACTTGACGATGGACCGAGTGATTATTGCTTAAACGATATATTCTATGATGCACATAACACTTTATGTAATGATGAGAATGGATAATTGTATTGATCATCTCTTCCCACATTTTTTTAACTTATCAAGAAAAAAACAATTGCAATCCATCGGACTCGGGCGGGGAGGCCAAGTCGGACCTCCCCCAATCCTTGTGCCGTTGGGTCCATCCTACGCGTAAGCCCACATTAGCTTCAATTTCCACGGCGGGAAACGAAAATACATTTCCCTCCACCGGCTGGCGGGAAGTTTTCACATCACCCAAATAAAATGAAAATGGTAAAAAAAAAACCGCAATAAAAAAACTACTACAAAAATAATAATAATAAAAGTGAAAAACTATTTAAAACAAAATTATGAAAAAACGAAACTCTGATTTGCGAACGACCCCCCTCCTCCTCCTCCTCCTCCTCCACTTGTTCAAATCTTCTTTGTTTAATTTTTGTTTTTTTAGATGTTTCAGTGGCTTTGAATTGCTAATTAACTCACCAAGTGAGGTCAAGTCAAGTTATATAGAGTCCAAATCCATTATTTTGTCAATTTACAATGCGGTGATTTATCTGAAATACCTTATAAATTATTGTTTCGTTTTACTAAATAAACGAATTTGAAAAAAGAACGGTCAATGCCCATGCTTTCTATAGTGAGGACAAGTCAAGTTATATTCATTATACTATATACATTAAAGTAGCCGTTACAACTTCATTATATTGCATACATTAAAATAGCCGTTACAATGTGTACGAAAGTATCACACTAACAGCAATGTGAAGAAGACAAATAATCTACATTGGTAAATGCATGTCCAGTTTCTTTTTTTCTTCTTTTTTTTTTTTTTATTTTTTTTTTTCAGGTAAAGCACGGCTCTTTATTGGATTCACAAGAGTTGAAGAGAAGGTGTAGCGATTCTTAATTAAATTTAAAAAAAAAAAAATTCTAGTTGCAAATGGACTTGGTCTGACATTATCTGATGCTGAGGTAAATATGATATAATGATCCAAACCTTTTAGTTTCAAATGAATAGAAGTGTGGCAAAAAATTTCCAATTCTAAAAGTATAACATGGAATAGTCTCTTGCTGTTCACAAGTTCTTATATTTTTCACCTATTTCTTTTCTTTTGTAGTAGATAATCCATAAGCATTAACCGAGAGACTAAGGAGCCACTCCTTCAAAAACATTATCTAAAATAAAGAACTTTCATACTTAATATTGGGAGGAGTCAATATCTTTTCCCATCTACGTTGACATAAGACTGTACCCACACATTGATTTTGTGTACTTTATCTTAATAGTATTATGTATAATAATTAGCACAAAGCATGGATTTTGTCTAACTAGATCACTTTGTGACAAGCAATTTGTTGACACTAACAAGGGATTAAATGCGAAGGATGGTTTATCACGAAATAAACATGATCTTTTCTTTATTTGATTGATCGCTAGGGGGAAAGCTTTGATGTAGATCAAGCAACATAATTTTACTGGGCTTGATGTTTTGAAGTCAATTCGGGCCTTGGCCCAATTAGCCCTTTAAACTGGATAGACCGGAGTTCACCTTAATTAGGATGGGGGAACCAAACTTGGTTGGAAGTTCCATGTCTGCTTTTGTTGACTTTGACTTTGAATGAATCCGCCCATTTTTCTAGGGCAAAAGTCGATTCTCATCCCCACAATTTCTGCACCACGTCGACCAATGATTTTCCGCGTCAAGAAACGTAAATAATTGTCGACTTTGATGGCCTGCACCACACCGACCAGTGATTTTCCACGTCAAGAAACGTAAATAATTGTCAACTTTGATGGCCTGCACCACACCGACCAGTGATTTTCCGCGTCAAGAAACGTAAATAATTGTCAACTTTGATGGCTTGCACCACGCCGACCAGTGATTTTCCGCGTCAAGAAACGTAAATAATTGTCAACTTTGATGGCCTGCACCACCCCGACCAGTGATTTTCCGCGTCAAGAAACATAAATAGTTGACAGAAACGTAAATAATTGTCAACTTTGATGGCTTGCACCACGCCGACCAGTGATTTTCCGCGTCAATAAATAATTGTCAACTTTGATGGCTTGCACCACCCCGACCAGTGATTTTCCGCGTCAAGAAACATAAATAATTGTCAACTTTGATGGCCTGCACCACGCCGACCAGTGATTTTCCGTGTCAAGAAACGTAAATAATTGTCAACTTTGATGGCCTGCACCACGCCGACCAGTGATTTTCCACGTCAAGAAACGTAAATAATTGTCAACTTTGATGGCCTGCACCACGCCGACCAGTGATTTTCCGCGTCAAGAAACGTAAATAATTGTCAACTTTGATGGCCTGCACCACGCCGACCAGTGATTTTCCGCGTCAAGAAACGTAAATAATTGTCAACTTTGATGGCCTGCACCAAGCCGACCAGTGATTTTCCAGCGTCAAGCGTAAATCACTGGTCGGCGTGGCGGTGTGCCATCAAAGTGACAATTTGCCGTTTCTTGACGCGAAAATCACTGGTCGGCGTGTGCATGCCATCAAGTTGACATTATTGCGTTTCTTGGCAGACGCTGAAATCACTGGTTTCGCAGTGGAAATCATCAAGGTGAAAGCCGATTTCGTTTCTTGACGCGAAAATCACTGGTCGGGGTGGTGCAGGCCATCATCCGTGTCAAGAAATGTAAATAATTGTCAACTTTGATGGCCTGCACCACGCCAACCAGTGATTTTCCGCGTCAAGAAACGTAAATAATTGTCAACTTTGATGGCCTGCACCACACCGACCAGTGATTTTCCGGGTCAAGAAACGTAAATAATTGTCAACTTTGATGGCCTGCACCACGCCGACCAGTGATTTTCCGCGTCAAGAAACGTAAATAATTGTCAACTTTGATGGCCTGCACCACGCCGACCAGTGATTTTCCGCGTCAAGAAACGTAAATAATTGTCAACTTTGATGGCCTGCACCACGCCGACCAGTGATTTTCCGCGTCAAGAAACGTAAATAATTGTCAACTTTGATGGCTTGGAGTGATGCTTCAAGGAAGCATCCTTACCGACTGATTTTGCAGCAAAACTGGCCCACGACTCTTTGCATGTTCAGTCGATCATTTGGCTTCTGAGTTCAAATTCATTTTTAGTACCTTAAGATTCTGTGAGAAAGGAACAGACGTCTTGATAGTGAGGCCCACATATGCACAAAAAGTCTTTCTTTTCCGTCCAAAAGAGTATGCGTTAAGGTAGTGGTACCCCACCTGTTTTCTCTTCTTTTTGGAGCTTTTGAGCTATAATGGAGGAAGCTCAATTTCAATTCGAATGGAAGGAGTATGATTTTTAAAAAATCCACAATGAGACTTTTGGACTTTCGATTTACTAAAATAAAAGTTTAATGGAGTGATAATCAAAGCTAAAGCTATCGAACAAATTTGGTTTTCCTTTGATTTCAAATCAGTGAATTTAATATTTCTTAAGAGCCTTTTTTTGCCTCATTGAATACTAATAAATTTAATTTGTCAGGTTCGGATGTACATCTAAAAAGACTTGAAGTGTTACTAAGAACTTTAATCTGTCAGATTCGGACGTACATCCAAAAAGACTTAAAGAGCTTGTAAATTCTGGAACGGAGCAGATTTGGACCTCCGGATCTTGCGAGATTTTACTTTTCCTCCTTGGCTGCCCCACCATTTCCTCCGTGTCGTCCTCATCAAATAAAAATAGGTTTGTTTAGTCCACATCAGTACCTATCGAAATCTGAAGGTCCTTCCTCTTAAAAAATAAAAAATAAAATCTGGAGGTCTTGCTGTTGTTGGAGCATTCACATCAATCATGCACTCCCCGGCAACTTCGAGGAGGTCAGCTCGTCAATCACCGAGAATGACCATGGCCATGGGCATGGGGTTAGGGTTTTGGAGGCGTGTGAGCAGAGAGCAGTGACGACGAGGGGAAGATCAAGGATTTGGAGCAAAGGAAGAAACGTGCGAAAGGTCGAGGAAGGATGTGGAAGGAGTTTGTCGTGGAGTTTAAATGAAGTATACCTAGAAAAGAAACTAAATAAAAGGAAAAGATAAAAAATTCTAACCCTGGGCAAGTTGAATATTTTGGCCTCTTCATCCACATAAAGAGAAATCCATCATATGCTTTGTTCTCCCGAAAAGAAGTACGACCAAAAGTGAAATGCTAAGGAGAAGGTGGACGAATGGTGAAGTCTCAAGTGCTTAGCTGAAAAGGCTAGAGGCAAAGCAAGAATTTATATTTCCATTCCACCTTTTTTTTTCCTTAAGTTAAAATTATAGCTTGTTTCTTTTGCAAGAAAGACCGCGTAAGTGGATCATCTCACTTCTTGGACCCTAAAAGTTGCTAAGTCCAGTTTTTTTTCAAAAGCTTAAACTTTGACTCTAAAAATGGCAGAGTTCAGATTTTTAAGTTCGTCGCTGTCCAAGAAAAACGCCACAACATCCGTCTTGGACCAAACTTGATGAAACGTATTTTTTGGTTACCACACAAGTTTCGAATTTTGATGATATAAAAACAATTTGGATAATTGATATTATGGTAAATATAAAGGTTAGGATTTTTTTTGGAACCGCCCACTCGCCATCATCAACTTTGCTGCCCACCCATTGCCATCACAAGCCCTCAACTTCGTGCATTAATCCATCGGCGAGTTAACGCCTCACTCACTCAAGTCTTTTTTCTACGCCTCCGTATCTTTTTCTTTCCGCGTAAAGTTCATAACCTATGTCCATGGAATTCACGACCGGCAGAGGTCGCTAGCCTCGCACGGCCAAATCTGAGGTTGCATGGGCGCGGTGTCGGGGCTCCACTTAGTTAATTCACTTGATTTTTTTTTGTAACGGAGAGAGGCCCTCAGCCCTGTTTATCATTAAAATCAACACCTAAAAAGAAAAAGGATAAAAAAATTCCTCGACATGAGGGGCATTTGGGTATTCTTGCAGTAGCAAAAAGACAGAATGCGATTGATAGGGGAGAGAGAGAGGAGCCGAGGGAAAAGGACAAGGGATTGTGATTATGGTGGACGTAACGCAGAAATGTCGGTGGTCACATGACTCACATGGGGTGACTGATGATAATAAAAAGATGCTAAATCAATCAGGGCTCACGCGTACCATTGGATGAGATGGACCCATTACGGAAAATTCACATGAGCCATCTGTGCATGAGCTGCATTCGCACGCGCTGGTGCGCCGGCGGACAAGACCCGCTCCAATAATAGGGTAGGAAGTGAAGACTGAAGAGAGCTGTAAATCCAGTCCATATGCCGCGTTTGGCAAGGGCAAACTCCGAAATGATGGAATTCCAGCCCACGCGTCCCGATTGAAATTGCCATATTTTCCCAAACTTCTGTCGTATTTTTCAGGTTCGGAGAGCACGAAAAAGGGAAGCGGCGTTTTCCCCAAAATAGCCCCGATTCTTTTTCTCTGACTGAGACACACCCCTATCCCGAAAATGACGCCACAATTATGTAAAAGCAAAGCCAAGAGTGGGTCCCGTACCCCATCACTCCTGTAAATTTGTTGGCAAGTGCCTGGGCATTTATCGCCATACAGTGTTGTCGGATAATTTAATGGAAGAAGGAAGACGCGTTAGACACCGTGCGGTCCCGTTTCAGGGTGAAAGCAAACTCTGCAACGACAATATCATTAGAATACAATCCTGTCCTCTATGTTTAATGACCCGTTTAATGAACAGTGATCTCCATTTATAATTCTGGCTTCTTAAAGTAATTTAGATTTTCGCCACGTGCTGTGCTGATTTTGCTGCTATACAATTCAAATTTTTTTCTCCGAGAGAGGATCAAGAGAGATCAATGGAGGAGAGGCAATGCTTGGTTTATTCATCATTGGATTGATCATTATCTAGACCGTAAAAAGCTTATGATATTGTACGTGCCAACTCTTTACGAGTGACTTTGGTTGGCTAAAGAATGGTGGATAGAAATTGATTCTAGCAAATGCAACTAATTTTGGTTTCTGTCAAGTCAATATCGCGAAACTTCAGTTGCAAAGCGGCTATTTTTCTATTGTGAAATATAGAATTTTTAGTTACCACGACATTTATCTATAAACTTAAAATACTTCCAAACAAACAGTATTTGTTCATAAACATTTCAATTTTTAAATAGTCTAATCAATTGTGTCATCAATCAATAAAAAAAGTTGTTACTGTCTTGATTTAACTAAATAGAAAGTACAAAAGTGTGGTGTGTGTGTGTGTCTATATATATATAGTTTGGCCTTGCATTGAAATACAATCATTAGATTAAAAATTGCATGAGATTGGTCGATGTGATCTTGATACAGACACTGATGATCCAAGCCTAAGCCTCACTATGCTTCGTTTTAACATGGCATTAACGTTCGCTGCTACTCTCAGAAAGAGAGGGAAAAATAAGACAGAACAGCACACGGGTGGTGCAAGAAGACTGAAACATCGACATTTTTCTCCCATTGGATTAGAAGGGCAAAGTCAAAGTCTACAAAGACTTGGAATACCAATGGTCCATGATAAACCAGCTATGCTCCAAGAAGGAATCACACCGAATGATTCATTTATCTCGTACTTTGTGCCTCACAGCAAACTTCCATGAACGTCGAGATTTAATCAAAAAGAAAAAAAAAAGTCTCTAGATCACTCTATTAAATCCAACACTGATTTATTGTTCTCTCATTCACCGGCAAAAAAACTACAAATTGATCTCCAATTCTCATATTCATCAATAATTTCATCTTGCAATTTCCTCTGGTCAAATACCATTATTTGAAAATTGAAAATTATATAAAAACAAACTCTTAGGGTGTGTTTATCTCAATGATGATTTTTTGTCACAGGAAAATGTTTTTAGGAAATTCAATTTTAGAGAAGGTAAATCAGAAAAAAAAATCGTTTATGGTGAAAACTAGTTGAAAAAATTAATTTTATCGTAATTGGTAATAAGTGAATCCACTAAATGCAGCTTGTGTTGTTAAAAGTAATATGTAATGACTAATAAACCGGAATCGATATTGTCTTCATTTATTCTGCAATCCATCAGCATAACAACGATTGCAAAGAAATTAGGATAGAAATAAGGGAAAACGATTCCTTTTTATCAAGTCATTTTCTCTAAGCTTTTTATTTTTAGCTTATGGTAAATGCTTTCCATCGATCGAATAGTTTTACGTAATTCAAACATTGAAAGTATGGAAAAAAAATTCAAAAATGATTTTTCATCAAACAAACTGACCTTGACTTAAATAATGAAGGAAGAACGTGAGAGAGAACTCCATCCTTTGTTTTCTTTTTTTGGGAAAGTATTACCCTTCGGAAAAAAAATTTACAAATGTTTGCAAGCTAACGTTGTTGATGAATCCAGACATTAAAAAAAAGAAAAAAAGATGTTGATATATGTCAAAATTGAATGACGATGGACCATATAATTGATGCCAATAAAGAGATCCAAAGTGAACAATGATATTACTTCGTACCCTTTCCTATCCCGAAAAGGAGAAGAACATAAGTGAAATGCTAAAAAGAAGGTGGATGAATGTAAGGTCTCAAGTGCGTAGTGGAAAAGGACAAAAGAAAAGCAAGAATATAATCCAATCCATTCCACTTCTCTTAAAATGAGTTGAAAATCACTTATCTAAAAGTATCAAAGTGCTTGGTCAATATCGATCACCAAGTAGATAAAATCATAAAATGAGGAGCGCAAAATAAGTGAAATACTGATTATTGAAATTTATGAGATGGCTAGCATCGGAAAGATGATTATTGTCAAAATCATATGCAATTAACTTTCACACGATTTTGGAAATTGTTGCTTTCATCCTGATATCCAAGACTTGTGACTGTAGTCAGAACAAAAGGAAAGATGGGAAAACAATATCTCAATGACGATGTTTCACGAACATAACTAGGAAAAGAAATTTCCTCGTGGCCCGGAAAAAGAAGAGGGCAAAATAGGAAGGAGCAATAATTAATAATTTCTTGCCACCGAAATGCATCCCATGTTTCTGTTTTTTTCCCGCACGGGCTCTTCTAACTAAAATCTTACCGACAACACAAAGGCAGGCTAATTTCAAAGCATGGGCGGGTTTTCTTTCCCATGTTAGCGGGACCCACATTTTCTTTTTTCCTTTGCTTTGGTGCTTTATTTCTTTTCATCATCACTTTGCTTTTTTGACAAGATTTTCGTTGGATTCTTGCGGGCCGGTTTCATCGTGAATGACGATTGAGGTCCCCGTGAGTTAATTACTTTGATAGTTGATTGATTGGTGGCCACCATTTGATCAATGATTTTTTTTTTTTTTTTTTGTCAGCAGCATTTGATAAATGATTCCATGACACATTCAATATTTTTCCTGGTGATTTATAATGAGAATTTGTAAAATAACATGAGTTCACCGTTGCACATGACAGATGTGGATTTTCATTTACTTTTACTTTGAATGAATCCACCCATTTATTTGGGGGCAAAAGTCCATTCTAATCCCAAAATTCTGCACCACATAGATCAGTGATTTTTCAAGTTAAGAAACATACATAATTGTCGACTTCGAGGGGTTGGAGTGAAGCTTCGAGAAATCATCCTTACTGACCCATGTTGCAACAAAACTGGCTCACAACTCTCTGCATATGCACCCTATCCTTTGGCTTCTAAGTTCAATGACCTACCAAAAGTCATTCAAAAAATCTTCCCTTTTTAGTTCCTTAATATTTCTGTGGCAAAGGAGCAAAAGTCTTGATAGTTGATGCACGCATCTAATATGAATAGTCTTTCTTTTCCTTTAAAAGAGAGTAGGTGTTTAGGTAGTGGATCCCACCTGTTTCCTCTTCTTCCTAGAGCTTTTGACCTATAATGGAGGAAGCTCAATTTCGATTCAAATGGAAGGAGCCTGATTTTAAAAAATCTGCTACAAGACTTTTGGACTTTCATTTTACTAAAACAATAGTTTAGTGGAGTGTAATCAAAGTTAAAGCTATCGGAAAACAAATTTGGTCTTCTTTTGATCTCAATTCAAAGAATTTGATACTTCCATGAGTCTTTTTTGACTCATCGGCTTGATATGATTAATAACTTCAATCTTTTTTTTTTTTTTTTTAATGTCTGAAAAGATTTGAGAATTTATGAATTCTGGAGTGGGAACCTTTTTACACCTCTAAATTTGGTAAGATTTTATTTTTCCTCCCTGGCTCCACCACATGCTTCCTCCATGTTGTCCTCATCAAAGTATCAATCAGTTCGTTTAATCAACAGCTATACCCTATCGAGGTCTAAAGGCCTTGTTGGTGCTAATGCATTCACATCGCTCATGCACTGGCCCGCAACTTTGAGGAGGTCAGCTCATCAACTATGAGGGGAATGGGGTTAGGTTTATATTTTGGAAAATTGATCAAGCAAACCGCCACATCGGATCCTTAACATCCATCATGGACCAAACTTTGACGGAACGTATATTTTTGGTTATCATACAAGTTTTGGATTTTGATGATACAAAAAACAGTTTGGATAATTGGCATTGCGATGAATATAAAGGTTAGGAATTTTTAGGGAACTGCCGCTTGCTGTCGTCAAATTTGCCGCTGACCCATGGCCATCACAAGCTCTCAACTTTGCGCGTCAATCCATTGGCGTGTTAACGCCTTGCCCACTCAAGTCTGTCTTCTACACCTTCATCTCTTTTTCTTTTCGCACAGAGCTCATAATCTATGTCCATGGAATTTGCAATCGACAAAAGTCGCTAACCTCGCATGGCCATAGATCTGGGTTGCTTGGCCACCTATGTGGGCCTTGACTTAGTGAGTTTGCTCGATTTTCTAAACAATGGTGAGAGGCCCTTTGCTCTATTTATCATTAAAATCAATACCCAAAAGGAAAAAGATAAATAAATTCCTCGCCATGAGGGCATTTGGGTCTTTTGCCAGCAGCAAAAAGACAAATGCAATCGATTTCGAGTGTAGTGAAACAGAGGAAAAGGGGTCGTGATTATGGATGGATGGAGCGGGTGCTGTCAGCACTCGGTGATCACATGGGGTGCTGTCAACTTTTGTTGACTTGACTTTGAATGACATACATGGGGCAAAAGTCGATTCTCAATTTGAAATTTCTACACCACATGACCCGATGATTTTCTGCGTTAAGAAACGTAAATAATTTGTCAACTTTGGCCGGCTGCAGTGATGCTTCCAGGAAGTATCCTTATGGACCAATTTTGCAGCAAAACTGGCCCACAACTCCCTGCATATTCAGCCAAACCTTTGGCTTCCGAGTTTAGCGACCTCCCAGAAAGTCATTAAGAAAAATCGTCCATTCTAATATTTTTGTGGTGAAGGAACAAAGATCTTGATAATTAAGGGCCGTCTCTGTACGAAAAGTCTTTCTTTTCATTTCAAAAAGAAGAGGAGTTTAGGCAATGGATCCCACTTATATTCTCTTCTTCCTCGAGCTTTTGAGCTAACAGAGGAAACTTAATTTCGATTCGGATGGGAGTTTGATTTTAAAAGAATCTGCCGTGAGACTTTTGGAGTTTCGTTTTTACTAAAACAAAATTTTAGTGGAGTATAATCAAAGCTAAAGTTATGGGAAAACAAATTTGATACTTCCAAGAGTCTTTTTTAACTCATTGAGTTATTGTGATTAATAACTTTAATCTTAATTTTTTTGTCACGCTTGGATTTATGCCTGAAAAGATTTAAGAACTTATGAATTTCAAAATGGAACAATTTTACATCTCCAAATCTAGTAAGATTTTGTTTTCTATTGTAACACATGGAATGTTTAGTTATCACAAAATTGATTTAGAAAATAGAAAAATACTTGCAAACAAACACAATAAATACTTTGGCCAATCATGTCACCAATCAACAAAAAAGTTGATATTGTATGATTTAACTAAATGGAAATGGAATGTGTTGCATATATATAGTCTTGCGTTGCATCAAATACAATTACTATATAAGAATTGCCTGAGATTGGTCGATATGATCTTGAGAGAAAAGAATCAGAATGGCGTGCAAGGGCGGTGCAAGAAGACTGAAACCAATGATTGACCCAAGTCAAAGTCTACAAAGACTTGGACTACCAACAGTCCATGATGGACTAGCTTGCTCAAGAAGGAATCACACCAATGGTTGACCCAAGTCTACGAAGACTTGGACTACCAAAGGCACACGCTAAAGCATTGGCAGGACTTCCTTTCCACATTAGGATGTCCCCATCTTCTTTTTCCTTTGCTTTTATTGCTTTATTTATTTTCATTACCACTTTGCTTTTTAACAAAAATTTCCCCCGGATTCTTCGAGGCGGTTTCGCCGTGAATGACTATTGAGGTTCCCGGTGGGTTACTTATTATGAGAATTTTGTGAAATAATATGCATTCCACGTTTCACATAATAAATGGCATTTTAATTACAACTGCTATCAATATGTGGATTTTTTTTTTTAATATTGTTAAAAATATGTGCACTTTTACTCAATAAGCACGAGCTCTTCATCGTTTGAAGTTTAACCAATAAATCTAGGTTATCTACAAGTAATTTAAATAAGTATACTAGAATCGATACATTAAGTGACATGATCAAATCATGATTTACCAAGAGTGTTTTTGGACTCATCAAGTCATCGTGAGTAATAACTTTAATCTTAAATGTTGTTTTTGGTCACCCTCGGATTTATGCCTGAAAAGATTTAAGAACTTATGAATTTCGAATGGAACATCTTTACACCTCCAGATCTAGTGAGATTTTGTTTTCTATTGTGAAACATGGAATGTTTAATTACCACAAATTTGATTTAGAAAATAAAAAAAAAAATACTTGCAAACAAACACCGTCTGTTGAAAAATACTTTGATTTTTAAATAGTCTAGCCAAATGTATCATCAATCAATAGAAAAGTTGATACCGTCTAATTTAATTAAATGAAAAGTACGAAAGTGCCATATACATGTGATTTTCGTTGCATCGAAATATAATCATTAGATTATGAATTGCATGAGATTGGTCGATGTGATTTTGATACGGACGCCAACAATCTAAAACCTAAGCTCCTGTGCCTCGTTTTAACGTGGCATTAACATTAGCTACCTTTCTCAGAAAGAGAGAAAAACATAAGACAGAACGGCGTACGGTTGATGCAAGAAGACTGGAACATCACGGGATTAGAGGGGCGTCAAAAGTCTACGAAGACTTGGACTACCAACAGTCCATGACGAACCAGCTTTGCTCCAAGAAGGAATCACACCCATGATTCATTCATTTGGTAACTTTGTCCCTCAAAGTCATACTTCCATAAACATAGGGATTTTATCAAAAAGAAGGAAAAAAATGTCACTAAATCACTCTGTAAAATCCAACAATGACTCATCGTTCTCCCATTCACCCGCAAAATTTACATGGTAACAAATCGATCTCCAATTCTCATATTCATCGATAATTTCATCACACCATTTCCTCCGATCATATACTGTCATACGAAAATAGAAAAAAAAACTCTTACGATATCTTTATCTCACAAAGAATTTTTTTCGTCTCAGGAAAATGCTTTTGGAAAATAAATTTCAGATAAAGGGAATCAAAAGAATTTGATTGCTTTGAAAACAAGTTTTTTTTTTTTTAAAAAAAAACCGATTTATTATAATTGATAATAAGTGAATCCACTAAATGCGGCTTGTATCGTTAAAAGTAACATGGAATGACTAATAAATTGGAATCGATTTCGTCTTTGTTTATTCTATAATCCATCAAAATAACAACGATTACAAAGAAATTAAGATAGAAGTTATGAAACCATACTTGTAATATATAGATATGATCGTGCTTTGGGAATGCAAATAATTTAAGAATTAATAAAGTATATTCATCTCACTTTGAAGGGTAGCAAGAAAATAAGGGTAACGATTCCTTCTTGCCAAGTCATTTTTCTATAAGCTAATTGTTTTTAGGATTAATACCATGAAAAATCTCAAATTAGTATACCATTGATAACACAAAACATCTCAAACTAACATATTTGTAACAAATGTAATATTTTTTAGTTTTTGTTATATTGAGTTAATACTATGAAAAAATACAAACTAGTGCACATGTAACAAATAGAGAGTAAAACCCCAAACTAATACATCCATCAATTGTCAAAATTTGATGTATGCTTTTGTTGACTTGACTTTGAATGAATTCGCCATTTATTTGGGGGGCAAAAGTTGATTCTAATCCCAAAATTTCTGCACCACAAAGTCCAATGATTTTCCACATTAAGAAACGTAAATAAGTATCAACTTTGGCAGGCTAGAGCGATGCTTCAAGGAGTCATCCTTATCGACCAAATTTTGCAGCAAAACTGGCCCACGACTCTCTCTACATATTTCACCTAGTCTTGTGGCTTTCAAGTTCAATGACCTACCCAAAAGTCATTCAAAAAGATCTTTCCTTTTCATTTCCTTGATATTTCTATGGTGAAGGAACGAAGGTCTTTGATAGTTAAGGCCCGCATCTAATACGAAAGTCTCTTTTTCCTTTAAAAAGAGTAGGAGTTAGGCAGTGGGATCCCACCTGTTTTCTCTTCTTCCTGAAGCTTTTGAGCTATAATGGAGGAAGCTCAATTTCAATTTGAATGGAAGGAGTATGATTATAAAAATACCTGCAACAAAACTTTTGGACTTTCGTTTTACTAAAACAAAAGTTTAGTGGAGTAATAATCAAAGCTAAAGCTATCAAGAACAAATTTGATCTTCCGTTAGTCTCGAATCAATGAATTTGATATTTCTCAAGAGTATTTTTTGACTCATTGAGTCAATTGATTAATAACTTCAATCCTAAATTTTCTTTTTGTCAGATTCGGATGTACGTCTGGTAAGACTTTAGAGCTTATGAATTCCGGAATGGAACAGCTTCACATCTAGCGTGATTTCACTTTTCCTCCTTGGCTGCCCCACCATGTGCTTCCTTCATGTCGTCCTTATCAAATACCAATCGTTTAATCGACGTCGGTACCCATCGAAAATTGAAGGTCTTGCTGGTGTTGGAGCATTCACATCAATCATGCACTCCCCGCCAACTTTGAGGGCGTCAGCTGGTCAATCACGGGGAATGACCATGGCCATGGGGTTAGGGTTTTGGAGGCGTGAGCAGAGAGCAATGACAACGAGGGAAGATCGAGGATTTGGAGTAAAGGAAGAAACGTGCAAAGGTCAAGGAAGGATGTGGAAGGAGTTGCCGTGGAGTTTAAACGAAGTTTACCTAGAAAAGAAACTATATAAAAGGAAAAGATAAAAAAATTCTAAACCTGAGCATGTTGAATATTTTGGTCTCTTCATCCAAATAAAGAGAGATCCATCATAGGCTTTCTTCTCCCGAAAAGGAGTGAGACCAAAAGTGAAATGCTAAAATCAAGGGGGAAAAATGGTAAAGTCTCAAGCGCGAAGCGAAAAGGATAAAAGCAAAGCAAGAATTTATATTTCCATTCCACTTTTCTTTTGAAGTTAAAATTGTAGCTAATTTTTAGGAAAAAAATATCACATGTTTCTTTTGCAAGAAAGACCGCACACTGGATTATCTCACTTCTTGAACCCTAAAAGTTGCTAAGTCCAGTTTCCTGGACCCTAAAAATTGCAAAGTTCAGATTTTTAAGTGCATCGTTGTTCAAGTAAAATGCCACGTCAGATTCTCAACATCCATCTTGGACCAAACTTTGATGGAATGTATTTTCTGATTACCCTATAAATTTTGGATTTTGATGATATACATACAGTGGGAATAATTTGCCGTGGTGTTACTTAGGTTAGTTTTCTTAAAAGAAAATCAAAAAAAAAAAAATGTAGTTTTATATTGTGGGCAATTATTAATTTCGAAATTTAGAAATAAAAAAAAAACACAAAAAAAAATCAAAATATAAAGGTTGGGATGGAACTGCCCACTTGCCGTTGTCGAATTTGCTGTGCGCCCATTGCTATCACAAGCCCTCAACTTCGCGTGTCAATCCATCGGCAAGTTAACGCCTTACGCGCTTGAGTCTGTCCTCTACGCTTGAGTCTCTTTTTTCTTTACCGCGTAGAGCTCATTTCCTATGTCCAAGGAATTCGCGACCGACAGAGGTCGCCAGCCTCGCACGGGTACACATGTGTGGCTGCATGGTCGCGGCATTGGGGCTTGACTTAATTAATTCGCTTGATTTTTTTAGGAACGGAGAGAGCCCCTCAGCCCCGTTTATCATTAAAATCAATACCAGAAAAAGAAAAGGATAAATAAATTCCTCGCCAAGGGGGCATTTGGGTATTTTGGCGGCAGCAAAAAGACAGAATGCAATTGATAGGGGAGAGAGGGGAGCAGAGGAAAAGGACGTGTCGTGATCATGGTGCGTGTTCTGTCAGCTGTCGGTGGTCACATGGGGGAGCGATGATATCGTGTGCAGTAGTGAAGCCAGGCTGCTAATAAAAAGTTCTCCTTCTCATCTCTGGAGAGGGATGCATTTGTGATGAGGTACGGGGAGCTTATTATTACTCCTAGAAACAAAGATGTTCTCCATGCTTCCGAATTTGATTGCAGTATTAACTTAACGGCATTAATCCCAATCAAACTCTTCAACTTCTATTGGCAGACCGTGTAATCATCTGCTGGGAGCCAGAAACTTGAAAGACTAGTGAGGGAAGTCATTGCCTTTTGATGGAATAGTTAAATCTATTGGAACTCGATGTGAAGTTTTAGTAGAATGGTTTGCCTTTTTTTTTTTTCTCTCAAAGAAATTATTAGAACTAGATACAAGGATTCATTTTGCAATTTGGGGCATCATATGCAGAATTTTTGAAAACCATGTACCTAAGAAAATAACTACCATCACTGCCACAATTAGAATTTGAAATCCAAGTTAAGGATGCGTTCATTTCGCGAAAAATAAGTGATTTGAAATATAAGTTTTGAAAGATGATCATTTATACCGTTTGGAAAAATTAGTCAATGAAAAATATTTCTATTGTCAATAACAATTTATGCCTAACTATTTTCGTGGGCGATGAAAATTTTTCCATCCATTTATTTTTTTTTTTGAATCATTTAAGGGATCATTTTTTGAAAAATATTTTACAAATCACTCATTTTCCTTGAAACAAACGCACCTTAAGTTTGGAAAATTTTTATTATGGACTCTCAATGGTAAATTCATTAATATTCTATCTTGTAATACAAGAAACAACCTAAGTTTTTTATGACATGTTCATGTATCCCACATCTCTTGTTTATGGAATTCATATACTCTTTATATACATATGGTCTTTATCCACCTATTGGCTTAATCTTCTGAATTGATATGATACTAGAGTTGATATTATACCAGAGTTAAGTTTTGCTCTAGTGTATTTCGCTTGTGCAACCCCTTTGTCAAATTCTACATGTTTTTTTTTTTTTTTTTTTTTTATGTTATATGGCGAAAAGGTTTAGAGTAGGCAAGGATTTGCACAAAAGTGTGAAGAGCGAGCTGCACCTTTAAAAACATCATCTGAAACACTTATTAGTTGAGATCCAAGAGATGTCAATATTTTGTTAATTATCCTAGTCATTGAAGAGGCTTCACCGAACTTTTGCGAGTCATTGAAGCGGAATCCGAGTTTGATTGGTGAGGATAAATCGGAGTCCCGTGCTTGTTTGGATGATGCAGAAGGTCGAAGAACATATATTTGGAAGTGGAAGTACCAAATGGAAGTTGCTCGATGTATATGCAGTACCAAGGCTTATTTCGAAAAGTCTCGTCCATCAACATTTGTTAGAATTGCACAAGAGCACGTTTCCAGTGAAACCATTGAAAGCTTGAAAACTAAATTAAAATTTGAATATAAATTATAATCTCAACCAAGAGGCAATTTTATTGGTCAGCGGAAATAGAACTGGGAGATGGAAGTTAAATGAAAACTCCATTACTCATAAAGAAAGTGGGGGTAGCCTTTGATACGTTTTCAAAATATAATGTTTAAGGAAATACATTCGTAAAACTTATATTAAATTTACTATAGTTATAAAATCAGATTTGATTAATAATTAAAGTTGGAATTTGAAATTCGCATCGGTGGAATTCGGATGCTATAGAAAAACTCAAATTAAAATAATCTCTGTTAGAAATGGCGAGCAAAGTATAAAATGTGTTAAGATAAAGTAAAACGATAGTCTAATTTGAAAATTAGAAATTTGTCCTCAAACTAGTAATGGACAATCTTTTAGAGAATTTATGTCAATAAGAGAAAGCAAAGGTCTGTACGTCTTCAATGACTTACATTTTGTGCTTTTGTTCGAAACTATATATATTCAATTTAATGTTCTCTATAAGCAATTGAATAAATAGTCGACATCAAATAAGATAAAAAGGAGGATATTTGATATAACTTATTTCAGTAACTACACGAGCAATTAAATCAGCATAATTGGATTTATATATATCATAGTTAAAGTAGAGAAAACAATTGCAACGGGACATGCCACATAGCTATTGTGTTTTTGTGCATGGGTTTGCTTGGTGTAGCGAGAGTATGAACCGCCTACTTGAATGTATCTTGCATTTTTTATAACTAGGATTTCATGCAATGTGAACAAACTTTTGAAAAAAATACCAAACAATGTTGATCAAGGACTGTTCTAATATTTTGATTAATGACATGGGGGCTCTCCACCATCACGATTAGGATAGCAAAAGAAATTATGAAAGTATCTTGGAATCAGCTGATGAACCTTATTTTATGTTGTTGAGAAACTTGGAAGAATCCGTCCATATTATTTCACTAAACCTATTTTATGCAATACGTGTTAAAAAGCAACTACACCAAGTAACATGGAAATCAATCAAAATTTATGCCATAAATTACATGCTCAACCGACTTACCGTTAAAAAGAAGAATTAGCTTCTGGCCACGAGGGTATTGGAGTAATTTGGCAGCAGCAAAATACGCATCCAGATGATCAACGGATTCCAGAAAATAACGCGGTTTTGGCCATTTAAGGTGCGCGTGCGCGGATCAGGCACAGGAACAACTCATACGACCCGACGGGAGGCTGTTTTCCCTAAAATAGCCCCGACTCGACCCCCAAACCCCAAAAGCGACGCTACAATTATGGACGAGCAAGGACGCGCTGCGGGCAAGTGCGTGGGCCACTCATCGCGACACAATTGTGGTCAGAAACTCCACAAAGACAAGGATTATTAAAATTCAAAAGAATAATCAACGAAAGCACTCTGATTGCTCCCATCTTTTTAATATTTTATTTTAGCCACCGAAAGCACTCGATTGCTCCCATCTTTTTAGAATTCCACTAGTCTATCTAACCCGCTGTCGTGTCTTTCCTTTTTCAATTGCGTTATGACGGTGGATAAAAGAGAAGAATTGAGTTGGGAGGGGCCACTTTGGTTTTAAAAAAACCTGCATTCGTCAACTTTGACAGGCTTGAATGAATCCTTCTTACTGAACAATCCTGGCCAACTGGCCCTCGACGCTCTGCATATATAGCCAATCCTATCTTCTAGTTTAATGACCTACAGAGATCTCCATTTGTAGTTCTGGCTTCTAAACTTTTTCCATCTCTAGCTGTCACTGCTTTTGCTGCTATACTTCTCAATTCTTTCTCTTAGAGAAGATCAAGTGAGATCAATGGAGGGGAGGGCCAAAAAAAATACTCATCTGTAAAAATGAGGGAATAGCAAGAGGCACTTCTTCTACTCATGCTTCAACAGAAGGTCACGAAATGGCTATTTCATCAGGATATGACTATGAAGTATTCTTGAGTTTCAGAGGACCGGATACTCGAGCAGGTTTTACCGACTTCCTTTACACTAGTATGATAGATATGGGAATCCGCGCATATAAGGATGATGAAGAGCTCCGCGTTGGGGAAGAGTTTGCCCCAGAACTTCTCCAAGCAATTAATCAATCGAAGATCTCAATACCTATATTTTCGAAAGGTTACGCCTCTAGTGTGTGGTGTCTCAAGGAGCTAGTCCAAATGGTCGCGTGCCAAAAAGCTGAAATACAAAAGATCATGCCCATTTTTTATGATGTGCCACCTTCAAAGGTTCGATACCAAACTGCGGATTATGGAGAGGCCCTTGGTTTACATAAAGGGAAGCAACGATATGACAAAGAGACTATAAGTCAATGGGAGGCTGCTCTCAATGCAATTGGGAACATAAAAGGATGGGACTTGCATAGAGAGAAGGAGAACAGGTGATTGCTTTTAGCATTCCATCTGATGTGCATCATTAAAACTAGATGCATTTCAATCATTTTCTTTTTAAGATTTGTGTTAGTCTTGTTCAAATTGAATTTTATGCTATAAAAGTGATTACGCAGAAATCACGTTAAATAATGGGACAATCCTGATGTTGTCCTTTATTATTCCAAACAAAATTTTCTTTGGTTTAGGTCCTTCATCATCAGTCTATAACAACACCAATTGATCTACAATGAAATAAATCCTTGAAGAATGCATTACGAATATGTCTCTAGTTTCAATTTGGTCTTGTCAAAACATAATTTGGTTCAACACAGTTTTCTAACTAGTTGCCTTTTGACCTCCAACACTAGGCAAGAAGGTAAGCTCGCCAGAGCAGTTACCCAAGAGGTTTTCGATAAGTTGAAAAAGGCTTATCTAGAGGTATCGGACTGCTTGGTCAGTGTCAACCACCATGTAAATGCAATCATGGAAATGATAGGTGCTCAGACAAGTGAAACACGGATTATAGGAATCCATGGGATGGGTGGCGTTGGAAAGACGACTATTGCCAAAATCATCTACAATCAACTTTCAAACAGATTCGAGAATTGTTGCTTTCTGCCCAACATCCGTATTTGCACAAGCATTGAATGCTTGCAAAATCAACTCATCTCTGACATCCTCAAAAATAAATTGATAAATATAAAAACATAGATGAAGGGACTCGGATAATTAAAGACAGGTTGCCTAATAAAAGAGTCCTCCTTCTTCTCGATGATGTGGAAGAAAAGGATCACATGGATGCACTTGTAGGTAAGCATGATTGGTTTGGTAAAGGGAGCAAACTTATTATTACTACTAGAAACAAAGATGTTCTCAATGTTCCTGAAGTGGATGATTGTTATGAGGTTGATATCATGGATCCCGATCAATCTCTTCAACTTTTTAGCAAACATGCCTTCAGAAGAGATTCTCCTTTAGACAATCATGTCAACCAATCCAAAAGGGCGATAGGCATTGCTGGAGGTCTTCCGCTAGCTCTTGAGGTCATAGGTTCACTTTTATCTCGCACTGACAAGAAAAAGTGGGATGGCAAATTGAACGAGTTGGAAAATGTTCCTCCTAAGGATGTTCAAAGAAAGCTGGAAATAAGCTATAATGCATTAGATCTTCGAGAAAAGCGTATGTTCCTCGATATAGCTTGTTTTCTCATTGGATATGAAAAAGACAATGTGATTCATTTTTGGGATGAATCTAATTCTTTTCCGGAAAGAGCCATAGAAGTTCTAGAGAACATGTCTTTGATAAAAATTGAAGGGTACAATAAAGTGTGGATGCATGACCAACTCAGAGACCTTGGAAGAGAGATAGTTCATCGAGAAAGTAACATGAAAATAGAAAAGCAAAGTAGAGTGTGGGATTATAAGGAAGGATCGGATTTATTGAGGCGACATAAGGTAAAATCCCCTCATATAAATTCTTAGTATTTATGGATTTGTTTTTCAAAAGATAAGCCAATTGCTTTTTGTGTTGTCCAGCACCATTACAACTTACTCAACCAATACTTTATTAAAGTAATGATAATACTCAACTCAACCATTTAATGCAGTGGATTTGAATAAATGGGTTTTCCTTCAACTCTTTTGTTTTTAAATGTTTCCTTTGGGCAGGGACAAAAGGAAGTTGAAGCTCTTCGTCTCAAATTTGACCATGAGCGACGGTATCATTTTACCTATGAGGACTTTAAGAGCCTATCAAATCTAAGGTTCCTTGAAGTTGATGATTCGAAGGGAAATTTTGGTGTAGAGGAGATGCTTCTTTGGCACCGGCATGAATTGCCATCAAATGTTCTTCCAACAAATGTTTTCCAAGAGAATTTAGATCTTCTTCCACAATTACGGTGGCTTTCTTGGCATAATATTTCCCCAATGTTTAACATAACAAATTTCTCCATGGAGGATCTGGTTATTCTTGATCTATCTGAGAGTAGAATTAGGCATGACTGGAAGGGGTGGAGTTACATGAAGGTACGTTTTATAGTAGACAACACTTATTATTTCGTCTTATTAGATTCAAAAGTAATCTTTGCATGATTCTTCTTTTATAGATGGCGAAGAATTTGAAAGTTTTGAATCTGTCCCATTGCCAACGCTTGAAGAGAACTCCCATCTTCTCTGCTCATCCAAATTTAGAACGTTTGATCCTACACTACTGTGAATCATTGACCGAAATAGATAGGTCAATTGGTAAGTTGGAACGTCTAGTTTTCTTAGAGTTAAGATATTGTAAACATCTTCAGAGGCTGCCGAACGAACTAGGAGATCTTGCGCGCCTTGAATACCTATCTTTGGAATGTTGCAAATCGTTGAAGAGCCTTCCGGATACAATTGGGAATTTGGAATCATTGATTAAGTTGTCCTTAAGCTGGACAAGGATCAAAGAACTACCTGATTCTATCGGAAAATTGAAAAATTTGAAAGTAGTTATGATGTGGTATGGTAAAATAAGCAAAATACCCTATGCCCTTTGGACTATTGAGAAGCTTGAAGTTATAATAAGCCATTGTGGCTACGCCCGTGTGAAAATTGGCGATTGCATCCACAGGAATCAATCGCTACGGACATTGTGTTTGAAGAATGTGGTTATACTGGCACTGCCGAGGCTTCCTGAAAGTCTTATCTATCTAGATTTGAGTAACTTGTACATGGACGCGTTTCCGGATCTCTCAAACCTCACTAATCTACGAAGCATTGGAGCTGGGGTTTGGCCGCGTTTGTACCGATGGGCCTCTGGAAGATCCTGTGCCGGTAGTTAATCCAATGCCACGGTGGTTGGGGAATTTAACCAAACTGAGGTCTCTGAATCTGCGCTTTGATTGTCCGACCGCCTCCACAATAGACGACCCTAGCCTCCCTCCTCAACTCGAGTCACTTCTCCTCACCTGCTCTGATCTGTGTCGCCTCCCGAGGCTTCCCTCAAGTTTGTCCTCCTTACAGTTGAACGATTGCCGCTCACTTTCCTCGATAGAGGATCTATCGAATTTGAACGAACTGTCATCTCTCGAGATTTCGGGCACTGCAATTACAGAGATTCAAGGCCTTGGTTGTTTGGAGAACCTACGAAGTTTGTAGCTTCTTTGTCTTCGACAGGTGAAGATACTACCCGATCTGAGCAATTTAAACAAACTAAGTGATCTTAGAGTACATGATTGTGATAATCTGGTTGAGATTCAAGGCGAACTACCAGAGTATTTGAATAATTTGAGTATTTATTCCTGTGGTTTGTTAGAGAAGTTGCCTGATCTGTCAGGCTTGAAGGAACTGCAAACGGTTGAAGTGCGAAATTGCACGAAATTAATTGTGGAGGCAATTTTCGGCTTTGCACGGAGAAGTCAGGCGGATTTGTGGGAGAACCTACGATATTTGCATATTGTTAACCTTGAACAGGTGGAGATACTACCTGATCTAAGTTATTTAAGCAAACTAAGGAGTCTTGAAGTAGACTTTTGTCGTAATCTGGCTGAGATTCAAGGTGAACTACCACTATCTTTGGAAAAATTGAAGATTTCTGCTTGTGAATCTTTACAAAAGTTGCCTGATTTGTCAAGCTTGAAGAATCTGGAACAGGTTTACATAAGACGTTGCACGACATTAAAGGGTAAGGCAATTCTCGGCTCTGCTCAGAGAAGTCAGGCGAATTTGTGGGAGAACCTACTATATTTGGGGATTTGTGGCCTTCGACAGGTGAAAATACTACCTGATCTAAGTGCTCTAAACAAACTAAGACATCTTCGAGTATCAAACTGTGGCAAGCTGGTTGAGATTCAAAGCGAACTACCACAATCTTTAGAACAATTGGAGATTTCTTCCTGTAAATCTTTGCAAAAGTTGCCTGATCTGTCAAGCTTGAAGGTGGAACTAATGGAGATTTCTTCCCGCGGATCTTTACCGAATTTGAATGATCTGTCATTCTTGTATGGGCCGCAAAGTGTTTTCATTGTAGGTTGTCGAAAATTAAATGTGGAGGCAATTCTTGGCTCTGCTCGGAAAAGTCAGGCGAACTTGTTGGAGAACCTACGATATTTGCACATTCGTTGCTTTGGACAGGTGAAGGCACTACCTGATCTTCGTAATTTAAACAAACTAAGAGGTCTTCAAGTAGAAAAGTGTCCTAATCTGGTTGAGATTCAAGGCGAACTACCACAATCTTTCGAAGAATTGGAGATTTCTTCCTGTGGATCTTTACAGAGGTTGCCTGATCTGTCCAGCTTGAAGGGACTGCAGAAGGTGGTAATGAAAGGTTGCATGCAGTTAAATGTGGAGGCAATTTATCATCTTTGCTTGGAGAGGTCAGTTGAATTTGTAGGAGAAGACGACAAATTGGAGGGAGAAGACGAATTTTGGCTTTTTTGGACTAAGAGAAGACGAATCTGGATCTGAGCAAGAGGACGACGAATCTGAATCTGAGCAAGGAGACGACGAATCTGAATCTAAATCTGAGGGAGAAGACAGCAAATATGAACATGAATCTGAGGGAGAAGACGACGAATGAGTGCACATTGCTTTTGAAAGCTTCTTGATCCACGACCACAAATTGTTCCCTTGGGTCCAGACTTTAAACGAATTGAGGTGAGTTATTATCTCTGATAACCAATGTTTTCCTTTTTTTTGGCAATAAAATTCTTTCACAGATATGAATGGAGAACTTTTACGTGCACTCTTTAATGACCTTTTGTTCATGCTTGAAAATCTGATGAAGATATTGAAATTATGATACCTTCATTCTGGTTCAGAGTGTTCTTAATTATTTGCAACCATCCGTTCTCTTTTCCTGGTTTGGTTTGGCTTTTTTAGCTATGTTCTCTTTGGATGGTTTCTCCTTGCTTTTATGTTTCCCAGCTGGAGGTATGCATCTCGATTGCATAGTTTTTCATTTGATACGAACAAATTATTAGAGATGCCAGTCGATTTGCTGCTTCACATATTTCGAAGTTGATAACCTCGCTTCGCATTGGAGATAACTTTGTTATGCCGTAAACAATTCGATGGAATGTTTGTTGGAAGGTCATATAACTGTGGTTCCCATCCTGGAAATTTACAGCATAATCAACTCATCGATGCAATCGTGAAGAAGACAGACACTCTGTATCGATATGCTTATGTTCAGTTTATTTTCCAGGAAAGGTGTGCTTCTTACTGGGTTTTGCAAATGTTATGGAGAAGCTATAAAATGAAGATTGACTATTTTCACTTGGGTAGCGGCATCAATAGTTGGCGCAGCAAACTTCCATTTGTGACAGGAGGGAGGACCTACTTAGCTTCTCCAATGTATCATAAATCATCCTATAGTCAAAGGCTAATATTTCAGTATTCCTGGTGCGTAGGACATCTGATAAGTCTCACTGGGGTCAAAAATCATGTAAATGGACTCTTGTGTGATCTCCATTATTGCCTACATCTTCTAGAAATGGTTATGCCTCAGTGACTATCTGTAATAGAAGCCCTTCCATTCATCTCAAGCTATACTAGAGGACTCTTTTAGGTTTTAAGTTTGACAAGAATTGCTAAGGGAGACATCTCAAATGACTGGCTTTTTGCTGGTTTCTAATGTTGCTGAGAGGTTTCAGAGTTTGAGAAACTTACAGAAATCTTTTGGTGCAGGGAGCTGTGGCTAATTGGGCAGCTATACAGATGAAGACAGAATGGAGGAAAATGAAGATGACATTCAAAGTGACGTTTTACGTCCACTTTATAATTACGTTGGGAGTTGATGCCTGGGAATCTGAAAAAGGTATTGAATTTATGTACCTCCGTACAACCAGAGGGTTCTTAATTATGTGCGAAAATATGTTTTGTTTTCTTAGTTTTGTTTGGCTTTTTTAGCTATATTCTCTTTGGATGGTTTCTCCTTGCTTTCATGTTTCCCAGCTGGAGGTATGCATGTCGATTGTGTCCTTTTTTATTTTATTTATGACAATTCATTAGAGATCCTGGTCGATTTGCTGCTTCACATATTTCGAAGTTGATACCTCTGCTTTGCATTGGAGATAACTTTGCTATACTGTAAACAATTAGATGGAATGTGTCTTCAAAGGTCATAGCACTATGGTTCTCATCCTGGAATTTTACGACATAATCAACTCATTGTTGCAATTGTGAATAAGCCAAACTCTGTATTGATATGCTTATGTTCAGTTTATTTTCCAAGCAAGGTGTGCTTCTTGGAAGGATTTGCAAATGTTACGGAGAAGTTATAAAATGAAGAAAGAGGAACTTCACTTGGGTAGCGGCATCAATGTTAGTGCAGCAAAGGTTCCATCTGTGACAAGAGAACAGACCTATCTAGCTTCTCCAAGGTATAATAAGTCGTCATAATGTTAGGCTAAATTTCGGTATTATCAGTGCATATGACAAGTCTCACTTGGGGTCTGAAATCATGTAAATCGACCCTTGTGTGATCTCCATCACTGCCTCCATTTTCTCGAAATGGTTATGCCTAGGTGGCTATCAGTAATGGAAGCCCTTTTATTCACCTCAAGTTATACTAGATGACTCTTTTTGGTTTAAGGATCGACAAGAAGTGCTAAGGGAGACATCTCAAACGACCGGCTTTTTGCTGGTTTCTAATGTTGCTGAGAGATATTGAAGTCTAAGAAACTTACAAAAATCTTTCTATGCAGGGAGCTGTGGCGTTTTTGGGCAGTTGTATAGATGGAGACCCAAGCAAAAGGCAGATGATGGATGAAACTTGAAGCTTACCGTATTCCCTCTCATAATCTTGAGGTGGTAAACCCTGTATTCGTCTGTTTTGGGTGGTAAAAGGGCTATTTAGGCAAATCTGATTGTGTTTTTCCCTTTATTGTGGACCCACAAAAATGATTATTACATTTCATCTAATGTGTGTTCTGTTCATTGTTATGCGATAGAACTTGCTTATCAGTACCCAGATGTTCTTCTATGAGAAAACACTTAAAGGCCATGTCTGGACTGGGAGAAAAGTTGTGTTCTTAGAGTGGTGCTCGAGGTAGTCTTAGTTGCTCCCGCCAAATCCAGTTCATGGACCTCTCGATGTGAAATTGGTGCTCAATGTAGTCTTAGTCATGAGTTGTAGGCACTCACAACACAAAAAACATGGATTGTTGTAAGTCATGGAATGGGCCATGCTGGAGAGACGACTCTTGCGTAGCTCATCTACAATCATCTTGCACATAGTTGTGAGCACTGCTGCATTTTTCTAACATCTGTGAAACTTCAGAGCTCAAGGGCATTCAGTTCTTGCGGAATTACTCATCTCCAATATCCTCAAAAGGAAGTTGACAAAAATAAGTAATGTTCATGAAGGGATCAAGACAATTAAATATAGGCTTTTCAGTAATAGAGTTCTCGTCCTTTTTGATGTTGTTGACCAGAAGAATCAATTGAATGCACTCATGGGTAACATTTGTGATATTCGAGCATTCTGAATTCTTCAATGGGGAATATCAAGCGCTGAAGGATCTTGAAATTCTCAGTGCTTTTTGTTTGTAATATCGGTGCTTTTTGTTGATCAAAGGCACTGCCATCCTTAAAAGATTCAGCCATTTCCTGAAAAATTTAGAAGAAAATTTCAGCAGAGGAGTTCATTTTCCAATAAGAAGTGCATGTGGTACTTGAAGGTCCTGCATCCACAACTAAGTCTGCTGTCAAGGAAGATTTGAAACTTAATTGCTTATTGCCCTATGTCATCTCAGCAGAACTTCATTGTTGTCTTTCTTGGGATCGTTATCAGTTATACATAAATTACAACCACACCTTGGCAAGTTGACTTGAAATATATGTTCTTGTAGGTATAGTTATTCGTGGCTGATTTTGCAACCGTTTCCTGCCTTTAAGATGGATCGTTGTAACCTGCTTATGAAATGGGACAATGATTTCTTTTGATCTATTTCGTGAGTTTGATTTGGTTTAGATATATTACTTTTTGACATTTTTGGTTGGCTAATTGAGTTACCAGTAAAAGACGAGTCAAATTGATGCTAGTGTTACTACATTCAAATGCATTATAGTGTTACTACATTTTTCTTTTGGTCGGCGATTAGAGTGTTACTACATTCAAGTGCAGTACTTTCGTCAATTTATGCATTGGTCATTTATGCGAGAGCCATGGAGCTTGCTGGTTTGTACTTTAAATTTGAACCTTGTAACCCTGTCTTGTAAAACTCAACTTTGTTATTCCTTAAACCATGAAGAATATAGTCAAATGTATAGGTTTTAATATGTGACTAAAGCTCTTTCATTCACTTTTTGGTTACCTAGGAATGGAGCTTTAGGTTTTGGTAAGGAGAATCATTAAACGACAAAAGAGTCCTATATGACGGCTTGAGCTCTTCCTCTCGGTAATAAGTAAGAAAAACTTAAGGGTTCTTTCTGTAAAGGCAAACTACCCCCAGCACAGTTACTAGTATATTCGATGACCGTATATCTTTCCTAACGTTTTGGTGCAATACTTCGACTTTTACTGTAATGTACAAACTCTAATTTATCATGCAATGTCAAGGACTTAACTGGTTTCTTGCACAATGTGCTTTGAATGGTCACAATTGGCAATTTATGCTTTAAAATGATGAAGGAATTTTTGTTTTTTCCGATTTCCACTAATGTTTAGTCCGGCATATCAGAAATAGAAGGTAAAAGCTTACAGCTCTCTTTCCAAAGGCCAATCAGATCATTCCTACATCTCTAAGCCAAGATGATATAAATTGGTTAACAGTTGCAGTACTTGGTTGCGCCGAGAAATCTTTTATGTGCCAATGAGCTAGTAGTAGAAGGTAAGGTCACTGATTGAAAAGTGCTCTCCTTAGACAGTCTTTGTTTCACCTTACAAAACTGGTTAATTGCAAGACCTTGCAAGTCTTACAGTTCCAGAATTCACACACGTCTACCAAATTTGTGAAGTTCAACACAGGTTCAACCCACAAAAATAGAAAAATATAAATGAAGGAAAAAGGCAGCATGATTCAGCTCTTCATAGCTCAGCACAGCATCCACACATCCCTTTAAGGTTTTATCGAGTCTGGTAAACAAAGCCATAGGCCTAAGATTAAATTGGCAGGTAAACTTGTGAGCGCATTCATTCAATAGGTATCACAGAGTTGTGTTTATGAGGATATACATTCAATTTCATGCTATTAACATTCCAAGTGAATTTCAGTAGAAATCCTATTCATCTTGTGAGGGACATGGAAACAGATTGATGGAATGCATTACATGAACAAACTTCATCCGGAGCTGCCTAATGATCCTCAAGAAATTAGGTGCTGACTTAGGAGCATTTTATGTTAAGTTACTCTTGGCATCAGAGTCTTAACGCAGCCTCAATGCAGAAGCAGAAGGATTCCTCAAAAGCATAAGGTTTCCTTTGTCTTCACTTCCATATTCCTTCAATCGTGGGTCCATGACGATTTTGCACGATCCCCATGTCTCCACCATTAATTCCACACCATAGTAGAGTAAATGGTCCGTGATGCTGTTACCAGTTACCAAGATGCAGAAACACACTTTGATTAGTCGTCCGTAGGTGTTTCTGGTAATCAAGGACTGGCATTCTCTTGAACAGGCTGGTCTGTCACATGATGACTTATTGCACCTAGCCATGATAAATCCACAAAATAATTGCTTGTGACAGGTAGCTACGACTGAAACTACCTCCTTACCTGCTGCACATTGGATCTTCTCCAGAGCCATCACAAACTTTCTCGACCTCATAAACCAGACTACCAAATCCAATATCATACAGCCTTACCTACAAAAAAGAGGATTCCAATTACATGTGAACACCGACATAGAAATTAGTAAGATTATCTCACATCAATATGTTTATCTGTGGCTGTCATTGAGCTAGTTGCCAATAATATAGGCACTAGTAGACATACATAATTTAAATGAGTAATACCTTATAATTGCACAGAGCTTAAGACTAGGTCATCAGCCATCATAGAGAGAGAGAGAGAGAGAGAGGAGGGAGGGAGGGAGGGAGGGAGAGGGAGGGAGGGAGAGAGAAAGAGAGAGTAATACATATTATTAAATTTTGGAATTGGTACGGGAAACTATGATAGCTTTACAGGAATGAGAAGGGTTCCTTACGTATTGTCAAAGAGGTCATGAGTATGAACTGCCCTGCTTTGTAAGAAGATAAAACAAACAAAACTATTAAAATTAATGTGCTGAATAAAGTGAGTGCAAACATTGCTGGAAAAAATAAGACTTCTCCAGTTAAATAGGTTGAAATAAATGCAAAGCAAACATCAAATGCAGTCATCGAAAATTCCTCATAATTTATCTGATATTCCGTCAAGATCAAAGTTATACCACCCTAGGGAAGTGATGGTATGTCTTCTGTGGGAACCGAGAATAGTACAGAGGCAAATGAGGCACAATATCGTGTCCATTAGTTATATGTTATTGTATTTGGCATGCTGTAGTAAGACACAAACATTGCATTGCCAATATGAGGTTGTCCAAATGTCAAGTAAATCAAGCGAGTGCTGGTCTGGAAAAAACAGCTTCAGCACACACAATTAGACAACCAAATTACTTGAACGTTAATACTTTCACGAGGGGAAAACTACTATGCATCAATAACCATAAATTGCATTTCACATACGAAGGTGAATGAATAGAACAGCCCTTATCTCCATGAGGGTTGGAGGTCTAGCGTTACTCTGTCTAGATCCCATCCATAATTTTCCCAAAACCAAACCCCACAGCCACAACAAAACCAACCACCCCACCCTCACCCCCAAGTAAATTTACAACCAAGGTGCATTTAAATGCTCCTCCAGGAAGCACTTGGATGCTGGTGGGGTCAGTCACATCCTGCTAATGACATAAACAGAACATTCCAGGTTCATGGTGAAATTGCCCCTTGAACCCCAAAACTTACATCATTAATAGTGAAGGAGAAACTAAATCCTAAAAGGGCCAAAACGCATGGAAAGGGCCACGACGTAAACAAAACATTCCAGGTTCATGGTGAAATTGCCCCTTGAACCCCAAAACTTACAGTCATTAATAGCGAAGGAGAAACTAAATCTTAAAAAAGGCCACAAGACATGGGTATGATGGCTCAGAACAATTTTCAGCAAGATATCAGCAAACAAAAATGACATTTTAAATCATCCAAGTGTTCGGACAAGATGCTACAATTGCTACTAATACTTTGCGAAAAGGTTTAGTTTAAAGTTCATGCAACCTATGATCCTATTGTAGGCCAAGTGAATGTCTGTATAATCTGAGTCCAAGACAAAGTTTGACCCTCAAAAATCACAACTTGTCATGGAGGAGAGAATTAACGGGACATGACGTAGGGGTGGGTACCAATTCTGGTCCCAGTTCTGCAACAGGTGCTTGAAAGACTCTGGACCACTCTGTCCAATAAAGCTGAGACAAAAAGCATAATTTAGACATTTTAGAATTGGGTCCAGCCTATAACATATTTGGCCCCATAGTCCGACTGAAAAGGAGCTGCTTCTTTTGGTTAGCAAGAGACAGACAGAAACAGCGTGCAGAACACAGATTTAGGATCAATATATTCTAGTTTAAAATGCCTTCACACTTCAAGATTACATGACATAGAATTTGAGCTTCAAGTGCTTGCAAATGTTATATGTCGAACATATCAATAATCCCATTAAGTTTCCAGCAAGTAAACTTTGTAATGATTAGTTGGAAGTCTTTATCCGCTATATTTAGGTATTCGACCAATTTGAAGCTCCATGGCTCAACATGTAAGACTCAATTCAAACAACTAGATACATAGACCATAGGAGACTCAGGTAAAGGGTTGTTTGCAACCCATCCTGCTTGTGTTTTGTCTATAGGTTGATTTGCCAAAAAAGTAAAAAAAGAGGGGAAAAAAAGAAGAAGAAGATGCTGACCAATTGCAAATATAAATATGAAGCCATAGAAAGTTCAAGACATCAATATATGAAATTGACAGAAATTGCCAGAGAACTATTAACAGACCAAAACTGAATAAATGGGAGGACACAATAGAGAAGAACCAATATCCGAACCACAACAATGTTTTAACTAACTTACCACAAGATCAAGTCCTCAAAAGGATGCCATAGCCCATCAATAGAGTGCCCTGTCACCATGATGTTGATGTCTCCATATAAATCCTTGGCTCTTTTAACAGCATCCATAGTACCAAGTTGCATCGTCGTATTGTGATAAGCATAATAAATCCACGATGAACCTAAGCAAAGACAGTAGAAAAAGACTGTAACTCATTCCAAATCAGAAGTATCCACAACTTGCAAGAGGCTTATCATCTCTAGAACTCACCATGGCAACAGAAATGCCAGGGTAGTTTATGTCAAGCTGTTTCCAGTAGAGATCTTCAACCCAATTCTGTATCCTGTAGAAATAAATAGAAGTAATCACTAACTGAAAAGCTCAAAAACTTTTTCAAGAACAAAATTAGTGAAGTATGTGATCTCCTCATGACTCCATCTAAAATTACAAGCACATAACTTTCATGTCTTGGTGGAAATGATTCACTTTTTCCCTTCTTATTGACAGCAGACCCATGTGCTTTGTCTACGTATTCACCATAGGCTAACCTTCTTAGCTTAAATTTTCAGCAAATCCTTTGCATGTCAAATGTGAGAGGAAGAATTGCCAAAGTTAACATGCATACCTTTGTTCTTGAGAACCTTTCAAAGCTATAACTGCAGCATTAAGGTCCCGGCCTCTCCAATATATGCCTACAGGTAATATATTTTGGATAGAAATAAAGACAAACAATTAGATGCAATTCGAACATAGAGGCATCACAAGCATTGCAAATTGGTCAGCCACTACAACACGAATTATATACCTATAAGCAGTGCTGGACGTCAACATGATTTCGAACCCCTGCTAAGAAAAAAGGGCATTCATAACCAATCAGAAGCTAAAAAGAGAAGGCAGCATGTGCCAACAGAATCTCATCTCAAGAATTGGCCATTTAGTATTGTACTGAGGACCTATTCTTTATGCAACTTTAGCAAAGATGGCATTTTAAAATGTAGTCAAATTACCTATCTTTCCATCTCAACTAGGACATGTCCAACTAGAAAGTTCTGTCAAATCAGACATGTAAACCTGCCAAATAATAATAACAACAAGCTCTAGGTTAATGGGAAAGTCTTTATAAGGAACACTTAACAGCAGATGCATAATCCCCCACCATCATCGCAAGAGTGTGATTGTAAACAGCTTTATGAGCCTTGGGGCTCACTCTAAGTTTTGCATTTACCAGTAAAAAAAGTTCAGATTGAAAATGCACTCACAAGCTCATTCAATTACAAGCAGCAAAGCAAGTCTCTTATGTCTCTAGCAAGCTATTTCAATGAATCAAGTGAGCGGAACACTTTAAGGAAACATCAACTCAAAAAAATATTTCAGTATATTTATGCCATCCTTGTTCATGAACTTAAAGAACTATATCTTCAATGCAATGTGATGAAAGGGGAATAAGTAAACAACATAAGGCTCCCCTTTCCCATAAGCTACTTCTCTGAAACCTACAAGCTACAGTCCATTACTCGACTGGAGAAAATAGTCAAACACTGTGAGATACTCGACAAATTTTATCCCTGAAGTAGAGACGGCAGGGTGAAATTTTTTTTGTTGAACAAATAGAAGGAATTTCGATCAATCTGACCCTATTCCAGTGATAGCATCGATCCAAACTCGGTAATCCAAGAGCTTAACAAAACCAACCAAATACAACACAACACTCTCAATCATACACTTTGAAAACATCCAGATCTACACCAGAGGGATCATTCAGCTATAGTATGCCCGACTCAATCAGGCACTACAGCTCCGCAACACAGTCAAACGATTTCCCCCAACCCTGAAATGCCTAATCCGCCAAATTCACTACACAAACCTCACTTCCCCAGGCTCAAAACCGACGTACTCGATACTAGAGCCTGTCTATACGAACCTTATCACGATCCAGACTCCCGTCCGAATCAAGTCAGAGGATCACAACCGTAACTGATTTCATGAACCGCGACCTGTTCCGCTCCACATCCTGCAAGAGAAATTCCAATCTCCACAACCTTCCCATATACGCAAAACGATCGCGTGCGATCAAATGGCGCAATCGCCCGGCGAGATGGAGAGGTCGATTGCGGTCTTTGTCCGTATTGCTCGAATTCAAACCTCGAATCCCTGGTCTTCGCAGCGTTCGTGGACTCCGTAGCGATTATTTGTGATCGAAACCTCCGGCAACTTGGGGAGAAAGGAAGGAGGGGGATGATGGATTTTACAAATTGTCCTTATTTGCCCTCGGTCGCTTGCTCTGTTGGCGGCCATATTCGGTAAGTTCGGTGATTTTGTCGTTTCCGTGAGGGCAATGAAGGAAGTTTCGCTGAAATGAGACGCGCTCCAGGGCAAATTCCTGTTCCCTCCGTCTCCCCTCTTATGGCGCTTCCTCTGATGTCTTTCAATTGAGCACAGCAAAAGTCACAAAATGTCATTTTAAAGATATCAAAAAGCGTGAATGATTTTTTTAAAATCAAATTTTATAGAAACCAATCTTCAAATCTCTTCCTTATTGGTGACGTAAACACATCAATCCCTCGTTCGACTCAAGTCACATTTTACAAGCACAAAGCAAATTCATAGATCACTCCTTTTTTTATCAGGCTGATGCACCACTCAATTCACTTTCAAAGGAGAAAAGAATAAAATTGAACATAAAAAAGTTACAGTCGCAATCCAAGCATGATGACCCAATGATGGAGGGATCACGCCATCTTTCACTAATTTACGAGTTCAAATCATGTCACAAGCAAATATTTCACCAATCAATATTTCAGGCATTCACAATGTTATGTGAAATTTTTTTCAAGCTTTTGCCATATTAGTTACAATGATGGGGTTGCATACTTATAGATAAAACTAGTGGTTATGACTCAAATGAGATATTCTGTAACAGATACAATATTTTTATGTAATGATAAGAATGAATAATCGTATTGAACATCTCCTTCCCGCATTTTTTTTTTTTTATCAGAGGAAAAAAATCGCAATCCATCATGGCTCGGGCGGGAAGGCTGAGTCGGACCATCCCCAATCCTCGTGCATCTCAACGATTGTTGCTTCCGCTGAGTTGACCACTTGTGCTAGTACAAAACGATTGACCACTTGAGGTTGCCCTATGTGGTGAAGTTGCTATCATTGTTGTTTTTTTTTTGGTTAAGTGCTATCATTGTTGTTTCTGCTGTTCTTTTCAAAGATTTCTTCCAGACAAGACTAAGCATGAGTAAGATCACTGAAAGAGGGCAGTCCAAATAATGATGCTGCTATAAACCATTGAGTAGCGTGAATGGTGAACTGACTGAATAAAATGATGAAACAAGTATACCTCGGTTAGTACCTCTCGGCGGACTTTCACATGAACAAAAAAAAATGTTTGCAAGAGCTACCGGTGTGAACCCCCCACCAATTAGCAAGGGGTGCATGATTTTTGGGGGAAAAAGTCATGTCGACTAACTTGCTAGATATTGACTTCATTTGATTCGAATGCTGGTTTTAGCGGACAAACACCAACAATCTCTATCTCAAAGGAGAATTTCCAGATGGAAGGGAAGGATTGACATGGACTTCTGCCTTCAAAGGGATTGCTGTAGGACCTCAATTCAGTTCGGTCAGGTGGACCTTTCAATGATGAATGGTGCTGTTACATGCTAGATTTCAGGTACACATAAATTTAGAAAGATTGATCTCCACCACCTCCCAAAGGAACCTGGTAAAATGGAACGTTTGTGAGAACCCTTGATCGATGGGACATCAATAAAGCATATGCCTGAATGTCCAGGATTGAAGAGTGCACAAATTCTCTGTGCTTGCCATCGTTCCTACTGACTACAAAGCCTTCAATCAGTCACCTGACTTCCCCATTGAGCTTTCTCTGCAAGGAGCTGGGATCACGAGAAGCTATCCAGCCCGATTGGATCCCTTGTAAGCCTTAAACACTAGTCTTCCAGAAACTGCAAGTCAATAAAGACACTACTGGACTCAATCTGGAATTTGGAATCACTTGCTGAGTTTGATAAATTGAACATGGACATAGAGAAGCTGCCTGGTTTGGCCGGGAACGTATGTTTGCAAATACATACGTTTATCTAGCCCAGTAGTCTGACTGAAGAGGAGCTGCTTCATTTGATTAGAGACAGACAGACAGACAGAAACAATGTACAAAACACAAATTTAGGATCGATATATAACCTAATCTTAAAATGCATTAGCACTTTAAGATTATGAGACATAAAATTTGAGCTTCAAGTGCCTAAAAATTATATATGTCCGGACCATAAACATATTAACAATCCCATAAAATTTCCGGCAAGTAAATTTTGTAATGAAAACAGACCAAAAAAAGAAAGAAAAAACTTTGTAATGAATGGTTGGATGTCTTTACCACTATGTTTAAGTATTCGACCAACTCAAAGCTCCAAAGCTTAAATTGTATGACTCAATTCACACAACTAGAGGCTTCAATAATTGGTGGTCCGCATAAAGGGCTGTTTCCACCCCCATTCTGCTTGTGTTTTGTCTATGGGTTGATTTACCCAAAACGTAAGAAAACAAGATGCTATGCATTGAAAGTTCAAGATCCACGTAAAGAGTCTAGACTCTTCAATGTAGAGCTGGCAGAGAATTCCGGATAAGTCCTAACAGTCCAAAACTGAACAGTTGGAAGAACACAATAGAAAAGAAACCAATAAAATTCACAAGTCCCAGGCATAACAATTTTTCAATTTATCCACAAGATCGAGTCCCCAAAAGGATGCCATAGCCCATCTAATAGAATGCCCTGTCACCATGACATTGATGTCTCTGTATAAATCCTTGGCTCTCATAACAGCATCCAAAAATCTAGGTTGAATTGTTGTATTGTGATAAGCATGATAAAATCCATGATGAACCTAAGCAAAGATCAATAGAGTAGGACTGTAACTCAATCCGAATCAGAAGTATCCACAGGTGTGAGAGCCTTATCATCACTAGAACTCACCATGGCACTAGGCATGCCAGGGTAATATGTCAAGTTGTTTCCAATAGAGATCTTCAACCAAATTTTGTATGCTATAGACATTAAATAGAAGTAATCACTAACTGAAAAGCTCAAATGATAAAGAGACATCACAGAATTTTTCACGGAACAAAATTAGTGAAGTATGTGATCTCCTCATGACTCCATCTAAAATTACAAGGAAGTAACTTACTTGTCTTGGTGGAAATGATTCACCCCTTTTCTGTTCGTATGGACAGCAGTCCCATGTGCCTTGTGTATGCATTCAATGAGGCTGCTCCTCTAAGCTTAAATTTTCATCAAATCCTTTGCATGTCAATTGTAAGAGGAGGAATTGCAAAAGGTAACATGCATACCTATGTTCTTGGAAACCTCTGAAAGCAATAACCATAGCATTAAGGTCCTTGGCCACCCCAACATATGCCTATTTATTAAATAGTTTAAAAATAGAGATAGATAATAAGATGCAATTCAAACATAGAGGCATCACAAGCATGCAAACTGATAGGCCATTGTAAAACGATTCATATACCTGTAAGCAGTGCTGAAGGTCAACTATCAGTTTAATGACTTCGAACCCCTGCTTTCATCTTGAAAAGGCATTAATAACCAGTTCGGAAGCTCATAAGATGAGGCTGCATATGCCCAAAAAATCTCATCTTAAAAATTGGGTATTTAGCACTAAAGATCCATTCTGCACGCAACCTTAGCAACAATGCTATATTAAAAAGGAGTCCAATTACCTTGTTCTTTCCATCACATCTAGGGCATGTCCAGCTAAAAAGTTCTGTCAAATATGACATATTTGCGTTAAATTACATTTTTATTGTATTGAAATGGTGAAACCTGATGCGTAACAACAACAAGCTCTATGTAAATGTGAATTTTTTTTTTTTAAAGAACACTTATGGCTGATGCATACTCCACCAATATGGCAAGAGTGCGATTATAAACAGCTTTAAGAGCCTTGGACCTCACTTTAAGTTCTGCATTTACCAGTTGATAAAATTTCAGATTGAAATGCGGTCTCAAGCTCATTCAATCACAAGCAATGAATCAAGTTTCTTATGTCTCTAGCAAGCTATAATGACAAATCAAGTGAGGGGAACACTTAAAGGAAACATCAACTCAAAACAACATTCAGTATATTTTTGCAGTCCTTTGTGAACCTAAAGAAGTATTTACACAATCCAATGCAATGAAGGAGGAATATGTAAACAACGTAAGGCTCCGCTTTCCCACAGAGTTACACCACTAAAACCTACAGGCTACAGCCATAACTCAACTGAACAAAAGCTGAACAGCCGTTATTCAATCACCGCAAGACACTCAACAATTTTTTTCCCCAAAGTAGAAACAGCAGAGTGTGATCTGTACCAAACAAATATCAGGAAATTCGATCAATCTGACCATATTCCAATTGTAGCATTGATCCAAACTCAGTAATCTAAGGGATTAACAGAAGCAACCAAGTGCAACTCGACATTCATCAGTCACATGAATTGAAAGCTAACAATTGTACACCAGAGGGATCACATAGCTATAGTTTGCCCCCATTCAATCAGGTACTACAACTCCACGACAGAGTCAACAATTCCCCCCAACCATGAAACACCTAATCTGCCAAATTCACAACACAAATCTCAATGTCTAACCTCAAAACCGACGTACTCAATGCTAGAGCCTGTCTATTCGCACCTTATCACTATCAAAACTCCCAATCCAAACTGATTACATGAATGCGAATAGCGATCACCTCTCGCCCCACTTGCGGCAATCAAGCATGTCAAAACCACCGTCGCCCTCCACCGCGACCCGTTTTGCTCCATATTCTTTACGATCTTTCCCGATTTGCCCTCGGGATCTTCTTCCGTTGGCGGCCAAATTCTGCGTCGCGTTCCGTGATTTCATCATTTGCGAGGGGGCACCAAAGGAAGTTCCGCCGAAATCGGGACGTTTCACGGAGACTCGCACGGCGACGTCCTCCGTCGGGTTCGATCTTCCCTCTTTTGGAGATTTCCCTCCCTTTGACGTCTCCACATCAGCATTTTGACAGGGCTGGGTTCAATTTAGTTGGTTCACACTTACTTTTAAAGAACATGCTAAATTAAAGTTAATATTATTTATCATTTTACTTATAACCATGGAGATACGCGAAAATGTAATTGGTCCATTATGGCCGCAGGCTTCTCAAGTTAAGTGTTTTCATATTCGTCATCGAGTTGATCTAGCATGCAATTTGTTCAAATTTTAACAAAATGTAATTGAACTCAAGTGATCGACAAGTTAAGCTTAATTGTGAATTACAGAACCCACTTGTCTTGGGGCAACTTGGTATTGTGTATTAATTCTCAAATACTATCTCTGAATACTTATGTTGAACTAGATCTTTTTATAGATAAAAGTACCCATAGTTTTTTAAAATTGAGTCATTTTGTCTAAATTTTTTTGGACTATTATGATGCGAATACATTTGGAACAGATTGATGTCCTAAAAATCATGGTATCATCATCCATAATTGCTTGATTGAATATATGAGTTATACGATTGTCGAGATTGAATACTTTACAAGTCAAAGAACTTGAAATAAAAGGAAACGTCCATAAACCTTGAGAACAAAGGTTAATAGGATTTTTTCACCAGCCGTGTGAGAAGTAAAAAGAGCATGTAACCTCTGACAATGCAAGTCACAAATGAATGTTTTTAAGAACGCAAATGGTGTCAATAAAATTATTTTTATTTCGCATTTAGCTCACAAGAAAAGCACAAATTATTGCGTGGTACGGGCCATGTTTGGTGGCTCTGGCGAATTTATAGTTGTAGTGGCATATATTGATAAATTAGGGTGCGTTTGTTTGCGTTTCTGTGTGCCGGAACTGGAACCATCGGCGGCTCTTCTGCCGTGCCCAATGGTGCTGGCACTAGCGATGGGGGAAAGGGCACGAAACGGGGCAAATATCTGGCCTTTGCTGGCGTTCCTCGACACCATGACGAGTGTTAGGGCTCGCTCGAGCAAGCGGCTTGCAGATCTGGGCAAGCGATGGCTCAAGCGAGCCCTAACACTCGAGCTCTCGCCGAAGTGAAGACAATCGGTGAAGGAGGAGCAAAGTGACGACGTTTACTTGGTGAAGGAGCAGCATTGCCGAGACAGAGAGGTCGCTGTCGGCGCCGGAGAAGACGATGGAATTCTCTGCTCGCAGGAGGAGGCGCTCGTCGCAGGAGGAGACGCTCGTCGCAGGAGACGCTCGTCGCAGGTCGGAGGAGGAGAAGCTCGTCGCTCGTCGCAGGTCGCCGGAGGAGAAGCTCGTCCGCAGTCGCCGGGAGGAGAAGCTCGTCGCTCGTCGCTCGTCGCAGGTCGCGGGAGGAAGCTCGTCGCGGGGGAGAGAGGCGCTGTTCGAACACTATCCAAGAAATAAAAAAGGAACACAATTTTGTTCCTTTTTGTTCCTGATTTGTGTTTCGAAACAAGAAACACAAAATTTGTGTTTCTTGTTTCGTTTCTTTGTTCCTAGGAATAAAAGAACAAAAAAAGGAACAATGCGTCCAAACGCGTTTACATTTCCTTTTTGTTCCCGTGAACAAAAAAAAACAGAAAAAGTGTTTAAAAACAAAAAAAAGAAATACAAACAAACGCTGCCTTAGTTCACGAAACAAAAGTGAACATGAAGAAAAATTGAAATTCATGAGATATTATTGTGAATGGTAAGATGATCAATTTTATGGAGATCAATCTTCAAATCTTTTCATTCGCGTTAAGTCAAATTTTAACCGCCCATTTTCTTTATAGGGTCATGCACTACTCATTTACTTTTTTTTTTTTTTGGTCGAAAACTACCATATATTAAGCTCGCAAAGATAGAATTTACATTAAGTTCGAGAGAATACAATATCTTGCAAAAAAGGGGGTAGCCGAGAAACCCAATTCGGTGGGAGTAAAGAGGCCCGATGGGCCTTTGCAACACACCCGCTAAAGCATTTCCTTCTCTATGACAAAGTGAAGGGTCGAAGGTTAGGGCACCGAATCGCAATCTTAGGGTTTCGTCGAGGATAGCTCGAACTTCCCATGGGCGTCTTTCAGGATCATGAACAGCATCCACCATTACCAAGCTGTCCGATTCCACAATGATCCGATCCGTCTCGAGACCTCTCTAGAGAAGAAAGTTCAGAGTGAAGTTGAAGGCGATCGCCTCGGCTTGCAGGGCAGAGGAAGCACGAACATAAGAGGCAAAACCGTCGATCAAATGGCCTGTTAAGTCCCTGCACACCCCAGCCACCGAAGTTGCGTTGCACGACGAAAGGTAAGATGCATCAATGTTAATTTTTATGACTCCGGGGTCTGGTGGGTGCCATCTGTGGTTGAAGATACGCTGGTTTGGAACAGGGCACGACTTTGAGGAAGCGAAAATACGTTTGGAATGGGCCTCCGCGATTGCCAACTGCACAACTCGTTTAGCATCCGGCTGCTTTTGGCGAAAAAGGAAATCATTACGGGCTTTCCAGATGTGCCAGAGAGGTTTCGGGTACCCGATGATCGCACAGACAACAAGTTGGCTCTGTCAAGATATGTCTCTTATATAAATTCTCTCTAGTCGCTAGTGCATTACTGCAAATAGACTAGAGAAATGACCTTAATTTAGGCATAGTACGGATTTTCCAGATAGCATTCCATAATCTGCGGGGTGGCTGAAAAGATGATGAGGCCTAATTAGAAGTATTATTGTTTTGCTGGGCTCTGAGCTGATTGTAGCAATTCTTGACTGTGAAAAGGCCATTCTGCGTTCCTCTCCATATCAGTTTATCTTGAGTGCAGTTAGGGCGAATAGGAATTGATAATATCTCCTCCACTCTTTGATTATCAAAATGCTGAGTTAAAAGAGAAGTATCCCATGAGTTTGAATCAGATAATATAAAACCTGCAACCAAGACTGGTTCATCCTTAGGAGCAGGACCTCCAATGACACCGCTAGGTAACCAGTGATCCTCACGAACTTTAATTTGAGTGCCATTACCAACAGACCATAAAACTTTATCTGCAATAGATTCCCGACCTAATAAGATGCTCTGCCAACCCCAAGAGGGTCTAGAACCTTTAGTAGCATGCCAAAAATCCTTGTATGGAAAATATAAACCTTTGAGAAGCTTGCTATACAATGAATTAGGATTCTGGACTAGATGCCAAGCTTGTTTACCTAGGAGAGCTCTATTAAAAACCATAAGGTCACGAAATCCTAATCCCCCTTCATCTTTCCTCCTCTTAATGCAATCCCAGCTCTTCCAATGGATACCTTTCTTGCTGTAATTAGACTGCCACTAGAATTTAGCTACTTTTTGATCTATTGCTTTGCAAATAGCTGCAGGGATCTTGAAAATCGACATGGCGTAGTGGGGTATAGCTTGCACAATAGATTTTATAAGGACCTCCTTGCCTCCTTTTGAAATAAGCTTTTCCTTCCAGCCTTCGAGTTTTGAATGCACTTGACCCATAAACCAAGAAAACATTTCCCGTTTAGATTTGCCCCAATCTGAAGGAATTCCTAGATATCTGCCTGTTTGATGTAATATAGGAACTCTAAGGGCTCCAGCTAGGCTTTCTTTCAAGGCAATAGGACAGTCTGAGCTACAAAATAACCCTGATTTATTTCGGTTTATTGTCTGTCCTGTAGCTAGACAGTATTCATTAAGAACAGCAGCTAAGTTTTGACATTCCATAAGTTTCGCATCAAGGAAAAAAATGGCATCATCAGCGAAAAATAAGTGGGAAAGAGTGGGACACCATCGATTAAGTTTAATACCTTTAAGAATGCCATTATCCACTGCATTCTTGATAAGAGTTGTTAAAGCATTAGCCATCAGGATGAACAGGTACGGTGATAACGGATCGCCTTGTTTGAGGCCTCTGGTAGGATGGAAGAACGGTAGAAATTCTCCATTTAATTTGACACTATAAGACACCGTAGAGATACATTGGAATATCCAGCGAACCCATTTAGCATGAAAACCAAGCTTTAGGAGATAATCTCGGAGAAAATCCCATTCAACCCGGTCATAAGCCTTCGCATGTCTAGTTTCAGCACTGCATGAAAGTTCTTTGTACGTTTTCGGATTCTAATATGATGTAAGACTTCATGAACCACAATGATATTATCCTGGATTTGGCGACCACCAACAAAAGCGGTTTGTTCTGGTGCTATCAACTATGGCAGCCAAGGTTTAAGACGGTTTGCAAGAATCTTGGAAATAATCTTATAAATAAAGTTGTAGAGGCTAATAGGACGAAACTGATCTAATCGTTCTGGGTGAGGGATCTTAGGAATCAGGGAAATAGCAGTGCAGTGGGTGAGGGATCTTAGGAATCAGGGAAATAGCAGTGCGGTCATATTTCGGTAATAAAATCCCTGTATGAAAGAATTGTTTCACAGCTAATGTTATGTCTTCTTGCAGGATATCCCAATGGGCTCGATAAAATTGACCATTCAAGCCATCTGGACCGGGAGCTTTTGTTTCTCCTAATTGGAATACTGCAAAAGATGGACCTCCTCACAAAAATCGTAGCTGTTAAATGTTCATTCATCTCCTCTGTCAAATCTGATTGTAAAGATTTAATGTTGGGCCATAGTCTCTATATCCTGTAGATGAATATAACTGCTGAAAATAATTGAAAGTCATCTCTTTAAGAGCAGTAGGGTCACAAATCCAGTTTTGCTGATCATCCTGAAGCATTATGATCTTGTTTTGTTGTCGTCGTTGAACCGTAGTGGCATGAAAAAATTTGGTGTTCCTGTCCTCCCATTTAAGCCAATTAACCCGGGATCGCATTGCCCAAAATTTTTCTTCCTACTGCCATAAGTTATGTATTTTTGCTTTCAGGTCTGATATCACATCAGTAGTTGAGTGAAGATGTGGCTGATTGGTGAGAGACTGAAGCTGATTCTTGAGGTGAGAAAGTTGAGTTTGTGCATTCCTAAATTTGGAGCGACTCCATTTGGATAATGCAATAGAAACAGAGAGTAGTTTTTGAGGAAGTGTCACCCTCTCCAAGCTGAGAAGAGGTCCAGGATTCGGCAATAATGGAACGGCACTCGGTATCCTGGAGCCAAAAAGCTTCAAAATAGAAGGATTTTCGCCGTTTACAGCTAGGAAGTGCTTCAATAGACAAGAGAAGAGGGCTGTGACCAGAGCCGAGGGCTGGAAGGGCAAGCACTTCGGCAAGAGGGTAAGCCAATCTCCAATCCTTTGTGCAAAGCATTCTGTCTAATCTTGCCTTTACCATATCATCACCATGTCTGTTATTAGACCATGTAAAGGCACATCCTTTGCTGCCGAGGTCCATAAGATAACAGTCATTCATAAGATCATGAAAAGAAAACATTCTATAAGACTCGGCAGGACACTTCCCTACTTTCTCCCAAGGATATAAAACTTCATTATAATCCCCTGTGCATAACCAAGGAAGCGAGTTGAAATTACTGATGCGTCTTAAAACTGTCCACAGGTGTTGTCGAAGAGGATAGCGAGCAGGAGCATGTAAGCAAGTCAGACGCATAGTAATGCCAGAATCCAGATCAGTACAGATGGAGTCTAGCATATCAAATGACTGGTAAGTAATTTTCAAAGAAACCTTGTCCTCTTCCTTTTGCATGTCATCATCGGCCTCACAATTTTGCTGAATTCACTTGTTTTCAATTGTGTCGCTTTCTCGGCTGATACTTTCTTCTTGTTTCGAGTGTTCGGTATCCTCATTCTTGGGTCTTCCGCTGAGCCTTCCTCTCACTTTGTTAGTTTTTCGTCCTCTTGAAATGGACCACCTCACCGCCGCAGATGATGCTCGTCCGGCGCCTTTATGCGCCGCATGGGTCGCTTATGGTCCGAACAGCCAATTGAGATATGTGATGAGGAGGTACCTAGTGACAAAATTGAGGAATGTCAGCTAACTCTAGTGGGTAAGCTTCTCAACAACCCCACAGTTAATTTTCAGGCTTTTCAAACTACTATGAAAAAGGCTTGGCGCATTGAATTAGTGGAATTCTCACAAGGCGATTCTGGACTATTTATTATCAAATTTAAATCTTATGATGTCAAACAGAGAGTTATAGATAACGGACCATGGTTGTTTGGTAATCATCTTCTTATCTTGAAACCTTGGATAGCCAACACGCCGCTGTCTTGTTATGACTTTAGTACCTGTGCGTTCTGGGTCCATATAGTTGGCTTGCCTTTGGAGCGTTGCACAGAGAATATCATTCGTCGGGCAGCTGGTCATATTGGAAAGGTCACTGAAGTAAACATAACAAATAAAGATGGACTACTGCTTAAAGCAATGAGGGCAAGGGTGGAATTGGACCTTCAAAGACCGCTGAAAACAGGGCTTCTCCTTAAGGTTGAAGGCAAAAATTTCTGGTTGGACTTTAGATATGAACGTTTATCTTATTACTGTTATTCCTGTGGTATACTCGGACACTATGCCACGGCCTGTAAAACCTTTCCCTGTGATGAAAATAAATTAGATGAAATCAGTTTCTTATATGGATCTTGGTTGAAAGTAGAGGCACGGGAATACAGCCCTTTCTGGCGTACCTTTTATGATACAGAGATTATCCCTGAGACCCCTCAAAATTCTTCTGCAATTATCTCTGTGCCGAACTTGGTTCATGCCGTACCTGCTACTTCAGTGCAAAAATCTGTTCATGTTGTACCTGACATTTCAATACACAAAAATAAGGGTAAACATACTTTGGAAACATCAGTCAGAGATCCTATTATCACAGCAACAAACCAAGCTACTCAGGATCTTAATACTCTGAATCAACAACTCATATTGGCAAACCAGCTGTTGCTAGTTCTTCTCAAGTGAAAAAGAAGCTTAAACACTCACATCTTAATGCACGATCCAGGCCTCTCAAGAAGGTAAAACGAGCTCTACATCATGAAGTTCGACATCAATTACAGGAGCAGTTTGATGAATCCGCTTTACAGGACACTCCTATCTTTGAGGCAGACACGTCTGCATGTTGGGCCCTGGTGGCTGGCCCTAAAAAGCCACTAGGTGAACAATGAGACTTATAAGTTGGAACTGTCAAGGGTTGGGCAATCTCCTTACCGAGCTTGAAAAATTCTCAACCCACGCCCAAGCGTGTTAACATAATGGTAAAGAAATCGCGCAATCTTCTAGAGTGTATAGCCTCTTATCATTTTGTGGATTTGCTACCTCAAGCAGAAAGACTGGACTTTTAGCATATCAATAGGGCTACAATGACAAAAAAAAAAAAAAGTAGGGCAAAAAAAGGAAAATTGAAAAATCAAACTAAACTAAACCAAATTTTTGGTTCGAGTCATATTCGGTTTAGGTCGCGATTCATTTCGATTTGGATTCCCTGAAAATCCGAACTAAACCAAACCGTCGACATCCCGAATTATAATGACAGACTCATACACCTAGTGTTGGATTGAGTTGATATGCTCAAACGAAACCTTCCGTAACTAGTGTACTCCCTTGGTGGCGACACCAAGAATGAGTAATTGTGCTTCCTAACTTTTTTATATTATTAAAAATAAAATCGCAAAAATCGTGACCGGTGCAGCGAGGCCAGGTCGGACCAATCCTCGAGCCGTGGGTCCATCTAATGCGCAAGTCAATCCTGGCTTGAATTCCCGCGTGGGGAAACGAAAATACTTCTCCCCTACTCTTTGTTTTTTTTGGTCTAACATAAAATTTCATTCACTCAGAAGAGCAAGGAACACATGATTCAAGGCATAACACATGGCGACCCCGATCGGTGGATACTTTTGTGCTAATATAACCTCACAGAACATATATCCATACGTATATACTTGTCTTATCAGACTTCATGCTGCGCAATGCACTAGTAGAGCGGAGGATCGATACAGCAAGCGCCAATCTGCAGAACCGAATGAAGACCGGGGGTTTTCCCCCCCTTTTTTTTTGGGACATTTCCTTGTGATTAAAAGCTTCATCGATCACCTCACACCATATACAAAGTGGGAAACGATGGCGAACAGAGCCTGTCTATCTTGCTCTATTTCTGTCTTTACATACACTGACTTCTTAAGTTCGCAAGGGCTTCCATTCGTCTGGAATGTTGTGGTTAAGATACTTGTGGTTAAAAAAAAGTTAGGCTTTTGCTTTAGGTTTTCTATATTTTGAAATTAGTGTTTTACCCAAAACCGTAATTCATAAGGAAAGGTTCTTGTTAATGAATGTCTTGGGGCATTGTTAAGCATGCTTAAGGAGGAAATTTTTTATTTCCAGAGTATTGATTACACATAAAATAAGAAAAAACAATGTATGAGAAAATTGTATTATCTTTATTATTGAGTTACTTAACAAGTGTCCTAGGGGCACTATTCAACAAAATCCTGAGAAAAAGATTCCACAATGCCTCACATGCAAGCCGATCTTTACGTATGAAGCACATAATCTATACGTCAACTGGATGTAGGAATAAAGGCATTTAAACAGAGGTAGCAAGATAGAAGAAAATGAGGGAGCGCCAGGATTTAAAATCGTAACATGCGTTGTGATACCAATTTTTATGACCCATTTTTGTCCAAAAGCTTACACTGGAAGCAAGCAAGTTCATAATGTGTGTATTGCATATTGATCTTTAAAGACGCTCTGTTTAATACCGAAAAAATATACTTCCGAGATATGTCTGTCTTAAAGATCTTAAGTTGGTCATCTCTTACGTATATGAAATCCAAATGCCTGATTGTTTTTTGTGAATGAATTTGCAGGCTGCCCAGGCAATCTGCAAGCTTGGTGAAGTACTGGGTGAATCCCTGTCTCCTAGTCATCAAGTTTTGCGCATATCTCTTATGGAAGAACTTCCAGGTCGATTATGGGAGGTAGGAAATGTCTTGGACTTTTCTACAGGAGAGGCGATGTATAGTTTGTCTTCTAAAGTACTAACGCAATGGCATGAAACTAGAATAGTAGGAATAAAGGCTGAATTATGTCACATACTATACAGTTAAACTTCTTTGCCTTCTTATGACAAAAGATGATAATAATAATAATAATAATAATAATAATAATAATAATAATAATAATGATGATAATAATAATAATAATAGTAATAATAATAATAATAATAATAATAATAATAATAATAATAATAATAATAATAATAAAACAACTTCCTTGCCTTCTCAGATGTTAATCCGTCAATTCCTTCGTACAACACTGTAGGGGAAGGAGGCTCTCTTGTTTGCCTTGGGTGCTCTTTCAAAGTCTTGCCATCAAGCCATCTCCAAGGAAGATCCCAACGCTGCTGGTTCTATTCTGGATTTGCTATCCTCTGCATGCACAAAAAAGGGCAAGAAATACCGGGAAGCAGTACTTTTCAGCCTTGATCAGGTAATTCCAGATTATTGTGTGTTCGCGTATGCAATTGTCTTCAATTAGAAAATGTTGGGCTTTTACGAGCTCTCACGTCAAGAAACTTTCCAGCCGTACATTGTTCGGAAAGTGCTGTTTCAGGTTGATTTCATTTTTTTAATTCCCAACTAAAATCTGCCCCCGATCATCCCCCTTCCTCTCTAATGAAGATCTTGAATTTTTCATGGTTTTTCAGATTATAAAAGCATTTGGCAATCATGAGTTCTTCAACATGGTTTTTCCAAAATTGTTTGACATGTGCAGTTTAGGCACTTCTGATAAATCTGGACAAGCACATTCAGCAAATGATTCTGCTTATTCAGGTTCATCCATATTTCTAGCTTGTCACTGTCCAGCTTTCAGGATTTTGAGTTGTCCTGCATTGCAACCTTTGAATTCCGTATCATAACTTTCTCTCGTTGTTAAACTGTGCATTTTACATGGCATGGTTGATATGTGCAGACTATGATGGAAAAGAAGATTTTTCTGTTCCACTAGAAAAAGTACCGGACTGTATCCCATCATGTATCCATGTGGCATATATTGATGATATTCTTGAAAAGAAAAATAACTTGGAGCACCTCTGCATTGCCTCTCTCTCACCTGAGTTGTCATGGACTGGTACCTAAATAACCAAATTTTTCTTAGGTAAATGCAGCATGGAAAGTGTTTCTATTAACCGTTTCATCATGCAGTCAAATATCGGCTTTTCTATCAATTAAGGGACTCTGCTCAAGGATTCATGACATTTTGCTTGATTCTCAGCAAGCTTCTCAACATGCAAATGCAGCATCTTTGTTTCATGACATAATTAGTATCCACTTTCTAACAATATTACTGAGGAACAGGGTAACTAAGGGATGATATCTCTAACTTTGGTTAAGGAAAATAGCTTTCCTTTATTATGACGGACATGTTGCACTTACCTGCTTAGAATCAGTTGTCATTCTGTTCTCCAAATTCCTTATCTGGATTCCGATCATCTGTTTTTCCTACGCAAGTTTAAGCTGTTTTCTTCGATGTTACCCAAAGTGGCAGATTGCATAGCCACAGTTAAGATAGCACAGGTATGACTTCACTCTCCCCTTTGTGGTGGAAATCGCCTTTGCCTTCATCTTCGTCAAAACAATCTGATCTTGTGTGGCTTTCACCTAGATGTAGGATTGTAGCATTATTAAGTCCCATGCATATATAGGTGACATTACTCCAGTAAATAAGAGTTTCATTAAGTTATCCATCAAGAGTTCTGGAGTCTAAATAGCATACAGCGCCTTCGCATTGTGAAGAAGCAGAATTTTTCCTTGTCTTCAATTTTTCAAGTTTCAATGGTTCTTCTGATGTGGGCTCTGTAGTAATCAGACTGCTGCGTTCAGCTGATGTTTTTCTTGGATTTAATTCCATTCTGACTCAAGGCACTAGAGGCATTACGTTTTACTTGGCTTACATTTTTTATGATGATTCCTCACTAAGTAGATCAGCCAAACCAGAGAGATCAGTTGATAGCATCCCAAGGATATTTATATATTGATCAACATAGCCATTTCTTTTATGTGCAAGCAAGAGTAAGTTAATATTTTGCAGGGATTATAGTTGACATGGAAAGTGGACCACTTAAGAGTTCTCGATCGTCTAAGATCATTCTTGCAGATGCATTTTAGATGTTCATCTTGCACTGTGGACCAATAATCTATTTCAAATTTAGGTTCATGTCAGTGCTTCAGAGTGCCTTTTGGGGATGATCACCCTTTGTAGGGAGCTTCCTTCAACGTTCTGGACAGATGCAGGTTTGAAGGGTTTGCTGGTTCATCTACGTGAGGTGGAAAAAAATGAACAAGCCAAGTCCTTGCTTAAGAGATGCATCCATTTACTAGAGACTTATTAGAGGAAAAATGTGAAGGCAAGTTGATTTCGAAGAAAGGTGAGTAGAGAGTTGTAGCCACTGCAGGTGAAGTATGATAAATAGGTAAAATCAGTAAAAAGCTGAAGTGAGGAAGTAAATATAAAATGGGTAATGATCGATCTTGACTGTTTGGTGAATCAAGGCTAACACCGCCTTAGCAACCTTTTGGATAAACTAAAATGTTCGACCAAAGGAAGAAGCAAGAATTAAGCAAGCAAAAGAAGAGCTTAGCTAGACATGTTTTAGGGAGTACACACGTTGGCCCTGCATATCTCAAGCGCGGACAGATTTAAATAGATATTGCACAGGCTTGATATCTTTCATTTAATGAGCCGACTACTTTGTTCTTTTTCACTCTCATTCAGCTCTGTACGTTCATATTAGCAAACACCAAATAATTCTGAACTAACCAGTCCGATCTTCAGTGCATAAGATGATCTTCTTTTTCTTTTCTTTTTTTCTGTTTGAACACGAGCATGCTATTGTTTTTGTTTTTTTCATTGTTTTGGTTATTTAGTTAGAATGAATTCTCGGGAGCCAGAATCCTGATCCATCTAACGATTGGTGATCCGATGCAGCCTGTTACGCCTCACTAGTAAATTCACCAGGAATGGAGGGACATTTCTATGGTCACGTTCCTGAAGCCTCAACATAGACAGAGACGCGGTGCAGACGACTTGTTCATGAACAAAGATTTATTGCTTAGTTGCAAAACACCAACACAAGCGATCATCCATTTTCCTGCTTTGACAGGAGAATCTGGTGGGGACAGAACTGCTGCTTTCACGCGCAAGTACACAGCCTGAAGGGACTGATGAATTTACATAAATTAACGCTTGTCTACTGTGCACTTGGGATAGTCTGGGGTTTCTTAATTGGGTCTTTCTTACATTATAAAACTTTAGTTTAGACTGGGAGAAATTTGATGGCAAAAAGTAACGCTCTCGGTGTATGATCTTTCCCATGGACTGTCTACCATCTTAACTAAGAGATTAATTTCGGTATGATGTCGTGAAATATATTCTGACATCTAAACAAACCATGTCAGGTTCCTTCATTGTAGGGTGATTCTTTCATCTTTCTTTGCTTGAGAAGATCTTTACCTCGATCCTTCCTTTCTACTTTTGAAGATACGCTTTTCTTCGCTGCTCAAGCACCTATTCTCAAAAACATGATCATTTGACGTGTTTAGTGTTATTGCATTAAGTAAGATTTGTCAAAAATTTTGAGGAAGTTCGACTCCTAGGTGAACATCTGCTGGTAAAATAATCTGATTTTTTTAAAATTGCGAGTGTTCTAAGAAAAAGGATCCAAAAGTCCTAAGCTTCTTATTCTAATGTATTAGACATTAGCAATTCAAACCCAATCAAGGTGATGATGTGAATAGCAAAGCATTTGTTTCTTTAACGTTATAATTTGTTGGGGCTTCAAAGCTTGCTTGGCTAATTCAAATGCGCTTGGATTTTGGCTTGCTAACTCAGGTTATAGCTCTGACCAAAAAAATAAAATAAAAAACAGATTATAGCAGTAAGAGTGATAAAAGAAGACAAGAAATCCAAAGTTTGACCCTCAAAAATCACAACTTGACATGGAGAAGAGATTTAGTGGGACATGACTCTGGGATGGACACCATTTCTAGTACCAGTTCCACAACAGGTGCCTAGAAAACTCTAGACACTGTCCAATAAAGTAGAGACAAAAAGCATAACTTAGACATTTTAGAATTGGCTCCAGCCTACAACATATCTGGCTTGTATTCGGACTGAAAAGGAGTTGCTTCTTTTGGTTAGAAAGAGACAGATAGAAACAATGCACAAAACACAGATTTAGGATGAGTATATTCTAGTTTAAAATGCGTTAACACTTCAAGATTACACGACATAGATTTTGAGCTTCAAGTGCTTGCAAAAGTTATATAGCCAGATCATAAACATATTGATATTCCCATAAAGTTTCCAGCAAGTAAACTTTGTAATGATTAGTTGGAAGTCTTTATCCACTATATGTGGGTATTCAGCCAACTTGAAGCTCCATGGCTTAACATGTAAGACAATTCACATAACTAAAAACGTAGACCCTAGGTGGTTCAGGTAAAGGGATGTTTCTGCTTGTGTTTTGTCTAGGGGTTGATTTACCAAAAAAGACCCAAAAAGAGAGAGAGAGAGAGAGAGAGAGAGAGAGAGATGCTGACCAGTTGTAACTATAAATATAAAGCCATAGAAAGTTCAAAGTATCCAGAGTCTAAACTCTTCAAGGCAGAGTTGGCAGGGAATTCCAAGTAACTCTTAACAGACCAAAACTGAATGAATGGAAGTACACAATAGAGAAGAACCAATATCTAAACCATAGCAAGTTTTTAACCGTGTTACCGCAAGATCAAATCTGCAAAAGGATGCCACAGCCCCTCCCATAGAATGCCCCATCACCATGATGTTGATGTCTCCATATAAATCCTTGGCTCTTTTAACAAAATCCAAAGTGCGAGGTTGAATTGTTGTATCGTGATAAGCATAATAAATCCATGATGAACCTAAGCAAAGAAAATAGAATAAGAATGAAATTCATTCCAAATAAGAAGTATCCACAACTTGCAAGAAGAGGCTTATCATCTCTAGAACTCACCATAGCACCACACATGCCAGGTAGTTTATGTTGAGCCATTTCCAATAGAGATCTTCAACCCAATTCTATATCCTGTAGACATAAACAAAAGTAATCACTTACTGAAAAGCTCAAACAATTTTTCCAAGAACAAAATTAGTGAAGTATGTGATCTCCTCATGACAAAATATAAAACTACAAGCACATAACATTCGTGTCTCGATGGAATGATTCACTGTTTTCCCTTCTTATGGACAGCAGACCCATGTATTTTGTGAACGCATTCACTGGAGGCTACTCTTCTTAGCTTAAATTTTCATGAAATCCTTCACATGTCAAATGTAAGAAGAATAATTGCTAAAGTTAACATGCATACCTTTGTTCTCGAGTACCTTTGAAAGCTGTAACTGCGGCATTAAGGTCCTGGGCACCATAATATAAGCCTATATGTAACATATATTGATTAGAAATAAAGACAATAAATTATATGAAATTCAAACATAGAGGCATCGCAAGCATCGCAAATTGGTCCCCACTGCAACACAAATTATACACGTGTAAGCAGTGCTGGATGTCAACTATCAGTTCAATGACTTCAAACCCCTAATTTCATATCCAAAGGCATTAATAACCAGTCATAAGCTAATAAGAGAAGGCAACATATGCCCACAAAATCTCATCTCAAGAATTGGCCATTTAGTACAGAGGACCCATTCTTTATGCAACCTTAGCAACAATGTCATATTAAAACGTAGTCAAATTACCTTTTCTTTCCATCACAACTAGGACACATCCAACTAAAAAGTTATGTCAAATCTGACATGTAAACTTGCCAAATATAAAGCTCTGCATCTAATTACAATGTTATTGTATTGAAATGGTGAAACCTGAAGGGTAATAACAACAAGCTCTAGGTAAATGTGAAAATCTTTATAATGAACACTTACAGCAGATGCATACTCCACCACCATCGTCGCAAGAGTGTGATTGTAAATAGTTGTATGAGCCTTGGACCTCACTCTAAGTTCTGCATTTACCAGTGAGATAAATTTAGATTGAAAATGCAGTCCCAAGCTCATTCAATTACAAGCAAAGAAGCAAGGCTGTTACGTGTCTAGAAAACTATTTCGACAATCAAGTGGGAGGAACACTTCAAGGAAACATCAACTCAAAACAATATTTCAGTAAATTTCTACCCTTCCTCCTTCGTGAACTTCAAGAACCATATATCAATGCGATGAAAGGCGAATAAGTAAATAACGTAAGGCTCCTCTTTCCCATAAAGCTACTCTGCTGTAACCTACAAGCTACAGTCCATTACTCAACAGGAGAAAAGTTGAATAGCCAATAGTTGATCACTGTGCGATACTCGACAAATTTTATCCATAGAGTAGAAACAGCAAGATGAAATATGTATTGAACAAATATAAGGAAATTCAATCGATCTGACCATATTCCAGTGGTAGCATTGATCCAGACTTGGTAATCCAAGAGCTTTACAAATCCAACCAAATACAACATGATGCTCAGTCAGTCACATGCTTTGAAAACATCCAAATCTACACCAGAGGGATCATTCAACTATAGTTTGCCCCCATTCAATCAGGCACTACAGCTCCATAACACGGTCAACGATTCCCCCCAACCCCGAAATGCCTAATCAGCCAAATCCACTACACAAATCTCACTTCCCCAGGCTCAAAACTGACATACTCGATACTAGAGCCTATCTATACGAACCTATCGCAATCTAGACTCCCAATCCGAATCAAGTCAAAGGATCACAACCATAACTGATTACATGAACACGAGTTGCAAATGAAGCATTATCAAAACCACCATCACCCTCAACCATGATCAGTTCCGCTCCACATTATTCTGCAAGAGGGACGGATCGAACAACGTCGTCAAAAGAAGGAAGGAAAAAGAAAACGATATCGCGTGACAAAAGAAATTCCAATCTCCGCAACCTTTTCATATACGCAAAACGATCGCGCGCGATCAAATGGCGCGATCGCCCGGCGAGATGGAGAGGTCAATTGCGGTCTTCGTCCGCATTGCTCGAATTCAAACCTCGAATCCACGGTCTTCGCAGCGTTCGTGGACTCTTGTAGCGATTTTCGCGACGGATGGCAATCGAAAGCTCGCGACTTGTCGGGGTTTTGCGTTCGGGTGTTTTTGGGTGGGGAACGGAAGAAGGGGGACGATGGATTTGCATTACTGATTTGCCCTCGGGCGCTCGCTCTGTTGGCGGGTGTACTCGGTGTCACGCCCGGTGATTTCGTCGTTTCCATGAGGGCAATGAAGGAAGTTTAGCTAAAATGGGGCGTGCTCCTAGATAAATTTCCGCTCCATGTCTCTCCTCTTTGGCGCTCCCTTTGATGTCTTACAAATGAGCACTTTGACTCGGCCGGGTTCAATTAGGGCGTGCATAGAAACGTTCCAAAAAAGCGTTTCTGGAACACTTCTGTACTTTTTTTATTCTCGGAAACAAAAAAAAAAAAAAACGCGTTTGGTTACGTTTCTTTCTTTTTTTGTTTTTTTGTTCTCGGAACAAAATTGGAGCAAAAAAAAAGAAACACAAAAAAGTTGTTTCTGGAGAAAAGAAACACTTCTTCAAAGCCAAAAAAGAACAAAAATGAAAAGAACAAAAAACAAAACCGGAACAAAATTGGAGCAAAAAGAACACATCGGCTGAAGCTTCTCCTTCGTGCGTGCTCTCGGCTGAAGCTTCGTTCATTCGTGCTCTCCCTTTTCCGGCATCTCTCCCTTCTCTCCGGCGGCTCCCACTCGGGCCGACACTCCGGCGACTCCTCACTCCGGTGACTCACCGGTGAAGCTCCGAATCCGTACGTTTACGGTGCTCCATCTTCTCCGGTCGACGATGGGCTTCGGCAAGGCAAATCTGGGACGCTCGCTTGAGGCTGCCGACGGTAGATGCAGGATGGCTCGCTCGAGCCTCAAGCGACGTTGCTCGCCCGGATCTGCGGCAGATCTGGGACGCCTGCTCGCTCGAGCTGCTCGAGCGAGCTCTCTCCAGCTCGAGCGAGCTGCCGCTCGAGCCGGCTGGCGCTGCTCCGCCAACGGCTCGAGCGAGCAGCTCGCCCGGCTCGGCGGCTCACGCGGAACTCGAGCGAGCTGCTCGAGCGGCGGCGCGGCTCTGCCCGGCTCGAGCACCGGCTTGAGCGAGCTGCTTTGGAGTTGCGGCTCGAGCGGCGGCTCGGCTCCCCTTCCGATAAAATCAGCTGAAGTTAAGAAGGAAGCGGATCGAGTAAACATTGCACCAAAAGTAGATGTACACCTCGGTGATTTGAAGCTCGAATCAGGGGCCGAGTTGAGAATTTTGTATCCTTTGATTCTCAATTTTGCTGTCGGTGGGGGAGCTCGAGCTTAATGGCCTTGCTCATCCCAAGTGGATAAAACCCAAAGGCATCCTGACATTTGAAAATGGGGATGTGAATCTTGTTGCAACTCAGGTGCACCATTTGTTTTCACTATTTCCTATTTTGATGCTGCATTCACTCTGCTTTATCATCTGTATCCTCACGCCTGATTTTTGTTGGAAACTCCATCCAGGTGAGGCTGAAGAAAGAGCATTTAAACATAGCCAAGTTTGAGCCTGAGCATGGACTAGATCCAATGCTAGACTTGGCTTTGGTTGGATCAGAGTGGCAATTTAGGATCCTAAGTCGAGCAAGTAATTGGCAGGATAATTTGATTGTGACCACCCGCTCTGTGGAGCAGGATGGCCTCTCACCTACTGAGGCAGTTATTAATAACATTTACGGCTCTGATTACTTACTTAGTAGTACTCTTTTGAATGATTGGTAAGCCAGTCAAGGCAAGAGATTATGTGCCATACAAAAATTGCCTCAACTTTAAGTAAGTGCATGCACCAAACGAGTTTGTTTTGTTTCCATTGTCGCCATCCACCACATAATCCATTTGCTCATATCGGAATGATGGGATCAAGTTTTTTTACTCTTCTCCTTGTTTGTGACGGCATATGTGGTGGTGACTTGGGAATTGGTTTTCTTGATTGCATGTTGTTCCTGCAGGCAGCTAGAGTCTTCGAGAGTCAATTGGCAGAGTCTATCTTGGAAGGTGATGGTCAGGTCGCATTTAAAAAGCTTGCAACTGCGACTCTTGAAACACTAATGCCAAGAATAGAGGGAAAGGGAGCGTTTGGCCAGGCTAGGTGGAGAATGGTCTATGCACCACAGATCCTGAGTCTGCTCTCTCTTGATCCTACAGTTGATCCTTTCAAATCTCTAGCCCATAATCCTGCATCAGGTGCAGAAGTTGAAGTTCAGCTTGGTAGACACCTTCAGGTTTGCAACTCTTTACCCTTAGCTCATGTTTCCATTTTTCCTCAGTTCTATGTTTCGACATTGAGTCACACTTCCAGTCATGGATGTTAATTAGTACGCTCCATGGCCAAAGCCAGCAAGTATCGTAGTATCTCTTGTGCAATGTTCCCATTAATTCCTGCCTATGTATGCTAGTGGTCCCAAAATACCTAGCATCAATGAAGCAGCTGATTCTCTAGAGGAAAAGGAAAAACAAAATGATGAAATTGCAAAAAACAATTGTCACGTTTCGCTAATGTGCCAGATGAATATTGTAGCTTAAACTGTTCTATTGCTTGTGTTGCATTTTACTAGTAACAACTAGAATAGAGATGGGAGCTTGTGGACACTGGTTCTTCAGATTTCATGAGGTAGAATTAGGCCTCTTGTTGATTGTTGAGAACCATATTTTCTTCAAAAACACTATTAATCACATTAATATATTTGACATCTCAATGCACAACGTCTTCCTGGTTTTCTTTTCTCTAGGCCTCTGTCGCAAGGCAGTTGAAGGATCCAGAGAAGGCGATGCAATGGACCTTGATTTACCAGCTCACCAGCCGCCTGCGGGTGCTTCTGCAATCTGCTCCTACCCAATGTCTGCTCTTCGAATATTCTGCCACCTCCCAGGATTAGATCGTCATGCGTCTGCGGACTCAACCCAGAGGTGGTTAAGCTTCTTGCCGGTGATGTGCACTTTTACGGTTCTTTGCCCCTTGGATTGGGGATTGTGATATTAGGTGCTGTAAATATGTTTAGTCATTCTTTTGCTCGGAAATCATTGAGCCCACATGTTCTTCTTTTTGCCTTGTAATGTACAGTAGCAGAATGCTGGCGACCCGTTACATAACTTTGTCATTCATTATCAAATTCTAATCGAAGAAAGGGGAAAGATCAAATTGATTCCCCGTTGAGTGCTTTCGCACTCAAATTAGTTAAGTTGTGCAGGATTTTTCGCATGAAGTCTTATTTGTGTGGCTGAATCCAACTTAAATTCGGATTTCGTCGCTCAGTTTAACAGCACCGGGAGGATTCATGCGTGTGGAATGATGCAAACCATTTCACGGATCAGAGAAAGTGATGAACCAAGTGATCATAGGAAGAAGAATCAATTACCACTTGCTGTATGATCAAGCTGTTGCTTTTGCCTCAATAACAAGTTATGCCGCAGTCACCGGAAAATCAAATCAGGTCAGCCCGTCGGTTATCATTCGGCTCGAGCACAGGACCCTGAGGCCGGGTCCAATTTGATGCCCAGGGCTGCTAATAGGGGGGTATAATTTTTATGCATAAATGGGTTGGGCTTCACAACAAGATAACTCTGTCCATGCCCGCCAAAGAGTGCCCTTTGGGCCCATATGACTCAGGCCGACCTGAGAGGCCATGGACCTCGAGGCCCATTATCATGTCTATGGGCCTACTCGGGTATGGGCTACATGAAACGCCCGGCCCAATGTCACTCAAGGCGGGCTGGGACTGTAGTTGGGCCCTAAAAACCACGCCCAAGGTTACTCATCGGGTCGACCGAGATGGTCACTTAATGGGTTATTCACGACCAAACCTTCAGGCACAATGGGCTACTTAGGCCGGGATAGGCCCGGCCCTTAACGGATGGGCACTAGTCCAAGCCTATACCCATTTTAGTAGTTTAATGAGAATGAGAAATCAATATCAAGTTTATATGCTTTAAAACTATAAAATAAAAAAGTACTTGAAAAAATTAAATTGATAAGCATTTAATGAGAATGAGAAATCAATATCAAGTTTATATGCTTTAAAACTAAAAAATAAAAAGTACTTGAAAAATTTGATACAAACTTTACTTACAAAATTTTCTACGAAATATGCCATATGATCATGTCCAAAATGTTTGTCTTCACTAACCATGAACAAAATAAAATTAATGAGCATTTCATAAGAATGAGAATTCAATATCAAGTTTAAACTTTATTAAAGAAAATGTTTTTTTTTTAAATTTAAAACAGAAATTTTTTTTTTCGTTTACCAAACGTTTTTCTGTTCTTTTTCTATTCTAGGAACAGAAATTGATCAGTAGTTACCAAACGTGTTTCGTCTATTTTTATTCCAAGAACAGTTTTTTTTTACACTTACCAAACGCGTTCTTTTGTTCAAAAATGTTCCCCGGAATAGAAACACTTTTTTTTTTATTTCTGCGTTCCCTCGGAACAAAAAAGAATGTGTGTTTCCATGCGCGCCCTTAGTGGGTCCCAAACTAGAATTACGAAAAAAAAACACACGAAAATTAGAGTGAATATTACTTATATTCTTAGGCATATAAAGATGCGGATTACTCTATTATCATCGCAATCTTATCGAGATAAATTTTTGCACTTCCAAACTCAAATCTATCTTATAACTTGAATTATTCAACACTTTTCTTTTGTCAATATTATTCAAACTTGAAAAGAATGCAATTTGACATGTCTGACAAGAAACCATAGCTTAATTGTGGACCATGGAACCATATAATTCGAGAATGCGGCTTATCATGACGTATCGACTCTTGAACATTTTTTGAAACTTTATGGAAGTGGATTTGATAATTTTTTTATTTTTTTAGATCAACATATATACAATAATTTGAGTTGAGAGGTTTTATCTAAAATTTACAAAATATTAATGGCGCAAATACAATCAGACTCATCACCATATTATAAAATGATGCCATCATCATCTCATAATTGCTCAATGATAAATGAGTTGTACAATTATAGGGATTGAAAACTTTACTTTATGTGTAAAAGATTATTAGATAAAAGAAAAAGATCCATAATCTTTGAGAACAAAAGTCACTGGACTTTTTTAAGGGGCTATGTTGAAAGTAAAAAGAGCTGTAACCTCACGCAAAAAAAGTCACATAATTTTTTAAAATATCAAAAAGAGTGAATGATTTTTATTTTTAAATCGCAATTAGCTCACACAAACAATATAATAATGAACCCCACCCCAATGCGCGTTATACGTGATGTTTGGTGGCTCTCACGGATTTATATCCATAATCATGTTTATAAAATCACAGAAAAATAATACAAAAAAAAAAAAAAAAAGTGGAAGTTAAAGAATAAGTGAAATTCAAGAGAAATTATTGGGAAGAGTAAATTAATCAATTTTATAGAACCAATCTTCACATCTCTTCCTTTATTGGTAACATATACGCATCAATCCCTCATTCGCCTTAAGTCAAATTTTATAAGCACAAAAAATATTTATAGATCACTCCATTTTTTATTAGGCTCATACACCGCTCATTCACTTTGAAAGTGTAAAAAAACCAAAATTGAATGTGAAAAAGTCGCAGTCGCAGTCCAACCCCAAGCATGACGACCCAATGGTGAAGGGATCATGCCATCTTCCATTAATTCACAAATTGAAATCATGTCATGAGTGAGCTTTTCACTAGTTAGTATTTTAGGCATTCACAAGGTTCTATGGAAAGAATTTTAAGCTTTTGGCATATTAGTTACAATGATAGGCTCGCACAATTGACGATAGATTGAGTGGTTATGGCTCAAATGAGATTTTCTAGGGAAAAGTGTCAAAAAAGTCCTAAACCTTTTGGCTTTATGCCAATTTAGTACTAAACCTTTTTACATTGTGCCAATTCAATTCTTTCCAGCCAATTTTGGCCGGATTTTGCTGACTGGACGCCGGCTGGCTGACGTGGCCTGATCGGCGCCGACGTGTACAATTTTTAATAATATTTTAATATTTTTAAATATTTTTATTTTATTTTTCTCTTTTTATTTTTATTTTTATTTTTTATTTATTTTTATTTTTCTTTTTTCCTTCTCATCTTCTTCCTCCAGTCGGTCGCCGAGCCGGGTGACCGGCCGAGGCGACGGCCGGCGAGGTCGACCTCACCGGCCACCTCGCCGGTGGCCGTGAGGCTCGCCCTTGCCGGATCCGGCAAGGATCGAGCCTCGCACATGGCCGGCGAGGCTCGACGCCGCCAGATCCGACTTGCCACCCAGCCACGAGGGGCCTCGCGCGGGCGGGCGAGGCTCGGCCTCGCCGGATCCGGCGAGGGTCGAGCCTTGCCCATGGCCGGCGGGCGAGCCCGCCGGCTCGGTGCGAGGCCAGCCGCCTTGGAGAACCTAGGAATCACAAAACCCCCTCCCCCGACGAATTGCTGCCGTGGGAGAAACAGGCGAAAATCCGGGGCCGGAGCCACGCGACCGAAGACACCCCGAGCTCCCGTAAACCCTAGAGACGACGACGACGACGAGCGGAGGAGGGAGGAAATTTCTAGGGCGAGATTGGGATCGGAGAACGGAGCAGGGAGGAGTCTAGCCGGCCTCGCGCCGAGCTGGCGGGGCTCGCCCTCGCCGGCCATGGGCGAGGCTCGACCCTCGCCGATCCGGCGAGGGCGAGCCTCGCCACCTAGGCCGCGAGGGTAGCCTCGCGCCGGGCGGGCGAGCGAGGCTCGACCTCGCCGGATCCGGCGAGGGCGAGCCTCGCCCGCCCGGCGCGAGGCCGCCCTCGCGGGCATTGGCGAGGTGGCCGGTGAGGTCGACCTCGCCGGCCATTGCCTCGGCCGGTCGCCGAGCTCCGGCGACCGGCTGGAGAAAGAAGATGAGAAGGAAAAAAAGAAAAAGAAAAAAAGAAAAGAAAAAGAATAAAAGAAAAAGAATAAAAATAAAAATAAAAAGAGAAAGAGAAAAATAAAATAAAATTATTTAAAATTATTTAAAATTATTAAAATATTATTAAAAATTGTACACGTTAGCGCCGATCAGGCCACGCGCCCGACCGGCGCGTCCGGCAAAAAATCCGGTCAAAATTGGCCGGAAAGGACTGAATTGGCACAACGTTAAAAGGTTTAGGACTAAATCGGCACAAAGCCAAAAGGTTTAGGACTTTTTTGACACTTTTCCCAGATTTTCTATGACAAGAATGGATAACCATATTTATCATCTCTTACCTGCATTTTTTTAATTATCAAAAGTTCTCATAAGCAACTGAACATGTTCTCCAAGCATGACAGGCTTGAGGTAAAAAGATCATTTGCGAACCAAAACATACAACAAAATGATTGTGCTAATGACAGGGTAAGTAGCAACAATCGAATGCAGAATAAGAATTAGGTAACTATATTAGCAAGATATAAAATTTTGAACTTGGCACACGACTTGTGTAGATAAAGCTCACCAAAATCAAGAGCCCTTGCACGCAGACATGCTTTTGTGACTTCCTGACAAAGGTTGCAGTTAAAATTCTCATGAATTCGAAGATTTGACAATCTCCGTGATGAAAGAAAAACCAGGTTAATTTATCGACTACGCAAAAATTAAAATTATACTTCTCAAATGGAGCAAAAGGTCAACCGACAAATCTGTGTAGGTTCTGCAAGACATCAAAGAGAAGCTTAATATCCTCTCTGTTCTTGCAATTTTCAATCATTGACCACATCCATGCGTTTGGAGCCATTGTTCTTTTCGTGTTAACGGATTCAAGAATTTTATCATACAACTGACAAGAACCAAATATCTGAGAAAGAACTACACAATTTGTCAAGAAACAAATTAGATGGGGAAAAGGAAAAACCTGTGGGTTCCTCCTTTTCAGCACTTGCTTCGAAGAATACAAAGTAAGCTCGAAATTATCGAATACGAGGCTGCAGGCAATCTATTGCCATGAACCGGCCCTGTGAACTCCAACGACAATCACATCAAAAACTTTCACAGCCAAGAGAAATGCAGCTCCGTTTTGTATCAACAAACTAATTCAACCTGGAACCAACATATAAGAACATGAAGCAACTCGACTCGAAGAAACAATTCGACGTGATTAATCCTATTACAGAATCACGTCTCCAACATCAAATCCACAAAAGCAAACACGATGAACACAATAAAAATACATCTCAATTAAACAAGCACAATCCTGACAGCATAATCATTTCTCTGCTTCAACTTGACTAAACCAGGTGCACATCCCTCGAATGAGTTACTCAGAATTCTTCATCAATCATCAAACGCCAAAAAAAAAAAAAAAAAAAAATAAAAAATCAAAAATCAAATCCTTCATCGCGGAAAAGCCCCCGCTAACAAAGAACCATCGCTCCGGCATCTACAATCCACGTCGAGATCCCTCGGCAGCAATAAACAAAAAAATCCGGCGGACGAGAAGCGCGCTACCTGCGAAACCGAGGGACTGAGCAGTGGAGGAGAAGGAGGAGCTGCGATCTCGACGTGCCTGCGCCCGAATCCGAGCGCATTCCGCGACTCGGCGGTCATTTGGAGGGACGAATCCAGCCGAGCCAAGATGAACAGGAGGCTTGAGAATGCGGCAGAGCCTACGAGCTCTCGCGGCGGCGTGCATAGCTCCGGCGCGATCGAATCAACGAGCCGACGAGTTCCTCGCGCCGGAAGGTCCGTGCTGCTGCCGAGCGAGGTTTTCGGCTGCACAGGGTTTTGCGAGGAGGAAGAAGAAATGAGGTAATGTTCGCCTGCGGCGGCGTCTATGGCCACTTACGGTGTGGAATGTTCAGAAAGCTTTTGCAAACGGCACTCTCAAATGGAAATGGACAAATGTTTAGAATTGCTTCTTATTTAGCCTAAAAAAATAGATTATGGCAAGTTGAGAGAAATTTAAATTCCATTTGTGAAGCAAAGTCTTTGTAGGATTAATTGATGATATCTTGACTATTCATTTTACTAACATTATTATAATTCAACTTCACAAAAAAGACGATATTTAGCTTTCTAAGTTGATATTTTTGGGATTAATTGGCCCGTACTGATTTAATGGTTCCGAAGAGGATTTGTATGTGTATTTGGAATATCGTATAAGTTGAATTTTCTACATGATTAAGTGCAAATAATTTCATATTTGACGCCATGTGAATTTTATGGTTTATATGGTAGATGATATTGGGCAAATATAAAGAACATGTCTCATCTTTTACCCAATGACTTATTACGTACCTCTAAGTTTAAATATACAAAATACATAGTTTTACCTTTGGAGACCCTTTGCACTTCCGCATTAATTTGCCTCGCATCCTTAATTTTTCTCAAAAAAATGTCTACGCCATATCCCAAATTCTTATGTAAAAAAAAAAAAAAAAAAAAAAAAAGCACTCGAAGCCAATTGAAAATTAAACCATTCAAACGTGGAACAAAAAACTAAAATAAGTTTTCAAGAAGGGACGGTTTGATCTTTTCAATATTGGATTTTACTTAGATGCATGCGAAAATTAATTGTAAACAAGGTTCTTCATTGAACTACCCACAGTAAGGTTGGGTTGAAAGCAAAAAAAAAAAAAAAAAAAAAGTCCCACCGATAATAAGAAACGAGCTGTCGTTTTCTAGATTCGAGGGAAATACTCCCCTTTTTAACTTAAGCTGCAACTGTCTCCCCTCCACCCTCTATACACAACAGAAAAAACTCCTTCCCTTTGTCAACCACGGAAACGGACCGCTTAAGCAAATCAAAACTCCAACAGACAAAGAGGAAAAAAACCCAAAACTTCATTACAATCTGATGCATAAAGGGAGAGGGGATCAATCCTCCAATCTTAATTCCTTTCGATTGACATTCTTTTTGATGGATTTATGAGATGGGCTTAAGGCCCATCCGCTCAAGTTGGGCCCAAAAAGGCCCGGCCCACGGGAATAGGGCCCGTGGAAGGGGAGAGGTATAAAAGGGAGGAGAGAGAGAGAGAAGATAACGTTTGGCAATTCAACGTACGTCTTCTCCCGCGCGTTCTCTCTTCCTCCAAAAAGAACAGTAAGCACAAGGCCACTGTTTTCTCCCCTTCAAGGCGCCATCGGATCGAACAGGGCCAGATTTTCTTCCTCTTCAGCATTGGTGTTTAATCTGTGGCTAACAAGGTACGCTCGACTTTGTGGTGTGCTTTAGGATCGGTGATACGTGTTGTTTTCCTGGGCTTCATCTTCCGCATTGATTTAGGGGTTCGATTTAGTGTCGAATCCAGTTTTCGGGGATCAATCATTCCCAACACTTTTTCACAAAAATGGGTTGTGGGGAGTCGAAGCATGCTGTTGCCACCGGAAACACCATAACCAAAAGCAGGAGTTCAAGCGCCCATCCAGAGAAGAACAAACAAGTGGAACAAAACGTTCCTCAGATGGAAGCAATTGGGAATGGCGCGGCATTACTTGTGCGACAAGAAATCAATAATGTGGTGAGCCAGGATACAGGAACTGTAGCTAATGTTAAGGACATAACTGAACATCCCGGGCCCAAACAAGAAGAAGAGAACAAAGGAGAAGAGACAAAGGCGGAGGATGAAGACAAAGAGGATGAGAAGCATGTCGAGGAAGAGAAGGAGATCGAGCCGGAGCAAGAGTTAGGGCCAGAGATGAAACCGGTAGTAGAAGAGGAAGAGGCAGAGCCTGGGAGATTCATATCCCATGACTCACCGGATCATTACTTCTCTCCGAGAAGAGATGAGGAAGCGCTGGAAGGGAACGTGTCTGAGGGGCTCTCCTACGAGTACAACTCACCCTGGCATGAACCGGTGAAGGAGGCTGAGTACGGTAAAGTGGTTGTGGAAGAAGGAAATTGACTCCGCTCCTGATGAGGTGCTTGAATGAGTCTTGTGAGATTTAATGGCTGAGTTCTAATAATAGAGACATGTATTCAGGATCAAAAGGTCACGGTTGCAGGTTCGCAGACATATGTCTTAACGTGGATTATGTTTATGCTAATCTACACAACCCCTTTTTTTCCCTTGATTTTGATACATTTACTGTGCATTTGGACATTGACGCGAAGGCCAAGAAGTACAAACATCTCAGACTTGACTGTTTGAGCTGGTTTTCTGATCGGGATGGTTGACTCTAGAAAAAGTTTACGGAACCATGTTTCTGTGCAGGAAGTCGTGGCTGATTTAGCAAGTGGAGAAGTAGCGAAGAGCAACTGAATCGAAGAAGCAGCATTGTGAGAACAATTTCCATAACTAATCTCAAGCAGCCTTTTATGTGTTAGTTACTTAGAATAACAGTCATGTAGTTTGGTTCTAGATGCTGAAAATTGTCAGAACAGAGAACAGACTTGAGGTTGGAGCCTGGAATGCAATTTATATCATTTGATATGCGTGAATTGGGGCTGGAGAGATGATCCTAATTTCTATGTAAAAGAAACTCCCAAGGGATGCTGTCACCTTGCGGTGTTACACTCTCAGAAGACAGTTGAAATCAAAAGGATCCTTGAATCACATAAGGTGATCAAATCATAATCAAAGAGTCATGGAGGCTAGATTTAAAGTACTTAAAACAAGTACACTAGCTCAAATGCAATTTGAACATCTAGCTATATCTGAAATAATGACTACGACATTGGCACTTCATTTTAAGACATCAAGTGAATAGCGGCAGTGTATCAAAATTTTATTCTAAACTTGGAATACCTAAAACTAATGTTCTCACAATATCTGAATGCAAGTCCTTGGCGGAGAAAATTTCGTGACTGGTAGTTTGGAAAGTGGAGGGCCACATCTCCAGAACCACATCAGAAAGATCCAATTTTCATGCTTAGATATAAGGAGAACAATTTTTTTCCTAATTGTAGTCTGTGAGCTCGGAGCCTAGTATGATCACATTTTCAATGATCACTCAAAGTGGACATCTTTATTTCTGAGATGCCTAACAATGTGGGAATGTGCCTGTCCTAATTTTGATGGATTAGTTATAACAGAAGCTGAGGTTCGGTATCAATTCTTCCCCAGATAGAGGGGATTCTCAATCATCCTGACTAGATTATTGAAAAAAGATATATCTATATCAAAATCATCCACGAAATTATTGATGACCCTTACACTATGCATCAGAAGATGAAAAACACGAAACCCCACCGCTCTTTGGCTGTATATCGGAAAAAAATAGAGTTACTGAGAATTGTTGATTTTGTCACTATCAAATTACGTTGCGATATCCTATCGAAACAGGATAACCGTGTCTAGCAAATCAGCTTATAATTAATTATCCCCGGAGATTGTCTTCTCTGCCGTTTATTTCAAGGATTTCTTCAAGAAGACTTTAAGTAGGCATTACTGGAGATGGTGCTACAAAAAAAAAAAAAAAAATGAAGCAGCTGTAACAATGGAATGGTAGACCCGTCTACTTGCATATACGCTCGAAAAAAAATACAGGAAATGAAGGTTTGATCAGGATTTGATTACAAGGGTTTGTTGAGCTTTATGGGATTATATACTTGAGCAGGTATTACCGACTTCCTTTATATCGGCTTGATCGATGTAGGAATCCGTGCTTACAGAGATGATGAAGAACCGTGCATTGGGGGTAGAGATTGGCATTAAGCTTCTCCAAGCAATCAAGCGGTCAAGAATGTCCATATCGATTTTGTCAAAACATTATGCCTTTATTGAATGGTGTCTCAAGGAGTTGGTTCAGATGCTGGAGTGCAAGAAAACCAAGAGACAGAACATCATGCTAGTTTTCTTGGATGTGGAACCTTCTGAGGTTTGGTAGCAAGAAACAAGAGGTGATCCAGTGATGGAACTATTGGCGAACGGAAGGCCACTCCATGGAAGTTCGAGCACTAAAGGGAGGGGACGTATAAAGCATGCCCGACAGATCATTCAGAAATCATGCCAAAAATGGCATTGTTCACGGGGGTTTGACTTTTTCTTAGCTTAAGTATATGTTGTAAGTCCATTTTCATTCTTTCACTTGGCGAATAAGTTCAACAAGGATTCTGTCCAAACGAGGTCTTAAATTTTTCTAATTTGGTTTTGCCTGACAATCCGTTGGTCAACCCAAATTTCCAATTCCAAGTGTTCTTCTACTCCCAAGTATCAGCCTCAAAAGTGACTTAGAGAAAACATTCATCAAGATGGTTTTTAGCGAGTTGAAAAAGGGTTATTCAGTATTATCAGATTGCTTGGTTAAAGTAGATAACCGCGTGAGTGAAATCATGAGAATGATTGGCCCTTATATAGATGAAACACTGATTGCTGGTACCCATGGAGTGGGCTGTGCTAGAAAGACCACTCTTGTCATAATCAACTACAATCAACTTTCATCTGATTTTGAGGATTGTTGTTTCCTTTCTAACATTTTAGAAACTTCGAAGGTGAAGGGTGGTGAGTAATTGCAGAATTAGCTCATCTCTGACATCCTCAAAAGGAAATGGACAAATATAAGTAACCGTGATGAAGGGATTAAGATGATTAAAGATAGGCTGTGTTTCGAAAGGCTTCTTCTCATCAATGATGTCGAAATAAAGAATCAATTGAATGCATTGATGGGCAAGGGTGATTGGTTTTGTGAAGGAAGTAAGCTTATCATCTCTAGCGAAACAAATAGGTTCTCAATGTCCTGAAGTGGATTAGACCCATGAAATTAATTGCATGGATTTTGACAAATCTCTTCAATCTTTCGGCAGACATGCCTTTAGAAGAGATTGTCTTTTGGATGATTATCTTGCCCACACCAAAAATGCAGTATGCACTACTGGAGGTTCTTCTAACTCTCGAGATCGTTCTTTCTTGATTAAAGGAACAATAGTACTCCAACCCCTTAAAATAGTGAATTTGAATAAATGCATTTCGCTTAAACTCTTTTGTTTTTTAAATTTTCCATTGGGCAGGGAAAAACAAAAGTTGAAGCTCTTCGTCTCCACTTTGACCATGAGCGGCAGTACTATTTTACCTATAAGGACTTTGAGAAAAATATCTAATCTAAGGTTTCTTCAAGTTGACGATTGGAAGGAATACTTTCGTGCAGAAGAGAGGCTTCTTTGGCATGAATAGCTATCAAATGTTCTTCCAATTGATAATTTCCAGGAGAATTCAGATCTCCTTCCACAATTACGATGGCTTTCTTGGCCTAAAATTCCCCCAACATTTAAGATTACAAATTTCTCCATGAAGAATGTGGTTATTCTTGATCTATCAAAGAGTAAAATTATGCACGATTGGAAGGGGTGGAGCCATATGAAGGTATGTTATATGCTAGAAAACACTTATCATTTCGTCTTATTAGATTATAAGTAATCTTTGCATAATTTTTCTTTTTCATAGGTGATGAAAAATTTGAAAGTTATGAATCTGACCAGATGCATTTGCTTGGAGAGAACGCCCGACTTCTCTACTCATTCAAAATTAGAACGTTTGATCTTACGGGACCGTCACAAATTAGTTGAAATTGACAAGTCGATTTGTCAATTGAAAAGCTTAATTTTTTAGATGTAACATCTTGTGTGAATCTTTGAAGGTTGCCGGACAAGATGGGTAGAGATCTTGCAAGTCTCAAATACCTATATATGAGCGATTGTGAGTCGTTGGAGGGGCTTCCGAATACAATTGGAAATTTGGAATCATTGAATGAGTTGAATATAAGTGGAACGGGGATTAAGGAACTCCCTAACACGCTCTGGACATTAGAGAAGCTCAAAGTAATAGAAGGCAAAATGATGCATCATTTTCATATGGAAATCGGCAATTGCATATATAGAAATCGATCTCTAAGGATCTTGAAATTGTATGGTACGACAATACACGTGGTATCGAGGCTTCCCGAAAGTCTTACAATTCTAAAGTTGTCTACATTTTACTCAGATGAGCTGCTAGATCTCTCAAACCTACCTAATTTAAAAGAATTATGGCTGGACTTCAGGCCACCTTCTAATAAATTATGGCTGAACTTCATGGCATGTGATTCTGATTGGGAATCCGATGGGCCTGTGGAAGAGGCTCTTCCGATGCCATTGCGGACCAAGAATTTAAGCAAACTAGAATCCCTATCCCTAAGCTCTCGGTACGCGAACACCATACAAATAGATATGAGAAGTCTCCTCCCCCAACTCTGGGATCTCTCACTCTTGAGGTGCCCTAATTTGCGTTGCCTACCGAGCCTTCCCTTCACTTTATCATCCTTAGAATTGGAATCTGAATGCTTGACCACCTTACCCATGGATATAAGTAGTCTCCTTCCTTGACTCTAGTCACTTTCACTCAATTGCCCTAATCTGCATTGCCTCCCAAGCCTTCCTTGCAGTTTATTAGAGTTTCATTTGTGCGCATTCAAGTTGGGTTGTTCCATGGAGGATCTATCGAATTTGAAGACACTATCAACTCTTCGCATCATTGATTGTGATGTCTCAGAGATTTGAGGCCTTGATCGTTTGGAGAACCTACAATATTTAGGGCTTTTGCATCTTCAACAGGTGGAGATATTACCCGATCTAAGTAATCTCAATAAATTAGGGTCGCTTGTAGTATTCCATTGTGGAAATCTGGTTGAGATTCAAGGCGAACTCCCACCATCTTTGAAAAAATTGGAGATTAATCAATGTGGATCTTTACAAAAGTTGCATGATTTGTCAAGCTTGAAGAGACTGCAACAAGTTAAAATATGGGGTTTCAAGAAATTGGATGTGGAGGATCTATCGAATTTGAAGACACTATCAATTCTTTCCATCTATTACTGTGCTATCTCAGAGATTCGAGGCCTTGATCGTTTGGAGAACCTACGAGTATTGTCGCTTTTGGAACTTCAACAGGTGGAGCTATTACCCAATCTAAGTAATCTCAATAAACTACAGAATCTTCAAGTATTTGTTTGTTGTGATCTGGTTGAGATTCAAGGCGAACTCCCACCATCTTTGGAAGAATTGGTCATTTGTGAATGTGGATCTTTACAAAAGTTACCTGATTTGTCAAGCTTGAAGAGACTGCAAAAAGTTAAAATAATGAAGCAAATTGTAGCTGCCGACTTCTTTCTTCTTCATTAAGTATACTTAATTCATAAGCAAGTGTGGTCTAATAATCTAGAGTTTTCCAAAAATGGATCATATTTTAACAATTTGCAATAAGTCAGGGAAAAGATCGCATTGTCTAATGAATATCGCGTTGATGTAAATATCAAGTTGCTATAACTTTGCCCAGAACGTGTAATTTTGTCTCTGGGATATTCTATCAAACAAGTTGACTGCATGGACTAACTTGAATTAAAAACACACAAAGACAACTCTTCTCTCTACCGTATGATTCGACGAGCGACACCCCGAGAATCTTAAGCAAAAGCACACAAAATTCACTTTCTCGGAAGACAGACATGGGGAAGTGCAGTTTTCTGATTCGATCAATCTACCGGGAAGGGAGCAGGGCATCGGCGAGCGGGAGGAAGCTGAAGACGCCGTCGAGGCATGAGTGCGCCCGTGGAGGGCAAGGAAGGATTGTTGACGAAGGGCCAGCGTACAAGCTAGGCCCGGTGGCTAATGAGAGACGGCCATTTGAGGGCATGTGCAAGATCACGATGTCGAACAAAATCAAGGTGTTCTTTCGCAACACAAACACTTTTGAGTTGCTCAAGATCTGCGCTTCTCCGTGTGTATATTTTGTTTTCACCTACATTTAGAGACGATGGAGGCCACGACCGCAAAGATCTGCGCTTTCCCCGTGAGGAACGCATGACCCACGGCGGTGGCTAGGCGCCACCGCCGTCACCACCGCAATCTTGCCCGTTCGCGTGTTCTCCGTGCGTGAATATATATATATATAAGACTGTCGATGATATTAGCTCACGTATAATGACGTGGCAGTCTACGTGTTTAAGAGGAGGGAAGGGAAAAAAATCAGAAAAATCGTAAGAAACCAAACGTCCTCTTTGTCAGCCTTAAATTGTCAACCGTACCACATAAGACTGTCGATGATAATTGAATCATCACGTCACCGATTTTCATAGAAAATCAGTTAAAGGAATTATGTTTGAATTATCAAAATGTTTAAGATTAAATTGATAAAGTTGAAAATTTTAAAATTAAATTCCATACAATAAGTTAAAGATTGATTTGGTAATTTCCCAAATCACACCCTAACAGGACACGCTAACCCCACCTCGAGGAGTAGAAAGTAGGAAGGACGAATAAAAATTCTGATCGTTATCTTCAAATTACTTCAAATATTTCTCCTTTTATCGTATAGAGTTCGACTCCGAAAGATCAAATATTGTTTAATTATCCAATTCCACTCAGAAAAATTGTTCATGGATCCCAATATAATTAAAAGTGACATGAACTCAAGAGAGAATGACAAGTTGACAACAGAAGATAGGATCGAATATTACATACTTATACATTAAATAGGTTACTAGTAATTCTGCCCTAACTTGGTAGCATTCTTTGTAAATTTTTTGTGACGATGGTCAATTTTTCTAAAATCTTAAGCCTATTTATCGAAGGCAAGGTCAATAATTAAATACTCTAACGCTACCCTCATGCATAAGCTAAATATTGGTCTAAGACTAAAGTGTAGAAATATCTAATTGAAGAGGCAAATAAAGACTTGATAAGACTTGAATGCGGGAACTCTTGCTTAGGCACTGTTTAAAATCTAAGTACTCCAACACTCTTCACGCATTAGATTTCGGCTAATATACTCAATGTAGACTATAGAATTTGTGCTTATATATATATCAATGGAATACTTATAGAATTGGATATTCATACATTACTCAAGTAAGTATACAAACCATTCTGATAGAACATAAGTGGTAAACTAGAAAAGAAATGATGACTAATGATCAAGCTTTTTACCCTTTTATCAATTGATGATTGTAATTCAAAAAGAACCAAGTGTGATTAATTTAACTGTATTTAGTATTATACACGGAATGGTGACAGGTTGGATCATCATTAAGAGATGACATTCACAATGCTAAAGAGATCTCACTGTAATTATCATTCTATTTATCTAAATTGTGAACCATTCCACTTTATAAAAGAGAAATCAATTGAAGACGAGCTGATGATACTTGGTCACCTAGGAGAAACATCTGAAAGGGTCACTTCATTAATAGTGGAAGTTTTGTGAATTAGACCGATAGGATTGAGTGTTCTCACATTTCTCCCAACTGAGAATGCAGGCAAAGATGGTCGGGTAAGAGGCATAGTATTGGCTTCTAGCATATGAACCACAAGCGACATGGTTGGTCGATCTATTGGGTCTTCTTGAACGCACAATACACCGATGTGTATGCACTTTATCACTTGAACTGCATCACATGACTCTTTGATTGATGGATCGGTAAGTTCCAAACTTCAACCTTCGGACCACAACTTCCATGGTTGTCATTTCGGAAGGGAAGCAACCAAGGACAATTGCACATAATTCTGAGGTTTCATATTAAAAAAGTGTGGTGACTAGGAACATACAAGGGTGAAAAGGCTTTCACCATGCTCTTGGAGATGAAAACCGTTATTCTTTCGCCTACTTATCATCTCTAGCAAGAGAACTCCAAAACTGAAGACATCTGATTTAACAGAAAATAGTCCTTGCATCGCATATTCCGGTGCCATGTATCCACGGACCGAAATTATGCGATGAAGTGCAATTACTTGGAAGTAAGAAACAATTGTTGAGAAATATTGTGAGTAATAAGGGTAAAATAGTAACTTAGTTATGATTAGGGTTAGGCACATATGAGCATATATATTTGTAACCCTTTCTTCACTTTTTAATATATATAGAAAATAATTATCTCTTTCATATGGTATCAGAGCAAGGTTGGTCGAAACCCTAAACGACGGAGCAGCCACTCACCGCTGCGACTCACCGGAATACTTGGCTATCGCCGCCGCTCATTGTTGAAACCTCCTGCCACTCGGACGTCCCTCTTCCTTTCTCTCGCTTCTTCGTGCGGCTCGCGTGCGCGGCTCGTGCGGCTCGCGTGCGTGGCTCGTGCGGATAGTTTTGTGAATTAGACCGATAGGATTGAGTGTTCTCACATTTCTCCCAATTGAGAATGCAGGCAAACATGGTCGAGAAAGTGAGATAATATCGGCTCCTAGCATATGAACCACGGGCGACATGGTTGGTCGATCTATTGGGTCTTCTTGAACGCACAATAGACCGATGTGTATGCACTTTACCAGTTGAACCGCATCACATGACTCTTTGATTGATGGATCGGTAAGTTCCAAACTTCGACCTTCGAACCACAACTTCCATGCTTGTCATTTTGGAAGGGAAGTAACCAAGGACAATTGCGCAAAATTCTGAGGTTTCATATTAAAAAAGTGTGGTGACTAGGAACATACAAGGGTGAGAAGGCTTTCACCGTGCTCTTGGAGATGAAAACCGTTATTCTTTCGCCTACTTATCATCTCTAGAAAGAGAACTCCAAAATTGAAGACATCTGATTTAACAGAAAATAGTCCTTGCATCGCATATTCCGATGCCATGTATCCACTGACGGAAATTATGCAATGAAGTGCAATTACTTGGAAGTAAGAAACAATTATTGAGAAATATTGTGAGTAATAAGGGTAAAATAGTAACTTAGTTATGATTAGGGTCAAGCACATATGAGTATATATATTTGTAACGCTTTTTCACTTTTTAATATATATAGAAAATAATTATCACTTTCACATGGTATCAGAGCAAGGTTGGTCAGAACCCTAGACGACGGAGCAGCCACTCGCCGTTGCGACTCGCCGGAATATTTGGCTGTCACCGCCGCTCATCGTTGAAACCTCCTGCCACTCGGACGTCCCTCTTCCTTTCTCTCGCTTCTTCGTGTGGCTCGCGTGCGCGGTTCGTGCGGATAATTTAGTGAATTAGACAGATAGGATTGAGTGTTCTCACATTTCTCCCAACTAAGAATGCATGCAAAGATGGTCGGGTAAGTGGGATAGTATCGGCTCCTAGCATATGAACCACAAGCGACATGGTTGGTCAATCTATTGGGTCTTCTTGAACGCACAATACACCGATGTGTAAGCATTTTACCACTTGAACTGCATCACATGACTCTTTGATTGATGGATCGGTAAGTTCCAAACTTCGACCTTCGGACCACAACTTCCATGCTTGTCATTTTGGAAGGGAAGTAAGCAAGGACAATTGCACATAAATCTGAGTTTCATATAAAAAAAGTGTGGTGACTAGGAACATACAAGGGTGAGAAGGCTTTCACCGTGCTCTTGGAGACGAAAACCGTTATTCTTTCGCCTACTTATCATCTCTAGCAAGAGAACTCCAAAACTGAAGACATCTGTTTTAACAGAAAATAGTCCTTGCGTCGCATATTCCGGTGCCATGTATCCACGGACCGAAATTATGCGATGAAGTGCAATTACTTGGAAGTAAGAAACAATTGTTGAGAAATATTGTGAGTAATACGGGTAAAGTAGTAACTTAGTTATGATTAGGGTGAAGCACATATGAGCATATATATTTGTAACCATTTTTCAATTTTTAATATATATAGAAAATAATTATCTCTTTCACTTGGTATTAGAGCAAGGTTGGTCGAAACCCTAGACGACGGAGCAGCCACTCGCTGCTGCGACTCGCCGGAATAGTTGGTTGTCGCGCTGCTCATCGTTGAAACCTCTTGCCACTCGGACGTCCCTCTTCCTTTCTCTCGCTTCTTTGTGCGGCTCGCTTGCGTGGCTCGTGCGGCTCGCGTGTGCGGCTCGTGCAAATAGTTTTGTGAATTAGACCGATAGGATTGAGTGTTCTCACATTTCTCACAACTGAGAATGCAGGCAAAGATGGTCGGGTAAGTGGGATAATATCAGCTCCTAGCATATGAACCACAGGCGACATGGTTGGTCGATCTATTGGGTCTTCTTGAACGCACAATAGACCGATGTGTATGCACTTTACCACTTGAACCGCATCACATGACTCTTTGATTGATGGATCGGTAAGTTCCAAACTTCGACCTTCGGACCACAACTTCCATGCTTGTCATTTTGGAAGGGAAGTAACCAAGGACAATTGCACATAATTCTGAGGTTTCATATTAAAAAAGTGTGGTGACTAGGAACATACAAGGGTGAGAAGGCTTTCACCATTCTCTTGGAGATGAAAACCGTTATTCTTTAGCCTACTTATCATTTCTAGCAAGAGAACTCCAAAACTGAAGAAATCTGATTTAACAGAAAATAGTCATTGCATCGCATATTCCGGTGCCATGTATCCACTGACCGAAATTATGCGATGAAGTGCAATTACTTGGAAGTAAGAAACAATTGTTGAGACATATTGTGAGTAATAATGGTAAAATAGTAACTTAGCTATGATTAGGGTCAAGCACATATGAGCAAATATATTTGTAACCCTTTTTCACTTTTTAATATATATAGAAAATAATTATCTCTTTCACATGGTATCAGAGCAAGGTTGGTCGGAACCCTAGACGACGGAGCAGCCACTCGCCGCTGCGACTCGCCGGAATAGTTGGTTGTCGCGCCACTTATCGTTGAAACCTCCTGCCACTCGGACGTCCCTCTTCCTTTCTCTCGCTTCTTCGTGCGGCTCGCATGCGTGGCTCGTGCGGCTCGCGTGCGCGGCTCGTGCGGATAGTTTTGTGTATTAGACCGATAGGATTAAGTGTTCTCACATTTCTCCCAACTGAGAATGCAGGCAAAGATGGTCGGGTAAGTGGGATTGTATCGGCTCCTAGCATATGAACCACAAGCGACATGGTTGGTCGATCTATTGGGTCTTCTTAAACGCACAATAGACGGATGTGTATGCACTTTACCACTTGAACCGCATCACATGACTCTTTGATTAATGGATCGGTAGGTTCCAAACTTCGAACTTCGGACCACAACTTCCATGCTTGTCATTTTGGAAGGGAATTATCCAAGGACAATTACCCAAAATTCTGAGGTTTCATATTAAAAAAGTGTGGTGACTAGGAACATACAAGGGTGAGAAGGCTTTCACCGTGCTCTTGGAGATGAAAACCGTTATTCTTTCGCCTACTTATCATCTCTAGCAAGAGAACTCCAAAACTGAAGACATCTGATTTAACAGAAAATAGTCCTTGCCTCGCATATTCCAGTGCCATGTATCCACCGACCAAAATTATGCGATGAAGTGCAATTACTTAGAAGTAAGAAACAATTGTTTAGAAATATTGTGAGTAATAAGGGTAAAATAGTAACTTAGTTATGATTAGGGTGAAGCACATATGAGCATATATATTTGGAACCCTTTTTCATTTTTTAAATATATATATAGAAAATAATTATCTCTTTCACATGATATCAGAGCAAGGTTGGTCGGAACCCTAGACGACGGAGCAGCCACTCGCCGCTGCGACTCGCCGGAATAGTTGGCTGTCGCTGCCGCTCATCGTTGAAACCTCCTGCCACTTGGACGTCCCACTTCCTTTCTCTCGCTTCTTCGTGTGGCTCGCGTGCGTGGCTCGTGCGGATAGTTTTGTGAATTAGACCGATAGGATTGAGTGTTCTCACATTTCTCCCAACTAAGAATGCAGGCAAAGATGGTCAGATAAGTGGGATAGTATCGGCTCCTAGCATATGAACCACATGCGACATGATTGGTCAATCTATTGGGTCTTGTTGAACGCACAATACACCGATGTGTATGCACTTTACCACTTGAACTGCATCACATGACTCTTTGATTGATGGATCGGTAAGTTCCAAACTTCAACCTTCGGACCACAACTTTCATGCTTGTCATTTTGGAAGGGAAGTAAGCAAGGGCAATTGCACATAATTATGAGGTTTCATATAAAAAAAAAAAAAAAAAGGTGTGGTGACTAGGAACATACAAGGGTGAGAAGGCTTTCACCGTGCTCTTGGAGATGAAAACCGTGATTCTTTCGCCTACTTATCATCTCTAGCAAGAGAACTCCAAAACTGAAGACATCTGTTTTAATAGAAAATAGTCCCTGCGTCGCATATTCCGGTGCCATGTATCCACCGACCGAAATTATGCGATGAAGTGCATTTACTTGGAAGTAAGAAACAATTGTTCAGAAATATTGTGAATAATACGGGTAAAGTAGTAACTTAGTTATGATTAGGGTGAAGCACATATGAGCATATATTTTTGTAACCCTTTTTCACTTTTTAATATATGTAGAAAATAATTATCTCTTTCACTTGGTATCAGAGCAAGGTTGGTCGGAACCCTAGACGACGGAGCAGCCACTCGCCGCTGTGACTCGCCGGAATAGTTGGCTGTCGCTGCCGCTCATCGTTGAAACCTCCTGCCACTAAGACGTCCCTCTTCCTTTCTCTCGCTTCTTCGTGCGGCTCGCGTGTGCGGCTCGTGCGGATAGTTTTGTGAATTAGACCGATAGGATTGAGTGTTCTCACATTTCTTCCAACTGAGAATGCAGGCAAAGATGATCGGGTAAGTGGGATAGTATCGGCTCCTAGCATATGAACCACAGGCGACATGATTGGTCGATCTATTGGGTCTTGTTGAACGCACAATACGCCGATGTGTATGCACTTTACCACTTGAACTGCATCACATGACTCTTTGATTGATGGATCGGTAAGTTCCAAACTTCAACCTTCGGACCACAACTTCCATGCTTGTCATTTTGGAAGGGAAGTAAGCAAGGACAATTGCACATAATTCTGAGGTTTCATATAAAAAAAGTGTGGTGACTAGGAACATACAAGGGTGAGAAGGCTTTCATCGTGCTCTTGGAGATGAAAACCGTGACATCCTGAAATTCGACCCCGTTTCGATAAAGTGAAATGGGCATTTCGTCGACGTGCCTATGGCCCTTTTTCTCTGAGCTGATCACTGACGAGTTAACTAACCTATTGGGTGCAACCGTTAAGGGATGTATCAGCTGTAAAATCCCTAAAAGCTACCTAATTGGTTGGATTGAGCTAAAATCACATCCGATCGATTTTTAACCACAAAATTGAACTTGATTTCGGGAATCAAATTTTAAGCGCGTCATAATTCTTATTTTTAGGATCCTGTCTCATCTCTCGTCAATTTATTAATGTGTCCGAAATTTCAATAAAGAAATTATCGGAAGAAAATTGAGGCCCAAAGAAAATAGAAAGGAAAAGGAAAAGAGAAAAGGAAAATTGCATAAAGGCATTATGCATTTTATTTTTCTTTTTCTCTCTCTCCCCCTTTTTCTTTCTCTCCCTTTTTCCTCTCCTTTTTCTCTTTTTCTTTCTTTTCTTTCTCTCTCCTCTCCCCTCCCCGCCGACTCTCTCTCTTTCTTTTCCCCCTTGCCATTTCCTTCTTTGCTTTCTCTTCTTCCTTTGACTAGTCAAAAGTTATTTCTTCTCTCTCTCTCTCTCTCTCTTTCTTCTTCTTCTTCTTCCTTCTTGCGCACGCTCGAGCGAACCAGCAACAGGAAGCTCGAGCAGAAGCCGCCGTCGCTGCACCGTCGCCACTCGTCCCGCCGCCGCACCGCCGCCCGCGCCCGAGCGCCCGCCACTCGCCGTCGTCCCGCCGTCCCGCCGTTCGCCACTCGGCCGAGCCCTGTTTCTCCCCTGTTCCGCACCGACCAGCCCCCGTCCGGCCACCGCCTAGCCTCGCTGAACCACCCCCGCGTCCCCCTCGCCCTCCGCCGGCTTCCCCTCGCCACCCTAGCCGCCAAAGCGGCCCCGTTCAGCCCCGACCAGCAAGCCCACAGAGTGGGTATCCAGCACTCGGGCTCGCCTTTGGGCCGTTTTCGGCCCCGAACCCAAGCCGTGCTTTGGGAACAATCGTTCCTCGCATCGTCGCCGTTGGATTGATCCGATTTGCGCGCGATTTGGTGAGTAATCTCACTAATCCATGATTAGTTTGCTAATTATGCTTAAGGTTGGTTTAGATTTAATTAATTTAGGTTGTTAGATTAGAATAAATTGTAGACATGGTCTACTAATTATTGGAAGCATCTCGGAAATTTTCCGACCCCTAATCGGGCGTCAATTTGGCAATTCGGGCCTAAGTGGGATTTTTGGCATTTTAATATTAATTTTCAGAATTAAATTAAATAATTATTTATTTTCCGAAAATTCAAGGGAGATGGTCCGGAACCGGAAAATTATGCTGATGACCGTGGTGAAGTCCATTTATTTAATCGGGCTTTATTTTGAGCTAAATTGAATTTTAATGTTAATTGTTTAATTCTCGAAATTTATTATTTAATTATTTATTTTTCGGAAATTAAGGTGGAGATGGTCAGTGACCGGAAAATTATACTGATGATCGTGGTGTAGCCCGTTTATTTAAATTGGCTTTATTTTGAGCTAAGTGGAATTTTTAATAATTAATAATTAATTTTCGAAATTAATTAATTAATATTATTTTTCGGAAATTAAGATTTTGTTGGCCGACGACCGAAATCTTGTGCCGATTATCGTGGCGCAGTCCGTTTATTTAATTGAGCTCTACGTTGTATGGAATTAAATAAATTGTGATATTTTAGGGATTTACCCTAAATTGATTGGAATTGATTGAGATTGAATTTTTTATTCAGCATTTATAATGCTTTGTTGAGTTGTAAAGTGAGTCGAATTGTGAGAGTGATTTGAATATACTCTTGGCTAAGATTCATCAGGTATGTTAATATCGTGTGAAAATTGAGTGAGTTGATGAGTATGTGGGGATTCATCCCAAAATTGACCAGTGTCGGCATTCAATTAGAATTTGACTGTGAGAGGTTGTGAGTTAAACCTCGGAAGCCGCCGAAGTATGGCTATGCCAGTTGGGCCGAGATTTGCCACCGAATTTGGAGTCGGTCGCGCCTGATAAGGCCGTAATTTGCCACCCGATACAGGTCGCGCCTGAGAAGGCCATAATCTGCCACCCGATACGGGTCACGCCTGATAAGGCCGTAATCCGCCACCTGATAAAGATCGCGCCCATTGGGCCGTAATTTGCTACCTAAAGATATGTCGATTAACCAATGATTCGATACGTTGTCGTGAATTGACTGATTGAGTGGAAATGATCTTGAATGATCTGACTGACATGTAATCGACTAGGTCGATTGATCTTTGCGTTAATCTGGTATTGTGAAATGATTGATTGAATGTAATTGATCGTGAGTGGTTTTGTTGGCGTATGATCGACTGGGTCGATAGATCGAAATGTCGATCTGTGATATGATTGCTTGAGTACCTATTGTAAATTGTACTGACTTGCAGGTGAGATCTGATGCTAAGGTACGTCTTCTGACCTATGCGTGTTTAGGCAGCCTTTAGTATAATAGTTTACTAATCGGGCTTAGTGGGGTAGAACTCGCTGAGACGTAGTCTCATCCCAGTTTGAGGAAAACATTTCAGGACCCTGATGAGGAGCTGAGGAGGAGGAGTCCGAGAAAGAGAACTCGGAGGTGAAAATTAAAGAGAAGGATTTTTGGAAGAAGAAGATAATCCCGAGAGGGGCCTTAAGTATGGCCTGGATGGACTAAGAGTCTATCTTCTTTTGAGAATTTCTTTTGAAGTGAATAGTTATGAATTGGTTTGTGTTTTGTATAAAAGTTTGATTATAAATTTCAATATGAAAAACATGGCCCTGCTTTTCTATCTCATCATTTTATTGTCTGGGGATTTTAACTGCTTCCGCATGTGCTTAAAAATGAAAGGGTCAGCGATACATTGTCCTGGGATATCGCATTATAAAATCGACCAAGTGAGACGGATGTGTGCGTGCCTGAGGATCGGGGCGTGACAAAAACCGTTATTCTTTCACATACTTATCATCTCTAGCAAGAGAACTCCAAAACTGAAGACATTTGTTTTAACAGAAAATAGTCCCTGCGTCGCATATTCCGGTGCCATGTATCCACCGACCGAAATTATGCGATGAAGTGCAATTACTTGGAAGTAAGAAACAATTGTTGAGAAATATTGTGAGTAATACGGGTAAAGTAGTAACTTAGTTATGATTATGGTGAAGCACATATGAGCATATATATTTGTCACCCTTTTTAACTTTTTAATATATATAGAAAATAATTATCTCTTTCACTTGGTATCAGAGCAAGGTTGGTCGGAACCCTAGACGACGGAGAAGCCACTCGTCGCTGCGACTCGCCGGAATAGTTGGCTGTCGCGCCGCTCATCGTTGAAACATCCTGCCACTCAGACGTCCCTCTTCCTTTCTCTCGCTTCTTCGTGCGGCTCGCACGCAACTGGTGCGGCTCATGCGGATAGTTTTGTGAATTAGACCAATAGGATTGAGTGTTCTCACATTTCTCCCAATTGAGAATGCAGGCAAAGATGGTCCGGTAAGTGGGATAGTATCGGCTCCTAGCATATGAACCACAGGCGACATGGTTGGTCGATCTATTGGGTCTTCTTGAACGCACAATAGACCGATGTGTATGCACTTTAACACTTGAACCGCATCACATGACTCTTTGATTGATGGATCGGTAAGTTCCAAACTTCGACCTTCGGACCACAACTTCCATGCTTGTCATTTTGAAAGGGAAGTAAGCAAGGACAATTGCACATAATTCTGAGGTTTCATATTAAAAAAGTGTGGTGACTAAGAACATACAAGGGTGAGAAGGCTTTCACCATTCTCTTGGAGATGAAAACCTTTATTCTTTCGCCTACTTATCATCTCTAACAAGAGAACTCCAAAACTGAAGAAATCTGATTTAACAGAAAATAGTTCTTGCATCGCATATTCCGGTGTCATGTATCCACTGACCGAAATTATGTGATGAAGTGTAATTACTTGGAAGTAAGAAACAATTGTTGAGACATATTGTGAGTAATAAGGGTAAAATAGTAACTTAGTTATGATTAGGGTCAAGCACATATGAGCATATATATTTGTAACCCTTTTTTCACTTTTTAATATATATAGAAAATAATTATCTCTTTCACATGGTATCAGAGCAAGGTTGGTCGGAACCCTAGACGACGGAGCAGCCACTCGCCGCTGCGACTCACCGGAATAGTTGGCTGTTGCGCCGCTCATCGTTGAAACCTCCTGCCACTCGGACGTCCCTCTTCCTTTCTCTCGCTTCTTCGTGCGGCTCGCGTGCGCGGCTCGTGCGGCTCACATGCGGGCCTCGTGCGGATAGTTTTGTGAATTAGACCGATAGGATTGAGTGTTCTCACATTTCTCCCAACTGAGAATGCAGGCAAAGATGGTCGAGTAAGTGGGATAGTATCGGCTCCTAGCATATGAACCACATGTGACATGGTTGGTCGATCTATTGGGTCTTCTTGAATGCACAATAGACCGATGTGTATGCACTTTACCACTTGAACCGCATCACATTAATCTTTGATTGATGGATCGGTAAGTTCCAAACTTCAACCTTCGGACCACAACTTCCATGCTTGTCATTTTGGAAGGGAAGTAAGCAAGGACAATTGCACATAATTCTGAGGTTTCATATTAAAAAAGTGTGGTGACTAGGAACATACAAGGGTGAGAAGGCTTTCACCGTGCTCTTGAAGATGAAAACCGTTATTCTTTCGCCTACTTATCATCTCTAGCAAGAGAACTCCAAAACTGAAGAAATCTGATTTAACAGAAAATAGTCCTTGCCTCGCATATTCCGGTGCCATGTATCCACGGACCGAAATTATGCGATGAAGTGCAATTACTTGGAAGTAAGAAACAATTATTGAGAAATATTGTGAGTAATAAGGGTAAAATAGTAACTTAGTTATGATAGGGGTCAAGCACATATGAGCATATATATTTGTAACGCTTTTTCACTTTTTAATATATATAGAAAATAATTATATCTTTCACATGATATCGAGCAAGGTTGGTCGGAACCCTAGACGACAGAGCAGCCACTCGCCGCTGCGACTTGCCGGAATAGTTGGCTGTCCCCGCCGCTCATCGTTGAAACCTCCTGCCACTCGGACGTCCCTCTTCCTTTCTCTCGCATCTTCGTGCGGCTCGCGTGCGTGGCTCGTGCGGATAGTTTTGTGAATTAGACCGATAGGATTAAGTGTTCTCACATTTCTCCCAACTGAGAATGCAGGCAAAGATGGTCGGGTAAGTGGAATAATATCGACCCCTAGCATATGAACCACATGCGACATGGTTGGTCGATCTATTGTGTCTTCTTGAATGCACAATAGACCGATGTGTATGCACTTTACCACTTGAACCACATCACATGACTCTTTGATTGATAGATCGATAAGTTCCAAACTTCGACCTTCGGACCACAACTTCCATGCTTGTCATTTTGGAAGGGAAGTAACCAAGGACAATTGCACATAATTCTGAGGTTTCATATTAAAAAAGTGTGGTGACTAGGAACATACAAGGGTGAGAAGGCTTTCACCATTCTCTTGGAGATGAAAACCTTTATTCTTTCGTCTACTTATCATCTCTAGCAAGAGAACTCCAAAACTGAAGAAATCTGATTTAACAAAAAATAGTCATTGCATCGCATATTCCGGTGTCATGTATCCACTGACCGAAATTATGCGATGAAGTGCAATTACTTGGAAGTAAGAAACAATTGTTGAGACATATTGTGAGTAAGAAGGGTAAAATAGTAACTTAGCTATGATTAGGGTCAAGCACATTTGAGCATATATATTTGTAACCCTTTTTCACTCTTTAATATATATAGAAAATAATTATCTCTTTCATATGGTATCAGAGCAAGGTTGGTCGGAACCCTAGACGACGGAGCAACCACTCGCCGCTGCGACTCGCCGGAATAGTTGGCTATCGTCGCCGCTCGTGGTTGAAACCTCCTGCCACTCAGACGTCCCTCTTCCTTTCTCTCGCTTCTTCGTGTGGCTCGCGTGTGCTGCTCGTGTGGCTCGCGTGCGCGGCTCGTGCGAATAGTTTTGTTAATTAGACCGATAGGATTGTGTGTTCTCACATTTCTCCCAACTGAGAATGCAGGCAAAGATGGTCGGGTAAGTGGGATTGTATCGGCTCCTAGCATATGAACCACAGGCGACATGGTTGGTTGATCTATTGGGTCTTCTTGAACGCACAATAGACCGATGTGTATGCACTTTACCACTTGAGCCGCATCACATGACTCGTTGATTGATGGATCGGTAAGTTCCAAACTTCGACCTTTGGACCACAATTTCCATGCTTGTCATTTTGGAAAGGAAATAAGCATGGACAATTGCACATAATTCTGAGATTTCATATTTAAAAAGTGTCGTGACTAGGAACATACAAGGGTGAGAAGGCTTTCATCGTGCTCTTGGAGATGAAAACCGTTATTCTTTCGCCTACTTATCATCTCTAACCAGAGAACTCCAAAACCGAAGACATCTGATTTAACAGAAAATAGTCCTTGCGTCGCATATTCCGATGCCATGTATCCACGGACCGAAATTATGCAATGAAGTGCAATTACTTGGAAGTAAGAAACAATTGTTGAGAAATATTGTGAGTAATAAGGGTAAAATAGTAACTTATTTATGATTAGGGTCAAGCACATATGAGCATATATATTTGTAACTCTTTTTCACTTTCTAATATATATAGAAAATAATTATCTCTGTCACATGGTATTAGAGCAAGGTTGGTCGGAACCCTATACGACGGAGTAGCCACTCGCCGCTGCGACTCGCCGGAATAGTTGGCTTTGGCCGCCGCTCATTGTCGAAACCTCCTACCACTCGGATGTCCCTCTTCCTTCTTGTCTCTTCTTCGTGTGGCTCGCGTGCACGGCTCGTGCGGCTCGCGTGCGCGGCTCGTGTGGATAGTTTTGTCAATTAGACCGATAGGATTGAGTGTTCTCATATTTCTCTCAACTGAGAATGCAAGCAAAGATGGTCGGGAAAGTGGGATAGTATCGGCTTCTAGCATATGAACCACAGGCGACATGGTTGGTCAATCTATTGGGTCTTCTTGAACGCACAATAGACCGATGTGTATGCACTTTACCACTTGAACCGCATCACATGACTCTTTGATTGATGGATCAGTAAGTTCCAAACTTCGACCTTCGGACCACAACTTCCATGCTGGTCATTTTGGAAGGGAAGTAAGCAAGGACAATTGCACATAATTCTGAGGTTTCATATTAAAAAAGTGTGGTGACTAGGAACATACAAGGGTGAGAAGGCTTTCACCGTGCTCTTGGAAATGAAACCGTTATTCTTTCGCCTACTTATCATCTCTAGCAAGAGAACTCCAAAACTGAAGACATCTGATTTAACAGAAAATAGTCCTTGCCTCGCATATTCCGGTGCCATGTATCCACGGACCGAAATTATGCGATGAAGTGCAATTACTTGGAAGTAAGAAACAATTGTTGAGAAATATTGTGAGTCATAAGGGTAAAATAGTAACTTAGTTATGATTAGGGTCAAGCACATATGAGTATATATATTTGTAACTATTTTTCACTTTTTAATATATATAGAAAATAATTATCTTTTTCACATGGTACCAGAGCAAGGTTGGTCGGAACCCTAGATGACGGAGCAGCCACTCGCCGCTGCGACTTGCCGGAATAGTTGGCTATGGCCGCCGCTCAATTTTGAAACCTCATGCCACTCGGATGTCCCTCTTCCTTCCTCTCGCTTCTTCGTGCGGCTCGCATGCGCGGCTCGTGCGGCTCGCGTGTGCGGCTCGCGTGTGCGGCTTGTGCGGATAGTTTTGTGAATTAGACCGATAGAATTGAGTGTTCTCACATTTCTCCCAACTGAGAATGCAGGCAAAGATGGTCGGGAAAGTGGGATAGTATCGGCTCCTAGCATATGAACCACAGGCGACATGGTTGGTCTATCTATTGGGTCTTCTTGAACGCACAATAGACCAATGTGTATGCACTTTACCACTTGTACTGCATCACATGACTCTTTGATTGATGGATCGGTAAGTTCCAAACTTCGACCTTTGGACCACAACTTCCATGCTTGTCATTTTGGAAGGGAAGTAAGCAAGGACAATTGCACATAATTTTGAGGTTTCATATTAAAAAAGTGTGGTGACTAGGAACATATAAGGGTGAGATGGCTTTCACCGTGCTCTTGGAGATGAAAACCGTTATTCTTTCGTCTACTTATCATCTCTAGCAAGAGAACTCCAAAACTGAAGACATCTGATTTAACAGAAAATAGTTCGTGCGTCGCATATTCCGGTGCCATGTATCCACTGACCGAAATTTTGCGATGAAGTGCAATTACTTGGAAGTAAGAAACAATTGTTGAGAAATATTGTGAGTAATACGGGTAAAGAAGTAACTTAGTTATGATTAGGGTTAAGCACATATGAGCATATATATTTGTAACCCCTTTTCACTTTTTAATATATATAGAAAATAATTATCTCTTTCACATGGTATCAGGGCAAGGTTGGTCGAAACCCTAGACAATGGAGCAGCCACTCGCCACTGCGACTCGCCGGAATAGTTGGCTGTCGCGCCGCTCATCGTTGAAACCTCCTGCCACTTGGACGTCCCTCTTCCTTTCTCTCGCTTCTTCGTGCGGCTCGCATGCGCTGCTCGTGCGGCTCGCGTGCGCGGCTCGTGCGGATAGTTTTTTGAATTAGACCGATAGGATTGAGTGTTCTCACATTTCTCCCAACTGAGAATGCAGGCAAAGATGGTCGGGTAAGTGGGATAGTATCGGCTCCTAGCATATGAACTTAGTTATGATTAGGGTTAAGCACATATGAGCATATATATTTGTAACCCTTTTTCACTTTTTAATATATGTAGAAAATAATTATCTCTTTCACAACATTGAAAAGCTTTTTTCTATATTTAAACTTCTGTAATATGTATATGCTCATTTTGGTGTTGTTGAGCTGATCATCAGAGTTTTTTTTTTGGCCTAGTGAATCAGTCAAATATTTGACAGATGTCGAAAGATATTAAAGAACTTACTATGTTCCAACAACCTTATTCGTGTTGGCCTCATCTTGATTTGCAGCAAAGATCCTTGCCATTCCGAAATCAGATATCTTTGGATTTATCTTGCCATCTAGTAAAATATTACTAGCTTTCAGATCCCTATGGATAATTCTTAGGCGAGAATCCTCATGTAGATATAGAAGCCCCTGAGCTATTCCAAAGGTGATGTTCATGCGCATCTTCCAATCTAAAGATTGCCCCATAGTTGAACCTATCGATCATGAGAGACTCATATGAACATCAACTATATAAAACTAAAATTAACTAGCTAAAATATTCATTGCATCTACTAAAGCTCAAACCAAAAAGGAAGACATCCAGGCTTTTGTTGGGCATGTATTCATATATCAGGAGTTTTTCATGCTCTTCCAAGCAGCATCCCAATAATCGAACAAGGTTCCTATGTTGTAGTCTAGCAATCGAGATCACTTCATCCAGGCTTTTGTTGGGCATGTATTCATATATCAAGAGTTTTTCATGCTCTTCCAAGCAGCATCCCAATAATTGAACAAGGTTCCTATGTTGTAGTCTAGCAATCGAGATCACTTCATTCTTAAACTCGATAAGTCCTTGGCCTGAGGTTCTTGAAAGCCTTTTAACTGCAATTTCTTTTCCATATGCCAATGTGCCCTGAAACGGGGTAATGTCAGTAGTGAAATCCCTATATGAGAATTAGCAATGATAACCAAATTCGAATCAATTCATGTTCGGATAATAACCGCCAGTTTTCCCAATTTTCCCATAAACAGGTGTTGAGTTGCTTCAATGCTTACCTTGTACACGGGGCCAAACCCGCCTTCCCCAAGTTTACATTCATTGGAGAAGTTTTGTGTGGCCGCACATATAATGTCTAATCGTATCAGAGATAATTCTTGAGAAGCCACCAGCTTTTCTCCTCGAGATCTTTCCTTGCATATAAACATACCACAAATCCGCAGACTCTTTCTTTCACCAAGTGTAAATAGTACCAAGAACTCGTTGAAAGCAAGAGAGTATGATCATAGTTAAGATCGTAAAAGAAAGTCAAGTGCAATATGATACAGAAAACAGCATATATTGAGAATTAGAAGAAACGGAATGACAAATTGTGTGCCCATTTTGAGAATTAGATAACTCATACCTTCACTGCCGGACTCAGTGCTAGTTTTGTTTGTTGTAGAAGGTGCTGGTGCTTGTCCTCTAGGTTCCCCAGTAAGATTCATTTGGTACTGTACATTACAACTCGGCTGAAGAATTCTCGCACCTCCCCTTTTAAAATGAAGAGCAGGCGTGTGCGTCGCACGTGCACGTGGGGCCAATGTGAAGACGCAAGCTCGTGTGTCGCACGTGCGCGCGGGGCCGATGCGAAGACACAAGCGCGTGTGTCACATGTGCGCGCGGGGCCGATGCGTGCACGTGTGTGGGGGCCACCGATGGTGGTACCGTACATTACAACTCGGCTGAAGAATTCTCACACCTCCCCTTTTAAAATGAAGAGCAGGTGCGTGCGTTGCACGTGCACGTGGGGCCGATGCGAAGACGCAGGCGTGTGCGTTGCACGTGCGCGCGGGGCCGATGCGAAGACGTAGGCGCACATGCACGTGAGGCCGATGCGCGCACGTGCGCGGGGGCCGCCGATGGTGCATGCGCGGCGCGCATCAGCTGACATCATCGTGACGTCAATTGCGCACATGTGCCGCACATGCCAGGTCGGTCCGTCCGACCCGACCCGACCCGGTTGACCGTTGACAACAGTTGACCATTGACCGTTGACGATCAGTGACCGTTGACTTTGACCGTTGATAAAAAAAAAAAGAAAAAAAAAAGAATGTGTTTCTTTTTCCAATTAAGTCTATGTGGATTATATGTAATCTCTTATTTGTTTTGGATTTATTGCAGGAACAATGCCTCCCCTTAGGTTGTGCACACCTATTCACGCAATTACCGATGAACAAAAGGAAATGCTTTCTAAGTTGATAGCTGAGCTGACTGATCATCGATGGGAGAGTGGCGACTTAATTGATCACGTTCTTGAAGTCAACAGGAGAATACAAAATGTCATATGGAATGGTCGTCCCATGCTACAATCTGAAATGGTGCGATTTTTCATGAACACTCTTCCACAAGAATGGCAAGGAGTGTTGAATCGCGTATGGGAAGTCAATAAAGCTATTTCATATAGGAAAATAGTGATGGATTTTATAGATGATTATTACTAGATTGTTACAAGGGAAAAGATCAAGAAATTGAACAAAAGAGGATCTTTCCCAGTTCGCATATTGACTTGGTGCTAGATATTTTTGCTGGTCTTTATTTAGTGTGCTTTGTGGACATCTTATGTAATGTTATCTACCTAGTTATTATTGGTGTGGCACTGATATGTTAGTTGTATTATGTGAAAGCATTATTATTATATCATTTTTTGATATCAAGTACTATTTGCTTTTTGTTATTATTAACTGTTGTGGGTAGTTCATAGAAATTTTTGTAATTTCAAATAATTTATTTTGCATAGAATGTTATATTAATAATAACTACAAGTTAGGATTTTGGATGATAATTGGAAACATAGTGAGCTTTTAAATCTAAAACCTTACTTGAAATTATTCATTAATATGATGGTTTTGTGCAAAATGGATGCTAAAATGATAAGCATTAATAATTCGTGCATATATATGTCTGATATGTTCAGATCAATGGCTTCACCCACAAATAGCATAGTTGCTAAGCTGAATAAAGGTGAAAAGCTCAATGGCGATAACTATGAAATATGGCACATGAAATCCAATATGTGCTGAAAGAGCAAGAGGCACTAGAAGCTCTTAACCTAACCATGGTAGAACCTGAAGAAGGAAATACTGCACAGCATAAGAGAGATAATGAAGCATTTATTGCATGAAAAAGAAAGAACTCTCTTGCTCGCATTACATTACTGAGTAGCATGGAAAATGACGTCATGCGAGAATTTAGGCGTTTTGAGAATGCCAAAGAAATGTGAGAAGCATTGGCAGCAAAATTTGGTCATACTTCGGTGACTAGACTGAGGCAGCTTACTATTAGGTTTGACTCTTATAAGAAGCATCATGGTTAGACCATGAAGCAACATCTTAGAAAGATGTCAAACATGATTAATGAGCTGAAAGATGCTGGCTATGTCCTGACTGATGAGCAGCAAGTGTAAGCAGTGATTCGTTTCTTGCCTCAGAGTTGGGAGCATATGAAGGTGCACTTGACCCATAATGAAAATATTAAAACATTTGAGGATGCAGTGCGTCATCTTGAGCTGCAAGAGGACCGCCTCTTGGCGGCTAAGCCGGAAGTTGAAATCTATCATGCTGGTTCTAGCTCACATGGAGCTTCGAGCTCCAAGCGTAAACGTCTTAACTGGTTCGATAAAGGGAAAGGCAAGGAAGCAGGTCTTTCAGGGAAAAAACCTAAGCTTGACCAACATAAAAGAGAAAAGCGTCCTCGAATGAAGAAGCTTACAAGGGTGAAGTGTTACAATTGTGACAAGAAGGGTCACTATGCTCGCGACTATTGTGAGCCAAAAAAAGTATACACCCCTTGTACTTTTTAGAACTTTGCTTATGTGTCAATTATGTGTCAAGTTCTGTATTCTTAACTGAGTCTAATCCTTTGTGGACTATGGATTCAGGAGCGACAAACCATGTAGCGAAGAATAAATAATCCTTTGTGGAATTCCAATGAGTACCGACTGGAACTAAGTGGATCTATGTAGGAAACAACTCCAGAGCAAAAGTAAAAGGGATTGGCGTCTGTCAATTGAACATGCGTGGTGAACGCACTTTGTTCCTACATGATGTATTATATGTTCTAGAGATTCGTCGGAATTTAATGTCTGTTTTAGTGTTGGTCAAACTAGGTTTTAATATGAACTTCCATAATAAAGGTATGGATTTGTTTTTGGATACAAATTTCTATGGTTGTGGTTATTTTCTAGATGGTTTCATTGTATTAGATATTGACTATGTTAATGCAAATGTTTGTTATTCCCTTCTCATGTCTCCTAATTCATATGATAATTATGTGAATGTGTGGCATGCTAAACTTGGTCATATTGGCCAACAACGTATAAATAGACTAGCCAAAGGGGGCTTGTTGGGCAACATTGAAAAAGTCGATTTGCCCATTTGTGAGTATTGCCTAGTAGGGAAAACGACAAGGAAACCATTTGGAAAAGGTAAAAGAGTTGAATTTCCTCTGCATTTAATCCATTCGGATGTCTATGGTCAAATGAATGTGAGAGGAAGGCGTGGGGATGTTTATTTCATTACTTTTATAGATGATTATACTCGATTCGGATATGTTTATTTGATTTATCATAAATCTGAAGCATTAAGTTGTTTCAAAAGGTTTATGAACTTGGTAGAAAATCAATTAGACAAGAAAACAAAAGCATTGAGATTCGATCGAGGTCGAGAATATTTATCTGATGAGTTCAAAAAATTATGTGATGAAAGAGGAATAGAAAGACAGTTGTCTATTCCATATACTCCTCAACAAAATGGTGTTGTGGAGAGAATAAACAGAACCCTACTGGAAATGATTAGGTCTATGATGACGCATGCTAACTTACTTATCACTTTTTGGAGTGATGCGTTGTTAACTGCTGCCTATATATTTAATCAGGTGCCTTCCAAATCAGTTACTTCCACTCCATATGAGTTATGGACAGGTAGAAAACCGGACTTAAGTTTTCTTAAGCCATGGGGTTGTGTTGCCTATACTCATGAGCCCTCTCACAAGTTTAGGAAATTGGATCCCAGAGGAAAGAAGAGTATTTTTATAAGATACTCCAAACACTCGAAAGGGTATGTGTTTATAGGTGAGCAAGAAAGTGGAAGTATAACTGAATTCAAATCGCGAGATGTCATATTCTTAGAGAATGAATTTCCTAAGAATGGCGAAATAGGTGATGATTTCTCCCTATTTAAAATCTTGGATTAAGATAATGAACTTAATAGAGTTCGTCCAAGTGAGAGTAACATGAGAAGTGATGAATTTAATTCAACTCACTCTCAATTATAACCACATGATGAGATGATATCGTCATTATCTAATCTGAGTGGGAGCATGATGGAGAATGATGTGTAAAGTGTACAATCTCCCATACGGCGAACAAGTCACAAAAGTATTCCCCGTTGACGTTTTGACATCGAAACGGAAATTTTCATGGTTGCTCCACAAGATGAGGATGAGCCAAGAAATATTAATGAGGCTCTAACTTGCCCTAGTAAGAAAAAATGGATTCGTGCAATGGAAGAGGAAATTGAGTCAATGAAGTCAAACCAAGTTTGGAAACTGGTTGATCTTCCAAAAGGACGCAAAGCTATTGGGAACAAGTGGGTTCTCAAAATAAAGCGTAAAGTTGATGGCTCGATAGAAAGACATAAAGCTCGCATTGTGGTGAATGGGTATAATCAACATGAAGGAATTGATTATGAAGAAACATTTTCTCTTGTAGTGAGATTTACCTCGATTTGCATTATTCTAGCAATAGTGGCTAGTATGGATCTTGATTTACATCAAATGGATGTAAAGACTACTTTCCTCAATGGAGAATTAGAGGAAGAAATATATATGGAACAACTTGATGGTTTCATAATGAAAGGCCAAAAAGAAAATGTATGTCGACTTTTGAGATCGATATATGGCCTTAAGCAGTCGTCAAGATAATGGTATATACGTTTTCATAATGCCATAATGGCATATGATTTTACAATGATAGATGAGGATCATTGTGTATACATCAAAAGATCCAAAGATTAATTTGTAATCATATCATTTTATGTTGATGATATACTAATTGCCGGAAGCTATATGGAGTTTGTTAATACTATCAACAGTTGGTTATCTTCCAACTTTGAGATGAAGGATATGGGTGAGGCTGTGTATATTCTTGGAGTTAAGATTTCAAGAAATCGTTCGAAGAGATCGTTATCTCTTTTGCAAGAAACATACATTAATAATGTTCTTGAACGATTTCGTATGCAAGATTGTAAACCCATAGACACTCCTATTGCAAAAGGTGAGGGATTGAGCCATAGACTGTGTCCAAGAACTCCATAAGAGAATGAATAAATGAAACATGTTCCTTATGCTAGTGATGTTGGGAGCTTGATGTACACTATGATGTGCACAAGACCTGACATATGTTTTACAGTTGGAATGGTGAGTAAATACCAATCCAATCCAGGTCAAGTACATTGGAAAGCCGTTAAAAGAATTCTGAGGTATCTGAAGGGAACTGCTGATTACAAGCTGAATTACCAAGGAAATGATCTGCGACTTGAAGACTATTCAGATGCTGATTGGGAATGAGATTTAGATGAAAAGAAATCTACCTCTGGATTTACTTTCTTACTGAATAATGTCGCCATATCATGGAGCAGTAAGAAGCAAACGTGTATAGCCTTGTCTACGATAGAAGCTGAGTTCGTGACATTATCAGTAGCGGTACAAAAATGAGTTTAGCTTAAGAGATTTTTGGATCATTTAGGTGTTATTAAGAAAGCTGCAAATCCATTATTGGTTAACTATGATAGCCAAGTAGATATAGCGTACACCAAAGATCCAAAGTATCATGGCAAGACTAAACATATAGATACCAAGTATAACTTTGTCAAAGATATGGTTGCACGAAAAGATGTAAACTTACAGTATATATTTATACATAGAATGGTAGCAGATCCTATGACAAAGCCAATACCTAGAGATGTGTTTTGTGGTCATGTAAAATTTCTAGAATTGCGTAGAGTTTGATGTACTGAATATTGTAATTTCCCTAAGTTGTTCATATTTATAAACTTATGTTTTTCATTATTAATGCATATGAATCTTTGTTCGACCTTTATGCATCTTAATGTTCAAGGCATTACATTAAGTTGAGAAAGTATGTCGGACAGATATAAGATTAGCACACTCACATTGGTAATCGTCTCTATTTACTATGTGATAAATAAAGATGAGACGGTTTTTAAGTTTATTATCTAGGTGATAATCGAGAACTCAAGTTTAAAATATATATATCGCCTTAACTAAGTGTTAAGATGAGGACATGATATGTACTATGTCCGAAAGTAAAATACCCCACATATTTTTATTTATCTGTCTAAGATGCCAGATGTGAGTTCTGATAAAATTTGTGAATGAGTAGATACATGAACTCAAATTAGACATTGGGTATGTCTAAACTATTATCTGTATGGTATTGAAGGTGTAGACGGAGATGAGTTAATACCGTAATACGTATTTCATACTATGTATGCATGAGACGACCAATAAGAGTGGCAAAAGTTTGATCTCAACTTTTATGCCGTGTGAGACTCTTGAGAAAAAGAGTTCCTCAACTTTAGTGCCCTCATGACTTTTACTTATTCTCAAGATTTCTATTTAATGTTTGCTATCTTAGGATGTTGCCAATGGTCATGAGTTGATTCGATCTAATGGGACATTTCTAAAAAAGCAAGCTGAACAGAAATTGAGAGTTTGAAGGAAAGAGAAAGATCGAATTTGAAGAATCACATTATAGTTTTGTATTCACTGATCGACCAATTATGACTGTTCTTGGGATAATTATAATTGTGAATATAATAGATATGTCATTGTTTAAAAGAGATTAAGATGGATATAAATGTGATCGATCGATCTAGGGTACTGCACACTAAATCTACTCAAAGTATGATGCCCATTATGAACTGTTATATATTCCTAACAGATGTATAGCAATGAGCTCTCAAAGTATGCTAGTCGCACGGATTATTCACCGATATAGACGTTGCATAGAGGTAAAGAGGATCATGTTCGGCCCACCATGTGCAAGTGGGAGATGATGGTTTTATTTATTTATATGATGATGGGCTTAAGGCCCGTCCGCCCATGTTGGGCCTAAAAGCCCGGCCTGCTAGATAAGGGCCCATATATGAAGAGGTGTTATGTTGAGGGGTTATAACTTTTGGGGGAACGTATTACGTTGAAGAGTTACGTCTCTTGGAGGAGACATATCTAAGAGAGAAAAGAAAAGAGAGGAACGTACCTTTTCAAGTGAACGTACGTCAGTCTCTCTCTCTCTCCCTCAAAAAAGAAGAAAACAGAAAAGAACGCTCTATTTTTCTCCCTCTAATAGCAACGATACGCTCCTTGGTAGACCGGGATCAGATTCTTCCTCAAACTTCAACGTTGGTGTTTAATCTATGGACAATAAGATACGCTCGATTCCGTGGTGTGTCTTTGATTGGTGATACATGTTCTTCCTAAGCTCGTCTTCCGCATTCATTTTAGGGGTTCGATTTAGTGTCGAATCCGTTTTAGGGAATCCGATATTCCCAACAGAATGCCATCTTGAGGTTTGAATGACCTAAATTTATTGTCCCCTTCTTCAAAACAAGGATGCAACCTCATTATTTACCCTCTAGACGATGAAGATCAATCGTATTTGTACGTATCCTTGACCGGAGTAGAGAGATTCTTGATAATACATCTAATAATAATGACAATGGTAATTCCATAATTGCCCATCAAGTACAAACAGTCAAATGAAGAACTCGAAGCACGAGTCGATGCCCGGACAAAGAGAAGATAATGCATAGTTACACAATGGTGGAAGGAGGTGAATTCGCTGACAAGATCGAGACGATCTCTTATGAAATCAAGATGGAGGCATCTCTTGATGGGGGCTGTAAGGGCATGAATGTTAGCAAGTACCACCCAAAACCAGGGGTTTTGATCAATGAGGAGGAGATCAAAGCCGGGAAAGAGAAGGCCACGGCTGTCTTCAAGGCCGCAGAGGCTTTATCTCTTGGCCAACCTCGAGGGCTACGCCTAAAAGCTTTTAATTGTATTATTGTCTCTGTTTGAACCAAATTTTGCATCTCTCTTTGGGGATCAATTTAAGTTCTGCTAATTGTAATGTGGTCCTCTATATGTGAAAACCCTTGATTGAAAGTGCTAATGGTTTTGCTATTACGATAAGGTTTCTCCAATTCTACTATACGTGATAGTACTTTGGCCATTTAAAAATGCCACAGAGCACAATTAAGGTATAATGATGTTGCGGTGATGCATATATCAAATATACCTTGCAAATTAATAAATGAGAATGTTTTCACGCTTTTGACGAAATTTGGATGTACTTCACACATGGTAGCATTTTTCCTTCAATTTGCTCCTTCAATTGATCGCATTCGATGATTCAAGACATTAAATTTTAGAGAATTCCATCTATCTAAAATTGATGTGTGATGTATATTGTTTTGATTCAAAAGAAAGTTTATTTGGATTTGGCCTTTCTTTGAAATGTAATTTTAACCCAAATAGCTCTATCACTAGAATAGAGGATAAGACATTTATAATATTTCTGTATAAACATCAAAAGAGTTTCTCTGATTGAGTATTTAAGCACTATCATTAATGATCGTGGTCAATTATGCTAAATCTACAACAATTTTAGATTGTGATAGATTTGATTGACGCCATCCATTCTTTCTTTCCTTTCCTTTCTTTCCAGTTATAGTTATATATGAAACTTATGAAGCCAACTGTTCATTATCAAATTGGAGCCAGCTTTTAATGGAAAATCAATGAAGCACAAAACACCTTCTTTAGCATCCTCTTGGTCGAGAAATGACAAAGCCTCGACAGCGACACGCATGCAAACACTTCGATTATTTGTGGTCGGATACATTGATTGACCCAATATAATAAATCACAGCAACATCAAAAGGCATAAGAGAATATCCTTGAGAACACATGACAAAGTGGCCAATCAATCATAAATTGAGCCGAGACCTCTTAGTTCTTTTTTAACTTCAGCATTAAATTGGATATTTGTAAAGTTATACGATAGCCCTTCATTTTTTTCAGCCTTAGGAACCGGCTGATCCATCTTAGAAAGCTTATTTGTCGATGCAAGTGGGGTTGATGAGTGCATTCTCTTTGTTTGCCAGGCCCTTCCATTCGATAATTAAGGTACATCAGCGAGGTTAAGATTTAGCATGCGGGACACGAAGTTGCCACGGTAGGACGAGGAAGTAATCTTTAAGAATCCTCTCGGATTAAGTGGACTTCTCGAAAAATTTGTGCACTTTAAGACGAAGAGATGCAACACGAATCGAATGCCGGCGAGTTTTTTTTTATTCACTAAACCATGCCCGCTTTGAGAATGACGCCCTATCCTGAGCAACTCGGGCATTTTTAATTTCCTTCGAATCACGACGAAGAAAGACATCTTTGGGGCTTTGGAGCCAATAGAAAATACCCCGATTCAACGAGGACTTCGTCCTCTCAGACCTATAAATGGTGCCCTCCCTTGCCATTCTTTTCACACCAAGCCCAACCAAAGTTGATTTCATCGTTCGTGTAATTTCACTAGCGAGTCCTTAGAGATCGATCATGGGTGTGTTCACGTTCAGTGATGAGTTCACTTCGCCCATTCCTGCAGCGAGATTGTTTAAGGCCTTGATTGTGGACTCTCAGAACCTCATCCCCAAGCTCATGCCTCAAGCTATCAAGAGCATTGACGTCGTCCAAGGCGATGGAGGAGCTGGAAGCATCAGGCAAATCAATTTCGCTGAAGGTGAATCTTTCTCGAGGGTTTTCAAGTATTGATGCTGCCAATCTTGCGCAATGGAATTGCAAGTTTTCATTTTATAATAAAAGCGATAAAATGACCCATCAAAAAGAAAAACATGGCGATCGTTAAAATGTTGATTAGAGAAATTTTCCTAGAGATGTTATATGTCTTCTGTGATTAATTCAAATCTAAGTAGTACGTTTGTCCCATTTCATATGTAGGTAGCCAACTCAGCTGCATGAAGAACCGAGTAGACGAGCTGAATGAAGAGACATTCACATATAAGTAGACGCGCAGACCCACAGGTGCCATAACTTTGGCCAAAGGGACACTTAAGTGCCATAACTTACGAAAGGTACACTTAAGTGCCACTTTTAAGAAAAACGAATCACTTGAGTGCCAATCCGGCGAGAATCCGGCCAAAAATGTCTACGTGTCACTTTTCCGGCGAACCGAGCTCAAAACGATGCCGTTTTGCACGCCGACGTGGCCAAAACGGCGTCGTTTTTTGGCTGATGTGGCAAAAAAAAATATAATTAAATAATTAATTAAATTAAATTTATTTAAAATATTTAAAAATAATAATTTTAAAATTAAATTTAGTTAAAATATTTTAAATTAATAATTTTGAAATTAGTTGAAATATTTTTTTAAAAAAAAAAGGGGGAGGCGGGAGGGCTATCCCTCGGCGCCGCCGCCGCCCGCCGCCGCCGGGAAGGGCCGGCGACGGCGGGGGGGTCGGCCGGGGTCGCCGGGCCCCGGCCAAGGGCGGCGACCCCGGCCGACCGGCGGCGAGGGCTCGCGAGCCCTCGCCACGAATCCTGGGAGGGTCGCGGCCCTCGCCCGGATCCGGCGAGGGCGGCGGCCCTCGCCGGGCCGGGCCAAGGGCCCCCGCCCGCCGGGGTCGCCACGGCGGGCGGTGGCCTGGGCCCGGCCGGCGAGGGCCGCCGACCTCGCCGGATCTGGCGAGGGCTCGCGGCCTCGCCGATCTGGGCGAGGGTTGCGAGCCCTCGCCACGAGGCGGCGAGGGCTCGCAAGCCCTCGCCGCCGGTCGGCCGTGGTCGCCGACCCACGGCCGGGGCCCCGGTGACCCCGGCCGACCCTCCCCCGCCGTCGCCGGCCCTTCCCGACGGCGGGCGGGCGGGCGGCAGTGGGCGAGGGATAATCCCTCGGCCGCCTCCCCCACTTTCCTTTCCTTTTTTTTTTTTTTTTTTAAAGAAAAATTTTAATTATTAATTATTAATTATTTAATATTTCAACTAAATTTAATTTAAAATTATTATTTTAAATATTTTAACTAAATTTAATTTTAAAATTAATTTTTAAAATTAATTTTTTACCACGTTAGCCCAAAACGATGCCGTTTTGGCCACGTCAGCGTGCAAAACGGCGTCGTTTTGAGCTCAGTTCGCCGGAAAAGTGCCACGTCGACATTTTGGCCGGATTCTCGCCGGATTGGCACTCAAGTGATCCATTTTTCTTAAAAGTGGCACTTAAGTGTACCTTTAAAGTTATGGCACTTAAGTGTCCCTTTGGCCAAAGTTATGGCACTTGAAGCGTTCTTTTGCCCATATAAGTATGCACTGATCGAAGGTGGTCCATTGATGGAGAAGTTTGAATCTATAGCTTACGAAGTTAAGTTTGAGCCCACGCCGGACGGCGGAGCAAGAACAAGATGACCAGCACCTACTATACCAAGGGTGATTTTGAGCTCAAAGAAGAAGAAGTCAAAGCCGGCAAAGAGAGCCTTAGGAATGTACAAAGCCGTCGAAGCATACCTCATACAAAATCCCGATGCTTATGTTTGATTCCGTAAGTTCCTTCTCTCAAATAAATTCGGAAGTACCCTCGGTACTTTGTTTCTTCTATAGTAAGTGTTTGGCTTGTCTTTTGGTGACGGACCTGATCGTCCTTTTGAGTGTGGATGGCAATAAGTATGCATACTTTGTACCTCTTTCAAAGCGGTGGATCATTAGTGATTCATCCTGCGAAAGCATTCCAGCATTTTCCTGAATACCACTTCACTTTCCCAATAATCTCATAAGAAATCTCATCTATCTTTTTCTCGCGACATGCTTGTTTTGCTATTTGCTTTTAAAGATTCTCCAATGTCTAAACCATAGATGAGCAAACCACGAAGTTCGCCATAGATGTGCGAGACACTATTTTCCCCTATGTCATATTGTATATTGCTATGAGATTGCATTTGACAGATGATCAAATCACGAAAATCTTCCTTGCCGTGCCTATGAAGGTGTGGACTCTTAAATGTTATGAGTGCAGATATGGTAGTGACAAAAATAAATTCATTTATATGATATATGTTTTTATTCTTAGATTTCTGAAGTATAAAAAGAAAACCTAAGGTTTTTAAGCCCCCATGTTTATAGAGAGAGGAAAAATTCTCACTTTGTTTGGCCATTTTTCCTTGGATTGATTCATTTTGCATAATGTTTCATAAATCAGATAACATGACGCACAAAACATGGCCGACCGGTATGATTACCAATATGTCTATAAAGTCAAAATATGTCGCCATCAAATTTGAAAAATAAAATTAATGGCGATATTCTTTTTTGTCTGTACATACGGAACCAATAGAGAAAATAAGAGAATTTGATGTTGATTTATATGCGAACTAGCATATGTGCACTATGTCTGGGAGAGATCGACATTCAAAAAATAAAGTAAAATCATTTTATTCTGTATAAAATGATTAGATAATGAAAAGATATTGCTGAAAAAAAAAAAAAGCCTCAATACAACGGACCATATGAACGTAAGTGAAAACATAAAAAGATTTAGGGATAATACCTTAAAAAACCCCAAACTGGTACACTTGTGACAAATTTACCCCAAACTATTTTTTTTACCATGAAAAACCCCAAACTGGTAAACTTGTGACAAATTTACCCCGACTAATTATAAAAAATCCTAAACTAGTACATTTATGACAAATTTACCCCAAACTAATTTATTCGACTGCAAAAAAACCCTAAACTGGTAAATTTGTGACAAATAAATTGGATTAATACCACAAAAAATTATAAAAATTGTAAACTGTGACAAACGGAACGTAAAATCCTAAATTGATATACTGGTTAACTGTCACGTGTCATTTAACTTAATAATTTGAGAATAAAATTTAACGAAAACTAACATAGGGTAAATTTGTCACAAATATACCAATTTGGGATAAATTTGTCAAAAGTATACTAGTTTGGAGTTTTTTAGCGTATTATCCCTAAGATTTATTGGAAACTTTTTAGGAACGATTTTTTAACTATTGAGATCATGTTATTTTGTCCTATCATCTAAACAGATGATGACCTTGGACGTCAAAAATGCTCTTTTTTGGATTTTAACAGCTTCTCTCTCTCTCTCTCTCTCTCTCTCTCGTCCCCCTTGAGAACGACGGCTTGAGTCTAATCAACTTTTGAGTTTCCATGCATAATGCTGACAAAAGGCAATGCGTGGGACTTTAGGACTAAGACAATTTGGAGAATTTAAAATGGCCATTAGAACAATCGTTGGAAAAGTGGGGACTCCTCTAGTCGCACCTACCTATATATACATCTCAATATCTCCCCTACACCAAGCTCAAAAATCTTCCTTAAAACTCCAGCCGCCTCCATCACAGTTTCATAATTTTGTCCAGCTAGCAACAAAGTTCTTCATGGGTGTCTTCATTTTCACAGATGTATACCCATCCACAATTCCTCCCAAAAGATTGTTCAAGGCCCTAATTTTGGGGTGAGTTTCTTTAGCACAAATATCATGTGACCTTATCAAGAATTAGATGGCGATGGACCTAGCGAGTCTTGTGTTTTATTAAATTATAAAGATTCCCAGTCACAAGCAGCTCCACCAAAATTTGAGTTAGGCAAAAATACACCCAATTAGTTTATTCAAACTCCGCCTCCAATAAAGAAAAACCCAAATGCTTATATTGAAAAGAAGTCTCTGTTTTCCCCTCCTCTGAGGCTGGTCTTCTAGTCTGATTTGGCAGTTTTGACTGAGATGGCTGGCCATTATTGACTCAACACCCCAATTCTTTAAATTAATGAAGAAAAAACGTATGCCAACTATTTGTCAAGTTGAGTACAGGTTTTGGGTTGAATTTGAGTCTGGGTCTGTTCTTCTGCTGGTAAAAACCAAGTGCCTTACACAGATGGTTTTACCTAGCATCAGCAACAGCAGTATATTCTTACAGCTTCAAGTTCCAATTCTAATCCATTGCAGACGAGGACTATATTGGTAATTCGGAATGCTATTGTAGGACGGTTCTCTTCACTAGAAAAGTTTAAACTCTGTGAACGTGTCTTCGAAATTTTTCATACCCTCACGTTGCTCAAGAAATGCCACTTCAGTCAATAGCACTACACACAAAGTGGGGAGTGATTATGGAGATAAAAAGACAGATCGTTGGCCTTCAAGTCAAGTCGATTACTTTGTGTAGTTGTCATGCAGCATCCGCCAGTAGTATGATTCGGCGAGATGCTTCCCGGGCAAAGATTGAATCTTTGACTCTGAGATCAGTATGAGGCTGCTGTCGATGACAGCTCCACGTCCACATGTGTGATTATGAAAACTTAGACCTGCTGGTGACATGTAGAATTCTGTATACATCGAGGAAACTGCTCGCATATGCATCTACAGACAAGAACACTCTGCTTTAAATATTACTCAGTCTTGACGTTTCTGCACATAACGCAGCGTCTGTGCCAAAAAGCTGATATTTAATCTCAGAATTATGTGAATCTGAACTGTTGAAGTGAATGTAGCATGTCAATTGTAAGGGGAGGAATTGCAAAAGCTAACATGCATACCTATGTTCTTGGGTACCTCTGAAAGCTATAACCATAGCATTAAGGTCCTTGGCCACTCCAACATATGCCTATATATACAAAATAGTTTAGAAAAGAGACAAAAGATTAGATGCAATTCAAACATAGAAGCATCACAAGCATCCAAATTGATAGGCCACTGTACAGTGATTTATATACCTGTAAGCAATGCTGAACGTCAATTATCAGTTCAATGACTTCGAACCCCTGCTTTCATATCAAAAAGGCATTAATAAACAGTTCAGAAGCTCATAAGACGAAGTAGCATATGCCCACAAAATCTCATCTTAGGAATTGGGTAATTAGTACTAGAGATCCATTCTTCATGCAACCTTAGCAACAATGCTATATTAAAAAGTAGTCAAATTACCTTGGTCTTTCCATCACATCTAGGACATGTCCAACTTAAAAGTTCTGTCAAATCTGACATGTAAACCTGCAATAGAGAGCTTTGCATTAAATTACAATTTTATTGTGTTGAAATGGTGGAACCTGATGCGTAACAATAATAAGCTCTAGGTAAATCTGATAATTTTTTTTAATGAGCACTTACGGCCGATGCATACTCCACCAATATCGTGGCAAGAGTGTGATTGTAAACAGCTTTATGAGCCTTGGACCTCACTCTGAGTTCTGCATTTACCGGAAGATAAAATTCCAGATTGAAATGTGGTCACGAGCTCATTCAATCACAAGCAATGAATCGAGTTTCTTATGTCTCTAGCAAGCTATTTTGACGAATCAAGCGAGGGGAACGCTTTAAGGAAATATCAACTCAAAACAACACTTCAGTATATTTTTGCAGTCCTTCTTTGTGAACTGAAGAACTATTTACACAATGCAATGCGATGAAGAGGGATAAGTGAAGAACATCGGTTTCCACTTTTCAATAAAGATGCTCCACGAAAACCTACCGCCAACAGTCCATAACTCAACCAAACAAAATCTGAATACCTCAACAAATTATATCCCCAAAGTAGAAACGGCAGAATGAGACTTGCATCAAACAAATATAAGGAAATTCAATCAATCTGACCATATTCCAGGCGTAGCATTGATCCAAACTCAGTAATCTAAGGGCTGAACATAACCAACCAAACACAACTCAACGCTCGTCCTTCGTATGCTTTGAAAACACCCAATTGTACACCAGAGGGATCATATAGCTATATAGTTTTGCCCCATTCAATCAGGTACTCCAGCTCCACGACACAGTCAACGATTTCCCCCAACCCTGAAATGCCTAATCCCTTAAATTCACAATACGAATCTCACTGTCCGTGCTCAAAAACCGACGTACTCAATCCTAGCGCCTTTCTATTCGCGCCTTGTCACAATCAAAACTCCCCATCGGAGAATCAGAGCAGTTGACTGATGCACGAACGCGAACTGCAATTACCTCTCGCCTCGCTTGCGGCAACCAAGCACGTCAGAACAACCATCAACCTCAACCACGACCCAGTCCGCTCCATATCCTGCAGCAGAAAACGGATCCAACAGCGTCGTCGAGAAAGGGACAAAAAAAAAGCACGAAATCGCGCGAAAAAAAAAGAAAACTCCAATCTCCGCACCTTTCATGTACGCAAACAATCACGCGCTATCAAAACGGCGCGAATGGACTTTTATTATGGCGATTGAGAGCCGCAGCGACTTGTTGGGGGCGAAGGGAAGCGCAGGACGACGACGAATTTACGTATCATTCCTGATTTGCCCTCGGTTTCTTCCTCCGTCGGCGGGCATATTCCGTGTCGCGTTCGGTGATTTCGTCGCTCGCACGAAGGCAACGAAGGAAGTTCATCTGAAATCGGGGACCGTTGAGAATGAATGACCGGGTGGCGATTTCTTCTGTTTTCTTCTGCCTTTGGACAAAATTTGGGATTCTGTCTCTCTTTTTGGAGCTTCCCTTGGGTTTCTCCACGTCAGCACTTTGACTCGCGGCTTGGCTCAAACTAGAATTCCAACAAAAAAAAAAAAAAAAAGCTAAAATTAATGCTAATATTCGTGGAGGTATATGGAAATGCAAGTACTACTTCGGACGAATGTTTTAGAATTCAAGCTTGAATCGATCTAATAACTCGACTTATTCGAATTTGAAAAGAGTGTAAGTATGCTTGAGTGACTGGCGAGTTGAGCTTCATTGCAAATCGTGGAACCTACTTCTCTTGATTTAAGGGAGAGCTGCAGAAGGCGACTTGCCATATGTATTGATTCTCGATGCTCTTGGTGTTCTTATTGAGTTGGATACAGTAGTTATTATTTGGGTTAATACCATAAAAAACTCCAAACTAGCATACACGTGACAAATTTACTCATTATCAATCAATGTTAATTTACTCTAAATTTATCACAAATTAATTTTTTGATCACTAAAAACTTATACCAATACACCTATGACAAATTTATTCATTACTAGTCAGTGTTAAAATTTATTATTAAATTGTATTGCTAATGGATATACTAGTTTAAAATTTTACATTCCATTAGTTTACATTAAAATGTTAAATTGCAAAGTTTGATGACAGTTGACATATGTACAAATTTAAGGTTTTACCTTCCATTTATTATAGTTATCATGGTATTGATCCAATTAAACGAAAATTAACGAAAAATAAATTTGCCATAAATGTACTATATTTAAGGTTTTTGTAGTAAGTTCATCAAATGTATACAAGTTTTGGATTTTTTATGGTTAAAATATTAATTCAAGATAAATTTATCATGAATGCATCAATTTTGAATTTTTCATGATATTAACTCTTTTTATTTTTAGAATTTCAAGTTTAGTTGCTTTGTCTAAAATATACAAACTACTCATAACATGAGCACGTTTAGAACTGATCACTACCTTAAAAATTACAGCATTATCGTCTTATAGTTGCTCAATGGAATGTATGAGTCATACAAATATCGTGATTAAATGTTTTACATATAAAAAGAACATGAAGTACAATGAGTTTCTAATCTCGAACAAAAAGGTTGCAAGTGCACATTTTAAGAGGACAAAGATTGCAAATGAATTTTTATTTTTGATTTTGCATTTAGCTCACACTAATAATATAAATAAGAACATTAATATGAGGTGCGTGCCATATTCGGTGGCTCTCACAAATTTATATTGGTAGGGGAATATTTATAAAACTACAGTGAAATCACTACAGAAAACCTAAGTAGCACTGACACCAACACGCGATGAGGCGATACAAAACAACACCCAAATATGTCATCTCTCAAAAAATAAAGAATTTGACATGCTTTGACATGTTGTATATTATACTCATATTTTATATATAGTTAATAAATTATTATTTTTATGATTATTTCAATCAATTAATCTGATTCAAATTCACAAATAAATAAATAATAATAAAATCATATAATAAATTTACACTAAAAACATTAATTCATAATTTATTAATATCCTTTATTGTTTCAATTTGACAAATTCAACTCTATTTCAATAAATCCATAAAACTTTGAAAGAAAAAACAAGTAATTCACATTATAGACCTGCGTGTCAGACGTGTCGAAAGAAAAAAGAAAAAACTTGAAGGTAAATTGTGTATCATGAAAAGCGAGAGTCAAAAGAGAAGATGAGAAAATATTAGGTTTTTCTTCTTTCTTAATTTTTAATTTTTATTATTGATTGTTATTTTTTAATATATATTTTAACCATTCATTTATTAAAATTTTTTAAAATTGACCTCGCATATTGGAATCGCGTGTTGAAAACTCATATGCCGAAATTCTGACTCGAGTATCAAAGAGTGTTGAAAAAATTGATTAGGTGTTGGATTTTTCGACACGTGTTAACCAAAAGTGTTGGACACGTATCGAAACATCAACAAGACACAAAAACTTCAAGAAAGTGTTAATGTTTCATAGCAAAAAAACAATAGGTGGGAGTTAAGAAAAAGGTGATGTTCAAGAAAAATTATCATGAAGAGCAAAATAATCAATTTCATAGACACCCAATCTTTTCCTTTATATGTAGTAGAGATAAATGAATTGGTGTGACTTAGGTCAAACTTTACAAGCACAAAACTGATTAATAATTTAATACACTGCTCATTTTTTGTTGCTAGGCCTATACACTACTTGTTTGCTTTATAAAAAGAAAATATGAACATGAAAAAATAGCAAACCCACACCCGGAGATGTTAGCTCAATGATAAAGAGGCCGCATGGCCCTTTGCGGGTTCATAAATTCAAGCCATATCAAGAATGAATTTCCGACTAGTTAGAATCTTGAGCATTTACAATCTCCTTCCAAACTTATAGCATGTTGATAAAATTTATAACGACGGACTCATACACGTATTAATAAACATATTAGTTGTGTTTCAAACTAAACGCACTATAATGATTAAGGAATCTGATTATGGTGATATCAAGAGTGAATAGCCATAGTGATCATATTTTCGTACTTCTTTGTTTATCAGAAAAATTTCGCAACCCATCAGGGCGTGGGCGGCGAGGCCAGGCCGGACCACCCGCCTGATCCTCGAGCCGCGGGTCCATCTCGCGCTCTGGCCAGCGCTGGCTTTAATTCCCGTGGCGGGAAACGAAATTACATTTCTCCCCTCCCCCTCTGACTGGCGGGAAATTTTCGCACCCAGTCGCAGATAACGAAACCGAATAATGGGAAAAAAAAAAGAAAAAACCGAAATAAAAAAAAAAACCCAATGGATAATTAAAAATCAGAATAAAAGCGAAGGGACTATTTAAAACAAAATTACGAAAAAGCGCAAACCCTCCTCCCCCTCCTCGCTTCCTCCATTTTCGGACACCGACTCCGATCGAACGAACCACTCATCGGCCTCCGCCCCCTTTTTCATTCCGATCGTCGCTTCAGATTTCGATTCGGCCTCTCTCTCTCTCTCTCTCTCTCTCTCTAGAAAGAGCAGCGACGAACTCATCGATCGACCGATCCCGCCGATCTCCGCCGTGAGCAGGTCTTCGGCACCGATCGCCATGGCGAGGCCCTCGAAGCAGCAGGCGTTAGGGTCGAAACATTGTTCGACCCAAACCAAACACGTTACTTACATTAAAGGAACACCCAAACAAGCAAAACACAATTTCCCTTTATGAAAAAGAGATTGAAAGTGAAACTTCAGAGCCGCCTCCCTCCGTCGTCGCCACCGGCGGAGTTGCCGATGCCATGTCCAAGGTGATCATTGCCGGGCATCCAACCCTCTCCGTCCTCTTTGTGGTCTGCCCGTTCTTGACGCCGCTCGTCCATGACCGCGTTCAAGCTCCGGCCATCTCATCCACGGCCGCTCTTCCCTGACATCAATTCCTCTGTTTTTTCTTTCGCTGTTTGACCTCCCAGTCCATGGCCGTTGACATCTCAAACTCGCCGTCAAGGCTCATGGCCATGGACGAGTTGCGGTCGCCAGATTTGTGGAGAAGCCTCCTCGCGAGCAATGGACGAGCTAGGCTTGCATCCACGGACGATACCAGATCTGGACGGGTAACAACCGCGAGCAGCTGTGACGATGGAGGGTGGCTTGGCCATGGACGGGGCCAACCACGAGCCAACCGCCTGCGACAGAGGGGACAATGGTAGTCCATAGGCCGTCGTTGCTCGTGACGGGACTTCTGGGTCTGCAACCATGGCTCTAACGAAAGTGGCTTGTCCATGGCTGCGAGCGATGGTGGTCGACTTCCAGATCTGCAATTCCGTTGCTATGGACGGCCAGATTTTAACATCTGTAGAACGATGAGACGGACAAAATAGAGGAAGCCAGCCATGCTCGGCGCTGGTGACCCCGCCATTGGCAACAGCGGAGGAGGGACGGAGGTCGGGCGGTTGTGGACGAAGGAGGGGAAGAGAGGGCTGAAGAGAAGATTTTTTAATTTTTTTTCCTCAAATTCTACATCGACATGGAATTAGCAGACACGTGACATGAGTGAAAATACAAACCGTCCACAGAATGTCTACTACTAATTATCCAGCTGTCTTTGAACAAAAAATAATCATCTAGCTGTCCTTTTCTTTCTTTTATTTTTTTTCCTTCTATTTTTTTGGAAAAAAAGCAATCTGCCTTTTCTCTTCCCAAACATAGATTGTATGCTTTGTCACACTAATCGTCACTAAATACAATAATCCATAATTATTATTCATTGCAAAACACAAGTCTATGATTTGATAAGTTGTTCGAGTATAATGAAAACCCGGAAACCAGAATTGAAATTTCGATTCGAGTCTTATGTGTCTCGGGTCGGGTAGGGGTGGGTCATAACGTGTGACCATTATGATTCGGTCTGGTCAGGTAACATCAAAACCCGACCCGGCCCTGACCCATTGACACCCCTAGTTCAAATAGCACTAGAGTTAAAAGCATTTTCGAGGTGAACTTGTTTCTTGCTCTTCGTTCGGGGTTTACTATTTTCTGGCGTACTCTCGGTTGGATGAAGAAGAGCCGAAGTTGAGAGTGTCTCTCGCTCGTAGTGTAGGCATGTTGTTCAATTGTGCATGCCAAAAACTATGCCTTTGGGAGGGCTTTCTGTTTTTTATTTTTTTTTTCCTGGTTGGTTGGTTGGTTTTGCATCTCCATGGCTAGAACACTCGAGCAGAGCTGCAACTTTTCATGTTTCTTATATTCGAAACTGATGACTCGGGTTTTTCCCTTTTATTTCAACATTTCCTTGTGATTGAAAGCTTCATCAATCACTTCTCACCATATACTAAGTGGGAAACAATGGCAAACAGAGCTCGTTAATCTTGCTCTGCTTCTCTCTTTACATAAACATGACTTCTTAAGTTGGGCCAGTGCTTTCATACGTCTGAAATGTTGTTAGATACTTGTACGTATGACTCAGTGAGGATCAGAATCGTTGCCACTATTTATTTTTGCATTCTTTTTCCCATTCATTCCACAGGAAGATAATGGTGAAACAGAAGTTAGCAAGCGTGAGAAGGCCAGGCTTCGTGAAATGCAAAAGTTGAAGAAGCAGAAGATTCAGGAAATATTGGATCAGTAAAATGCCGCTATTGATGCTGGTATGGTGCCTTTCCATTCTAAAAATGACTCTTTCTTGCATTATTTCGAGTTCATATATTGATTATGACAGTAAAATTTTCTCGTTTTTGAAATAATTTTTCAAGAATAATAAGGGAAAAGGGCAGTTGAAGTATCTCCTGTAGCAAACTGACATTTTTGCTCATTTTGCCAAAGGTAACCAGTCCGCTTCACAGAAAATCAAAGGAAGCTACCATTACCAATGACAATTCTCTCTGTATTTTGTGCATTGCAGATACAATCTCCCGTACATATGTTCCTTTTGACAACTTGCTGAGCAATTTCTGCATTGGTCCTAACTTTCTTCATACTTCATAGTTGCTTATTTGGGACTGAAAGCTTTGTTTGATCCTTGGCGGACCTTTTGCTATATATCAATAATTGCCTAATGCTGGAATTCTTTAGAGGAAAGGTGCCTATGGTCCAGTGGTCTAACCCTGGCTAGACTGTCACTTACATTTGGTGTTGAGGTTCCATATTCAAAGGGAATTGAGATTTGCTAATATTTATGCAAATGAACGATGTTCAATTGTAACCTTTGTTCTCTTCCAGTGGACAAATAAACATCTGCTCATGCTTAAAAGTGGAGAAAACATGTTTGTGAAGTTCAAGTCATCATTTCGCAGACCATTTCTGTGTTCAGCATTCATGTTTGTTCAGTGACGTTTTTCTTTGGTTAACGTGTAGGGGTCGTCATGAATCTAAAATAACTGAAGAGGATGAAGATGAAGAATGTCTTAAGGAGGAGGAAGATGGCTTGTCTGGTACAGGAAACACGTGGCTGCTGACACGACCCTCTTGTAATCTCTCTCTCTCTCTCTCTCTCTCTCTCGTTTGATTGAAAGAAGGATAGTCTTTGCTGCTTATACCTCTCCTGTACCCCTGCTCTGACTTGTAGAAGCTGTAATGTTTGCTGCAATTTCAGAACGCTACGTAATGTGGGATTGTCAATGTTCTTGGTGCTGACATGATTCCTCATCACTAACAATTATAGTACTCCAAGTACTTACTTTGGTGTTGACTAAGTAGAGGTTTTTGACATCCCTTCCCGGCCCTTGTCTAGGCAGGAACCTCTTGCACTGGGCACAAACCTTTATTATATTGTTGTCTTGCTCCAGAAAGATTCTGTTTTGCTCTGATTTCTGCAATTATCTTGCCAACAGGATATCTCCAGCAAATATGAGTTAACTGCTTTCTTAAGTTCTATTTGTATGCTTTTTTGCAGGTATACAAGGGAAGATGAGGGATTACCAGCTTGGTGGATTGAATCGGCTCATAGGATTGTATGAGAATGGCATTAACGGAATACTTGCTGATGAAATGGTAGGTCACGGGCTGCAGCATTTAGATGTGTGCAGTATGGAAGCTGGAAAGGCTAGAAGATGCAGAGCTTAGAGAAAATTTGCTTATAGAAATTCCAATGATATCTTGGAGATATTCATCTTGTGAGATCTTGAAATTGACATGTGCTGAGATAACCAATCAGCGAGGCTCCCGGAAAGTCTTATATGTCTACAATATTCATACCGGGTTGATGATGGCATTTCTGGTCTCTCCAACTTGAAAAGCTTGAGAGATTTGTCCTGGGAAAGCCAAAACTCTCTCCCAGTTGAGTAGGAACTTGAAAAGATCGTGGAAAATTCTATCCCTGGTGGATTAGTAGGTTAGACACATTGCAGTCTTTAAAGTTGTCCTCTTCGATAATGACCACCTTATCACTAGATATTCCACAACTTTCTCATCTCTACAGAGTTGAACTTTGTTGGGAATGTCTGCAGTGCCTCCCGAGGCTTCCCTCAAGTTTACCGTCCATATATATTAGACATTTCCTATCAATGCGTACATTGATAGACCTATCAAACTTGAAGAAATTATGAGAACTTTGAGTATTGCGCACTTACAGAGATCAAAGCCTTGAAAGTCTGGAGAATCTTAGAACTTTGGAGCTGAACGAATACCACTGACTGGACAAATTGGCCGACTGAGTGGCTTGAAGAAACTAATGGCTTTTCATTTACATCATCGCAGTGATCTGGTTGACCGGAATCACCGGACAATTTTTCTATCTTCTCCAGCAACTTTATCCTGAAGTTTCTAATGTTTCAAAGTGGAAGAAATTAAAATGAATAGGCATCCACCCCCGGAGATTTGAAAATTCAACACATTATAGAGTTGCTTGATCAAATTTGGCAAATTTCTGCAAAAGAAAAAAGAATGGACACCTGCTCTGTCAAGTACTTTGTTGTACATATGTGTAACAAAGAGGTTTATGTAAATCTTCTTTTTCAGTTCACTTTGCATGTTGACTAGTGATGGTTCTGCAAGTACCCTTGTTCAGATTTTCTCTATTTTAATTTGGTTTTGTTTAGATATTTTAATGGCTTTGAATTGCTAACTAACTTACCTAACGAGGTCAGGTCAAATTATATGAACTCCAAGTGCATTATTTTGTCAATTTACCATGTGATGATTTATTTGAGGCATCTTATAAATTGCTGCTTCGTTTTACTGAATTTGAAACTGGTCGATGCCCATGCTTCACATAGGAGAACTTTAAAGTAGCTGTTACAATGTGTATGAAAGTATCTGAGCACTTGTGGCATTACCTCTACAGCAATAACTAACACAAAATTGCGACATGAAGAAGATGGACGATCTACATAGGTAAACACATGTTTAGTTTGGATTTTGGGTAAAGCATGTTCCTTAATTGGATTCACACAAGATGAAGAGAAGTGGTAACGATTCTTAAATATATTAAATAAATGTTTCCAGTTGCAACTTGGTCCGACATTATCTAATGTTGAAGTAAATATGAAATAATGACCCAAATCGTCAAATTTCAAATGAATAGAAGTGTGGCAAAACTTTTTCCAAGTCTAAAAATTTAACATGGAATAATCTCGCACCATCTACAAGTTCTTATCATTTTGCCTCTTTTTTATATCTTTCGTAATAGATAATCCACAAGCATTAACCAAGATAATGAAGAGCCACACCTTCGAAAACACTATTTGAAATAGAGAACTTTCATACTTGAGATAAGGAGGAGTCAATTTTTTTTTTTAATCATTATAGTCATTGGAGAGGCGTCACAAAACTTTGGCCAATCACTGAAGAGGCTTCCGAGTTTGATTGAGAATTTGGAAAGGCTAATTGAGTTGGTTTCCAAATGGGATCTAACTAGTCACATCAAGTTTGTGAGCTTATTTACCGGACTTGTTAGTGGCCCAAAGTTCTAATACAACACTCATGAATGATTTTCCCATCTACATTGACACAAAACTGTGCTTATACATTGGTTTTGTGTACTCTATTTTAATAGTGCTTTTGTATAATAATCAGCACAAAGCATGGATATATAGGGGTTAAATGCGAAGGTTGGTTTACCTCTAAATATATGTGATTTTTATAATTTGATTGATCACTAAGGGAGTGTCTTGGATGAAGATCAAGCCCGGTAATTCCACCGGGCTTTATGGTTTGATGTCAATTTAGGCTTGGGCCCTCTTAGCCCATTAAACTGGACCAACAAGAGTTCAATTTGATTAGAATTTTTTTGGGGTGGAGGGGGGTTGGCGGGCAGCGAACTTGTTTGGAAGTTCCATGTTTGCTTTGTTGACTTTGACTTTGAATGAATCCGCCCATTTATTTGGAGGCAAAAGTGGATTCTCATCCACAAAATTTTGCACCACATAATAAGTGATTTCCGTGTCAAAGAAATGTAAATAATTGTCAACTTTAACAGGTTGGAGTGATGCTTCCAGGAAGCATTCTACTAACTGATTTCGTAGCAAAACTGGCCAACGATTCTCTCTACATATTCAGCCAATCCTGTGGCTTCTTCTAAGTTCAATGACCAACCAAAAATCCATTCAAAAAATCTTCATTTTTAGTACCTTAAGATTATGTAGTATAAGAACAAAGGTCTTGATAGTTAAGGCCCACATCTATGCAAAAAGTCTTTCTTTTCCTTTAAAAGAGTAGGAGTTAGGCAGTTCACCTTTATTAGGATTTTTTTTTTTGGAGGGGGAGGGTTGGGGGGACGAACTTGTTTGGAAGTTCCATGTTTGCTTTGTTGACTTTGACTTTGAATGAATCTGCCCATATATTTGGGGGCAAAAGTGGATTCTCATCCCCAAAATTTTTACACCACATATTAAGTGATTTCCACATCAAAGAAACGTAAATAATTGTCAACTTTGATGGGCTGGAGTGATGCTTCCAAGAAGCATCCCTACTGATCGATTTGGCAGCAAAACTGGCCCACAACTCTCTTTGCATATTCAGTCAATGCTGTGGCTTCTTCTAAGTTCAATGACCTATCGAAAAGTCATTCAAAAAATCTTCATTTTTAGTACCTTAAGATTCTGTGGTGTAGGAATAAAGGTCTTGATAGTTAAGGCCCACATCTATATAAAAAGTCTTTCTTTTCCTTTAAAAGGAGTAGGAGTTTGGTAATGGGATCCCACCTGTTTTCTCTTCTTCCTAGAGCTTTTAAGCTATAATGGAGAAAGCTCAATTTCGATTCGAATGGAACGAGTCTGATTTCAAAAAAATTTGCAACGAACTTGTTTGGAAGTTCCATGTCTGCTTTGTTGACTTTGACTTTGAATGAATCTGCCCATTTATTTGGGGGCAAAAGTGGATTCTCATCCCCAAAATTTCTGCACCATATAATAAGTGATTTCCGTGTCAAAGAAACGGAAATAATTGTCAACTTTGACGAGCTGGAGTGATGCTTCCTGGAAGCATCCCTACCGACCGATTTGGCAGCAAATTTGGCCCACGACTCTCTCTACATATTCAGCCAATCTTGTGGCTTCTTTTAAGTTCAATGACCTATCAAAAAGTCATGGGAAAATCTCAAATAAGGACCCAAAGTGAGTCTATTTTCTCAAATAAGGACCCGAAGTAGCCATTGTCTCAAATAAGGACCCAAAGTGGCTAACAAGTCTCAAATAAGGACCCAAACCCACTAGCCGGCGAGCGTGTGATATTTCCGGTGGCCGGAATATGGTCAATTTTGTCCTAAAAAAATAGATAGAAATTAACAAACCCTAAAGACAAAAACCCCAACTCTTCACGTTCTTTTGATCTAAAAAACACTTTATGTTCTCACGTATTTCTTCTTCTGCTCTTCATCTTCTCCGTTCTTTGCCCTCTCTTGCTTGGAGCACCAGAATTTTCTGTTAATGGAACACGAATTGAAATACAACAAGAAATCCCTACCTTCGTTTCTTCATATCTTCTTCTTTTGTTTTCTTTCTTCGTTTCTTTCCAACGAAGAAGACAAATCTTGAGTAAAGCAACCTTTTTGTTATTGAGACACTCGTGCGTAACACGAGGGCCTCGATTCTTCATTATCTTTTCCTAGGTTCGCCATACACTTTGATTCACACTCACATTCAACCAAGGTTAGTTTCGTTCAAATTGGTGCAATCGATCCTTCGTTCGTCAAAGTGGTTGTAACTTGTTGAAGCAACATGTCGACAAGTCGCGGGCATGGGGTGGAATATCACATAGATGGTAGTGAGAATGGTGATGGTAGGAGGAATTCTTTTGTTTTATGGTGTTCTTTTTGCTTGTTTTGTCGGATTTCTGAGTTAATGTCTCTTTTGTCCGAAAAAATGCATATGAGTTGTCTCCAAACGAGAGGGGACAAAGAACGTAAAAGATGAAGAACAGAAGAAAAATAACGTGAAGAGTTTGGGGGTTTTGTTTTTAGGGTTTGTTGATTTCTATCTATATTTTTTTGGGACAAAATTGCCCATATTCTGGCCATCAGAAATGTCAAACGCTCATCGACTGGCGGGTTCAGGTCCTTATTTGAGACTTGTTAGCCATTTCGGATCCTTATTTGGAATAACCGTCACTTCGGGTCCTTATTTGAGAGAGTAGGCTTACTTTGGGTCCTTATTTGAGATTTTCCCAAAAGTCATTCAAAAAATCTTCATTTTTAGTATCTTAAGATTCTGTGGTATAGGAACAAAGGTCTTGATAGTTAAGGCCAACATCTATACAAAAAGTCTTTCTTTTTCTTTAAAAAGAGTAGGAGTTTGGCAGTGGGTTCCCACATGATTTCGCTTCTTCTTGGAGCTTTTGAGCTATAATGGAGAAAGCTCAATTTCGATTTGAACGAAACGAGTCTGATTTCAAAAAAACCTACAATGAGACTTTTGGAGTTTTGTTTTACTAAAACAAAAGTCTAAGAAAGTATAATCAAAGCTAAAGTTATCGAAAACAAATTCGATCTTCCGTTGATCTCAATTCAAGGAATTTGATACTTTTCAGGAGTTTTCTTTGACTCATGACATGATTAATAACTTCAATCTTAATTTATTTTGTCATGCTCGGATCTATGTCCAAAAAAATTTGAGAACTTATGAATTCCAAAATGAGAAATATTTACACGTTCAAATCTAGGGGAGAATTACCAAAAAAGTCCTAAACCTATTGCAATTGTGCCAATTCAGTCCTAAACTTTTTTTTTTGGCCAATTTAGTCCTAAACCTTTTACTTTTGTTCTAGTTCAGTCCATCTGGCCAAAATTAGCCGGCCGGCACTAATGTGGCAGGGCCGGTCCGCGAGCTTTTTTTAATAATATTTTATTTTTTTTATTAATTTTTATCTTTTTTTTCCCTCCTCCCTCCTCCTTCCTTGGGCTTCAATGACCGGCCGGGCTGGTCGGTCGCCGGACTAAGGGGATCCGGCGGGGTGAGGAGGCCTCGCCCGACGCGACGGCGAGGGGGCTCGCCATCGCGTTTGGCGAGGGCTTGCCTCACCCCGCCGTCGTTGGGCGCGAGCTTGCCTCGCGGTCGCCGTGCGAGGCGAGCCCTCGCTAGATCCGGCGAGGGGGCTCGCCCTTGCGTCCGGCGAGGCCTCCTCGCCGGATCTGGTTAGGGCTCGCCTTGCTGGCGACCGCGAGGCGAGCTCGCGCCAGCGACGGCAAGGCCCCCTCGCGCCGGGTTCGGCGAGGGGGCTCGCCGTCGTGTCCGTGAGGCCTCCTCGCCGGATTCGGTGGGGGCTTGCCCCGCCAGATCCCCCGGCGACCGGCCAGCCAGCTGGCTGGTCGCCGAGCCCAAGGAAGGAGGAAGAAAGAGGAGGCAAAAAAAAAAAAAAAAAAAAAAAAAAAGGAAAAAATTAATTAAAAATGTTGAAAATAAAATATTATTAAAAAAATCACGCCGGCGCCGGCGGCTGCCACTTCAGATCGGCCGACCAATTTTGACCGGATGGACTAAACTGGAACAAAAGTAAAAGGTTTAGGACTAAATTGGCCAAAAAAAAAAATTTTAGGACTGAATTGGCACAATTGCAATAGGTTTAGGACTTTTTTGGTAATTTTCCCTCAAATCTAGCGAGACTTTATTTTTCTTCCCTGGCTCCACCACCACGTGCTTCCTCCATGTTGTCCTTATCAAAATATCAATCGGTTCGTTTAATCAACAGCTTGCACCCTATCGAGATCTAAAGGTTTTGCTGGTGTTGGCGCATTCACATCCCTCATGCACTGGCCCGCAACTTTGAGGGGGTCAGCTCATCAACTTTGAGGGGCATGGAGTTAGGTTAGGGTTTTGGAATATCGAGGGATTTGGAGCAAGGAAAAAATGTGCAGTTTTAAGCTCGTCATTGATCAAGCAAACCTCCATGTCAGATTTTCGATGTTCGCTTGGACCAAACTTTGATGGAACGTATTTTTTGGTTATCATACAAGTTTTGGATTTGATGATATAAAAACAGATTGGATAATTGGCATTGCGATGGATATAAAGGTTAGGAATTTTTTCGGAACTGTAGCTCACTGTCGTCGAATTGCCGCCCACCCATCGCCATCATGAGCTCTCAACTTCACGCATCAATTCATTGGCGACTTAACTCCTCGCCTGCTCAAGTATGTCATCTACACCTTCATCTCTTTTTCTTTTTGCGCAGAGCTCATAACCTAGGTCCATGGAATTCGTAACTGATAGAGGTCGCCAGCCTCGCACGACGACAGATCTAGGGTTGCATGGCCACGGGTGTCGGGGCTTGACTTAGTGAGCTCGCTCGATTTTCTAAGCAACGGAGAGAGGCCCTCAACTCTGTTTATCGTTAAAATCAATACCCAAAAAGAAAAAGATAAATAAATTCCTCGCCATGAGGGCATTTGGGTATTTTGGCAGCAGCAAAAAGACAAATGCAATTGATCTCGAGTGTAGTGAAACATAGGAAAAGGGGGTCGTGATTATAGATATGAAGCGGGTTTGTCAGCTTTTAGTGGTCACATTTATTAGGGGGCAAAAGTCGATTCTCAATCCGAAATTTCTGCACCACAAGGTCCAGTGATTTTCCGCGTTAAGAAATGTAATTGATTTGTCAACTTTGATAGGCCGCGGTGATGCTTCATGGAATATCCTTACTGGCCATTTTGTAGCAAACTTGACCCAAACGACTCTCTGCTTATTCACCCAAATCGTACTCTCTGCATATTCACCCAAACCTTTGGCTTCTTAGTTCAATGGCCTCTTGAAAAGTCATTCAAAAAAATCTTCCAATTTTAGTTCCTTGATATTTTTGTGGTGAAGGAACAAAGGTCTTGATAGATAAGGCCCGTATCTATACGAAAAGTCTTTATTTTCCTTTCAGAATAAGAAGAGTTTAGGCAATGGATCCCACCTATATTCTCTTCTTCCCCGAGCTTTTGAGCTAACGGAGGAAACTCAATTTCAATTTGGATGGAAGGAGTCTAATTTTAAAAGAATCTGCAACGAGACTTTTGGAGTTTCGTTTTTACTAAAACAAAAGTTTAGTGGCATATAATTAAAGCTAAAGTTATTGGAAAACGAATTTGATACTTCCCAAGAGTTTTTTTTTTTTTTTTTTTAACTCATCGAGTCATTGTGATTAATAACTTTAATCTTAATTTTTTTTTGTCAGACTTAGATATATGCTTGGAAAGACTTACCAACTTATGAATTTCGACCATTGTCCACAGCGACACAGCTGGCTTGGGGCTCTCTCCCTCTCACAAAGGAGAGGAGTCCGAATCCTAGAGGTGTCGTTAGGGATTCTTACTTGGAGTACTGTGGTGGTGCTCACCAGCTATCGGCTTACGGGATTTCTGGGTTACCAAAAAAAAAAAAAAAAAAAAAAAAAAACTTACGAATTTCGGAATTGAACAATTTTACACCTCCAGATCTAGCGAGATTTTATTTTCTATCGTGAAATATGGAATGTTTAGTTATCACAAAATCGATTTGGAAAATAGAAAAATACTTGCAAACAAACACCAGTTAATCATGTCATCAATCAATAAAAATGTTGGAACCGTCTAATTAACCAAATAGAAATGGAATATACAGCATATATATAGTTTTGTGTTACATCAAAATACAATCACTAGATTAAGAATTGCATGCGATTGGTCGATATGATTTTGATGAGGACGCCAACAATCTAAAACCTAAGCTCCATGTGCCTCGTCTTAATGGGGTATTAGCATTAGCTACCACCCTCAAAAAGAGGGAAAAGAATAAGACAGAATAGTGTGTGGGGGCGGTGCAAGAAGAATGAAACTAATAATTGACCCAAGTCAAAGTCTACGAAGACTTGGACTACCATAGGCACACGCTAAAGCATGGGCGGGACTTCTTTTCCACGTTAGGATGACCCCATCTTCTTTTTCCTTTGCTTTCATTGCATTATTTCTTTTCATTATCACTTTGCTTTTTAACAAGAATTTCCCTCGGATTCTTCGAGGCAGTTTCGCCGTGAATGACTATTGAGTTCCCAGTGGGTTACTTACCATGAGAATTTTGTGAAATAATATGCATTCAACGTTTCACATAACATATGACATTTTAATTACAACTGCAAGCAATATGTGGATTTTTTTTTTTTTTTAATATTGTTAAAAATATGTGCACTTTTACTCAATAAGCACCAGCTCTTCATCATTTGAAGTTTAACCAATAAATCTAGATTATTTACAAGTAATTTAAATAAATATACTGAAATCGATACATTAAGTGAATAAATAGATTTGTGAAAATAGATACTACTCAAATGAGAATTCAATACTTCCCAAGAGTGTGTTTTGACTCATCAAGTCATCATGATTAATAACCTCAATCTTAAATGTTGTTTTTGGTCACACTCAGATTTATGCCTGAAAAGACTTAAGAACTTATGAATTTCGGAATGGAACATCTTTACACCTCCGGATTTGGCGAGATTTTGTTTTCTACTGTGAAAGATGGAATGTTTAATTACCACAAAATAGTTTTAGAAAATAAAGAAATACTTGCAAACAAACACCATATGTTCATAAATACTTTGATCTTTAAATAGTCTAGCAAATCACATCATCAATCAATAGAAAAGTTGATACCGTCTAATTTAATTAAATGGAAAATAATAAAGTGCCGTATACATGTGATTTTTGCGTTGCATCGAAATACAATCATTATATTATGAATTGCATGAGAGATTGGTTGATGTGATCTTGATACAGACGCCAACAATCTAAAACCTAAGCTCCCTATGCCTCATTTTAACGTGGCATTAACATTAGCTGCCTTTTGCGGAATGAAAGAGAGAGAAAAATAAGACGGAACAGCGTATGGTTGGTGCCAGAAGACAAACATCGCAAGATTAGAGGAGCAAAGGCAAAAGTCTACGAATTGGACTACCATCAGTCCATGATGAACCAGCTTTGCTCCAAGAAGGAATCACACCAATTATTAATTCATTTGGTAACTTTGTCCCTCACAGTCATAGTTCCATAAACGTAGGGATTTTATCAAAAAGAAGAAAAACAAAATGTCGCTAGATCGCTCTGTAAAATCCAACAATGACTCATCGTTCTCCCATCCACCTGCAAAATTTACATGGTAACAAATCGATCTCCAATTCTCATACTCATTGATAATTTCATCGCACCATTTCATCGATCATATGCCGTTATATGAAAATTGAAAAAAAAAAAAAAAAAACTCTTAGGATGTCTTTATCTCATTGAGAATTTTTTTGCCCCGGGAAAATGCTTTTAGGAAATTCAATTTCAGAGAAAAGGAATTAAAAGAATTTGATTACGATGAAAACAAGTTTAAAAAAAAAAAAACACTGATTTTATCATAATTGGTAATAAGTGAATCCACTAAATGCGGCTTGTATCATTAAAAGTAACATGGAATGACTAATAAACTGGAATTGATATCGTCTTTGCTTATTTTATAATCCATCAAAATATCAACGATTATAAAGAAATTAAGATAGAAATTATGAAACCATATTTGTAAAATATAGATATGATCGTACTTTGGGAATGTAGAAAAATTGAGCATTAATAAAGTATATTCTTCTCACTTCAAAGGGCAGCAAGAAAATAAGTGTAACGATTCCTTCTTACCAAGTCGTTTTTCTCTAAGCTTATTGTTTTTAGGGTTAATGATACAAAAATCCCAAACTGATATACCCATGATAATTTTACTCAAAACTAATTTTTTGACTACAAAAACCTCAAACTAGCATATTTGTAATAAATTTAATCTCCATTAATTTCCCTTAAATTGGATTAATACTATTGAAAAGCACAAACTAGTATACATATGTCAAATAGAGGGTAAAACCTCAAACTGATACACTCGTCAATTGCCAAATTTGATGTATGCTTTTGTTGACTTTGACTTTGAATGAATTCGCCATTTATTTGGGGGGCAAAAGTCTATACTAGTCTCAAAATTTCTGCACCACATAGTCCAATGATTTTTCCCATTAAGAAACGTAAATAATTGTCAACTTCGGCAGGCTGGAGCAATCCTTCAAGGAATCATCCTTATTGACCAAATTTTGCAGCAAAACCGACTCTTTTGCATATTCACCCAATCCTTTGGCTTCTAAGTTCAATAACCTACCCAAGACTCATTCAAAAAGATATTTCCCTTTTAGTTCCTTAATATTTCCGTGGTGAACAAGCAAATGCCTTTGATAGTTAAGGCTCGCATCTAATTCGAAAAGTCTTTCTTTTTCTTTAAAAAGAGCAGGAGTTAGGCAATCGATCCCACCGATTTTCTCTTCTTCCCCGAGCTTTTGAGCTAGAATGGGAGGAAGCCTAATTTTGATTCGAATTGAAGGACTCTGATTTAAAAAAAAAAAAAAATCTACAACTAGACTTTTGAATATTCGTTTTACAAAATAATATTTTAGGGGGTATAATCAAACCTAAAGCTATCGGAGAACAAATATGATCTTCGATTGGTCTCAATTCAAGGAACTTGATACTTCTTGCGAGTCTTCTTTTTAATTCATCAAGTCATGTGAGTAATAACTTCAATCTTGAAATTTCTTTTATCAGGCTTGGAGATGATATAAATACAGTGGGAATAATTGATATTGTGGTAAATATAAAGGTTGGGATGGAACTGCCCACTTGCCGTGCGCCCATTGCTATCACAAGCCCTCAACTTCGCGTGTCAATCCATCGGCAAGTTAACGCCTTACCCGCTTGAGTCTGTCCTCTATGCTTTAGTCTCTTTTTTCTTTCCGCGTAGAGCTCATAACCTATGTCCAAGGAATTCGCGATCGATAGAGGTCGCCAGCCTCGCACGGGTACACATGTCTGGTTGCATGGTCGCGGCATTGGGGCTTGACTTAATTAATTCGCTTGATTTTTTTAGAAACGGAGAGAGCCCTTTAGCCCCGTTTATCATTAAATCAATACCAGAAAAAGAAAAGGATAAATAAATTCCTCGCCAAGGGGGGCATTTGGGTATTTTGGCGGCAGCAAGAAGACAGAATGCAATTGATAGGGGAGAGAGGGGAGCAGAGGAAAAGGACATGTCGTGATCATGGTGTGTGTTCTGTCAGCTATCGGTGGTCACATAGGGCGTGCATGGTTGCACTTTTATTTTTTGTTCATGAACAGATTTTTTGTTGTTTTTTTTCCCGAGAACAAAAAAAGAACAGAAACGCGTTTGTTTGCGTTTTTGTTCCAAATCTGCTTTTTTGTTCCCAAGAATAAAATTGGAACAGAAACAAGAAACAAAAAAAAAGTTCTCTTTCTCATCTTTGGAGAGGATGCCTTTGTGATGAGGTACGGGGAGCTTATTATTACTCCTAGAAACAAAGGGCGCGCATGGATTTGTTTCTCTCGTTTTTTTTGTTCCCGGGAACAAACAAAAAAGTGTTTCGTTCCTGGGAACAGTTTTGAACAAAACACGTTTGGTAACGTTTGGTCCGGAATAAAAAATGAACAGAAACACGTTTGGTAAATTTTATTCTTTTTTTGCTTCTTTTAATTTTTTAAACATTTTTATTTTATTTTTATTTTTTCCTTTCTTTTTATTTTTTTTTTTTTTCGGCCGGTCACGGGCCTCCGGCGATCGGCCGACGGGGCCGGCCTCGCCCGGCCACGGCAAGGCTCGCCGGCCCTCGGCGAGGCCGAGCCTCGCCGTGGTTGGGCGAGGCTCGGCCTCGCCTTGGCTGGGGCGAGCTCGGGCTCGCCCGGATCCGGCGAGGCCGAGCGTCGCCGGCCCCGCAAGGCTCGAGCTCGCCTAGCCAAGGCGAGGCTCGGCGAGGCTCGGCCTCGCCGGATCTGGGCGAGGCCGAGCCTCGACGGCCGGTCACCGGCCATGGCCGAGGCCGGCGACCGGCGAAAGAAAAAGAAGAAAAAAAAAAAGAAGAAAAGAAGAAGAGAAGAAGAAGAGAGAGAAGAGAAATGTTTCTCCGAGAAATGTTTAGAGCAAGAAACAACAAATTGTTGTTTCTTTTTTTTTGTTCTTATTTCGTTCCGAAAAAAAAAAAAAAAAAAAGGACAGAAACTCAACCAAACGCGTTTCTGTTCTTTTTTTTGCTCCCGAACACTTTCGTACAGAGTGTTCCGGAAACACTTTTTTGGAGTGTTTCCATGCACACCCAAAGATGTTCTCCATGCTTCCGAATTTGATTGCAATATTAACTTAACGGCATTAATCGCAATCAAACTCTTCAACTTCTATTGGCAGACCGTGTAATCATCTGCGGGAGCCGAAACTTGTAAGACTAGTGAGGAAAGTCATTGCCTTTTGATGGAGTAGTTAAATCTATCGGAACTCGATGTGACGTTTTAGTAAAATGGTTTGCCTTTTTTTTTTTTTTTCTCTCAAAGAAATTATTAGAACTAGATACAAGGATTCATTTTGCAATTTGGGGCATCATATGCGGAATTTTTGAAAACCATGTACCTAAGAAAATAACTACCATCACTGCCATAATTAGAATATGAAATCCAAGTTAAGGATGCGTTCATTCCACGGAAAATGAGTGATCTGAAATATAATTTTTGAAAGATGATCGTTTATACCATTTGGAAAAATTAGTCAATAAAAAATATTTCTATTGTCAATAACAATTTATGCCTAACTATTTTCGTGGGCGGTGAAAATTTTTTCATCCATTTATTTTTCTGAATCATATAAACGGTCATTTTTTGAAAAATATTTTACAAATCACTCATTTTCCTTAAAATGAACGCACCTTAAGTTTGGAAAAATTTCAATATGGACTCTTAATGGTAAATTGATTAATATTCTATCTTGTAATATGAGAAACAACCTAATGTTTTATGACATGTTCATGTATTCCACATCTCTTGTTTATGGAATTCGTATACTCTTTATATACATCTGGTCTTTATCCACCTATTGGCTTAGTCTTCTGAATTGATATGATAGTAGAGTTGATATTATACCAAAGTTAAGTTCTGCTCTAGTGTATTTCGCTTGTGCAACCCCCTTTGTCAAATTCGACATGTTTTTTTTTTTTTTTTTTTAATGTTATATGGCGAAAAGGTTTAGAGTAGGCAAGGATTTGCACAAAAGTGTGAAGAGCAAGCTGCACCTTTAAAAACATCATTTGAAACACTTATTAGTTGAGATCCAAGAGATGTCAATATTTTGTTAATTATCCTAGTCATTGAAGAGGCTTCACCGAACTTTTGCGAGTCATTGAAGCGGAATCCGAGTTTGATTGGTGAGGATAAATCGGAGTCCCGTGCTTGTTTGGATGATGGAGAAGGTCGAAGAACATATATTTGGAAGTGGAAGTACCAAATGGAAGTTGCTCGATGTATATGCAGTACCAACTACCAAGGCTTATTTCGAAAAGTCTCGTCCATCAACATTTGTTAGAATTGCACAAGAGCACGTTTCCAGCGAAACCATTGAAAGCTTGAAAACTATATCAAAATTTGAATATAAATTATAATCTCAACCAAGAGACAATTTTATTGGTCAGTGGAAATAGAACTGGGAGATGGAAGTTAAATGAAAACTCCATTACTCATAAAGAAAGTCGGGGTAGCCTTTGTTACGTTTCAAAATATAATGTTTAAGGAAATACATTCGTAAAACTTATATTAAATTTACTATAGTTATATAATCAGATTTGATTAATAATTAAAGTTGGAATTTGAAATTCGCATCGGTGGAATTCGGATGCTATAGAAAAACTCAAATTAAAATAATCTCTGTTAGAAATGGTGAGCAAAGTATAAAATGTGTTAAGATAAAGTAAAACGATAGTCTAATTTGAAAATTAGAAGTTTGTCCTCAAACTAGTAATGGACAATCTTTTAGAGAATTTATGTCAATAAGAGAAAGCAAAGGTCCATACGTCTTCAATGACTTACATTTTGTGCTTTTGTTCGAAACTATATATATATATATATATATATATATATATATATATATATTCAATTTAATTTTCTCTATAAGCAATTGAATAAATAGTCGACATCAAATAAGATAAAAAGGAGGATATTTGATATAGCTTATTTCAGTAACTACACTAGCAATTAAATCAGCATAATCAGATCTATATATTTGAATGATCATAGTTAAAGTAGATAAAATAGTTACAACGAGGCATGCCATTGTGTTTTTGTGCATGGGTTTGCTTGGTGTAGCGAGAGTGTGGACTGTCTACTTGAATGTATCTTGCATTTTTTATAATTAGGATTTTAATGCAATGTGAACAAATGTTTGAGAAAAATGCCAAACAATGTTGATCAAGGACTGTTCTAATATTTTGATTAATGACATGGGGGCTCTCAACATCATGATTAGGATAACAAAAGAAAATAGGGAAGCATCTTGAAATCGACTCATGAACCTTATTTTAAGCTGTTGAGAAACTTGGAAGAGTACCTCCATATTATTTCACTAAACCTATTTTATGCATTACGCATTAAAAAACAACTACAACAAGTAACATGTAAATCAATCAAAATTTATGCCATAAATTACATGTTCAACCGACTTACCGTTAAAAAGAAGAATTAGCTTCTGGCCACGAGGGCATTGGAGTAATTTGGTAGCAGCAAAATATGCATCCAAGATGATCAACGGATTCCAGAAAATAACGCGGTTTTGGCCATTTAAGGTGCGTGGATCAGGCACAGGAACAACTCATACGACCCGACGGGAGGCTGTTTTCCCTAAAATAGCCCTGACTCGACACCCAAACCCCAAAAGCGACGCTACAATTATGTACGAGCAAGGACGCGCTGCAGGCAAGTGTGTGGACCACTCATCGCGACGCAATTGTGGTCGAAACTCCACAAAGACAAGGATTATTAAAATTTAAAAGAATAATAACCAAAAGCACTCGATTGCTCCCATCTTTTTAATATTTTATTGGGATATATTTAGCAGAAGTTCTAAAACTTGTCAAGAAAGTGCAATTGAGTCCTAAAACTTACAAAAAGTGCAATCAAGTCCTAAAACTTGTCAAGTTGGTTCAATTCAGTCCTAAAGTTAACACCATCAAAAAAATTAACGGAATTGCTAACGTGGCGCCGACATGGCGCCGACATAATATTTTAAATGAATTTTTTATTATATATATGGCTTTTTAAAATTATTTTTATTCAAAATCTTTAAAAATAAGATAAAAAATTAAAAAGGAAAAGCTAAATTTATTTTTAAAAAACTATTAAAAATAAAAATAAAAAAGGCTGCCAAGAGCTTTTGCCGCCGCCCATCGCCGGAGGGGCCGGCGACGGCCGTCGGACGGGCCGGCGACGGTCGCCGGTCGTGGGCGGGTGGCCGGTCTTTGCCCGGGCGGGCGATGGTCGCCGGCCCCCGAGGGCCGGCGACCATCGCCCGCCCGGGCGAGGCCGCCCGCCCTCGCCGGGCTCGGCGATGCTCGCCCGGATCCGGGCACCGAGCAACCGAACCTCATGGTCCTCCTCCTCCTCGGCCTCGCCATTCTTGTCATCGTCGGCGGTGGGGGCGGCGTCGTCCTCATCGGCGGAGCTGGTGGAGCGGGCAACGACCTTGAGCTCCTCCTCATCCTCCTCGTTGGCCGGCTCGTCCGAGCCGTGGCTGCTCCTCCCCCTCGGACCCGTTCGACGGGGCCTCGTCGGACGACGCTTGCTTGCCCATATCCGGGCGAGCATCGCCGACCCTAGGCCGATGGTCGCCGGCCCCCCGCGAGGCCTGGCCGGCCCTCACGGGAGCGGCGTGCCCCGGATCCGGGCGAGGCCTCGTGGGGGTCGGCGTGCCCAGATCCGGCGTCCTCGCCCGACCCGGCGGGGTGGCCGGCCCTCACCTGGGCCGACGAGACCTCGCCGGCAAGGGCTGGCCACCCCGCCCGGGCCGGCGACCATCGCCGTCCCCTCCGGCGGCCGTCGCCGCCCCTCCGGCGATGGGTGGCCACGGAAGCTCCACCGGCAGCCTTTTTTATTTTTATTTTTAATAGTTTTGTTTTTTTAAATAAATTTAGCTTTTCCTTTTTAATTTTTTATCTTATTTTTAAAGATTTTGAATAAAAATTCATTTAAAAGATTATGTCGCACCACGTCAGCAATTCCGTTAACTTTTTTGACGGTGTTAACTTTAGGACTGAATTGAACCAACTTGATAAGTTTTAGAACTTGATTGTACTTTTTGTAAATTTTAGGACTCAATTGCACTTTCTTGACAGGTTTTAGGACTTCTGCTGAACATATCCCTATTTTATTTTAGCCACCGAAAGCACCCGATTGCTCCCATCTTTTTAGAATTCCACTAGTTTATCTACCCTGCCGTTGTATCTTTCCTTTTTCAATTGCGTTACGACGGTAGATAAAAGGGAAGAATTGAGTTGGGAGGGGCCACTTTGGTCTTAAAAAAGCCTGCACTCGTCAACTTTGACAGGCTTGAATGAATCCTTCTTACTGACCAATCTTGGCCAACTGGCTCTCGACTCTCTGCATATATAGCCAATCCTATCTTCTATGTTAAATAACCCACAGATATCTCCATTAGTAATTTTAACTCCTAAAAGTGATTTAGATTTCGCAATGTGCTGTACTGATTTTGCTGCTATTCTGTTCAATCTTGTCTTCAAGAGAAGATCAGAAGAGATCAATGGAGAGGAGGCAAATGATGATGCGGTTGCAAACGATGAAACAACAAGAGGCTCTTCTTCTCCTCACACTTCAACAGAAGGTCATGAAATGGCTACTCCATCAGGACATGACTATGAAGTATTCTTGAGTTTCAGAGGACCGGATACTCGAGTAGGTTTTACCGACTTCCTTTACACTAGTATGATAGATATGGGAATCCGCGCATATAAGGATGATGAAGATCTCCGAAAGGGAGAAGAGTTTGGCCCAACACTTCTCCAAGCAATTGAGCAATCGAGGATCTCAATACCTATCCTTTCTAAAGGTTATGCCTCTAGCGTATGGTGTCTCAAGGAGCTAGTCAAGATGGTCGAGTGCCGAAAAACAAAGGGACAAAAGATTATGCCCATTTTCTATGATGTGGCACCTGCAGAGGTACGATACCATACTAGGAGTTATAAAGAGGCCTTTGATTCACATAAAAACAAAAATCGACATGATGAAGGGACTATGTGTGAGTGGAAGGCTGCTCTCAAAGAAGTATCATCTCTAGACGGATGGAACTTGCTCGACATGCAGAACAGGTGATTGCTTTTAGCATTCCATCTCATGTGCCTTGGATCATTAAAACTCATTGCATTTCATATAGTTGCTTTACTAGATTTGTGTTAACCTTGTTGAAATTGAATTCTGTGTTATTGAAGTTGTACTGCAAAAATCATGCTAAGTGATGGCATAATCCCAATTTTGTCTCCTTTTATTCCAAGCAACATTTTTTTTTTTTCCATTTTAGTTCATTCATCAACTATAAGTACCAACGCTAATTCATCTACAATGGAATAAATCTTTTAAGATCACGTTTCGAATTCAATTTGGCCTTGTCAAAACTTAGTTTAATTCAACACAATTTCCTAACTCATTGTCTTTTGCCTCCAACAAACACTAGGCGAGAAGGAGAGTTCGCAAGAAAATTTACCCAAAAGGTTTTTAATGAGTTGAAAAGAGCTTATTTGGTGTTATCAAACTACTTGGTCAATGTCGACAACCATGTGGATGCAATCATGGAAATGATAGGTGTTGGGACAAGTGAAACACGAATTATTGGAATCCACGGGATGGGTGGTATTGGAAAGTCGACTATTGCCAAATTGATCTACAATAAGCTTTTACGTGACTTTAGGAATTGTTGCTTTCTTCGCGATATTCGAGAAACATCAACAAGGAATGGTATTCAATGCTTGCAGAATCAACTCATTGGGGACATCCTCAAAACGAAAAGCATATATATAAAGGACATTGATGAAGGGACTCAGACCATTAAAGATAGGTTGTCTAATAAAAGAGTCCTCCTTCTTCTCGATGATGTGGAAAAATATGATCAAATTGATGCACTTGTAGGTAAGCGTGATTGGTTGGGCAGAGGGAGCAAAATTATTATTACTACAAGAAACAAAGATATTCTTGAGGTTCCTGAAGTGGATTGTAGTTATGAGCTTAGCGGCATGGATCCTGATCAATCTCTTCAACTATTCAGCAAACATGCCTTCAAAAAAGATTATCCTTTGGATGAGTATATCGGCCAATCCAAGAGGGCAATAGGCATTGCTAGAGGTCTTCCACTAACTCTTGAGGTCATAGGCTCACTTTTATGTCGCACTAAAAAGGAAAATTGGGATCTCATGTTGAAGAAGTTGGAAAGTGTTCCTCATAAGACAATCCAGAGTAAGTTGAAAATAAGCTATGATGCATTGGATGTTCGACAACAACATATATTCCTCGATATAGCTTGTATTTTCATTGGATGTGACAAAGCTATTGTGGTTTGTTTCTGGGATGAATCTAAATTTCCAGAAGAAGCTATAGAAGTTCTACAGAACATGTCTTTGATAAAAATTGAAGGGTACAATAAAGTGTGGATGCATGACCAACTCAGAGACCTTGGAAGAGAGATAGTTCGTCGAGAAGGTAACATGAAAATAGAAAAGCAAAGTAGGGTGTGGGATTATAAGGAAGGATTGGATTTATTAAGGCGACATAAGGTAAAATCCCCTCATATAAATTCTTAGTATTTATGGATTTGCTTCTCAGAAGATAAGCCAATTGCTTTTTGTGTTGTCTAGCACTATTACAACTTACTCAACCAATACTTTATTAAAGGAATGACAATACTCAACTCAACCACTTAATGCAGTGGACTTGAATAAATGGGTTTTCCTTCAACTCTTTTGTTTTTAAATGTTTCCTTTGGGCAGGGACAAAAAGAAGTTGAAGCTCTTCATCTCAAATCTAACCATGAGCGACGGTATCATTTTACCTATGAGGACTTTAAGAGCCTATCAAATCTAAGGTTCCTTGAAGTTGATGATTCGAAGGGAAATTTTGGTGCAGAGGAGATGCTTCTTTGGCGCTGGCATGAATTGCCATCAAATGTTCTTCCAACAAATGTTTTCCAAGAGAATTTAGATCTTCTTCCCCAATTACGGTGGCTTTCTTGGCATAATATTTCCCCAATGTTAAACATAACAAATTTTTCCATGGAGGATCTGGTTATTCTTGATCTATCTAAGAGTAGAATTAAGCATGATTCGAAGGGGTGGAGCTACATGAAGGTACGTTTTATAGTAGACAACACTTATTATTTCGTCTTATTAGATTCAAAAGTAATATTTGCATGATTCTTCTTTTATAGATGGCGAAGAATTTGAAAGTTTTGAATTTGTCCAATTGCCAACGCTTGAAGAGAACTCCCATCTTCTCTGCTCATCCAAATTTAGAACGTTTGATCCTAAGGGATTGTGAATCATTGACCGAAATAGATAGGTCGATTGGTAAGTTGGAACGTCTAGTTTTCTTAGAGTTAAGCTATTGTAGAAATCTTCAGAGGCTGCCGAACGAACTAGGAGACCTTGCACGCCTTGAATACCTATCTCTTGACATTTGCAATTCGTTGAAGAGCCTTCCAGATACAATTGGGAATTTGGAATCATTGATTGAGTTGAATTTAAGCGGTACGACGATCAAAGAACTACCTGATTTTATCGGAAAATTGAAAAATTTGAAAGTAGTTAGGATGTGGAATGGTGAAATAAGCAAAATACCCGATGCATTTTGGACTATTGAGAAGCTTGAAGATATATCAGGCCATTGTGGCAACGCTCGTGTGAAAATTGGCGATTGCATGCATAGGAATCAAGTGCTAAGGGAATTGCATTTGATGGATGTGGTTATACTGGCACTGCCGAGGCTTCCTGAAAGTCTTATCTATCTAGATTTGACTTACTTGTGCATGGACGCGTTTCCGGATCTCTCAAACCTCACTAATCTACAAAGATTGAAGCTGGGGTTCAGCCCCGTTTGTACCGATGGGCCTCCGGTAGATAATCTAATGCCGCGGTGGTTGGGGAATTTAACCAAACTGAGGTATCTGACTCTGCGATTTGGTGGTCCGACCGCCTCCACAATAGACGACCCTAGCCTCCCTCCTCAACTCGAGTCACTTCGCCTCTGCTGGTCTGATCTGTGTCGCCTCCCGAGGCTTCCCTCAAGTTTGTCCTCCTTAATGTTGTGGAGTTGCTGCTCACTTTCCTTGATAGAGGATCTATCGAATTTGAAAGAACTGTCATTTCTCGGGATTATGGGCACTGCAATTACAGAGATTCAAGGCCTTGGTTGTTTGGAGAACCTACAAAGTTTGCTCCTTTCTGGACCTCGGCAGGTGAAGATACTACCCGATCTGAGCAATTTAAACAAACTAAGTCATCTTGAACTATATGATTGTGATAATCTGGTTGAGATTCAAGGTGAACTACCAAAGTATTTGAATGAGTTGAGTATTCGTTCCTGTGGTTCGTTAGAGAAGTTGCCTGATTTGTCAGGCTTGAAGGAACTGCAAACGATTAAAGTGCGAAATTGCACGAAATTAATTGTGGAGGCAATTTTCGGCTTTGCACGGAGAAGTCAGGCGGATTTGTGGGAGAACCTACTATATTTGGGGATTTGTGACCTTGGACAGGTGAAAATACTTCCTGATCTAAGTGCTTCAAACAAACTAAGATGTCTTCGAGTATCAAACTGTGGCAAGCTGGTTGAGATTCAAAGCGAACTACCACAATCTTTAGAAAAATTGGAGATTTCTTCTTGTGAATCTTTGCAAAAGTTGCCTGATCTGTCAAGCTTGAAGGTGGAAGAAGTGGAAATTTCTTCCTGCGGATCTTTAAAGAATTTGGATGATCTGTCATTCTCGTTTGGGCCGCAAATTGTTGTCATTGTAGGTTGTCAAAAATTAAATGTGGAGGCAATTCTTGGCTCTTGCTCGGAAAAGTCAGGCGAACCTGTTGGAGAACCTACGATATTTGCAAATTTGTGGCTTTGGACAGGTGAAGGCACTACCTGATCTTTGTAATCTAAACAAACTAAGATGTCTTCAAGTAGAAAAGTGTCCTAGTCTGGTTGAGATTCAAGGCGAACTACCACAATCTTTAGAAGAATTGGAGATTTCTTCCTGTGGATCTTTATAGAGGTTGCCTGATCTGTCCAGCTTGAAGGGACTGGAAAAGGTGGTAATGAAAGGTTGCATGCAGTTAAATGTGGAGGCAATTTATCGTCTTTGCTTGGAGAGGTCAGTCGAATTTGTGGGTGAAGACGACGAATTGGAGTGAGAAGACGAATCTGAATCTGAGCAAGAAGGCGACGAATCTGAATTTGAGCAAGAAGATGACGAATCTGAATCTGAGCAAGAAGACGACGAATCTGAATCTAAATCTGAGGGAGAAGACAGCAAATATGAACATGAATCTGAGGGAGAAGACGATGAATGAGTGCACATTGCTTTTGAAAGCTTCTTGATCCACAACCACAAATTGTTCCCTTGGGTCCAGGACTTTAAACGAATTGAGGTGAGTTATTATCTCGATAACCAATGTTTTCCTTTTTTTTGGCAATAAAATTCTTTCACAGATATGAATGGGGAACTTTTACGTGCACTCATTAATGACCTTTTGTTCATGCTTGAAAATCTGAGGAAGATATGGAAATTATGTTACCTTCTTTCGTACAACCAGAGTGTTCTTAATTATTTGCAACCATCCGTTCTCTTTTCCTGGTTTGGTTTGGCTTTTTAGCGATGTTCTCTTTGGATGGTTTCTACTTGCTTTTATGTTTCCCAGCTGGAGGTATGCATCTCGATTGCATCGTTTTTCATTTGATACGAACAAATTATTAGAGATGCTACTCAATTTGCTGCTTCACATATTTCGAAGTTGATAACCTCGCTTCGCATTGGAGATAACTTTGTTATGCAGTAAACAATTCGATGGAATGTTTGTTGGAAGGTCATATAATTGTGGTTCTCATCCTGGAAATTTACAGCATAATCAACTCGTCGATGCAATCGTGAAGAAGACAGACACTCGTATCGATATGCTTATGTTCGGTTTATATTCCAGAAAGGTGTGCTTCTTCTTTTGGGTTTTGTAAATGTTATGGAGAAGCTATAAAATGAAGAAAGACTAATTTCACTAGGGTAGCGGCATCAATAGTTGGCGCAGCAAACTTCCATTTGTGACAGGAGGGAGGACCTACTTAGCTTCTCCAATGTATCATAAATCATCCTATAGTCAAAGGTTAATATTTCAGTATTCCTGGTGCGTAGGACATCTTATAAGTCTCACTGGGGTCAAAAATCATGTAAATGGACTCTTGTGTGATCTCCATTATTGCCTATATCTTCTAGAAATGGTTATGCCTCAGTGACTCTGTAATAGAAGCCCTTCCATTCATCTCAAGCTATACTAGAGAATTCTTTTAGGTTTTAAGTTTGACAAGAATTGCTAAGGGAGACATCTCAAATGACTGGCTTTTTGCTTGTTTCTAATGTTACCGAGAGGTTTCGAGTTTGAGAAACTTACGAAATCTTTCTGTGCGGGGAGCCGTGGCTAATTGGGCAGCTATACGGATGAAGACAGAATGGAGGAAAATGAAGATGACATTCAAAGTGCAATTTTACGTCCACTTTATAATTACTTTGGGAGTTGATGCCTGGGAATCTGAAAAAGGTATTGAATTTATGTACCTCCGTACAACCAGAGTGTTCTCAATTATGTGTGAAAATATGCTTTCTTTTCTTAGTTTTGTTTGGCTTTTTTAGCTATATTCTCTTTGGATGGTTTCTCCTTGCTTTCATGTTTCCCAGCTGGAGGTATGCATGTCGATTGTGTCCTTATTTATTTGATTTATGACAATTCATTAGAGATCCTGGTCGATTTGCTACTTCACATATTTAGAAGTTGATACCTCACCTTTGCATTGGAGATAACTTTGCTATACTGTGAACAATTAGATGGAATGTGTCTTCAAAGGTCATAGCACTATGGTTCTCATACTGGAATTTTACGACATAATCAACTCATTGTTGCAATTGTGAATAAGCCAAACTCGTATTGATATGCTTATGTTCGCCTTATTTTCCAAGCAAGGTGTGCTTCTTGGAAGGATTTGCTAATGTTACGGAGAAGTTATAGAATGAAGAAAGAACTTCACTTGGGCAGCAGCATCAATGTTAGTGCAGCAAAATTTCCATCTGTGACAAGAGAATAGACCTATCTAGCTTCTCCAAGGTATAATAAGTCGTCATAATGTTAGGCTAAATTTCAGTATTATCAGTGCATATGATAAGTCTCACTTGGGGTCTGAAATCATGTAAATCGACCCTTGTGTGATCTCCATCACTGCCTCCACTTTCTCGAAATGGTTATTCCTAGGTGGCTATCAGTAATGGAAGCCCTTTTATTCATCTCAAGTTTTACTAGATGACTCTTTTTGGTTTAAGGATCGACAAGAAGTGCTAAGGGAGACATCTCAAACGACTGGCTTTTTGCTGGTTTCTAATGTTGATGAGAGATATTGAAGTCTAAGAAACTTAAAAAAATCTTTCTATGCAGGGAGCTGTGGCGTTTTTGGGCAGTTGTATAGATGGAGACCAAAGCAAAAGGCAGATGATGGATGAAACTTGAAGCTGACCGTATTCCCTCTCATAATCTTGGGGTGGTAAACACTGTATTCGTCTGTTTTGGGGGGTAAAAAATGATTATTACATTTCATCTAATGTGTGTTATGTTCATTGTTATGCCTTAGAACTTGCTTATCAGTACCCAGATGTTCTTCTTTGAGAAAACACTTGTAGGCCATGTTTGGACCGGGAGAAAAGTTGTGTTCTTAAGAGTAGTGCTCAAGGTAGTCTTAGTTGCTCCTGCCAAATCCAGTTCATGGACCTCTCGATGTGAAAATGGTGCTCAAGGTAGTCTTAGTCATGAGTTGTAGGCACTCACAACACAAGAAACATGGATTGTTGGAAGTCATGGAATGGGCCATGCTGGAGAGACGACTCTTGCCTAGCTCATCTACAATCATCTTGCACATGGTTGTGAGCACTGCTGCATTTTTCTAACATCCGTGGAACTTCAGAGCTCAAGGGCATTCAGTTCTTGCGGAATTACTCATCTCCAATATCCTCAAAAGGAAGTTGACAAAAATAAGTAATGTTCGTGAAGGGATCAAGACAATTAAATATAGGCTTTTCAGTAAATGTTGTTACTGATCAAAACAGTAAACAAGAAAATAGAAAACCAGAAACTATATTTTTCAGATGAGGAAGAGAAGCACAGAGAAAATAGAGCACAAACTTGCGTACGTCAGTTTTCTAAGGAAACTGTCAAGTACAAGACAACTTTAATAAGAACAAAAACTGCTTACAAACCACACACACGTGCAGCATATAACTGCACCTAAACATGTTAATTCACATCCTAGAAAATAGCAAAAACACTAAATACGTAACTAAATGAACTTGCTGTTTTTTTAATAAAAAAAACAGAGTAAAACAGAGGAAAAAAAACAGAACAGAAAACAGAGTAAATAAAAAGAAAACAGCAACTGAGACATTATTAATCTAACAAACTCCTCCTTGGATCAGTTGCTGCTGTATACTCCAATTTTCTTTCTTAATACTTCAAATCTTCCAGCTTGAAGTGGTTTTGTGAACATGTCTGCAAGCTGATCTTCAGATCTGCAATAGACCAACTTAACTTCGCCACTTTGTTGCACCTCACGCAAAAAGAAAAATTTGACTTTGAAATGCTTGGTTTTGCCATGAAAAACTGGATTCTGTGATATTGCTAAGATAGCCTGATTATCCACATTAACTTCAATGCAATTACTAGAATTCAACCACAAATCATTCATTATCTTCTTCAGCCACAAAGCTTGATTTGCAGCTGTAGTAGCTGCTATAAACTCAGCCTCTGCTGTGGACTGAGCTACAATCTCTTGCTTTTTGGAACACCAGGAGAAACAAGCAGAACCAAGATTGAAACAATACCCAGACGTACTTTTCATGTCATCCACTGAACCAACCCAGTCACTATCAGAAAATCCTTGCAAATTAAACTTCTAACATTTCTTAAACTTCACACCAAAGAACAATGTTCCTTTGAGATATCTCAATACCCTTTTTGCTGCAATGAAATGTAACTGACTAGGACTACTCATAAACCTGGATAAAACATTCACAGCAAATAGAATATCTGGTCTGGTTGCTGTAAGATACATGAGACACCCAATTAGACTTCTATACATAGAAACATCTACTGCATCTGTTCCATCATTCTTCTGCAGCTTCTTTTTAGCAGCCATAGGAGTGCTTACACTTCGACAATCTTCCATCTGAAACTTCTTTAAGATTTCCTTCATGTATTTTTTCTGACAGATAAAGATCTCATATGAAGCTTGTTTGACTTCCAAACCCAAAAAGTAAGACATCTTTCCCAAGTCTGACATCTCAAAAACTGCAAATAGATCTTGCTTCACCTTCTCTATCAATTCCATATCATTCCCCATCACTAATAGATCATCTACATAAAGTGACAGAATTACAACACTGTGATTCACCTTCTTGACATAAAGAGTGAACTCACTTAAGCTTTTTACAAAGCCAAAATCCTGCAAATATCGATCTATCTTCCCATACTAAGCTCTTGGAGCCTGCTTCAATCCATATAGAGCTTTCTTCAACCTTGTATACACTCTCTTCTTGCCCTTTGATACTTTGAAGCCTTCAGGGTTGTTCAACAAAAATCTCCTCCTCAAGCTCTCCATTCAGAAATGCAGACTTGACATCTAACTGAAATATAGGCCATCCCTTCTCTGCTGCAATAGCTAACAATAGTTTTATTGTATTAAGTCGTGCAACATGAGCAAATGTTTCAGAATAGTCTACTCCCCATATTTGTATATAGCCTTTCACCACCAGTCTAGCTTTGTATTTATTGACAGAACCATCAGGATTAAGTTTTGTTCTAAATACCCACTTAACCCCAATCACATTCTTATCAGATGGTCTATCAACAAGTTCCCATGTGTGGTTTTTCTGGATCATTGCAATCTCCTCCTGCATTGCTGCAATCCACCTCTGATCCTCCTTAGCTTCCACAAAGTTAGATGGTTCGAGCATTGCCACATTGCTTCTTTCATAAATTTCAGCAAGTGACCTTGTGCCTTTCACTGGTAAATCATCCACACTGTCTTCCAATCCATCTATAACTTCATCAACCTCTACATCTGTTGCAGGTTGTTTTTCAAACTGTTGATGTTCTGCACTCTTTCCTTCCATCCAATTCCACTCATCTTCCTCTAAAAAAACAACATCTCTGCTTACAGTCACCTTCCCTGTCATAGGATGAAAAATTCTGTAAGCCTTTGATTGGAGACTGTACCCAATGAAGATTCCAAGCTCTGCCTTCTTATCCAGCTTGTCCCTCTTGACCTCAGGAACATGAGTGTAACACAAACACCCAAAAACCTTCAAATTTTTCACAGAAGGTTTAACACCATACCAGACTTCAAAAGGTGTTGACCTCTTTAAGGCCTTTCGAGGCAATCTGTTCAACAAGAACACTGCAGTATTAGCTGCTTCAGCCCAGAACTTCTTAGGTAGCATCTTCTCCTACATCATACATCTGGCCATCTCCATAATACTTCTGTTTTTCCTCTCACTGACCCCATTCTGTTGAGGTGAATAGGGAGCAGTGAACTGCTGCACAATTCCTGCTTGCTCACAATTCAACTTAAACTTATGAGCGGTATACTCGAACCATTATCGACCTGAGCATTTTAATTTTCTTCGCACTCTGATTCTCAACTAAGGCTTTAAACTTCACAAACACATCAGCAACTTCAGACTTGGCTCGCAGAAAATAAATCCAACTCATCCTAGTCATATCATCAGTGAAGGTAATGAAATACGTGCTACCATTGAGAGAAGACTCAGACATAGGTCCACATAAATCTGTGTGGACTAATTGCAGCTTCTCACATGCTCTCCAGCCTCCTTCTTTGAAAGGAAATCTGGCTTGCTTGCCAAGAAGACAAGTTTTGCACTGTGGAAATTCCTCCTCCAAACTTGGCAAGTCATCTGCCAAGCTATTTCTCTGCATAAACAACATGCTCTTCCTGTGAACATGCCCAAGTCTTTTATGCCATATCTCTGCATTTTCTTATTTGCACTTTAAAGCCATCTATTGCATCTTTTGTGGCTTGAACATGAAACTCTTGTCCTCCATTGGAATTCTTAGCACTTCTTTGCTATATGCATTATTAATAAGACATTCCTTCCCTTCGAACTTCACTTTATAGCCCTTCTCAACTAATTGACCAACACTTAACAGATTATGGTCAATATTTGGCACAAAAAGAACATCACTGATCAGCTTCACCTCCTGATTTCCTTCAATAGCCACTGTACCCTTCCCTTACACTTCAATATACTGTCCGTTGCCAATTCTGACTCTGGACCGGACTCGACTCTAGACTCCTAAACAACTTCGTATTGCCGGTCCATATGATTGGTACAGCCACTATCCACCAGCCATGCATCATTCCCAACAGAAGATTCAGAAAATGAAGCTACAAACAAGTGCTCTTGCTCAGTTTCATTCACTGCTACTTGGGCTTTTCCTGCTTGTTGATAATTTTTTTCTTTGCAGATGGCTTCCATGTGACCCAACTCGTGACATCTTCTGCACCTAGCATCGGCTTTCTCCAATATCTAAAAACCGATGATTAGTTCCACCACAAAGTATTGACAAGGCTTTTTGTTCATCTTCCATTTGCTAGACCCACCAGAATTTCCTTCTTTTGCTACAAACTTGGAGTCACCGGCATTTTCTCTGGACTGAATCAATTTCTTCCCTTTGCCTCCATCATTTGATTTCACTCTAGCTTGCAGCGCACCCTCTACAAACTCTTCTTTTCTCATCGGTCTTCGTGCTCCCGTGCCCGCAATGCATTCAACAATTACCAAGCTTTATATCGTAAGTCTCTTGTATTTTCCAGATACGCTATGGTGGCTTCAAACTTCTCTGGAAGAGACACCAGAATCTTCGAACAAACCTTTCATCCTTCAAGTCGGTCCCTAAAACTCGATTTTATCAACTATCCCAACCAACCTATCGAGTACTCCTTCACCGACTCGAATCCTTCATCTGCTTTGTCTCTCAAACTCCCTCAAGAGATTCAGCACCTTCATGCCTCTTATCTTCTCATCTCCCTCGTACTCATCCTTCAAGAAATCCCATATGGCCTTTGCAGAGTCACACTTCATAATTCTAGTAAAGATGGTAGGCGAGACAGCAGCATACAGGCAAGATTTTGCCTTGGCTTTTCTTGTGGTTCTCTCTTTATGAAGTTTGATTTGATTCATGGTCGGATTATCTGGAAGTGGAGCAACTTCATAATCATCCTCCACAGCTTCCCACAGATCATGACCCTCCAAAAATGCTGTCATCTTAACAGCCCATGCTTGATAATTCTCTCCAAAAATACCGGAAAAGCCATCGCAGAAACCACTCGACCCTATCTCCATCACCCTTTAACTTCTTTACACTTCGATACTTGCTTCACTTCACTGTCCCTCAAGATCATACACGCTCTGATACCACTGTTGTTACTGATCAAAACAGTAAACAAGAAAATAGAAAACCAGAAACTATATTTTTCAGATGAGGAAGAGAAGCACAGAGAAAACAGAGCACAAACTTGCGTACGTCAGTTTTCTAAGGAAACTGTCAAGTACAAGACAACTTTAACAAGAACAAAAACTGCTTACAAACCACACACACGTGCAGCATATAACTGCACCTAAACGTGTTAATTCACATCCTAGAAAATAGCAAAAACACTAAATACGTAACTAAATGAACTTGCTGTTTTTTTAATAAAAAAACAGAGTAAAACAGAGGAAAAAAAAAACAGAACAGAAAACAGAGTAAATAAAAAGAAAACAGCAACTGAGACATTATTAATCTAACAGTAAAAGAGTTCTCGTCCTTTTTGATGTTGTTGACCAGAAGAATCAATTGAATGCACTCATGGGTAACATTTGTGATATTCGAGCATTCTGAATTCTTCAATGGGGAATATCAAGCACTGAAGGATCTTGAAATTCTCAGTGCTTTTTGTTCGTAATATCGGTGCTTTTTGTTGATCAAAGGCACTGCCATCCTTAATGTGAGTTAATCAGGTTGAAATAGTTTGTAGAAAGGGATAACATGTGTGAGGCCTCCGATCGTTTCCACTTGAAGAGGTTCAAATCATGCAATGTCTGGCTTGCTTAAAAGATTCAGCCATTTCCTGAAAAATTTAGAAGAAAATTTCACCAGAGGAGTTCATTTTCCAATAAGAATTGCATGTGGTACTTGAAGGTCCTGCATCCACAACTAAGTCTCGCTGTCAAGGAAGATTTGAAACTTAATTGCTTATTGCCCCATGTCATCTCAAAGCAGAACTTCATTGTTGTCTTTCTTGGGATCGTTATCGTTATACATAAATTACAACCACACCTTGGCAAGTTGACTTGAAATATATTGTTCTTGTAGGTATAGTTATTCTTGGCTGATTTTGCAACCGTTTCCTGCCTTTAAGATGGATCGTTGTAACCTCGCTATGAAATGGGACAATGATTTCTTCGATCTATTCCGTGAGTTTGATTTGGTTTAGATATATTACTTTTTGACATTTTTGGTTGGCTAATTGAGTTACCAGTAAAAGATGATTCAAATTGATGCTAGTGTTACTACATTCAAATGCATTATAGTGTTACTACATTTTTCTTTTGATTGGCCATTAGAGTGTTACTACATTCAAGTGCAGTACTTTTGTCAATTTATGCATTGGTCATTTATGCGAGAGCCATGGAGCTTGCTGGTTTGTACTTTAAATTTGAACCTTGCAACCCTGTCTTGTAAAACTCAACTTTGTTATTCCTTAAACCATGAAGAATATAGTCAAATGTATAGGTTTTAATATGTGACTAAAGCTCTTTCATTCACTTTTGGTTACCTAGGAATGGAGCTTTAGGTTTTGGTAAGGAGAATCATTAAACGACAAAAGAGTCCTATATGACGGCTTGAGCTCTTCCTCTCTGTAATAAGAAAGACTTAAGGGTTCTTTCTGTAAAGGCAAACTACCCCCAGCATAGTTACTAGTATATTCGATGACCGTATATCTTTCCTAACATTTTGGTGCAATACTTCGACTTTTACTGTAATGTACAAACTCCAATATATCATGCAATGTCAAGGACTTTACTGATTTCTTGCACAATGTGCTTTGAATGGTCACAATTGGCAATTTATGCTTTAAAATGGCGAAGGAATTTTTGTTTTTTCCGATTTCCACTAATGTTTAGTCCGGCATATCAGAAATAGAAGGTAAAAGCTTACAGCTCTCTTTCCAAAGGCCAATCAAATCATTCCTACATCTCTAAGCCAAGATGATATAAATTGGTTAACAGGTTGCGTACTTGGTTGCGCCGAGAAATCTTTTATGTGCCAATGAGCAAGTAGTAGAAGGTAAGGTCACTGATTGAAAAGTGTTTTCCTTAGACAGTCTTTGTTTCACCTTACAAAACTGGTTAATTGCAAGACCGTGCAAGTCTCACAGTTCCAGAATTCACACACGTCTACCAATTTTGTGAAGTTCAACACAGAACAACCCACAAAAATAGAAAAATATAAATGAAGGAAAAAGGCAGCATGATTCAGCTCTTCATAGCTCAAAGACAAAGATCCACACATCCCTTTAAGGTTTTATCGAGTCTGTAAACAAAGCCATAGGCCTAAGATTAAATTGGCAGGTAAACTTGTGAGCGCATTCATTCAATAGGTATCACAGAGTTGTGTTTACGAGGATATACATTCAATTTCATGCTATTAACATTGCAAGTGAATTTCAGTGGAAATCCTATTCATCTTGTGAGGGACATGGAAACAGATTGATGGAATGCATTACATGAACAAACTTCATCCGGAGCTGCCTAATGATCCTCAGGAAATTAGGTGCTGACTTAGGAGCATTTTATGTTAAGTTACTCTTGGCATCGAGTCTTAACGCAGCCTCAATGCGAAGCGGGATTCCTCAAAAGCATAACGTTTCCTTTGTCTTCACTTCCATATTCCTTCAATCGTGGGTCCATGACAATTTTGCACGATCCCCATGTCTCCACCATTAATTCCACACCATAGTAGAGTAAATGGTCCGTGATGCTGTTACCAGTTACCAAGATGCAGAAACACACTTTGATTAGTCGTCCGTGGGTGTTTCTGGTAATCAAGGACTGGCATTCTCTTGAACAGGCTGGTCTGTCACATGATGACTGGTCTGTCACATGATGACTTATTGCACCTAGCCATGATAAATCCACAAAATAATTGCTTGTGACAGGTAGCTACAACTGAAACTACCAATTACCTGCAGCACATTGGATCTTCTCCACAGCCATCACAAGCTTTCTCGACCTCATAAACCAGACTACCAAATCCAATATCATACAGCCTTACCTACAAAAAAGAGGATTCCAATTACATGTGAACACTGACGTAGAAATTAGTAAGATTATCTCACATCAATATGTTTATCTGTGGCTGTCATTGAGCTAGTTGCCAATAATATAGGCACTAGTAGACATACATAATTTAAATGAGTAATACCTTATAATTGCACAGAGCTTAAGACTAGGTCATTAGCCATCATAGAGAGAGAGAGGGAGAGAGGGGGGTGGGGACAGGGAGGGAGAGGGAGGGAGGGAGAGAGAAAGAAAGAGTAATACATATTATTAAATTTTGGAATTGGTACAGGAAACTATGATAGCTTTACAGGAATGAGAAGGGTTCCTTACGTATTGTCAAAGAGGTCATGAGTATGAACTGCCCTCCTTTGTAAGAAGATAAAACAAACAAAACTATTAAAATTAATGTGCTGAATAAAGTGAGTGCAAACATTGCTGGAAAAAATAAGATTTCTCCAGTTAAATAGGTTGAAATAAATGCAAAGCAAACATCAAATGCAGTCATTGAAAATTCCTCATAATTTATCTGATATTCCATCAAGATCAAGGTTATACCACCCTGGGGAAGTGATGGTATGTCTTCTGTGGGAACCAAGAATAGTACAGAGGCAAATGAGGCACAATATCATGTCCATTAGTTATATGTTATTGTATTTGGCATGCTGTAGTAAGACACAAACATTGCATTGCCAATATGAGGTTGTCCAAACGTCAAGTAAATCAAGCGAGTGCTGGTCTGGAAAAAACAGCTTCAGCACACACAATTAGACAACCAAATTACTTGAACATTAATACTTGCATGAGGGGAAAACTACTATCCATTAATAACCATAAATTGCATTTCACATACGAAGGTGAATGAATAGAACAGCCCTTATCTCCATGAGGGTTGGAGGTCTAGCATTACTCTGTCTAGATCCCATCCATAATATTCCCAAAACCAAAACCCACAGCCACAACAAAACCAACTACCCCACCCTCACCCCAAAGTAAATTTACAACCAAGGTGCATTTAAATGCTCCTCCAGGAAGCACTTGGATGTTGGTGGGGTCGGTCACATCCTGCTAATGACATAAACAGAACATTCCAGTTCATGGTGAAATTGCCCCTTGAACCCCAAAACTTACATCATTAATAGTGAAGGAGAAACTAAATCCTAAAAGGGCCAAAACGCATGGAAATGGCCATGACGTAAACAAAACATTCCAGGTTCATGGTGAAATTGCCCCTTGAACCCCAAAACTTACAGTCATTAATAGCGAAGGAGAAACTAAATCTTAAAAAAGGCCACAAGACATGGGTATGATTGGCTCAGAACAATTTTCAGCAAGATATCAGCAAACAAAAGTGACATTTTAAATCATCCAAGTGTTCAGACAAGATGCTACAATTGCTACTAATACTTCACGAAAAGGTTTAGTTTAAAGTTCATGCAATCTATAATCCCATTGTAGGCCAAGTGAATGTCTGTATAATCTGAGTCCAAGACAAAGTTTGACCCTCAAAAATCAACAACTTGTCATGGAGGAGAGAATTAACCAGACATGACATAGGGGTGGGTACCACCCCGGTCCCAGTCCCGCAACAGTGCTTGAAAGACTCTGGACCACTCTGTCCAATAAAGCTGAGACAAAAAGCATAATTTAGACATTTTAGAATTGGGTCCAGCCTATAACATATTTGGCCCCGTAGTCCAACTGAAAAGGAGCTGCTTCTTTTGGTTAGCAAGAGACAGACATGAAACAGCGTGCGAGAACACAGATTTAGGATCAATATATTCTAGTTTAAAATGCCTTCGCACTTCAAGATTACATGACATAGAATTTGAGCTTCAAGTGCTTGCAAATGTTATATATCGAACATATCAATAATCCCATTAAATTTCCAGCAAGTAAACTTTGTAATGATTAGTTGGAAGTCTTTATCCGCTATATTTAGGTATTCGACCAATTTGAAGCTCAATGGTTCAACATGTAAGACTCAATTCAAACAACTAGATACATAGACCATAGGAGACTCAGGTAAAGGGTTGTTTGCAACCCATCCTGCTTGTGTTTTGTCTATAGGTTGATTTGCCTAAAAAGAAAAAATGAGGGGAAAAAAGAAGAAGATGCTGACCAATTGCAAATATAAATATGAAGCCATAGAAAGTTCAAGACATCAATATATGAAATTGACAGAAATTGCCAGAGAACTATTAACAGACCAAAACTGAATAAATGGAAGGACACAATAGAGAGAACCAATATCCGAACCATAACAATGTTTTAACTAACTTACCACAAGATCAAGTCCCCAAAAGGATGCCATAGCCCATCAATAGAATGCCCTGTCACCATGATGTTGATGTCTCCATATAAATCCTTGGCTCTTTTAACAACATCCATAGTACCAAGTTGCATCGTCATATTGTGATAAGCATAATAAATCCACGATGAACCTAAGCAAAGATGGTAGAAAAAGACTGAAACTCATTCCAAATCAGAAGTATCCACAACTTGCAAGAGGCTTATCATCTCTAGAACTCACCATGGCAACAGAAATGCCAGGGTAGTTTATGTCGAGCTGTTTCCAGTAGAGATCTTCAACCCAATTCTGTATCCTGTAGAAATAAATAGAAGTAATCACTAACTAAAAAGCTCAAAAAATTTTCAAGAACAAAATTAGTGAAGTATGTGATCTCCTCATGACTCCATCTAAAATTACAAGCACATAACTTTCGTGTCTCAGTGGAAATGATTCACTTTTTTCCTTCTTATTGACAGCAGACCATGTGCTTTGTCTACGTATTCACCATAGGCTAACCTTCTTAGCTTAAATTTTCAGCAAATCCTTCGAATGTCAAATGTGAGAGGAAGAATTGCCAAAGTTAACATGCATACCTTCGTTCTTGAGAACCTTTAGAGCTATAACTGCAGCATTAAGGTCCCGGCCTCTCCAATATATGCCTACAGGTAATATATTTTGGATAGAAATAAAGACAAACAATTAGATGCAATTCGAACATAGAAGCATCACAAGCATTGCAAATTGGTCAGCCACTACAACATGAATTATATACCTATAAGCAGTGCTGGATGTCAACGTGATTTTGAACCCCTGCTTTCAGATAACAGGGCATTCATAACTAATCAGAACTAAAAAGATAAGGCAGCATGTGCCAACAAAATCTCATCTCAAGAATTGGCCATTTAGTATTGTACTGAGGACCTATTCTTTATGCAACTTTAGCAAAGATGGCATTTTAAAATGTAGTCAAATTACCTATCTTTCCATCTCAACTAGGACATGTCTAACCAGAAAGTTCAGTCAAATTAGACGTATAAACCTGCCAAATAATAATAAGAACAAGCTCTAGGTTAATGGGAAAGTCTTTATAAGGAACACTATACAGCAGATGCATAATCCCCCACCATCATCGCAAGAGTGTGATTGTAAACAGCTTTACGAGCCTTGGGGCTCACTCTAAGTTTTGCATTTACCAGTAAAAAAATTTCAGATTGAAAATGCACTCACAAGCTCATTCAATTACAAGCAACGAAGAAAGTCTCTTATGTCTCTAGCAAGCTATTTCAATGAATCAAGTGAGCGGAACACTTAAAGGAAACATCAACTCAAAAAAATATTTCAGTATATTTATGCCATCCTTGTTCATGAACTTAAAGAACTATATCTTCAATGCAATGTGATGAAAGGGGAATAAGTAAACAACATAGGGCTCCCCTTTACCATAAGCTACTTCTCTGAAACCTACAAGCCACGGTTCATTACTCGACTGGAGAAAATAGTCAAACACTGTGAGATACTCGACAACTTTAATCCCCGAAGTAGAGACGGCAGGATGAAATTTTTTTTGTCGAACAAATATAAGGAATTTTGATCGATCTCAGTGATAGCATCCATCCAAACTCAGTAATCCAAGAGCTTAACAAAACCAACCAAATACAACACAACACTCTCAATCATACGCTCTGAAAACATCCAGATCTACACCAGAGGGATCATTCAGCTATAGTATGCCCGACTCAATCAGGGCACTACGGCTCCGCGACACGATCAACGATTTCCCCCAACGCTGAAATGCCTAATCCGCCAAAATCACTACACAAACCTCACCTCCCCGGCTCAAAACCGACGTACTCGATACTAGAGCCCGTCTATACGAACCTTATCACGATCCGGACTCCCGTCCGAATCAAGTCGAGGGACCACAACCGTAATCGATTACATGAACCGCGACCTGTTCCGCTCCACATCCTGCAAGAGAAATTCCAATCTCCGCAACCTTTCCATATACGCAAAACGATCGCGCGCGATCAAATGGCGCGATCGCCCGAAGAGATGGAGAGGTCGATTGCGGTCTTCATCCGTATTGCTCGAATTCAAACCTCGAATCCTGGTCTTCGCAGCGTTCGTGGACTCCGTAGCGATTTTCGCGATGGATGGCGATCGAAACCTCCGGCAACTTGGGGAGAAAGGAAGAAGGGCATGATGGATTTACGAATTGTCCTTATCTGCCCTCGGGCGGTTGCTCTGTTGGCGGCCATATTCGGTAAGTTCGGTGATTTTGTCGTTTCTGTGAGGGCAATGAAGGAAGTTTCGCTAAAATGAGACGCGCTCCAGGGGCAAATACCCGTTCCCTCCGTCTCCCCTCTTATGGCGCTTCCTCGATGTCTTTCAATTGGGCACACAAAAGTCACAAAATGTCATTTTAAAGATATCAAAAAGCGTGAATGATTTTTTTAAAATCAAATTTTATAGAAACCAATTTTCAAATCTCTTCCTTATTGGTGACGTAAACACATCAATCCCTCATTCTACTCAAGTCACATTTTACAAGCAAAAAGCAAATTCATAGATCACTCATTTTTTTTTTATCAGGCTGATGCACCACTCATTCACTTTCAAAGGAGAAAATAATAAAATTGAACATGAAAATGTTGCAATTGCAAATCAAGCACGATGACCCAATGATGGAGGGATCACGCTATCTTTCACTATTTACGAGTTCAAATCATGTCGCAAGCAAACATTTCACCAATCAATATTTCAAGCATTCACAATGTCATGTGAAATTTTTTTCAAGCTTTTGCCATATTAGTTACAATGATGGGGTTGCTTACTTACAGATAAAACGAGTGGTTATGACTCAAACGAGATATTCTATAATGGATATAATATTTTTATGTAATGATAAGAATGAATAATCGTATTGAACATCTCCTTCCCGCATTTTTTTTTCAATTTATCAGAGGAAAAAAATCGCAATCCATCATGGCTCGGGCGGGAAGGCTGAGTCGGACCATCCCCAATCCTCGTGCATCTCCACGATTATTGTTTCCGCTGAGTTGACCACTTCTGCTAGTGCAAAACGATTGACCACTTGAGGTTGCCCTATGCGTTGACAGTTGATATCATTGTTGTTTCTGCTGTTCTTTTCAAAGATTTCTTCCAGACAAGACTAAGCATGAGTAAGATCACTGAAAGAGGGCAGTCCAAATAATGATGCTGCTATAAACCATATAAACCATTGAGTAGCGTGAACGGTGAACTAACTGAATAAAATGATGAAACAAGTATACCTCGGTTAGTACCTCTCGGAGGACTTTCACATGAACAAAAAAATGTTTGCAAGAGCTACCGGTGTGAACCCCCCACCAATTAGCAAGGGGTGCATGATTTTTGGGGGAAAAAGTCATGTCGACTAACTTGCTTGACATTGACTTCATTCAATTTGTATGCTGATTTTAGCGGACAAACGTCAACAATCTCTATCTCAAAGGAGAATTCCCGGATGGAAGGGAAAGATTGACACGGACTTCTGCCTTCAAAGGGATTGCCGTAGGACCTCAATTCAGCTCGGTCAGGTGGACCTTTCGATGATGAAATGGTGCTATTAGATGCTAGATTTCAGGTACACATAAATTTAGAAAGATTGATCTCCACCACCTCCCAAAGGAGCCTGGTAAAATGGAACGTTTGAGAGAGCCCTTGATCGATAGGACATCAATAAAGCATATGCCCGAATGTCCAGGATTGAAGAGTGCACAAATTCTCTGTGCTTGCCATCGTTCCTACCGACTACAAAGCCTTCAATCAGTCACACCCGACTTCCCCATTGAGCTTTCTCGCAAGGAGCTGGGATCACGAGAAGCTATCCAGCCCAATTGGATGCCTTGTAAGCCTTAAAAACTAGTCTTCCAGAAACTGCAAGTCGATAAAGACACTACTGGACTCAATCAATTTGGAATCACATGCTCAGTGCACATTAGCAGTGCAAAAGCCTTCTCTAAGCCCTTGGTCCAAAGAGCTGCAGCTTCGGGGTCTCCTGTCCCAGTGAACTTCGGTGGATTCAACTTCAGGAAATGCTCCACCAACTTATGCATTGGTCTCCCAGCGACCACGTTCCCAGGTGGAACTTTAGCAGGTGCAACAACAGGCGCAGCAACTGGTGCGACGGCAGCAGCGGCGGCAGCAGCAACAGCAGCAGTAATAGCGGCGGCTTGATTCTGAGCCTGCTGATCCAACCGATTCCTCATGGCCTCAAGCATCTGCAGGATCCCGTCGATCCTCGGATCACCAGGGGCTGCTACCCCAGCACCAACAGGAGGCGGTGCTACTCCACTAGCGCTAGCCTCAGCTTGCGCTCGACCACGTCCACCTCGGGTACCGACCCTTGATGGCGTCCTACCCCGAGTAACTGGACCCATGGTCCTCTTCCTAGGAGTTCTCTCCTGATCACTCATAACGCAAGTTCTCTACAGAGACCTGCCTTCCAATTCACATTGAATTAGAATTGAGTGACCTACCAAACAATTTACCAATCAACTATCAGACACATGCACCAGCATGAATTAAAAGCCATTCCTACTAACTATCCCATAACCAATCGCACCTTATCACTCCATTCATAGACCCGCTCTGATACCACTTAAACGGGGATGTCACGCCCGATCCTCCGAGCGCGAACATCCCACTCGGTCGATACAAATGCGACTTCCTAGGACACGTTGCCGACCCATTCATTTTTATATTGCACATGCGGAAGCGAAACAAATCCCCGACAACATTTAACTTGGGATAGAAAAGCCAGGCAATCAATCACAACCAAACAAGCTTTCTATAAACACATGGGTTTATATACAACACTTGGATTTGTCTACAAAATAGACAGCTCAACAACTAGGAAACTGTCCTATGACCAACTTGTCGACACGTTCGCCGATTCTTCAGCCTCCACCTTCCGAACTCCGGGACTTCCGGTCCTCCACGACCGTCATCTAGGGACCTGAAATATTATCCCACAACCGGGATGAGACTACGTCTCGGCGAGTCCTACCCTCCTAAAACTCAATTAGGAAGAAAATACGCCTCGGGCGCTCTAGCCACACCAATAGGATAGAGGACTTACCTCGCCTCGTTCCTTCCCCGCATATCGGTTTAATCAATAAATATTGACAACCACATCATCCAAACAATTCAATTACTCGGATCGATTCAATTCCATCATACTATCGATCTTTTCATTTCATGTCATCGAAATCATCACTATCTATCATTCAATATTATTCATTCTCGACTCTCAATCACATCCTTACTTCCAAGTCTATAATATGGTATCACGGCCCCTTGCGGCAATGTTGTATGATAGTGGCATCACGCCCCACTCGGCAATGTTATATGTAGTGGAATCACGGCCCCACTCGGCAATGTTATTTGTAGTGGCATCACGGCCCCACTAGCGGCAATGTTATATGTAGTGGTATCACGGCCCCACTCATAATTTAGATTTAGTGGTATCATGGCCCCACTTGGCAATTCTAGATTTGATGGCTTTCTAGATTCGACTCACAATCTCTTACGGTCATTTTTCCATCAAAAACCAATACTAATCAACTTTGGGATAAATCCCCACATAAACATCCATTCAATCAATCGATAGATTCAAACCGGACCTACCAACCAATTACGGTGCCAAAAGCCGACACCGGGTATTTTCAAGTTAAATACCAAAACTTCATCAACATCACTCAATTCCACACTTTTGGAATAATTAACCATAACCATCAATCACTCAATTTCTCAATTTAAGCTTACAATTAACACAAACCGATCGCACTGCTGTGATCAGCGCGAAATTCTAACAACCTACCATCCCGGCATAATTTTCGAAATTATTAAATAATTAAATTTAATTCCGAAAATTAAATAATTAAATATTATATTATAATAATATAATTTAATAAAATAATATTTATAAATTCGAAATAATTAATTAATTAAAAATAATTAATTAGGGCTTAAACAAGATTACACTAATTTAATCATACAATTAGCCCTAATTAAACATCCATTAAACTAATCATACAACTAATCTAATTTACATTAAAATAATCTAATTTAATCACATAAACCTAATTAGACTAATCTAAACACCCCTTAAGCGTCATTAACTCACTAAGCAAGGATTAGAGGATAAACTCACCGGTTTTGCGCGCCGGTGAGTTCACGGCGACCACGACACCAAGGCGGTCGATAAACCCCAAAGCGGCGACACCAACGGAGGCCGGGAAGACACTGAAAACAGGCCTCGAAGTCTGGAACTTCTTGCTGTCTTCTGCTTCTGATCTGGGCTGAACTGCAGAGAAGAAACCAGCAACTTCAACGGCGAAAACGGGCCGATCGGAGCTCCGGCAAGCGGGTGGTTGGCAACCGGCGGCTCCCGGGGGTCTTGGGGATCTTATAGGAGGTTGGGATGGGCAAAGGAAGGGTCGGAAAGGGGCGAAACAGCAAGAAAACGCGAAACAGGCGGAACCGGGCGAGTCCAGACGGTCCGGCGAGCGGCGGCTTCGGGCGGCCGTACGGGACTTTCGGAGAATCGTTCCGGCAAGCGGTGAGGTTCTCCGGAACGGTCTGGATGTCGTCTTCGCGGCGATGGGTGGCTCGTTCGCTGATTCAACCGGGAAGTCAACTTTTTACTCGGATCTTTGGCGAAAGGTCGGCTGGAGCAGAAACTGGAACGAGGGGAAAACAAGGGAGGAAAACGGCCGACGATGGCCTTCCGGGCGTGCGACGATGGAGGGACTGGTGAGCTCGGTTTCCTCTGGTTCTCTTGAGCTTTTCCTAAGCCTCAACCATGGAGAAAGCCATGAATGAAGGAAGAAGATGGTCTGCTGAAGAGGGGGCCTCCTTGGTGGCTCACTAGAGCTCAACACTTGTCTAAACCTCATTTGTTTTGCCCCCACCATGACATCACATGACATCATCCACTCTCTCTCCTCAATCTTCCTCCACAACCTTGCCAATAGGTGCAAAATAGCTCTCCCCATGGTATACGAATTTCAGTTTTGTACATCAAATTCAATCAATTCTCACTCAATTCCATCCAATTGAAGCTCAATTAAATCAACCCATGTGTCCTCGGCCTTCTCATGACATTTCCCCGTCAAATGATCCAACTTGCATCCCGAAGATTCGATTAAAAACGGCCATCTGACAATCCCGAACAAAAACGGCATTACTTTGTTTTTTCGCCAAAAATCTCGGTTTGTAGAAAAATCTTCGGAGATGAGTCGATGTTCCTAAAATGAATTGTGACTTGACAGAACTTCCAATTTCTGTAATCGGGTTCAATTTCTCGGTTGATTTCAATCTGGCGCGACTTTAGCGCGTCCTAATCTACCGGGTAGCTTTTAGGAATTTTCTGTGCAATTGACCTGTGGTTGATTATTTTCAAACCACAAAGTGCATCTTCGACACATTGACGACTCTTGATTGTCGTAGAAATCTCGAGGTTTCAAATACGGACACAGGGTACCAAAACGATAGAGAAATCGATCTAGTGCCGATCAACAAGAATTGTGCAATTAGGTGGAATCACCCACACCGAATTACATGGTTTTGTTGAATCGACCTATCTCCGGTCTCTAATCGGTCTGTGCCGTAATGACTCTTGCAGATTAGTACGGTCGAGCAATCGTTTCCTGGTCGAATTCTCAAGTCTATTGCGTTTAGATTCCTTATCGGCTTCACCTGATAGACTAGTTATCTCATGAGTGATCAGCTCAGGGAAAAGAACTATAAGCGCGTAGATGAAATGCCCGACTTGTTCGATTGAAATCAGAACCTGAAATTCAGGATGTCACAACTCTTCCCCTCTTATAAAAATTTCGTCCTCGAAATTTAAACCATTAAATATTCTTCTTCAAAATGGTGGGGTATTGTCGTCTCATCAATTCTGCTTCTTCATTCTCGCTTTGTACTGCTATGCAAGATCTTCGGTGTCGACGAAACATTTCCAAATTGGCCAAACCAATTCTTGATTCCCAAAAAGGCTAAGCACTTGTCCATCTTTACAAAAATGAAAGTTGCAAAAGATTTGGTCCTTTTCTTTTTCTTTTTCTTTTTCTTTTTATTTTTCCACAAAGCGGCTAACTGCCGCGTCGGGGATTCGAACTCCCGACTTCGGACCTGCGGCTTCACCCCGGATACCACTCGGCTAGAGGCGCCGACGGTGTCCCAAACCGCTTTCTTTTTCCATTTAAAGCCAAAATCCTTCTTTGAACCAAAATTTCGATGGATTCCGATTTAAATGCTGCTTCATCTTCATTTCCTTAACCAAACACGATGTCCCTTTCATAGGCGACATTTAAGGAAAAAAATATATATTTCCCCTACTTGAAATTCCAAGGTTTGCAATACTAATCTGCGTAAATTTCCCGAACCGGCGATTCGAGCGGTCTCAAATCACACGATAACCGCAACCGAATCACGATTTCGAACCAACTCGGACTGCGATTTTCATCTCTCGACCTCAACTCAACCAACTGAAGTTCTGAACACTCTGCTCTGCACTGACTAAAAAGGAACTATCTGACTGATCTGCTGAAACTGGGAACCTCTGGTCAAGATCTGACATAACTCTGACACTGACACTCTATGCAAACGAATTATCTGATGCACAAACACCTCTGCATGCCTAATCCAATCAAGATCCTTCCGCACAGCCACAAGGTGTGCTGATTTCATCTATCTATCAATCGACCACTACCCAAAATGAAATTATTACCACACTGACCCCTTAGAAGACTTGTCACAACTTCCATTGTGACGTGATCCCACTTCCTCACGGAGATATCGAAAGATTACAAAGGTCCTCTCGAATTGCAAAACCGTGCTTTCTTTTGACAGCACATCTGACACTTGCGACCTGTCAGTGATATCTATTTTCATACCGCTCTGCCAATCCTGTTGATGCAAATTCTGACCCATCTTCGTACTGTTTGGACAATGCTGAAGCTGCTACGACTAGCTTCTGATAAGATCTCTTCTTTAATCTCGGTATCATCAGGTACACTCAATCGTCCTCAGAAAACTGAAAATTAGTTCTCCTCTTCTCGGTATCCTCTTGCAGGATCTTTTGCATTTCTGAGTCTGTCCACTGAAGCGTCTGATTCTAACCTGAATATCCGGTTCAATTCTGAGGGTGGCCATAAAATTCGAAGGTGGCCTACCTCAAATTTGAAAACTGAATTTTGAACTTTCTCAAGTAAGGTCCATACTTTAACCAGTATATGCACAAATGAAGACTCCCGACTCAACGCATCAGTGACTTCTTTCATCCTTCCAAGGTGATACCAGATACCACCATCCTAGTCCTTCAAAAGATCTGGTTCACAGTGCTATCTCATATTCAATTCCTTCTGAGAGAATAAATACTTTGAGACTTTAATGGTCAGCGAAGATCTAGAGTCTTTCTTCACACCAACAATATCTCTAAATCTTCATAACGAACATTATTACTGCAAGTTCTAAGTCATGCGTCGGGTAATTCGGTTTATGAGGTCTCAACTGACAGGATGCATATGCAACAACCTTGCCATGCTGCATTAGCGCGCAACCCAATCCTCTAAACGATGCATCACTATAGATCTCGTATCCTCCAGGACCAGACAATATGGTCAGCACAGGTGCGGTAGTCAGCTTCTGCTTAAGCTCTTGGAAACTACGCCCGCACTTGTCTGTTCACATGAACTTCTTTTCTTTCTTTAGTAGTCGAGTCAACGGCGACGCTAAAGCTGAAAACTCTTTCACAAACCTTCTGTAATACTCTGCTAAACCCAGAAAACTTCTGATTTCTTTCACTGTAGTCAATCTCGGCCAACTGTTCACTGCTTCAATCTTGGACGGGGTTCACGAAGATTTCTTCACCTGAAATCACGTGACCTAGAAACGCAACACGAGTCAACCAAAACTCGCACTTGCTAAACTTATCGTAAAATTCAAGAGTCCTCAAGATCTGAAGTACCATCCTCAAGTGTCTCTCGTGCTCCTCAGCACTCTTTGAACACACCAGAATAACGTCAATGAACACAATCACAAACTGATCCAAGTATCCAATGAACACTCTGTTCATCGAGTCCATACAAACAGCTAGAGGGTTCGTCAAACCAAACGATAATGCAGTGAACTCACAATTGCCGTATCAAGTATACAATGCCAACTTCGGTATGTCTTTCTTCTTGATTCTCAACTGATGATACCCTGTCCTCAAGTCGATCTTGGAGAATATCAATGCACAAACACAACGAATCATCTTTCTTCTTCACGAACAGAACTGGTGTTCCCCAAGGCGATACACTGGAACGTACAAATTCCTTATCTAACAATTCCTGCATCTCCACCTTCAGTTCTTTCAACTCAGATAAAGCCATCCGGTAAGGAGCCTTAGAGACTGGCTCTAATCTGGTTGCTAATTCAATCACGAACTTTATTTCCCTTCCTGACAGCAACCTGGCAGTTCTTCAAGAAACACCTCAGACAACCTCTGTACCATGGTTATGTTCTCCTTACTTGGTCTTTCAACTATCGCATCCACTATAGTTGCCATATAGATTAGGCAACCTACATCCATAAACCAGGTCGTCTTCAGTGACGAATAACAGGGATCGAAGGTCCTTTCTGACTTTCAGTAGTTCAAAACTTTCATACGCTAACTGAACAAACTGAATTATATCATTGCCACAATTCATAACAGTAGAAAGCTCTTCGAGCCAAACCTTTTCACAAATGACTTCCAAGTCATACATAAGCAAACCCATCAAGTACAACTATAGTCAAAGACTCATCTTCCTATTACTTTATTACAACAATTGAAATTCTACAACCTTAACCAAAATTGCACTGCGCTACTTTGATAAAATCACCCCAAAAACATTCTTCCTCTAATCGGTGCATGGTCGGTTCATTCTTGTCCCCTTCGCCATCCTAGTGGTGTTCTATCTGCGGTGCTTTCCCTATTGGTCCTCTGGTGATGGCGTACACTCTTCCCTCGAGGAGGTCCTCTTGGACTTACACGGGTGCGTTCGCGGCGCGAAACCTCCCATCCCGATGGCGGCGGTAATTGCGGTTGTCCTCTCAGTCTTTTGGGACAGTTCCTAGCTATGTGACCTAGCTGGCCACACTCAAAGCAAGTACCCGGCCTAGAATTACATGGGACTGATCCGTGTCGCCTTCCACATAAGTGACACATGCCACTCTGACTTGGGCCGGACTTTCCAACTCCACCCTTCCTGTTGGGCGGAATCTGGAATCTATCTCCATACATCAGTTTCTTCCCAAATCCATTACCTTCTCTGTTCGACCCAAACCGCGACCCAGATGCGGCGGCTCTCTCATTCTGGTCTCTCTCAATCATTTGGACTCGTTTGAACAAGTCATTATAGTTCCTCAAGTTCCCTCCTTAGATCCGGCTAAGCCCATCTCTAAACCTCCTAACTCGGTTCACCGCTCGACCAATAACCTTGATAGTTCACAACTTCGCTTCAAGGTCTACGGTCATAGTACCTTGGCGAAGACGAGGGAATTCGCCATCTTCACTTCTCGGCTTCGAAAAGTACTTGTCGTTGAAAACCTCGAGAAAGGCGTTCCACTCGAAACTATTCAATACCGTGTCTCTAGCGGCTTCCCACCAAGTCTCACATTTTCTAGTTGGTAGACGGAAATGGCTACCTTCTCCACTTTTCACATTAGCATCAAAGCCTTCTTAAGCCCTTGGTCCAAAGAGCTGATTTCCATCTCTCCCCGAACTTCGGTGGATTCAACTTCGAAATGCTCCACAACGGCATTGCTCCCATCACAACGTTCCCAGGTGGAACTTTAGCGCCAACAACAACGGGCGCAACAAATCGGTGCGCGGCAAATACAGGCGGCGGCGCGGCTTGATCCCGAGCTTAGCGGCGGCTTGATTCCCAAGGAACACTAGCGCCCGAATCCATCCCATTCCTCATGGCCTCAAGCATCTGGTGATCCCGTCGATCTCGGATCACCGACTGCTACCCCCAAAGCACCAACACTCTTTCGGTGCTACTCCACTAGCGCTAGCCTCGCTTGCGCTCGACCACGTCCACCTCGGGTACCGATCCTTGATGGCGTACCACCCCGAGTAATTGGACCCATGGTCCTCTTCCTAGGAGTTCTCTCCTGATCACTCATAACGCAAGTTCTCTACAGAGACCTGCCTTCCAATTCACATTGAATTAGAATTGAGTGACCTACCAAACAATTTACCAATCAACTATCAGACACATGCACCAGCATGAAATAAAAGCCATTCCTACTAACTATTCCATAAACAATCGCACCTTATCACTCCATTCACAGACTCGCTATGTTACCACTTAAACGGGGATGTCACGCCTCGATCCTCCGAGCGCACGCACATCTCACTTCGATCAATAGAAATGCGACTTCCTAGGTCATGTCGCCGACCCATTTATTTTATTACGCATGCGGAAGCAAAACAAATTTCCGAACAACGTTTAACTTGAGATAGAAAAGCAGGCAATCAATCACAACCAATCAAGCTTTCTTATAAACACATAGGTTTATATACAACACTGGATTGTCTACAAAATAGACAGGCTCAACAACTAGGGAACCGTCCTATGACCAACTTGTCGACACGTTCGCCGATTCTTCAGCCTCCACCTTCCGAACTCCGGACTTCCGGTCCTCCACGACCGTCATCTAGGGACCTGAAATATTATCCCACAACCGGGATGAGACTACGTCTCGCCGAGTCCTACCCTCTAAAACTCAATTAGGAAGAAAATACGCCTCGGGCGCTCTAGCCACACCAATAGGATAGAGGACTTACCTCGCCTCGCCCCTTCCCGCATACGCAATTTAATCAATAAATATTGACAACCACATCATCCAAACAATTCAATTACTCGGATCAATTCATACTATCTATCATTTCAATCGATTACATCTCATCAAATCATCACTACGATCATTCTGATTATTCATTCTCGACTCTCAATCACATCCTTACAGGCAAGTCTATATATAGTGGTATCACGGCCCCACTCGGCAATGTTGTATGTAGTGGCATCACGGCCCCACTCGGCAATGTTATATGTAGTGGAATCACGGCCCCACTCGGCAATGTTATTTGTAGTGGCATCACGGCCCCACTCGGCAATGTTATATGTAGTGGTATCACGGCCCCACTCGGCATAATTTAGATTTAGTGGTATCATGGCCCCACTTGGCAATTCTAGATTTGATGGCTTTCTAGATTCGACTCACAATCTCTTACGGTCATTTTTCCATCAAAAACCAATACTAATCAACTTTGGGATAAATCCCCACATAAACATCCATTCAATCAATCGATACAAACCGGACCTACCAACCAATTACGGTGCCAAAAGCCGACACCGGGTATTTTCAAGTTAAATACCAAAACTTCATCAACATCACTCAATTCCACACTTTTGGAATAATTAACCATAACCATCAATCACTCAATTTCTCAATTTAAGCTTACAATTAACACAAACCGATCGCACCGCCTTTGTGATCGGTAGCGAAATTCTAACAACCGGCCATCCGGCATAATTTTCGAAATTATTAAATAATTAAATTTAATTCCGAAAATTAAATAATTAAATATTATATTATAATAATATAATTTAATAAAATAATATTTATAAATTCGAAATAATTAATTAATTAAAAATAATTAATTAGGGCTTAAACAAGATTACACTAATTTAATCATACAATTAGCCCTAATTAAACATCCATTAAACTAATCATGCAACTAATCTAATTTACATTAAAATAATCTAATTTAATCACATAAACCTAATTAGACTAATCTAAACACCCCTTAAGCGTCATTAACTCACTAAGCAAGAATTAGAGGATAAACTCACCGGTTTTGCGCGCCAGTGAGTTCACGGCGACCCGACACCAAGGCGGTCGATAAACCCCAAAGCGGCGACACCAACGGAGGCCGGGAAGACACTGAAAACAGGCCTCGAAGTCTGGAACTTCTTGCTGTCTTCTGCTTCTGATCTGGGCTGAACTGCAGAGAAGAAACCAGCAACTTCAACGGCGAAAACGGGCCGATCGGAGCTCCGGCAAGCGGGTGGTTGGCAACCGGCGGCTCCCGGGGGTCTTGGGGATCTTATAGGAGGTTGGGATGGGCAAAGGAAGGGTCGGAAAGGGGCGAAACAGCAAGAAAACGCGAAACAGGCGGAACCGGGCGAGTCCAGACGGTCCGGCGAGCGGCGGCTTCGGGCGGCCGTACGGGACTTTCGGAGAATCGTTCCGGCAAGCGGTGAGGTTCTCCGGAACGGTCTGGATGTCGTCTTCGCGGCGATGGGTGGCTCGTTCGCTGATTCAACCGGGAAGTCAACTTTTTACTCGGATCTTTGGCGAAAGGTCGGCTGGAGCAGAAACTGGAACGAGGGGAAAACAAGGGAGGAAAACGGCCGACGATGGCCTTCCGGGCGTGCGACGATGGAGGGACTGGTGAGCTCGGTTTCCTCTGGTTCTCTTGAGCTTTTCCTAAGCCTCAACCATGGAGAAAGCCATGAATGAAGGAAGAAGATGGTCTGCTGAAGAGGGGGCCTCCTTGGTGGCTCACTAGAGCTCAACACTTGTCTAAACCTCATTTGTTTTGCCCCCACCATGACATCACATGACATCATCCACTCTCTCTCCTCAATCTTCCTCCACAACCTTGCCAATAGGTGCAAAATAGCTCTCCCCCCATGGTATACGAATTTCATACATTTGTACATCAAATTCAATCAATTCTCACTCAATTCCATCCAATTGAAGCTCAATTAAATCAACCCATGTGTCCTCGGCCTTCTCATGACATTTCCCCGTCAAATGATCCAACTTGCATCCCGAAGATTCGATTAAAAACGGCCATCTGACAATCCCGAACAAAAACGGCATTACTTTGTTTTTTCGCCAAAAATCTCGGTTTGTAGAAAAATCTTCTGGAGATGAGTCGCCATTCCTAAAATGAATTGTGACTTGACAGAACTTCCAATTTCTGTAATCGGGTTCAATTTCTCGGTTGATTTCAATCTGGCGCGACTTTAGCGCGTCCTAATCTACCGGGTAGCTTTTAGGAATTTTCTGTGCAATTGACCTGTGGTTGATTATTTTCAAACCACAAAGTGCATCTTCGACACATTGACGACTCTTGATTGTCGTAGAAATCTCGAGGTTTCAAATACGGACACAGGGTACCAAAACGATAGAGAAATCGATCTAGTGCCGATCAACAAGAATTGTGCAATTAGGTGGAATCACCCACACTGAATTACATGGTTCTGTTGAATCGACCTATCTCCGGTCTCTAATCGGTCTGTGCCGTAATGACTCTTGCAGATTAGTACGGTCGAGCAATCGTTTCCTGGTCGAATTCTCAAGTCTATTGCGTTTAGATTCCTTATCGGCTTCACCTGATAGACTAGTTATCCCATGAGTGATCAGCTCAGGGAAAAGAACTATAAGCGCGTAGATGAAATGCCCGACTTGTTCGATTGAAATCAGAACCTGAAATTCAGGATGTCACAGATACATAACCTATCTTAAAATGCATTAGCACTTTAAGATTATGAGACATAAAATTTGAGCTTCAAGTGCCTAAAAATGATGTGTCTGGACCATAAACATATTAACAATCCCATAAAATTTCTAGCAAGTAAATTTTGTAGTGAAAACAGACCAAAAAAGGAAAGAAAAAACTTTGTAATGAATGGTTGGATGTCTTTACCCACTACGTTTAAGTATTCAATCAACTCAAAGCTCCAAAGCTTAAAATGTACGACTCAATTCACACAACTAGAGACTTCAATAATTGGTGGTCCACATATAGGCCTGTTTGAACCCCATTCTATGGGTTGATTTACCCAAAACGTAAGAAAACAAGATGCTATGCACGACGATTGTAAATATGAATACGAGAGCCATAGAAAGTTCAAGATCCACGTAAAGAGTCTAGATTTCGTATAAGTCCTAACAGTCCAAAACTGAACAGTTGGAAGAACACAATAAAAAAGAAACCAATAAAATTCAGAAGTCCCAGGCATAACAATTTTTTAAATTTATCTTACCACAAGATCAAGTCCCCAAAAGGATGCCATAGCCCCTCCGATAGAATGCCCTGTCACCATGACATTGATGTCTCCGTATAAATCCTTCGCTCCCAAAACAGCATCCAAAGATCTAGGTTGAATTGTTGTATTGCGATAAGCATGATAAATTCCATGATGAACCTAAGCAAAGATCAATAGAGCAGGACTGTAACTCAATCCGAATCAGAAGTATCCACAGGTGTGAGAGCCTTATCATCACTAGAACTCACCATGGCACTAAGCATGCCGGGTTAATATGTCAAGCTGTTTCCAATAGAGATCTTCAACCCAATTTTGTATGCTATCGACATTAAATAGAAGTAATCACTAACGGAAAAGCTCAAATGATAAAAAGATATGACAGAATTTTTCACAGAACAAAATTAGTGAAGTATGTGATCTCCTCATGACTCCATCTAAAATTACAAGAAAGTAACTTCCTCGTCTTGGTGGAAATGATTCACCCCTTTTCTGTTCGTACGGACAGCAGTCCCATGTGCCTTGTGTATGCATTCAATGAGGCTCCTCTTCTTAGCTTAAATTTTCATCAAATCCTTTGCATGTCAATTGTAAGAGGAGAAATCGCAAAAGGTAACATGCATACCTATGTTCTTGAGAACCTCTGAAAGCAATAACCATAGCATTAAGGTCCTTGGCCACCCCAACATATGCCTATATATTAAATAGTTTAAAAATAGAGACAGATTATAAAATGCAATTCAAACATAGATGCATCACAAGCATGCAAACTGATAGGCCACTGTAAAATGAGTCATATACCTGTAAGCAGTGCTGAAGGTCAACTATCAATTTGATGACTTTGAACCCCTGCTTTCATATAAAAAAGGCATTAATAACCAGATCGGAAGCTCATAAGATGAGGCTGCATATGCCCAAAAAATCTCATCTAAAGAATTGGGTATTTAGCACTAAAGATCCATTCTTCACGCAACCTTAGCAACAATGCTATATTAAAAAGGAGTCAAATTACCTTGGTCTTTCCATCACATCTAGGGCATGTCCAGCTAAAAGTTCAGTCAAATCGACATGTAAACCTGCAATAAAGAGCTTTGCATTAAATTACAATTTTATTGTATTGAAATGGTGAAACCTGATGCGTAACAACAACAAGCTCTATGTAAATGTGAATTTTTTTTAAAGAACACTTATGGCTGATGCATACTCCACCAATATCGTGGCAAGAGTGTGATTGTAAACAGCTTTATGAGCCTTGGACCTCACTTTTAATGCGGTCTCAAGCTCATTCAATCACAAGCAATGAATCAAGTTTCTTATGTCTCTAGCAAGCTATAATGACAAATCAAGTGAAGGGAACACTTTAAGGAAATATCAGCTCAAAACAACATTCAGTATATTTTTGCAGTCCTTTGTGAACTGAAAGAAGTATTTACACAATCCAGTGCAATGAAGGAGGAATATGTAAACAACGTAAGGCTCCACTTTCCCACAAAGTTACTCCACTAAAACATACAGGCTACAGCCATAACTCAACTGAACAAAAGCTGAACAGCTGTTATTCAATCACCGTAAGACGCTCAACAATTTTTTTCCCCAAAGTAGAAACAAAGCAGTGTGATCTCATAGAACAATTATGAGGAAATTCGATCGGTCGACCATATTCCAATTGTAGCATTGATCCAAACTCGTAATCTAAGGGGTTAACGAAAGCAACCAAGTACAACTCGACACTCATCGGTTACATGAATTGAAAGCTGCCAATTGTACACCGGGGATCGTATAGCTATAGTTTGCCCCATTCAATCGGGTACTACAACTCCACGACAGAGTCAACAATTCCCCCAACCATGAAACACCTAATCTGCCAAATTCACAATACAAATCTCAATGTCTAACCTCAAAACCGACGTACTCAACGCTAGAGCCTGTCTATTCGCACCTTATCACTATCAAAACTCCCAATCCAAACTGATTACATGAACGCGAATAGCGATCGCCTCTCGCCCCACTTGCGGCAATCAAGCATGTCAGAACCACCGTCGCCCTCAACCGCGATCCGTTCTGCTCCATATTCTTTACGATCTTTCCCGATTTGCCCCCGGGATCTTCTTCCGTTGGCGGCCATCTTCGGCGTCGCGTTCCATGATTTCGTCGTTTGCGAGAGGGCACTGAAGGAAGTTCCGCCGAAATCGGGACGTTTTACGAAGACTCGCACGGCGACGTCCTCCGTCGGCTTCTTTTAGCCAAGAGAACGAGACGTGCTTTTTTGGGGTTCGATCTTCCCTCTTTTGGAGATTCCCTCCCTGTGACGTCTCCACATCAGCATTTTGACTTGGCTGGGTTCAATTTAGTTGGTTCACACTAAATTTTAAAGAACATGCTAATTTAAAGTTAATATTATTTATCGTTTTATTTATAACCATGGAGATACGCGAAAATGCAATTGGTCCATTATGGCCGCAGGCCTCTCGAGTTAAGTGTTTTCATATTCATCATCGCACGCAACTTGTGCAAATTTTAACAAAATGTAATTGAATTCGAGTAATCTACAAGTTAAGCTTAATTGTGAATTACATAACCCACTTGTCTTGGGGCAACTTGGTATTGTGTATTAATTCTCAAATACTATCTCTGAATACTTATGTTGAACTGGATCTTTTTATAGATAAAAGTATCCATAGTTTTTTAAAATTGAGTCATTTTGTCTAAATTTTTTTGGACTATTATGATGCGAATACATTTGGAACGGATTGACGTCCTAAAAATCATGGTATCGTCATCCATAATTGCTTGATTGAATATATGAGTCATACAATTGTCGAGATTGAATACTTTACAAGTCAAAGAACATGAAATAAAAGAAAACGTCCATAAACTTTGAGAACAAAAGTTAATAGGATTTTTCACCGGCCATGTAAGAAGTAAAAAGAGCGGGTAACTTCTGAAAATGCAAGTCACAAGTGAATGTTTTTAATAACGCAAATGGTGTCAATAAAGTTATTTTTATTTCGCATTTAGCTCACAAGAATAGCACAAAATAAAAATCCCAATGCGTGGTATGCGCCATGTTTGGTGGCTTTGGCAATTTATAGTTCTAGTGGCATATACTAATAAATTAGTTCATGAAACAAACGTGAACATGAAGAAAAAGTGAAATTTATGAAATATTATTGTGAAGAGTTTTTTTTTTTTTTGGTCATAAGAGATTATTGTGAAGAGTATGATGATCAATTTTATAGAAATCAATCTTCAAATCTTTTCATTTGAGTTAAGTCAAATTTTAACCATGCATTTTTTTTTTTGTAGGGTCATGCATTGCTCATTTACTTTGAAAAGAAATAAAACTGAGCTTGGAATATTCTCAACCCACGCCCAAGCGTGGTAACACAATGGTGAAGAAATCGCTCCATCTTCCGGAGCGTATAACCTCTTATCATTTTGTGGATTTGCTACCTCAAGCAGAAAGACTGGACTTTTAGCATATCAATAGGGCTCCAATGATAAAAAAAATTAGGGCAAAAAAAGGAAAATTGAAAAATCAAACTGAACTAAACCAAATTTTCAGTTCGGGTCATATTCGGTTTAGGTTGCGATTCATTTCTGTTCGGATTCCTTGAAAATCCGAATTGAACCAAACCGTCAACATCCCAAGTTACAATGATAGACTCATACACCTAGCATTGGATCGAGTTGACATGCTCAAACGGAACCTTCCGTAACTAGTGTACTCCTTGGTGGCGACATAAGAATGAGTAATTGTACTTCCTAACTTTTTTATTTTATTAAAAATAAAATTGCAAAAATCGTGACCGGTGCAGCGAGGCCAGGTTGGACCAATCCTTGAGCCGTGGGTCCATCTAATGCGCAAGTCAATCCTGGCTTGAATTCCCGCGGGGGGATACGAAAGTACTTCTCCCCTACTCTTTTTTTTTTTTGGTCTAACATAAAATTTCATTCACTCAGAAGAGCAAGGAGCACATGATTCAAGGCATAACACATGGCGACCCCGATCGGTGGATACTTTTGTGCTAATATAACCTCACAGAACACATATCTATACGTATATACTTTTGTCTTATGAGACTTCATGCTGCCCAACGCACTAGTAGTGCGGAGGATCGATACAGCAAGCGCCAATCTGCAGAACCCAATGAAGACTGGGGGTTTTCCTCCCCTTTTTTTGGACATTTCCTTGTGATTAAAAGCTTCATCGATCACCTCGCACCATATACAAAGTGGGAAACGACGGCGAACAGAGCCTGTCCATCTTGCTCTGTTTCTGTCTTTACATACACTAACTTCTTAAGTTGGCAAGGGCTTCCATTCGTCTGGAATGTTGTGGTTAAGATACTTGTGGTTAAAAAAAAAAAGGTAGGCTTTTGCTTTTGGTTTTCTATATTTGGAAATTAGTGCTTTACCCAAAACCGTAATTCATAAGGAAAGGTTCTTGTTAATGAATGTCTTGGGGCATTGTTAAGCACGCTTAAGGAGGAAATTTTTTTATTTTTATTTTGAGAGTATTGATTACACATAAAATAAGAAAAAACAATGTAAAGGAAAATTGTAGTATCTTTATTATTGAGTTACTTAACACGTATCCTAGGGGCACTATTCAACAAAATCCCTGAGAAAAAGATTCCACGATGCCTAACATGCAAGCCGATCTTTACATATGAAGCACATATTCTATGCGTCAACTGGATTCAGGAAAGGCATTTAAACAGAGGTAGCAAGATAGAAGAAAATGAGGGAGCGCCAGGATTTAAAATCGTAACATGCGTTATGATACCAATTTTTATAACCCATTTTTGTCCAAAAGCTTACACTGGAAACAAGCAAGTTCATAATGTGTGTATTGCATATTGATCTTTAAAGACGCTCTGTTTAATACCGAAAAAATATACTTCCAAGATATGTCTGTCTTAAAGATCTTAAGTTGGTCATCTCTTACGCATGTGAAATTCAAATGCCTGATTGTTTTTTGTGAATGAATTTGCAGGCTGCCCAGGCAATCTGCAAGCTTGGTGAAGTATTGGGTGAATCCCTGTCTCCTAGTCATCAAGTTTTGCGCATATCTCTTATGGAAGAACTTCCAGGTCGATTATGGGAGGTAGGAAATGTCTTGGACTTTTTTACAGGAGCGGCGATGTGTAGTTTGTCTTCTAAAGTACTAACGCAATGGCATGGAACTAGAATAGCAGGAATAAAGGCTGAATTATGTCACATAGTATACCAGTTAAACTTCTTTGCCTTCTTATGACAAAAGATAATAATAATAATAATAATAATAATAATAATAATAATAATAATAATAATAATAATAATAATAATAATAATAATAAAACAACTTCCTTGCCTTCTCAGATGTTAATCCGTCAATTTATTCCTACAATATCGTAGGGGAAAGAGGCTCTCTTGTTTGCCTTGGGTGCTCTTTCAAAGTCTTGCCATCAAGCCATCTCCAAGGAAGATCCCATCGCTGCTGCTTCTATTCTGGATTTGCTATCCTCTGCATGCACAAAAAAGGACAAGAAATACCGGGAAGCGGTACTTTTAAGCCTTGATCAGGTAATTCCAGATTATTGTGTGTTCGCGAATGCAATTGTCTTCAATTAGAAAATGTAGGGCTTTTACGAGCTCTCACATCAAGAAACTTTCCAGCCGTACATTGTTCGGAAAGTGCTGTTTCAGGTTGATTTCATCTTTTAATTCCCAACTAAAATCTGCCTCCGATCATCCCCCTTCCTCTCTAATGAAGATCTTGAATTATTCATGGTTTTTCAGATTATAAAAGCATTTGGTAATCATGAGTTCTTCAACATGGTTTTTCCAAAATTGTTTGACATGTGCAGTTTAGGCACTTCTGATAAATCTGGACAAGCACATTCAGCAAATGATTCTGCTTAATCAGGTTCATCCATATTTCTAGCTTGTAACTGTCCAGCTTTCAGGATTTTGAGTTGTCATGCATTGCAACCTTTGAGTTCCATATCATAACTTTCTCTCGTTGTTAAACTGTGCATTTTACATGGCATGGTTGATATGTGCAGACTATGATGGAAAAGAAGATTCTTCTGTTCCATTGGAAAAAGTACTGGACTGTATCCCATCATGTATCCATGTGGCATATATTGATGATATTCTTGAAAAGAAAAATAAGTTGGAGCACCTCTGGATTGCCTCTCTCTCACCTGAGTTGTCATGGACTGGTACCTTCATAACCAAATTTTTCTTAGGTAAATGCAGCATGGAAAGTGTTTCTATTAACCGTTTCATCATGCAGTCAAAATATCGGCTTTTCTATCAATTAAGGGACTCTGCTCAAGGATTCATGACATTTTGCTTGATTCTCAGCAAGCTTCTCAACATGCAAATGCAGCATCTTTGTTTCATGACATAATTAGTATCCACTTTCTAACAATATTGCTGAGGAACAGGGTAACTAAGGGATGATATCTCTAACTTTGGTTAAGGAAAATAGCTTTCCTTTATTATGACGGACCGACTTTAGAATCAGTTGTCATTCTGTTCTCCAAATTCCTTATCTGGATTCTGATCATCTGTTTTTCCTACGCAAGTTTAAGCTGTTTTCTTCAATGTTACCCAAAGTGGCAGACTGCATAGCCACAGTTAAAATAGCACAGGTATGTCTTCACTTTCCCCTTTGTGGTGGAAATCGCCTTTGCCTTCATCTTCGTCAAAACCATCTGATCTTGTGTGGCTTTCACCTAGATGTAGGATTGTAGCATTATTAAGTCCCACGCATATATAGGTGACATTACTCCAGTAAATAAGAGTTCCATTAAGTTATCCATCAAGAGTTCTGGAGTCTAGATAGCATACAGTGCCTTCGCAATGTGAAGAAGCAGAATTTTTCTCCGTCTTTAATTTTTCAAGTTTCAACGGTTCTTCTGATGTGGGCTCTGTATTAATCAGACTGCCGCGTTCAGCTGATGTTTTTCTTGGATTCGATTCCATTCTGACTCAAGGCACTAGAGGCATTACCTTTTACTTGGCTTGCATTTTTTATGATGATTCCTTACTAAGTAGATCAGCCAAACCAGAGAGACCAGTTGATAGCATCCCAAGGATATTTATATATTAATCAACATAGCCATTTCTTGTATGTGCGAGCAAGAGTAAGTGAATATTTTGCAGGGATTAGTTGACATGGTAAGTGGACCACTTAAGAGTTCTCAATCGTCTTAGATCATTCTTGCAGATGCATTTTAGATGTTCATCTTGCACTGTGGACCAATAATCTATTTGATACTTTTTCAAATTTAGGTTCATGTCAGTGCTTCAGAGTGCCTTTTGGGGATGATCACCCTTTGTAGAGAGCTTCCTTCAACGTTCTGGACAGATGCAGGTTTGATGGGTTTGCTGGTTCATCTACGTGAGGTGGAAAAAAATGAACAGGCCAAGTCCTTGCTTAAGAGATGCATCCATTTACTAGAGACTTCTTAGAGGAAAATGTGAAAGCGAGTTGATTTCAAAGAAGGGTGAGTAGAGAGTTGTAGCCACTGCAGGTGAAGTATGATAAATGGGTAATGATCGATCTTGACTGTCTGGTGAATCAAGGCTAACGCCGCCTTAGCAACCTTTTGGATAAACTGAAATGTTCGACCAAAGGAATAAGCAAGAATTAAGCAAGCAAAAGAAGAGCTTAGCTAGACATGTTTTAGGAAGTACACACGTTGGCCCTGCATATCTCAAGCGCGGATAGATTTAAATAGATATTGCACAGGCTTGATATCTTTCATTTAATGAGCCGGCTACTTTGTTCTTTTTTACTCTCATTCAGCTCTGTACGTTCATATTAGCAAACACCAAATAATTCTGAACTAACCAGTCCGATCTTCAGTGCATAAGATGATCTTTTTTTTTTCTGTTCGAACACGAGCATGCTATTGTTTTTGTTTTTTTCATTGTTTTTGGTTATTTAGTTAGAATGAATTCTTGGGAGCCAGAATCCCGATCCATCTAATGATTGGTGATCCGATGCAGCCTGTTACGCCTCACTAGTCCAGGAATGGAGGGACATTTCTATGGTCTCGTTCCTGAAGCCTCAACATAGACAGAGACGCGGTGCAGACGACTTGTTCATGAACAAAGATTTATTGCTGTAGTTGCAAAACACTAACACAAGCGATCATCCATTTTCCTGCTTTGACAGGAGAATCTGGTGGGGACAGAACTGCTGCTTTCACGTGCAAGTACACAGCCTGAAGGGACTGATGAATTTACATAAATTAACGCTTGTATACTGTGCACTTGGGATAGTCTGGGGTTTCTTAATCGGGTCTTTCTTACATTATAAAACTTTATTTTAGACTGGGAGAAATTTGATGGCAAAAAGTAACGCTCTCGGTGTATGATCTTTCCCATGGACTGTCTACCATCTTAACTAAGAGATTAATTTCGGTATGATGTCGTGAAATATATTCTGACATCTAAACAAACCATGTCGGTTCCTTCATTGTAGGGTGATTCTTTCATCTTTCTTTGCTTGAGAAGATCTTTACCTCGATCCTTCCTTTCTACTTTTGAAGATACGCTTTTCTTCGCTGCTCAAGCACCTATTCTCAAAAACATGATCATTCGACGTGTTTAGTGTTATTGCATCAAGTAAGATTTGTCAAAAATTTTGAGGAAGTTCGACTCCTAGGTGAACATCTGCTGGTAAAATAATCTGATTTTTTTAAAATTGCGAGTGTTCTAAGAAAAAGGATCCAAAAGTCCTAAGCTTCTTATTCTAATGTATTAGACATTAGCAATTCAAACCCAATCGAGGTGATGGTGTGAATAGCAAAGCATTTGTTTCTTTAACGTTATAACTTGTTGGGGCTTCAAAGCTTGCTTGGCTAATTCAAATGCGCTTGGATTTTGGCTTGCTAACTCAGGTTATAGCTCTGACCAAAAAAATAAAATAAAAAACAGATTATAGCAGTAAGAGTGATAAAAGAAGACAAGAAATCCAAAGTTTGACCCTCAAAAATCACAACTTGACATGGAGAAGAGATTTAGTGGGACATGACTTTGGGGTGGACACCATTTCTGGTACCAGTTCCACAACAGGTGCCTAGAAAACTCTAGACACTGTCCAATAAAGTAGAGACAAAAAGCATAACTTAGACATTTTAGAATTGGCTCCAGCCTACAACATATCTGGCTTGTATTCGGACTGAAAAGGAGCTGCTTCTTTTGGTTAGAAAGAGACAGATAGAAACAACGCACAAAACACAGATTTAGGATGAGTATATTCTAGTTTAAAATGCGTTAACACTTCAAGATTACACGACATAGATTTTGAGCTTCAAGTGCTTGCAAAAGTTATATAGCCAGATCATAAACATATTGATATTCCCATAAACTTTCCAGCAAGTAAACTTTGTAATGATTAGTTGGAAGTCTTTATCCACTATATGTGGGTATTCAGCCAACTTGAAGCTCCATGGCTTAACATGTAAGACAATTCACACAACTAAAAACGTAGACCCTAGGTGGTTCAGGTAAAGGGATGTTCTGCTTGTGTTTTGTCTATGGGTTGATTTACCAAAAAAGACGAGAGAGAGAGAGAGAGAGAGAGAGAGAGAGAGAGAGAGAGAGAGAGATGCTAACCAGTTGTAAATATAAATATAAAGCCATAGATAGTTCAAGGTATCCAGAGTCTAAACTCTTCAAGGCAGAGTTGGCAGGGAATTCCAAGTAACTCTTAATAGACCAAAACTGAATGAATTGAAGTACACAATAGAGAAGAACCAATATCTGAACCATAGCAAGTTTTTAACCGTGTTACCGCAAGATCAAATCTGCAAAAGGATGCCACAGCCCCTCCCATAGAATGCCCCATCACCTTGATGTTGATGTCTCCATATAAATCCTTGGCTCTTTTAACAGCATCCAAAGTGCGAGGTTGAATTGCTGTATCGTGATAAGCATAATAAATCCATGATAAACCTAAGCAGAGAAAATAGAATAAGAATGAAATTCATTCCAAATAAGAAGTATCCACAACTTGCAAGAAGAGGCTTATCATCTCTAGAACTCACCATAGCACCACGCATGCCAGGTAGTTTATGTTGAGCCATTTCCAATAGAGATCTTTAACCCAATTCTATATCCTGTAGACATAAACAAAAGTAATCACTTACTGAAAAGCTCAAACAACTTTTCCAAGAACAAAATTAGTGAAGTATGTGATCTCCTCATGACAAAATATAAAACTACAAGCTCATAACATTCGTGTCTCGATGGAAATGATTCACTGTTTTCCCTTCTTATGGACAGCAGACCCATGTATTTTGTGAACGCATTCACTGGAGGCTACTCTTCTTAGCTTAAATTTTCATGAAATCCTTCACATGTCAAATGTAAGAGGAATAATTGCTAAAGTTAACATGCATACCTATGTTCTCAAGTACCTTTGAAAGCTGTAACTGCGGCATTAAGGTCCTGGGCACCATAATATAAGCCTATATGTAATATATATTGATTAGAAATAAAGACAATAAATTATATGAAATTCAAACATAGAGGCATCACAAGCATCGCAAATTAGTCCCCACTGCAACACGAATTATACACATGTAAGCAGTGCTAGATGTCAACTATCAGTTCAATGACTTCAAACCCCTAATTTCATATCCAAAGGCATTAATAACCAGTCAGAAGCTAATAAGAGAAGCCAACATATGTCCACAAAATCTCATCTCAAGAATTGACCATTTAGTACAGAGGACCCATTCTTTACGCAACCTTAGCAACAATGTCATATTAAAACGTAGTCAAATTACCTTTTCTTTCCATCACAACTAGGACACATCCAACTAAAAAGTTATGTCAAATCTGACATATAAACTTGCCAAATATAAAGCTCTGCTTCTAATTACAATGTTATTGTATTGAAATGGTGAAACCTGAAGGGTAATAACAACAAGCTCTAGGTAAATGTGAAAATCTTTATAATGAACACTTACAGTAGATGCATACTCCACCACCATCGTTGCAAGAGTGTGATTGTAAATAGCTGTATGAGCCTTGGACCTCACTCTAAGTTCTGCATTTACCAGTGAGATAAATTCAGATTGAAAATGCAGTCCCAAGCTCATTCAATTACAAGCAAAGAAGCAAGGCTGTTACGTGTCTAGAAAACTATTTCGACAATCAAGTGGGAGGAACACTTCAAGGAAACATCAACTAAAAACAATATTTCAGTAAATTTCTACCCTTCCTCCTTCGTGAACTTAAAGAACCATATATCAATGCGATGAAAGGCGAATAAGTAAATAACGCAAGGCTCCTCTTTCCCATAAAGCTACTCTGCTGTAACCTACAAGCTACAGTCCATTCCTCAACAGGAGAAAAGCTGAATAGCCAATAGTTGATCACTGTGCGATACTCAACAAATTTTATCCCCAGAGTAGAAACAGCAAGATGAAATCTGTATCGAACAAATATAAGGAAATTTAATCGATCTGACCATATTCCAGTGGTAGCATTGATCCAGACTTGGTAATCCAAGAGCTTTACAAATCCAACCAAATACAACACGATGCTTAGTCAGTCACATGCTTTGAAAACATCCAAATCTACACCAGAGGGATCATTCAACTATAGTTTGCCCCCATTCAATCAGGCACTACAGCTCCACAACACGGTCAACAATTCCCCCCAACCCTGAAATGCCTAATTGCCAAATCCACTACACAAATCTCACTTCCCTAGGCTCAAAATTGACGTACTCGATACTAGAGCCTATCTATACAAACCTTATCGCAATCTAGGCTCCCAATCCGAATCAAGTCAAAGGATCACAACCATAACTGATTACATGAACACGAGTTGCAAATGAAGCATTATCAGAACCACCATCACCCTCAACCATGATCAGTTCCGCTCCACATTATTCTACAAGAGGGACGGATCGAACAACGTCGTCGAAGGAAGGAAGGAAAAAGAAAACGATATCGCACGACAAAAGAAATTCCAATCTCCGCAACCTTTCCATATACGCAAAACAATCACGCGCGATCAAATGGCGCGATCGCCCGGCGAGATGGAGAGGTCAATTGTGGTCTTTGTCCGCATTGCTCGAATTCAAACCTCGAATCCTGGTCTTCGCAGCGTTCATGGACTCTTGTAGCGATTTTCGCGACGGATGGCAATCGAAAGCTCTGGCGACTTGTCGGGGGTTTTGCGTTCGGGTGTTTTTGGGTGGGGGAACGGAAGAAGGGGGACGATGGATTTGCATTACTGATTTGCCCTTGGGCGCTCGCTCTGTTGGCGGGCGTACTCGGTGTCACGTTCGGTGATTTCGTCGTTTCCATGAGGGCAATGAAGGAAGTTTAGCTAAAATGGGGCGTGCTCCTGGATAAATTTCCGCTCCATGTCTCTCCTCTTTTGGCGCTCCCTTTGATGTCTTACAAATGAGCACTTTGACCCGGCTGGGTTCAATTAGAGGGTCCCAAACTAGAATTACGAAAAAAATACACGAAAATTAGAGTGAATATTACTTATATTCTTAGGCATATAAAGATGCGGATTACTCTATTATCATCGCAATCCTATCGAGATAAATTTTTGCACTTCCAAGCTCAAATCTATCTTATAACTTGAATTATTCAACACTTTTCTTTCGTCAATATTATTCAAACTTGAAAAGAATGCAATTTGACATGTCTGACAAGAAAGCATAGCTTAATTGTGGACCATGGAACCATATAATTCAAGAATGCGGCTTATCACGACGTATCGACTCTTGAACATTCTTTGAAACTTTATGGAAGTGGATTTGATAATTTTTTTATTTTTTTAGATCAACGTATATACAATAATTTGAGTTGAGAGGCTTTATCTGAAATTTACAAAATATTAATGGCGCAAATACAATCAGACTCATCACCATATTATAAAATGATGCCATCATCATCTCATAATTTGCTCAATTGATAAATGAGTCGTACAATTATAGGGATTGAAAACTTTACTTTATGTGTAAAAGATTATTAGATAAAAGAAAAAGGTCCATAATCTTTGAGACCAAAAGTCACTGGACTTTTTTAAGGGGCTATGTTGAAAGTAAAAAGAGCTGTAACCTCACGCAAAAAAAGTCACATAATTTTTTAAAATATCAAAAAGAGTGAATGATTTTTATTTTTAAATCGCAATTAGCTCACACAAACAATATAATAAAGAACCCCACCCCAATGCGCGTTATACGTGATGTTTGTTGGCTCTCACGGATTTATATCCATAATCATGTTTATAAAATCACAGAAAAAATAATACCAAAAAAAAGTGGAAGTTAAAGAATAAGTGAAATTCAAGAGAAATTATTGGGAAGAGTAAATTAATCAATTTTATAGAAACCAATCTTCACATCTCTTCCTTTATTGGTAACATATACGCATCAATCCCTCATTCGCCTTAAGTCGAATTTTATAACCACAAAAAATATTTATAGAACACTCCATTTTTTATTAGGCTCATACACCGCTCATTCACTTTGAAAGTGTAAAAAAACCAAAATTGAATGTGAAAAAGTCGCAGTTGCAGTCCAACCCCAAGCATGACGACCCAATGGTGAAGGGATCATGCCATCTTCCATTAATTCACAAATTCAAATCATGTCATGAGTGAGCTTTTCACTAGTTAGTATTTCAGGCATTCACAATGTTCTATGGAAAGAATTTTAAGCTTTTGGCATATTAGTTACAACGATAGGCTCGCACAATTGACGATAGATTGAGTGGTTATGGCTCAAATGAGATTTTCTACGACAAGAATGGATAATCATATTTATCATCTCTTACCTGCATTTTTTTAATTATCAAAAGTTCTCATAAGCAACTGAACATGTTCTCCAAGCATGACAGGCTTGAGGTAAAAAGATCATTTGCGAACCAAAACATACAACAAAATGATTGTGCTAACGACAGGGTAAGTAGCAACAATCGAATGCAGAATAAGAATTAGGTAACTATATTAGCAAGATATAAAATTTTGAACTTGGCACACGATTTGTGTAGATAAAGCTCACCAAAATCAAGAGCCCTTGCACGCAGACATGCTTTTGTGACTTCCTGACAAAGGTTGCAGTTAAAATTCTCATGAATTCGAAGATTTGACAATCTCCGTGATGAAAGAAAAAACCAGGTTAATTTATCGACTACGCAAAAATTAAAATTATACTTCTCAAATGGAGCAAAAGGTCAACTGACAAATCTGTGTAGGTTCTGCAAGACATCAAAGAGAAGCTTAATGTCCTCTCTGTTCTTGCAATTTTCAATCATTGACCACATCCATGCGTTTGGAGCCATTGTTCTTTTCGTGTTAACGGATTCAAGAATTTTATCATACAACTCCTTCACGGTCTCTGCATAATATGACAAGAACCAAATATCAGAGAAAGAACTACACAATTTGTCAAGAAACAAATTAGATGGGGAAAAGGAAAAAACCTGTGGGTTCCTCCTTTTCAGCACTTGCTTCAGAAGAATACAGTAAGCTCGAAATTATCGAATACGAGGCTGCAGGCAATCTATTGCCATGAACCGGCCCTGTGAACTCCAACGACAATCACATCAAAAACTTTCACAGCCAAGAGAAATGCAGCTCCGTTTTGTATCAACAAACTAATTCAACCCAGAACCGACATTCAAGAACATGAAACAACTCGACTCAAAGAAACAATCCGACGTGATTAATCCTATTACAGAATCACGTCTCCAACATCAAATGCACAAAGCAAACACGATGAACACAATAAAAATATGACATCTCAATTAAACAAGCACAATCCTGACAGCATAATCATTTCTCCGCTTCAACTTGACTAAACCAGGTGCACATCCCTCGAATGAGTTACTCATAATTCTTCATCAATCATCAAACGCCAAAAAAAAAAAAAAAAAAAACAATAAAAAAACAAATCCGGACATCGCAGAAAAGCCCCCGCTAACAAAGAACCATCGCTCCGGCATCTACAATCCACGTCGAGATCCCTCGGCAGCAATAAACAAAAAAATCCGGAGGACGAGAAGCGCGCTACCTGCGAAACCGAGGGACTGAGCAGTGGAGGAGAAGGAGGAGCTGCGATCTCGACGTCCCTGAGCCCGAATCCGAGCGCATTCCGCGACTCGGCGGTCATTCGGAGGGACGAATCCAGCCGAGCCGAGATGAACCGGAGGCTTGAGAATGCGGCAGAGCCTGCGAGCTCTCGCGGCGGCGTGCATAGCTCCGGCGCGATCGAATCAACGAGCCGACGAGTTCCTCGCGCCAGAAGGTCCGTGCTGCTGCCGAGCGAGGTTTTTCGGCTGCACAGGGTTTTGCGAGGAGGAAGAAGAAATGAGGTAATGTTCGCCTGCGGCGGCGTCTATGGCCACTTACGGTGTGGAACGTTCAGAAAGCTTTTGCAAACGGCACTCTCAAATGGAAATGGACAAATGTTTAGAATTGCTTCTTATTTAGCCTAAAAAAACAGATTATGGCAAGTTGAGAGAAATTTAAATTCCATTTGCGAAGCAAAGCCTTTGTAGGATTAATTGACGATATCTTGATTATTCATTTTACTAACATTATTATAATTCATCTTCACAAAAAAGACGATATTTAGCTTTCTAAGTTGATATTTTTGGGATTAATTGGCCCATACTGATTTAGTGGTTCAGAAGAGGATTTGTATGTGTATTTGGAATATCGTATAAGTTGAATTTTCTACATGATTAAGTGCAAACAATTTCATATTTAACGCCATGTGAATTTTATGGTTTATAAGGTAGATGATATTGGGCAAATATAAAGAACATGTCTCATTTTTTACCCAATGACTTATTACGTACCTCTAAGTTTAAATATACAAAATACATAGTTTTACCTTTGGAGACCCTCTGCACTTCCGCATCAATTTTCCTCGCATCCTTAATTTTTCTCAAAAAAATGTCTACACCATATCCCAAATTCTTATGTTAAAAAAAAAAAAAAAAAAAAAAAGCACTCCCAATTGAAAATTAAACCATTCAAACATGGAACAAAAACTAAAATAAGTTTTCAAGAAGGGACGGTTTGATCTTTTCAATATTGGATTTTACTTAGATGCATGCGAAAGTTAATTGTGAACAAGGTTTTTCATTGAACTACCCACAGTAAGGTTGGGTTGAAAGCAAAAAAAAAAAAAAAAAAAGTCCCACCGATAATAAGAAACGAGCTGTCGTTTTCTAGATTCGAGGGAAATACTCCCCTTTTTAACTTAAGCTGCAACTGTCTCCCCTCCACCCTCTATACACAACAGAAAAAACTCCTTCCCTTTGTCAGCCACGGAAACGGACCGCTTAAGCAAATCAAAACTCCAACAGATAAAGAGAAAAAACCCCAAAACTTCATTACAATCTGATGCATAAAGGGAGAGAGGATCAATCCTTCAATCTTAATTCCTTTCGATTGACATTCTTTTTTACAAAAATGGGTTGTGGGGAGTCGAAGCATGCTGTTGCCACCGGAAACACCATAGCCAAAGCAGGAGTTCAAGCGCCCATCCAGAGAAGAACAAACAAGTGGAACAAAACGTTCCTCAGATGGAAGCAATTGGGAATGGAGCGGCATTACTTGTGCGACAAGAAATCAATAATGTGGTGAGCCAGGATACAGGAACTGCAGCTGATGTTAAGGACATAACTGAACATCCTGGCCCCAAACAAGAAGAAGAGAACAAAGGAGAAGAGACAAAGGCCGAGGATGAAGACAAAGAGGAAGAGAAGGAGATCGAGCCGGAGCAAGAGTTAGAGCCAGAGATGAAACCGGTAGTAGAAGAGGAAGAGGCAGAGCCTGGGAGATTCATATCCCACGACTCGCCAGATCATTACTTCTCTCCGAGAAGAGATGAGGAAGCGATGGAAGGGTACGTGTCTGAGGGGCTCTCCTCCGAGTACAACTCACCCTGGCATGAACTGGTGAAGGAGGGCGAGTACGGAAAAGTGGTTGTGGAAGAGAAGAATCCAACTGGACTGGAAAAGGCAGAGGAATGGAAGAAGGAAATTGACTCCGCTCCTGATGAGGTAATTGAATGAGTCTTGTGAGATTTAATGGCTGAGTTCTAAGAATAGAGACATGTATTCAGGATCAAAAGGTCACGGGTGCAGGTTTGCAGACATATGTCATAACGTGGATTATGTTTATGCTAATCTACACAACCCGTTTTTTTCCCTTGATTTTGATACATTTGCTGTGCATTTGGACATTGACGCGAAGGCCAAGAAGTACAAACATCTCAGACTTGACTGTTTGAGCTGGTTTTCTGATCGAGATGGTTGACTCTAGAAAAAGTTTACGGAACCATGTTTCTGTGCAGGAAGTCGTGGCTGATTTAGCAAATGGAGAAGTAGCGAAGAGCAACTGAATCGAAGAAGCAGCATTGTGAGAACAATTTGCATAACTAATCTCGAGCAGCCTTTTATGTGTTAGTTACTTAGAATAACAGTCATGTAGTTTGGTTCTCGATGCCGAAAATTGTCAGAACAGAGAACAGACTTGAGGTTGGAGCCTGGAATGCAATTTATATGATTTGATATGCGTGCATTGGGGCTGGAGAGATGATCCTAATTTCTATGTAAAAGAAACTCCCAAGGGATGCTGTCACCTTGCGGTGTCACACTCTCAGAAGACGAAGTTGAAATCAAAAGGATCCTTGAATCACATAAGGTGATCAAATCATAATCAAAGAGTCATGGAGGCTAGATTTAAAGTACTTAAAACAAGTACACTAGCTCAAATGCAATTTGAACATCTAGCTATATCTGAAATAATGACTACGATATTGGCACTTCATTTTAAGACATCAAGTGAATAGCGGCAGTGTATCAGAATTTTATTCTGAACTTGGAATACCTAAAACTAATGTTCTCACAATATCTGAATGCAAGTCCTTGGCGGAGAAAATTTCGTGACTGGTAGTTTGGAAAGTGGAGGGCCACATCTCCAGAACCACATCAGAAAGATCCAATTTTCATGCTTAAATATAAGCAGAGCAATTTTTTTCCTAATCGTAGTCTATGGGCTCGGAGCCTAGTATGATCACATTTTCAATAATCATTCAACGTGGACATCTTTATTTCTGAGATGCCTGACAATGTGGGAATGTGCCTATCCTAATTTTAACGGATTAGTTATATAAGAAGTTGAGGTTTGGTATCAATTCTTCCCCAGATAGGGGGGACTCTCAATCATCCTGACTAGATTATTGAAAATATATATCAAAATCATCCACGAAATTGTTGATGACCCTTATATTATGCATTAGAAGACGAAAAACACGAAACCCCACTTTTCTTTGGCTGTATATCGGAAAAAAATAGTGTTACTGAGAATTGTTGATTTTGTCACTATCAAATTACGTTGCGATATCCTATCGAAACAGGATAACCGTGTCTAGCAAATCAGCTTATAATTAATTATCCCTGGAGATTGTCTTCTCTGCCGTTTATTTCAAGGATTTCTTCAAGAGAAGACCTTAAGTAGGCATTACTGGAGATGGTGCTACAAAAAAAAAAATGAAGCAGCTGTAACAATGGAATGGTAGACCCGTCTACTTGCATATACGCTCGAAAAAAAATACAGGAAATGAAGGTTTGATCCGGATTTGATTACAAGGGTTTGTTGAGCTTTATGGGATTATATACTTGAGCAGGTATTACCGACTTCCTTTATATCGGCTTGATCGATGCAGGAATCCGTGCTTACAGAGATGATGAAGAACCGTGCATTGGGGGTAGAGATTGGCATTAAGCTTCTCCAAGCAATCAAGCGGTCAAGAATGTCCATATCGATTTTGTCAAAACATTATGTCTTTATTGAATGGTGTCTCAAGGAGTTGGTTCAGATGCTGGAGTGCAAGAAAACCAAGAGACAGAACGTCATGCTAGTTTTCTTGGATGTGGAACCTTCTGAGGTTTGGTAGCAAGAAACAAGAGGTGATACAGTGATGGAACTATTAGCGAACGGAAGGCCACTACATGGAAGTTCGAGCACTCAAGGGAGGGGACGTATAAAGCATGCCCGACAGATCATTCAGAAATCATGCCAAAAATGGCATTGTTCACCGGGGTTTGACTTTTTCTTAGCTTAAGTATATGTTGTAAGTCCATTTTCATTCTTTCACTTGGCGAATAATTTCAACAAGGATTCTGTCCAAACGAGGTCTTAAATTTTTCTAATTTGGTTTTGCCTGACAATCCGTTGGTCAACCCAAATTTCCAATTCCAAGTGTTCTTCTACTCCCCAAGTATCAGCCTCAAAAGTGACTTAGAGAAAACATTCATCAAGATGGTTTTTAGCGAGTTGAAAAAGGGTTATTCAGTATTATCGGATTGCTTGGTTAAAGTAGATAACTGCGTGAGTGAAATCATGAGAATGATTGGCCCTTATATAGATGAAACACTGATTGCTGGTACCATGGAGTGGGTGGTGCTAGAAAGACCACTCTTGTCATAATCATCTACAATCAACTTTCACCTAATTTCGAAGATTGTTGTTTCCTTTCTAACATTTTAGAAACTTCGAAGGTGAAGGGTGGTGAGTAATTGCAGAATTAGCTCATCTCTGACATCCTCAAAAGGAAATGGACAAATATAAGTAACCGTGATGAAGGGATTAAGATGATTAAAGATAGGCTGTGTTTGAAAGGCTTCTTCTCATCAATGATGTCGAAATAAAGAATCAATTAAATGCATTGATGGGCAAGGGTGATTGGTTTTGTGAAGGAAGTAAGCTTATCATCTCTAGAGAAACAAATAGGTTCTCAATGTCCTGAAGTGGATTGGACCTATGAAATTAAATGCATGGATTTTGACAAATCTCTTCAATCTTTCGGCAGACATGCCTTTAGAAGAGATTGTCTTTTGGATGATTATCTTGCCCACACCAGAAATGCAGTATGCACTACTGGAGGTTCCTCTAACTCTCGAGATTGTTCTTTCTTGATTAAAGGAACGATAGTACTCTAACCCCTTAAAATATTGAATTTGAATAAATGCATTTCGCTTAAACTCTTTTGTTTTTAAAATTTTCCATTGGGCAGGGAAAAACAAAAGTTGAAGCTCTTCGTCTCCACTTTGACCATGAGCGGCAGTACTATTTTACCTATAAGGACTTTGAGAAAATATCTAATCTAAGGTTTCTTCAAGTTGACGATTGGAATGAATACTTTCGTGCAGAAGAGGCTTCTTTGGCATGAATCGCTATCAAATGTTCTTCCAATTGATAATTTCCAGGAGAATTCAAATCTCCTTCCACAATTACGATGGATTTCTTGGCCTAAAATTCCCCCAACATTTAAGATTACAAATTTCTCCATGAAGAATGTGGTTATTCTTGATCTATCAAAAAGTAAAATTACGCACGATTGGAAGGGGTGGAGCCATATGAAGGTATGTTATATGCTAGACAACACTTATCATTTCGTCTTATTAGATTATAAGTAATCTTTGTATAATTTTTCTTTTTCATAGGTGATGAAAAATTTGAAAGTTATGAATCTGACCAGATGCGTTTGCTTGGAGAGAACCCCCGACTTCTCTGCTCATTCAAAATTAGAACGTTTGATTTTACGAGACTGTCACAAATTAGTTGAAATTGACAAGTCGATTTGTCAATTGAAAAGCTTAATTTTTTTAGATGTAACATCTTGTGTGAATCTTCGAAGGTTGCCGGACAAGATGGGTAGAGATCTTGCAAGTCTCAAATACCTATATATGAGCGATTGTGAGTCGTTGGAGGGGCTTCCGAATACAATTGGAAATTTGGAATCATTCATTGAATGAGTTGAATATAAGTGAAACGGGGATTAAGGAACTCCTTAATACGCTATGGACATTAGAGAAGCTCGAAGTAATAGAAGGCAAAATGATGCATCATTTTCATATGAAAATCAGCAATTGCATATATAGAAATTGATCTATGAGGATCTTGATATTGTATGGTACAACAATACATGTGGTATCGAGGCTTCCCGAAAGTCTTACAATTCTAAAGTTGTCTACATTTTACACAGATGAGCCGCTAGATCTCTCAAACCTGCCTAATTTAAAAGAATTATGGCTGGACTTCAGGCCATCTTCTAATGAATTATGGCTGAACTTCAGGGCATGTGATTCTGATGGGGAATCCGATGGGCCTGTGGAAGTGGCTCTTCCGATGCCATTGCGGACCAAGAATTTAAGCAAACTAGAATCCCTATCCCTGAGCTCTCGATACACAAACACCATACAAATAGATATGAGAAGTCTCCTCCCCCAACTCCAGGATCTCTCACTCTCGAGGTGCTCTAATTTGCGTTGCCTCCCGAGCCTTCCCTTCACTTTATCATCCTTAGAATTGGAATCTGAATGCTTGACCACCTTACCCATGGATATAAGTAGTCTCCTTCCTTGACTCCAGTCACTTTCACTCAAGTGCCCTAATCTGCATTGCCTCCCGAGCCTTCCCTGCAGTTTATTAGAGTTACATTTGTGTGCATTCAAGTCGGGTTGTTCCATGGAGGATCTATCGAATTTGAAGACACTATCAACTCTTCGCATCATTAATTGTGATGTCTCAGAGATTCGAGGCCTTGATCGTTTGGAGAACCCACAATATTTGGGGCTTTTGCATCTTCAACAGGTGGAGATATTACCCGATCTAAGTAATCTCAATAAATTAGGGTCGCTTGTAGTATTCCACTATGGAAATCTGGTTGAGATTCAAAGCGAACTCCCACCATCTTTGAAAAAATTGGAGATTAATTAATGTGGATCTTTACAAAAGTTGCCTGATTTGTCAAGCTTGAAGAGACCGCAACAAGTTAAAATATGGGGTTTCAGGAAATTAGATGTGGAGGATCTATCAAATTTGAAGACACTATCAATTCTTTCCATTTGTTACTGTGCTATCTCAGAGATTCGAGGCCTTGATCGTTTGGAGAACCTACGAGTATTGTCGCTTTTGGAACTTCAACAGGTGGAGATATTACCCAATCTAAGTAATCGCAATAAACTAGAGACTCTTCAAGTATTTGTTTGTTGTGATCCGGTTGAGATTGAAGGCGAACTCCCACCATCTTTGGAAGAATTGGTTATTCGTGAATGTGGATCTTTACAAAAGTTGCCTGATTTTGTCAAGCTTGAAGAGACTGCAAAAAGTTAAAATAATGAAGCAAATTGTAGCTGCCGACTTCTTTCTTCTTCATTAAGTATACTTAATTCATAAGCAAGTGTAGTCTAGTAATTTAGAGTTTTCCAAAAATGGATCATATTTTAACAATTTGTAATAAGTCTGGGAAAAGATCGCATTGTCTAATGAATATCGCGTTGATGTAAATATCAAGTTGCTATAACTTTGCCCAGAACGTGTAATTTTGTCTCCGGGATATTCTATCAAACAAGTTGACTGCATGGACTAACTTGAATTAAAAACACACAAAGTCAACTCTTCTCTCTACCGTATGATTCGACGAGCGATACCCCGAGAATCTTGAGCAAAAGGCACACAAAATTCACTTTCTCAGAAGACAGACATGGGGAAGTGCAGTTTTCTGATTCAATCAATCTACTGGGAAGGGAGCAGGGCATCGGCGAGCGGGAGGAAGCTGAAGACGCCGTCAGAGGCATGAGTGCGCCCGTGGAGGGCAAGGAAGGATTGTCGACGAAGGGCCAGCGTACAAGCTAGGCCCGGTGGCTAATGAGAGACGGCCATTTGAGGGCATGTGCAAGATCACGATGTCGAACAAAATCAAGGTGTTCTTTCGCAACACAAAACACTTTTGAGTTGCTCAAGATCTGCGCTTCTCCGTGTGTATATTTTGTCTTCACCTACATTTAGAGACGATGGAGGCCACGACCGCAAAGATCTGCGCTTTCCCCGTGAGGAACGCATGACCCCGCCACCGCCGTCACCACCGCAATCTTGCCCGTTCGCATGTTCTCCGTGCGTGAATATATATATATATAAGACTGTCGATGATATTAGCTCACGTATAATGACGTGGCAGTCTACGTGTTTAAAAGGAGGGAAGGGAAAAAAATCAGAAAAATCATAAGAAACCAAACGTTCTCTTTGTCCGCCTTAAATTGTCGACCGTACCACATAAGACTATCGATGATAATTGAATCATCATGTCACCGATTTTCATAGAAAATCAGTTAAAGGAATTATGTTTGAATTATCAAAATGTTTAAAATTAAATTGATAAAATTGAAAATTTTAAAATTAAATTTTATACAATAAGTTAAAGATTGATTTAGTAATTTCTCAAATCACACTCTAACAGGACACGCTAACCCAACCCCCGAGGATTAGAAAGTAGGAAGGACGAATAAAAATTCTGATCGTTATCTTCAAATTACTTCAAATATTTATCCTTTTATCGTATAGAGTTCGACTCCGAAAGATCAAATATTATTTAATTATCCAATTCCACTACAGAAAAATTGTTCATAGATCCCAATATAATTAAAAGTGACATGAACTCAAGAGAGAATGACAAGTTGACAACAGAAGATAGGATCGAATATTACGTACTTATACATTAAATAGGTTATAGTAATTCTGCCCTAACTTGGTAGCACTCTTTGTAAATTTTTTTGTGACGATGGTCAATTTTTCTAAAATCTTAAGCCTATTTATCGAAGGCATGGTCAATATTTAAATACTCTAACGCTACCCTCATGCATAAGCTAAATATTGGTCTAAGACTAAAGTGTAGAAATATCTAATTGAAGAGGCAAATAGAGACTTGATAAGACTTGAATGTGGGAACTCTTGCTTAGGCATTGTTTAAAATCTAAGTACTCCAACACTCTTGTAAGTATACAAACCATTCTGATAGAACATAAGTGGTAAACTAGAATAGAAATGATGACTAATGATCAAGCTTTTTACCCTTTTATCAATTGATGATTGTAATTCAAATAGAACCAAGTGTGATTAATTTAACTGTATTTAGTATTATACACGGAATGGTGACAGGTTGGATCGTCATTAAGAGATGACATTCACAATGCTAAACATATCTCACTGTAATTATCATTCTATTTATTTAAATTGTGAACCATTTCCACTTTATAAAAGAGAAATCAATTGAAGACGAGCTGATGATACTTGGTCACCTAGGAGAAACATCTGAAAGGGTCACTTCATTAACAATGGAAATTTTGTGAATTAGACCGATAGGATTGAGTGTTCTCACATTTCTCCCAACTGAGAATGCAGGCAAAGATGGTCGGGTAAGTGGGATAGTATCGGCTCCTAGCATATGAACCACGGGCGACATGGTTGGTCAATCTATTGGGTCTTCTTGAACGCACAATAGACCGATGTGTATGCACTTTACCACTTGAATTGCATCACATGACTCTTTGATTGATGGATCGGTAAGTTCCAAACTTCGACCTTCGGACCACAACTTCCATGCTTGTCATTTTGGAAGGGAAGTAAGCAAGGACAATTGCACATAATTCGGAGGTTTCATATTAAAAAAGTGTGGTGACTAGGAACATACAAGGGTGAGAAGGCTTTCATTGTGCTCTTGGAGATGAAAACCGTTATTCTTTCGCCCACTTATCATCTCTAGCAAGAGAACTCCAAAACTGAAGACATCTGATTTAACAGAAAATAGTCCTTGCATCGCATATTCCGGTGTCATGTATCCACTGACCGAAATTATGTGATGGAGTGCAATTACTTGGAAGTAAGAAACAATTGTTGAGAAATATTGTGAGTAATAAAGTTAAATAGTAACTTAGTTATGATTAGGGTTAAGCACATATGAGCATATATATTTGTAACCCTTTTTCACTTTTTAATATATATAGAAAATAATTATCTCATTCACATTGTATCAGAGCAAGGTTGGCCGGAACCCTAAACGACGGAGCAGCCACTCGCCACCGCAACTCGCCGGAATAGTTGGCTGTCGCCGCCGCTCATCGTTGAAACCTCCTGCCACTCGAGCGTCCCTCTTCCTTTCTCTTGCTTCTTCGTGCGGCTCGCGTGCGCGGCTCGTGCGGCTTGCGTGCGCGGCTCGCACGGCTCGCGCTCACTGCTCGCGTGGCTTGATTGTGCTCGTGGCTCACACGGCTTGATCACACTTGCGGTTTGTGCTGCTTGCACGACTCTTGCGCGCTACTCACACGGATTGCTTGCGCTCGCAGCTCGTTCGCGCTGGCGTAACTTCTGAAATTGTGAAGCTTGAACCTCAATTCCGCGAAACCCTAGCGCCAATGCTGCTGTAAACTCGAGACCCATCTTCGGGAGCTAGTCCGTGTGGTTGATGGTGCAGGAGGGTTCTTGGATTTGCTGCCCTAGAATCACCGATCAGTAGCCACATCAAGTAAACTTGCTTTCTTTTGTTTCTTTTTTTTGGGAAATCAATGCTGTTGGAAGCTGGAAGGTTGAATTTAAAGCTGCTATTGGAAGTTGGTTCGTTTGTCGGGAGGTAATAAGGAGGAGGAGAAACGCAGAAGAGATTGGTGCTTCCTTGTGTTCTTGACATCTCTGTTCCCCCCGCACGGTTCTTTGAAGTTGAAAAAAGGTGGGGAGACATAAACATGTATAAGTCAGAGAGGACTCTGAGAGAAGAGAGATGCGCACGTGAATGATGGATTCTTTATATTATCTTAATTATTACTTTTAAATTTTTGTGCTGGTTGTGGAGTACGGAAAGGTTTTTTTAGAAGCGGCAAATGATGGGGTATTCTCTGGCGGTTGAACAGTAACTCACTTTATTATTTGTATTGCACAAAATTGTAGAAGTGGCCATTGTGAAATATAGATTTGATAGTTATTACAGAGGATAGAGTTGCTGTTTTTCGCACTTGAAAGTGATGTTGCATTGAATCAATGGGGATATTGAGAATAAGTATACTGGTGCTTTGGTAATCCGTATGGCGATTCGATTGAATCCTTTATTTTCGAAATTCCTTTTGTGTATTTGTGTGAATTATTGGAATTAGCATTGGCAACCGTGAAGTTCATCTCTTGGCTCCATCATTCTTTATTCATTAATGGCGACCTTTGGATTGACTTCTGGATCTCCTTTTGGTCATTTTCAATTAACATATGTCAAGTTAGATGGAACTAATTATACATCCTGGTCTAAAGCGGTCGAAGTCTATCTTACTACCACTAGACAATTGGACTATCTCACATCTACAATACCGTCTAACACGAGTAAAGCTACCGATTGGATTGCAGGAGATGCGATGATTTGGACCTTATTATGGAATAGCATGGCCCACGAGCCCTTGCCTAGATTTGGGGCAAGGATCGTGGCCCTCGCCGCGATCCGGTGAGGGCTACGAGCCCTCGCCATCGGTCGGCCGGGGCCGGCGACCCAGTCGACCATCCCCCTCCGTCGCCGACCCTTCCCGACGATAGTGGGGAGGCGGTGGTGGCGAGGGCTTAGCCCTCGGCCGCCCGTCGACATCCCCCTTTTTAAAATTATTTTTAATTTTTAATTTTTTTAATTTTTCTTAATTTTTCTTAATTTTTAAATTTTTCTTAATTTTTTGAATATTTTAAATAAAATTAAGTTTAAATCTAATTTAATTAATTTTTATATTATTATCCACGTCAGCGTGCAAAACGACGCTGTTTTGGATCAAACTCGTCGGAAAATTGCCACGTTAGCCATTTGGCTGGATTTTCGCCGGAGTGGCACTTAAGTGTACCATTTCAAAGTTATGGTATTTAAGTGTCCCTCCGTGCCAAGTTATGGCACTCCAAGTGTCTCAACCTCGAATGACACCATTATACGCTTACCATGATAAATTGTGTGCCCATTTTGAGAATTAGATAACTCGTACCTTCACTGCCGGACTCAGTGCTAGTTTTGTTTGTTGGAGAAGGTGCTGGTGCTTGTCCTCTAGGTTCCCCACTAAGATTCATTTGGTACCGTACATTACAACTCGGCTGAAGAATTCTCGCACCTCCCCTTTTAAAATTAAGAGCGGTAGGAAACTCTCTGATAGCCAAAAGCAAGCAACTCTTACAGGCTGATTTTGCTATGTCGGGGGTTCCTGTGCAATCTCATACATGGTCACTGAACTTGAGACATTAACGTTTATGGTTGCATATAAACTTTCTGAGGAGATCACCAAGTCTATTACATTTCTTGCCAAATCCATCACTTTTGTTGCAACGTCCTCATTATCGAAAGTTTGTTCCTCAATCCTGTTGAAGGAAACTGAACTGTTTGTAGGGTCGACAATGAAAATACTCGGTCTTGTCTCCACGATAGAGAAGAATGATCTGTTGGAGTAGCGCATAAGACACTCGTCGTACCATATGGTCGCCTCTTTATGTCCTGGACATCTTTCCACGAGGGTGTTGCTAGCTTCCTGGATGCAAGACTGACAGCGATTGGCAGCAACATTACCTCTAAAGAGGAATAGGGAAGTCGCATTGGTAGTCACTTATATCTGGGTGGTAATTTTTCAGTTGGCATTGGATCATCGTACTTTGTAGAGAATTTTAATTAAGACCAATATATCAGGTCCATTATAAATCCTATTTCCAAGTGAGCCGATTCCAAAGATTATAATGATTGATTTGGAACGTATTACTCAAACGTAGAAATTTTTGGTATCTTTCGCACGTGATTTACCTGTAGAGGAAGAGACCATAAACTTTGTCCGGATCTTCACCTTCCGTCGTGTTGTAGAAACCGTAAATGGGTCCTTTGTTGGAAGCAGCGTAGTCGCCCCTGGAGAAGAGGCTTCTGAGGTTGTCCTCAAACTTGCTATGAGGAGCGTAGTTGCCCCTTTCTGCGCACTGCTCGTGCCTCGCACGCGCCATCGACGGCCCCCGCGCATGTGCGTCGCATGTGCGTTGCACGTGCACGTGTCGGCCACACACGCGCGGGCGACGCACGCGCCTGCGTCTTCAAATCGCACGTGCCGGAGACACCATTTCGCTTCGGCTGCGCGTGGGGGCGCGTCCGACGGCCTTTGGCGGCGTTCCGCCACTTTCATGCTCGTCTCGACGAGACCCTCGATCCTACGCCATCAGAAACTGATTTCGACTTATAGAAAATCGAAAAAATGGATGAACAATGCTCGGGTGTCGGGATTTTTCCGCTCTCGATCGGTGTCAGTCGATTTTCAACGAAAATTCAATAAAAAAATCATTCATAAACATGAAAGGGTTTGGGAAAAACATGAATAAGGATCGGGAAACATGAACTCTCGCTCTGATACCAATGTCAGGAATATCGGATTCCCAAAAACTGGATTCGACACTAAATCGAACCCCTAAAACAAGTGCGGAAGACGAGCCCGGGAAAAAGACATGTATCACTGATCCTAAGCCACATTACAGAATCAAACATACCTTGTTAGCCACAGATTAAACATCGACGCTGATATGAGAAAAAAGAATTAATCATGTTCGATCCGATGACGCCAATTCGTCTTGAAGGGAAGAGAGTTCCGACTCCTTTTGTTATTGTTCTTCTTTTGGAGTGTTTGGAGGGAGAGAGGGAGGAGGAACGCACATTACTTGAAAAGATGCATTCCTCCCTCTTTGTTTCTCCCTTAAATATGTCATCTCCAAAGGATGTGTCCCTTCAGCAAAAGACGCTCCCCCAAAAGTTACAACTCTTCAACATATCCCTACATCCATGGGCCCTAATTTTGTGGGCCAGGCTTTTAGGCCCAACATGGGCGGACGGGCTAACTTAGGCACATCACATTAATTAATTAAAACCATTAGTCTGTGCACCGACAGGAGTGCCTTGGATGCAGAGGATCAGGCAAGAAATCCAGAAAGCGAAGGAAATATTTCTTGGTGCATTGAGAATCTTTTTTCTTGAACTTGGAAAGAACGCGAGCACGTAAGAGTAATTTAAAGATGGCCATGGACTTTCTTTTAACTCAAGAGGAGTAGGACAATAAGCGACTTCTGGAGGGTGAGGTGAAGAAATTGATCAAGAACCAAGTTTTGCAGCCGCTCTCCCTGATTCCGGGGTTGGTAAAGACAAATTAGTCCAATTTCCACGTTCCGTTGTTAGCAGGGACAAGCACCCGATTGGCTTTTTTTTTTTTTTTTTTTCCAGAAGAAATGAGGGCGAACTTTCCTGGCTTGCCCTACCAACGAAAATACCTGGTGGAGCCCAAAAAGATCTTCCCGAGTAGCCTCTCGGAGCTCACCCCGCAGGTTGCCTAACTCTAGCCAGTGTAGACGGAGACCTGCAGTCAGACCTTACCAGAGAAGATGGACTTCTCGACGAGCTTGTCGAGGTCGGACTTGCTAAGGTGGAAGGTAGGCCGCTGCCACCCCGTCCCCCGAGAGGGGAGGCAACGCTGTTGAGGGAGGGGGTGGGTGGTGTCGGGCGGGATGTAGGGACGAAGGCGGCCTGGAGGGGGAAGCTCTTGAGCTTGATCTTGCAAAAGCAGGGGGAGAAGGAGGGGTGGACGGTAGAGCCCTCGGACTTAGCGGCGATGGGGATCTTGAAAGCGAGACTCCTTACCATGAGCAGAGAGAAGAAGAAAAAATAAAGGAAAAAAAGAAGGAAACTCATATTTAAGGAAAAAAGCCACGGAAAATCTTGAACTTTACCCTGAGTGACACATTTACCTCAAACTTTTTTTGTGCCGTGAAAAACCCCAAACTTTCCAAACCGTGACACATTTACCAAAAACTTTTTTTTTTTTTGTGACACCAAAAACTCTAAACTTTTGTCGTGCAATACATTTACCTCAAAATTATAGGGCATTTTAGTCTTTTCATTTTTAAAGATTTTTAAGATTTTTTTTTTTTTTTTTTTCTTCTCTCTTCCCTCCGCTGGCTGGCCGACAGAGGGAAGCCGGTGTCCGGCAAGGGCCGCCCTTGCCGGCGTCGGGCAAGGGCTGTCCTTGTCCGCATTGGGCGAGGGCAGCCCTCGGCGGGTCGGGCGAGGGCTTCCCTCGCGCCCTTGCCCGTGTCGGCGTCAAGCACCCCTCGCCCGACGCAGGCGAGGCCGCCCTCACCTGCGTCGAGCTGCCCTCGCCAAACGCCGGTGAGGGCGGACACCAACGAGGGCAACCCTCGCCGGACGCTAGCTTCCTTCTGCCGCCTCCGCCATGGCCGGCGGAGGGAAGAAGAAGAAAAAAAGAAAAAGGAAAAAACAGAAAAAAGACAAAAATGCCTTTATGGGATAGATATATCACGGTTTGGAAAGTTTGGGGTTTTTCACGTCACAAAAAAAGTTTGGGGTAAATGTGTCATTCGAGCAAAATTCAGGGTTTTTCGTGACTTTTTTCCTATTTTCACACGGTGAAATTTTGCACACAGCCAATATTTTGTCCTTTTCGATGGGAACAAATCAACCTAGTATACAAACCCAAAAGACCCAATAAAGACTCGGCAGTGGTTATTAATCATCCTAGGCATGTTCCTCCTCTTGGTTCAAGGCGGAAGTTCGAAACACCACAACTGTGCATTCTCTCAGGGTCATCTAGAAGCATAGAAATTCTTGAATGTGTGAGACGGGAGGACCATCATACCTGAGGAGACTTGCCTAGAAGGAATAAGGGTACATGTATCTTTGGTAGAAAAAAAAAAAAAAAAAACAAATAGGATGCTCCACTGAAACTCCATCGTTTGTTGATGTTGCGATAAGTTGAGCGATCGAACAATAATATAACGAAGAAGAAAATAAATCAGACACCAGATTTACGTGATTCAGTCATAAAGATCTACGTCCACAGAAAGAACAACAGTGAATTTCACTATAGATCAAGTAATCTTGTACACTCAAGCCACTCAAATACTCACTCGGTGTTTTCCAAATCCCAATTTAACATCAAACTCAACTTACGGCACAAAATTACCGTGCGTTCAAACTCGAAACAAAAATACTCTTGCATATCTCTTCAGAGCTTCGCGTGGAGGACTTGCGGCTTCGTGGACGTGCGGCTTCGTAGACTTCGGCGGACGTACGGCACTTCTTCTGCGTAGGGTTTCTTTATCAACTCCAAGCAAGCCCACTATCAAGGAAAATAGATTCTGCTTTTATACGTGTGTGTGCCCAGACTCAAACTTTGACTCTGGGCCCACCGTAACTTTCCTTCTCTACGTGCGTGGTCTTCGCTGGCTTCTAGGAGAAGGATTTATTTATTTTTCTTTATAAGCTGAAGAGGAATCCAGGCGTGCAAATTCGTGTGTGCCCAAGGTCAAACTTTTGACCTTGGGCCCCACCTCCTCCTTAGAGCTTCACATGCAGGTTTCGCGGATTCCTTTCTCTCGGTTCTTCGCGTGGGGAAGCTTCACGCGGCTTTCCTTTTCTGTTTCGTAAAGGATTCCGCAGCAAAGAACTTTCCTCCATTATTTCAGCAAATTGAGTTTTACAAACACTCAAACTTGAATCATATTTGACAGTTGACGAAGACACGGGACTAAGACTTCACCGCGTTTTTCACGGTCAGAGACATTGATTTTTGCTCTTCAAAGTCTAAGACTCCTTTTACATGCCGACAACTCTAGATGTCTTTTCGAATCTTTTCTAAATGTGTTTTTCTATGCTTTGAATGAGCAACCCTGTTTATGGGATCTTGTGAGTGGTGTTATAGAAAATAATTGTACTTTGAAAGGTCGACGCAACATATTCATCGAACTTCGTAATTTTTGCACAGATTCATTGAGAATATTATATGAGTATCATTCTTCTTTTGTACTTTCTTATGTAAGTGTGTCTTGGAAGACAATATTATATTCTCCATAATATATGTTGGCAAATGATGATAGAAAATAATTTTCTTGCTTATTGATTTGATAGATTTCCAACGAGAACAAAGTTATCAACTATTTTGATATGATTGGTCAGAAGTAATAACTTTTCCCTATGTGGCGCTAGTAAACCTAATCCACGAGTGGGCTGAGCTAAATTCTTTAAGACTACTGAGCAAGCTTGGACAGGTCTGGTTAAGCGGGCGGAGGGGGGGTTAGGTCAGAGCAAGGGCCTTGAGGCTCGGCCTATTGCGCCCTTATATTTATTAAAAAAATTACAAAAATATGTCTAGGCTCAGCCTATTGCGCCCTTATTTTTGCAAACCATCCTCATAATCTCAAAGCAAAACTCCACCATGAAAAGAGCAAATAATCCCCCCTTACAAAATTCATTTTATTAAACTGCTTAGGGTTTAATGGGTTTGGTCTTTAGTTTGTTTTGGCTAATTTGGTTGGGTGTGAGAAATTAGGATTTGGAACGGGCATTTTACAAATTAAATAGAAACATACGGATAATTGATGTGAAGGGTGGTTTTCAAAAGTAATGCTCAATTATGTTTTTGTTTTTCTTCAAAAGTAAAGGTATATATGTGGTCGTTCGTGAGCGCTAATGTATGCTTTTAGTTTTTTTTTTTTTTTATTAGTAATTTTACTATGATATCTAGAATTAATAACCAGCAGTATGAAAACTAAGCACAAAATTCCGATATAGGAGAAAAAAATAGTATAAAATTCACAGATAAAATAATAAAATAATATAACACAAAACCCTATAATTATTTTACATTTATTTTCATTTTCTTTTTTTTTCCTAGCTATAAATTTTAAAAATAAAAAAGTAAGGTTCCTCCACCGGGCGAGCTTGGCCAGCTAACGTTTTTCCCTCGAGCGCCAACGAGTAGACCCAGGGGCCAAGTACCGTTGCTGAGTCATCCGCACGCGTTTCTTGATACTATTGCTTGCCATTATTGCTTGGCATTACTCATTATTTTTTGTTTACTTGATTATATCAAATGAAAATAGGTCATTTATTATTAATTTTTGTGGAAAAATTATCTAAAAAATTCTAAACATATTACGTTCTTACTAATTCAATTATAAATATTTTAATATGCTATCTGAGTCCTAAACAATTTTACATTTTGCCTATTAAGTCCATTTGATTAATTTTGACTGGAAATGGATGCGTGGATACTAAATCTCTTATGTGGTATTATTGATGCTGACATAGACATTTTTTAAAGATATTTTAACATTTTATTGAATTTTTATAAATTTTTCTTTTCTCTTATTTTCTTTACCTTTTTCTGGATTTAGGTCGGAGAGGGCATTACGGTCCATATAGGCCATTGGGCAAGGGTCGAGGGTTTGGCAATGGTTATGTTGCCCTTGCTGGATCTAGGCAAGATGAGGGCATCGTGACCCTCGTTGGCCCTAGCCCTAGGCGAGGGCCATGATGCCCTTACCCCTTTTGGGCAAGGCTGCGTTAGCGCCATCATGACGTATAAGATGTTTGATTTTCAAGTTAGTGATTTTCAATCAAAATTAGCCGGATGAACTCAATTGACAAAATGTGAAAATGTTTAGGAATGAATTAACAAAAGTGCAATAGGTGTAAGACTTTTTGAACAGTTTTCTCATTTTTATGCGGACATAGTAATTTTCTCATGTGAGAATCACTAACAACATTTCGATAGCAAAGAGTAGTGTTTTATAGTGGTTTCAATTAGAAGCGGCAAATGATCAAAATAGCCAATAGGTTCACTTAAGATTATTTGAATTAATTATCATTATTTGGTTTAGAGCTATTGTAATTGAGAGAAAGAAAAGGAAATCTCTTTCCAAAGAGTAGAATTGATAATGAAGATATTTAGATTTAGATGATGCAATGTGCAAAAAATAAAAATAAAAATAAAGGACAACACATGAAAGGTGAGGGTCCTTTTTGGGATTTTCTTCAAGGAAAGAATTCTATTCATTATCACTTGAACGGAAATGTATTTTATATGATGAATGCGTCACATGAGAGTGACACATGATACAACAGATCAATTAACAATAAGATGTATATTCTAGTCAATAGACGCCTCGTCAATGTTAAGTAATATATCTATTTCATAAAGGAAAAATGACAAATGAATCCTGAATTTTGGCTTTAATGCAAATGTCATTCTGAAGTTTTTAATTTATCTAATGTGGTCTCAGAACTATTGATATTAGTTGGGCAAAAAACACTCCAAGTGCCAAAACTTAGCATAATGGAATACTTAAGTACTAAAATTTATGAAAGTGCCACTTAAGTGCCACTTTTTTCTTATGAAGAATGGGACATTTGAGTATTGCATCCAGCAAACCTCGTCGGAAATCTTACGTGACAATTTTTTATTAATTTTCTTGCTTACGTGGCTTGTCAAAAGGCTGGCTCAATAAAAACATAGAAAAACAACGTCGTTTTGGTACAATTCAAACTTAATATAAAAATTAATCAAACTAAATATAAAATAATTTTTTTTTTTTTTAAAAAAAAAGAAGAAAGGCAGGGCGAGGGGCCGAGGGCTGTCTGCCCGCTATCACTGGAAAGGTGGGAGAGGGTCGACCGGGGCCCGACGACCCCCACTGACCAGCAACGAGGGCTTGCGAGCCCTCGCCTAGATCTGGGGCGAGGGTTGCGGCCCTCTCCTAGATTTAGCGAGGGTCGCCAGCCCTTGCCCCGCCTGGGCCAAAGGCTGCCGGGTGGGGCGACACGCGGTCCTCATCAATAGTCGGCTAGGGTTGTCGGCCACCGACTAGGGTTCGGCGGCCTCGGTCGACCCTCCCCACCTTTCTAGCAACGATAGGGAGGCGGTGGCGGCGGGGTTGAGCCTTCAGCCGCCGACTGCCTTCCTCCTCCTCATTTATATATATATATATGAATTTTGTTTTAAATTTAAATTAATTAATTTCTATATTAATTATTTACAATGTTGGCACCAAAATGACGTCGTTTTGGCATTGTCTAGTCATATCAATGTGCAAAATGACGTTGTTTTACATTAAGCTCATTGGAAAATCGCCACATCAGCATTTTAATCGGATTTTTTCTTGCCGTTGACACTTAACTGATCTATTTTACTTCAATTTTGGCATTTAAGTATCACTTTCATAACTTTTGATACTTAATTGTCCATTTGTGCCAAGTTTTGGCACTCCTGGTGTCCTTGTGTCGATATTAATTCAATGTTGTTGATTTTGTTTGGTCTATGACCAACTATTTGTTATTTGATGAATGGGTTATGGGTTATGGTTATTCATTTCATGTTGCACTAAATAAAAATTATTTTATTACTTATCAATGCATGTATAATAGTAAAGTGTGGTTGATAACAGTGAATGCGATGTTATAGTTGTTGGCGATATTAGAATCAGAATGTATGATGATATTGTAAGGACATTAACCGGAGTTGAAGAAGAACCCGGTTTCCTCGAGTACTTGGATTTAGTTGATTGTCGGTATATCTCAGAATGTGTAATTTTGAAAATTATTTGAGGTGGCTTGGTGATAATAAAAGGAATCAAGCATAGTGAGTTGAGTGAACTTTAAGATGAGATGGTCACTGAATTCGTCGTGGAAACGTTGAATGCGTCTGTTCTGGGCAATTATACACGCAATGGCCGACCTAGAACGTGTTTCTAGCATACAGCCAAAAGTTTTGAACCAAAAAACCAAGAAAAATCACACGTCACTTTCGTTTTTTGGGTCAAGTAGCCAAGAGAGCCAAGAGCCTGTCCAGTTGTCCTTCGATTTGGACTTCGAAAGCGCTTATGAACAGCACTGGCAATCATCAAGACGCGCATGTCCATTCCTTTACTGTAAGAGATTTCTTCCTCAGCTTTTCTAGTGCTCACATAATCCCCATTATTAATCAGCTCATTATGATGAACTTTCTCCGCAAATCAAACTATGCTCGACTTCTTTGAGCACGGGCCACGGTATTGGTTTAATCTCTACGATATTTTGATTTTGACTTATACGATCATGAACGGATTAACAAGGTTTATAAGGTGCTCTCCTTTTTCACTTTCGATCGAGCTCAAAATCGAATCACGACCGATCATAAGGATGTGCACAGCACACGAGTCACGAAACACATGCATTATGGATCGCATCGAGCCGTGTCGAAAGCAAATCCTCCTCACCAGACCGCAACCAACTCCGCAATCTCTTTTCCCCGTCGCCGCGTAGGCCGCCACCCGTTTTGGTCTTCGATCTTCCCTCCTCCCCAGATCACAACGGTGCAAGAAGCAAATCCAGAATTGGATTATTAACCCAGCCGACAAAAACATGCACCGCCCACCATGCAGAGCGAAGTCCAAGTGTCGAGTGGCAAAAGGCGAAACATCTCTTTCTGTTCCTCGAAAGAGAGACGTCCCCGCGATCCCTATCTGTTTCGGGAGGTCGGGAGGGAATTGGAAACCGGGGCAGGATTTTCTTGACTGGTGGTCGAGACGGAATATCTACGAGGCACGCACGATGAGCCGCCAGAATTCAAGAGTTTTGGTTGTTGGGATGCCCCGTGCCACAAGAGTGCGATGGATGGTTCGTGAATCTTGTGGGAGATTGGTGGAACGTGGAATGTAAGCGCTTACTTTCACGGCCGATCACTTTGCTTATCCTTATTTTTGCGCCCCGCCCCACCCCCCGGCGCAGGGAATGGCGCAAGATTCCAACCTTCTGCAAAACGTTATCGGCTGTGGCGGTGTTTAGGGAGGACAAGCCTCGCTGTGGCTGGGTGAGGCTCCAACAAGATTGCCAAACCTTATCTTTGGCTGGTCGATGGGTTGGTTACCCTTGGTGACCGACTAAAGGAGGAAGAAGAAGAAAATAAAAAAAGAAGGGAAAAAAGAGAAAAAAGAAAAGAAAATAGTTTGATTTTGAAATTATTCCCAAAAATAAAAGGAGTAACCTTTTTTTATTTCTTAATTCTATTATAAATCTATTTTGGGGAATAAATCTGTGCCCAGAAGTAAAAAAATGAGATGACATTATTGAATGGATTTTTTTTTTTTTTTTTTTTTTAACTCCAAGGAATAGAAAAATATAAATAGTTAAGAATTGACTAGTTATCAAATAGGCTCTAAGTGTAAAGTATCTTCTCTTTCCTTTGCAGACATAATATCCTAAAACAAATATGGTATTCTCCTTTTATTTTTATTTTATTTGTTTTCCAAATTTATACTTTCGTTGTGGTTCAAATTCAAAACATATTTTAAAACAAGTAAAATGAAGAAACTGTAAATGGATCCACTGTAAAGCTGCCTATAGAGTAGGTGGTTGAGGTTGTCTTGGAACTTGCTATAAGCAACATAGTTGCCACTCCCTAAGCACCACGTGTTAAGGTATGACTGTGCACTGAAAGGAATGCCTGGGATGAAGAGGATCAGGCATGGAATCCAGGAAGCTAATGGAACTCTCATTCGTGCGTCGATGATCATTTTGATCTCGCCGAGTACAATAAGAGTAATTCAAAGAGAGCCATGGAAGTTCAACTCAAGAGGAGATAGATAATAAGCTACTACCTTTTTCTTCTTTTGGGTTTTCCGGGTCCCCTGCGGGGGGGAAGGAGATGAGAAGGGGAGGTAAACAAATTTCTTTAATATCAATTAAGTCGGTGTGCTATGGTCCTGCATTTGTTTTATTAGATCAAGAACTCGTTTTGCAGCAGCTTTCCCTGATGCCGGAGTCAGCAATGTGATGACCCAGTCCAATTTTCAAGTTTTGTGATAAAGAGAAACTACCCGATAGGCTTCTTTTTCCTAGAAGAAGCGGGCTTTTCTGGGAGACTTGACCACCAGACTCGGGATGGTTATAAGTCAACTTAAGAATTGAACCCCAAATACCTCGTATCATAAGGGTGTCCATCCTCCTCGTTCAAGACCTGAGTTCAAATCACCACACTTATACATTCTCTTAAGATAATTTAAGGACACAAAATTATAAGTCTCCCACAAATTATCCGATCACACAATGCGATTCGCTTCTAAGGTGTTTTTGTTAGGAAAAAACAAAAAAGAAGCTCCATTTAAACTCCGATGCATGTTGACGAAGACGACGAGCTTCAAAAGATTGATCTGATAAGACTTCACAGCTCATCATGTTCTGGAAGCTCGGAGATGTTCTTGGTCTTCGAAAGTCCGTTGTCTTCGTTTATGTGGAAAGCTCTTGATGTCCTTTTCGAATTTCCTCTAAACGTGGGTCCTATGCTGGAATAATTTTTAGATACAATGAAAATAATAATAATGGTTGGAAATATATTGAAAAAGATTAGAAAATAAAGTCAATTGTTTGATAGGGGTATGTGTGCAAAACGGACGGCACGAATTGAGAACTGCTTGGACCAGACCGGACTGGCCTGTTGGGTCCGGTTCTTTGGAGTGTTGGTCCGGTTCCTGATTTGTAAAAGTGAAATTAGTATCCAGGCGATCCGGTTCCTGATTCTAAGGGGGAATTGGAGCGTACCAACTACATATACCCTTTTTGTAATTATTTCTTAAAAAAATCTAATAAAATGTTAAACTAAACACTTTCTTGTCCATTAGTACCACAAGCTATGGCACAATAACTCTTCATTTATTGTCGCTTCTATCAATATCTTAAAATTTATCACTCTTTCTCATTGCTCACTACCACTCTTTAGCGGGAAAAATAAAGTGGCCGATTCCATTAGACTGGATCGAAACCAGATGTGGTCCTGGGATCGAAAACCAAATGGTCCGATCCAACATCCTCTTCCAGCACCACACAACGATGGTATGGGTGGACGAGAGTGTGGGATATCTAGTTTCCCATCTCTTTATGGCTTGGTTTGCCTAGGTTGATAAGGACTTTTACAGTCCTTTACACAGGTTCAATAGTCTGCTTGGTGACGTTGATGGATTAGTGTTGACCCCTCCTAATGGCACCGTGGATGACTTCGAGTCTGGCCCTAATTATGACCAAGAGCCCAAGCCCTAACTGTGAGGACACTGGCTTTTGATGGAAACTATCTTTGGTAACCATCCTTGTAGAAGGAGCTAGGACTAACCCCCTTCTCTTATATCTTTTTGTATGGGAATGAAAAATCGGAATGGCCCTCAGAAATGGGCTTGTAAATGAATCATTTCGGTTATATAAATGAAGCATAAAAGTTGTGTTGTATATGTTTGTTTTTTCTTTTACTGTCTATTTCTTTATTATTGACTGGGCGATTGAGATTGCACACTTTCTTATATACTTAATGGAAAGATAAAATTAATGGAACGGCGACACCCCTTGGGACATCACAAGTCAATCTTGACATAGCGGATGTCACATTCTCGTGGCAAGGGAAAAATTTGGGGCGTGACATCCCTTGTATTTATTGGTATTAAAGTGAGATTAATACCTAAAATGATAAGGTGCATGGGAAATTGGGATAGTTAGTTAGGAAAACACCTATTGTTTGTGATTGCCAATTGCTTTCTTAGCTAGTGTTCTTGAGGTCTAATCTTTTATTGGAACTTGCTTTGCAAGTTTTCCCTAGAACCCGTATAGTTGCAGCATGAGTGCTTGGGAACCAAGGATTTTGGAGTAAGGACTACTTAGGGCTAGTCAATTCCAAAGGGAAAGGCAAAAGAGGACTCTTGATTAGATGGAATTCTGCAAGCTCAGAATCAGGACACTGTTGCCCTTATCAATGCTCCAGTAGCTAGAAATGGGTTTGGCAACAGGAATAGCAAATGACAGATGTATGGACTGGTTGAACAATTCCTGAAGTTGCGACCCTCAAAGTTTTTTGGGTCAAGTGATCCCAAAGAGGCCATTACATGGATCTACGAACTAGAGAGCTTTTGCATTGTTGATATAACATCCTCGAATTCCAAGTCATGAGAATAAGGTTTGATGGTTGATCCTGGGAATCAATGACATAAACCTTAGATAGACCAAAAAATGGCATGTTCGGTCATGGACCCGATCCACCCAATCGAGACTTGGTTAGGGCAGATAACCAAGACCAACTACGAGGTTTATTTTAAGACATCCAATGGACCAATTCTAATTGAAAAGGGTCATTGACAAGTTTAAGAAGGCTACAAACTTAGTCGCACTCATTTGATTAAAGTTTAGTAAATTTTGGCATGGACCTTGGTTTTCATAGAATTGTCGATCGTATACAAATATGAACGACTCCTCCAATGAGGCGACGCACTATATTAGTCTTATGAATGCCTTGAATGAATTTTTGGACACGAATTAATTAATGTGGGGACAAGTCGCTGGACAAATGTCAAGATTTGATTGGAGTTTTAGAATCTTCCATAGCTTTTTGACTTAGTCCATCCTTATCCATTTAAGTGCCACATGGCCACATCAAGAGAGAAGGAGAAAACTTGCTCCTTAAGTAACTCGGCAAAAATATCTAGGCCTTATTTAATAATTTTGGACATTAATTCATTAATAAACATGATGAATTATCAACCTAGATTTCTCTAGAATCTTAGGTAAATCTTAAGGTATGCTGGGTCTAGATTATAGCCTTGGTGAATAAGTCAAGAACTAACTAATTAGAAGAGGACATGATGCATCAAAAGACTTATGTGTCTCCTTAGGCACTATAGGTAATATCAAACCTAGAATGAGCCTTGGAGAACAAGTCAATATGTGAACCGATCACAAGTGAACACCAAGAGACTTAGGTGCCAACTCAAGAGGATAGCTGGCCAACTTGCCTCTTAGGTGTAATTATGAGCTTGTAATAAAACTCTAAGATGAGGTAGCCTATAAATGGGAAGAGCCATTTTCACATTTTAAGGCTTGGCCTTTCTCTCATTTCCTCTCATTTCCTCTCCTCTCTTTCACGCCCTTCTCTTCCAAGCTGCCCTAGATGCCGACTGACCACCAAAGAAGCATCTTAGAGCTAGGTCCAAAAAGTAGTAAGTAGACTTTCCTAACTCTTCGATAAGGTGATGTGCTATGCGTATCGATTTTTGGGTCATGTCATCATTTGCTTGTGTTGGCTTTGTGTTATTATGCTTGTTGTGTTCTATTTGTTTGTGGTTACATCAAGTAAGTTCATGGTCTTGCATCGATGTCGAGCACGCTTGGATGTCGAAGAAAAGTCTCACATGACTATGGACGTGCACTAAGGTGGGTGCATGACCCACACCTGATTTCGGGACAACATTGAGACATGTTGTTACTCGAGACAAGTCACAGGTTGATGCCAAAGCAGGAGTGAAAGATTCCAAGTCCAAACCACAAACTTAAGTCACATTCAGCATGAGTTTAATTTAGTAAAGCTGGGTCCGAACCAGGATTCTGAAATTCAAACAGAAAAAAAAAAAAAAAAAACAACAACAACAACAAAAAACTGGGATTCTCAAAAAGTACCAAAATTAAAGGTTAATTAAATATCCTTTATCTATTTAAATTTTATTTTTTGAGGTATATAAAAATGCACCTTTCACTATGATGGAAATTTTTTTGAGTCATATTTTTGAATTCAAACTCAAATCAATCTAATGACTTAAGTTATTCAAACTTCAAAAGAATGTAACAGAACTTGAGTGACTCATGAGTTGAGCTTAACTGCAAATTATGAAATTTACTTCTCTCGGGCTAGAAAGAGAGTTAAAAAAGACGACTTGCAAGAAATTTACAAAATGGAAGAAATCTGAGCAAGATCGAGCTGATTGCAAAATCATATTCTAATTTATAGATTTGATTTAATGTGGCAAGAGATGAAAACCTAAAAAATGCCATAAAAATGCAGCCGTATGGAACTACTATAAAAGAGTGCTGCATTTTTCAAGGAAGGGGGGAAGTAAAAAAAAAAAATTCGAGAGAATTCGTGCAAAGGGATAGGAGAGTTCTTTTTTTTTTTTTTTTTTTTTGTCAATTCTACGCTAATCCTACTCTAACATTCATTCTCGAGACTTTTGCCCCGCCTCCTGCGGAGCGTGGCGGTCGAAACCCACTTCTCGAAATGCAATCGTCCCCACCCAAAAAGGATAGGAAAGTTCGAAAAAGAGATAAAAAATCGTGAAAGCAAGAAGAAAGGTCAAGTCAGCAGAAGGAAGAAGTCGCGTGAAGTGACATGCAGGCATCGGGAGAGAGAGAAAAAAAAGAAAAAGAAAAAGAAACCAAAAACTGTTCATCTTCTTCGCCGTTCCTCATTTGCTCGACCCGCCGCGCCTCCACGATCACCGATTCCGCGTCGGCCACCGCACTGCCGTCTCATCTGCTAGCCCGTCGCCGTTCGTCTGCGAGGCCCCCATGCCAGAGGCCGCCGCCTCGCTCGCCGCTGCTGCGACGCTCGCTCTGTCTCTCTCTGCTCGTCGGTCCGCAATCTTGAGCCAATCCCGACGCCCCCGCCTCTGCACTAGCGCCGTGAAGACGCCACTTTGACCACACCTCAGCCCTCGCTAATCGAAATCCACCCGCGACCAGTGCTCACCGTCCCCTGCTCCAGCCACAACGACGCTAGCAGATCAGCCCCTACAACAGCCCCCCTGCAATAGATCGGGAAGCTCGCCGAAACGATCTCGCTCAACGACCGCGTCACCGGCGACTGCTGCTCTTCTCCGCCCGACGTCGTCGTCACTCAGTAGCCCGCGACCCAGCGCCTATGAAGCACGGACATGTTGCCGAGCCTTCCAAGTCGTGTTCGACACGTGTCAACGTGTCCGACACGCTCGGGCACGCGGCCAACGCGTGTCGAAAAATTTGACACGTGGTCAACTTTTCTCGACACGCGTGTCCGAGAGAGATTGTTGAAGAAGACGATGGTGGGTAGAGAGGTGAGGTTGAGGAAGAGGCCGAGGAAGCGGAGGTGAGGCTGCGACGGTGATGGAGGGCCGACGGCGAGGTTGCAGCTGCTGCGAAGGAGGAAGGGCGGATGCGACAGCGATGAGGCGACCGAAAGAGTTGAGAAGATCGTGAGGAAGAAACGAGGGGGCGGGGAGAAGGTGGTGGCGTGGGGGAGGGGGGGGAGAGAGGGCATGGGAAGAATGGGGATGGAGGGGATTGATGGGGGCGTAGCCTCGCGGGGAGCGGTGGTGGCATGGGGGGGAAGGGAGGGGGAGGGGGAGAGGAGAGAGGAGAGAAGGGGAAGAAACCGAGGGGGATGGGGGCAATTGATGGGGGCGCAGGGAGCAGGTGGTGGCATAGGGGGAGAGAGAGAGAGAGAGAGAGGGGAAGGGGAAGAGACCGAGGGGGCTGGGGTGATTGATGGGGGGCACGGGGAGCAAGTGGGCGTAGGGGGAAGGGGAGGGGGAGAGAGAGAGAGTGGGGGCGGATCCGCGAAAATCGAAGGGGAGGATTTTGGGGGTGGTGGCGTGGGAAAAGAGGGGGAGAGAGAAACGAGGAGAGAGGATTTGAGGGGAATAATTTTTGTTAAAATAAAAAATATATTTTTAAATATGCACACGTATTAATTATAAATATGTTTTTAAATTTTTTTTATGAATAGATTTATTAATATTATTAGTGTAAATTTATTGTAAGTTCTTATTTATTTATTTATTTATTTATTTGTGAATTTGAATCAAATTAATTAAAAATAAAAATATTTATTTAATATATAACGTGTCGGAACGTGTCGGAATTTTCTACTTTTTAAGAAATGACGTATCGCATGTCGTGTCGTGTCGTGTCGCGTGTCGCATGTCGCGTGTCCGTGCTACATAGCCTAGCGCCTAAGGCCCTCACCGCTCGACCGCTGCTGTCCCGATCTCACTGCTCGAGTGCCCCGACGCCGTCGCTGCCTAGCGATCGTGACGCCCGACGCCCTCATTCTCCCGCACTTGCTGCCACGGCTCGCGACTCGCCCGCCTCTTAAGATCCAGCCACCGACGTCCGCGCCTCCCCTGTTGCCGCACCTTAGCCGTGCCGGTCCTCCCGACGCCCTGCCGGTTCGCCTTAGCTCGACGCCCGCCGGTCGCCACGCCGAACCCCGCAACGCCGTCACCGCCCCTGCCCTCGGCATCGCTAGTAACCCCGTCACCGCCCAGTGTCGCCGAAGCCCCCGACGCCACCGCGGGCCATCCTCCGCCCGGTGCCGCCCACTGCTGCCGTTCCTCTTTTTTTAAATTTCCCACTGGTAGTTTATTTTTCATTATTTTATTTTATTGTCATTTATTTATTCATTTTAAAGTTTGTTATCAATGTTTAAGTTAGAATATAGTTTGTCAATGTTAATATTTGTGAATTTTGTAGACATTATCCATAGGGATTTTGTTCAGAATTTTGTAATTATTAATTTGATCTAAGAAAAATCAGATTTTTTTAATTATATTAATTTTTGGATTTTTTAATAGAATTTTAATTGTTAAATCATTATAATTATTAATTTGATCCATAAGACTTTGGATCAGATTTTAAATTATTTTGAAGTATTTTTCGTGATAATTAAGGGTAGGATAATCGTTAATTTGACATGTGAGACAACATGTTATTTTCGATTATTTTAATCATTTATTTTGTTGATAGTTTAGATTTAATATTTATTTAATAATTACTTATCTTTAAAAAATTAAAAATAAAATCAAAACAAATCAAAACAAATCAAAAAAATCAAAATCTTGCATGAGCATGTAGGTTAGTAAATTAGAAATTTTCTAAAAAATAATTTTCTGATATAGGTTAGGGTTTAAATCCCTAAAAGAAATTAGAAAATTATTCCTTTTTAGATAGTTTAATTAGGATTTTTATTAATTCCAAATTTCAATAAAAAATACAAAAATATTAGGTGCATGTTAATTAATTTGCATAATAGGATAACTTAACTAGAATTTGTTTATTAGTAAAATCAGGTCATGTAGTTAAAATGCATGTTTTTTTAAAAAAATTTCTAATTTCGAGAAAACTCAAAAAATTGATTGCTTTGTGATGCAATTTATTTATTTTATTTGAATGTTTAATAGTGCATGAGCATCCGTGTGGTCACCATACTTGCATGATAGTAATTTAGGTTAAAATAAATCAGTTGCCTATAAAAAGCATTTTTGAAAATTAAAAAAAAAAATGGTATCGAAAGAGTATTAGAGCAATCTAGTGTAAGCAAGTCCCCATATCCTTAGTCTCTGGTTTGTAGGAGTAAAATAATGAATTATTTTACTTAGGTGTTTAATCGACCTACCGTAAACTGATTAGTGGCGACTTCTAAATAATAATCATTTGCATGTTAAATATTTGAACCTTAAGTCGCAAATTAGTATGAGCTTGGGAGAGCCCAAGCTAAGTTTAAAGACTTAGTAGTCTATTAGCCTAAACTTAGGTGGTGCACCCACAAATGCATCATTTTGTCAATTTACAATGTGTTGTCTGAGATATCTTATAAATTGATGTTTTCTCTTACTGAATTTGAAATCAGTCGATGCCTGTGCTTCCTGCAGGAGGACATTAACTTCATTATACAATATAAATTAAAGTAGCCGTTAAAATGTGTACGAAAGTATCGCACTATCGGCGATGTGAAAAAGACAAATAATCTATAGTGGTAAACGCATGTCCAGTTTTTTTTTTTCCTTTTTCTGGATAAAGCACAGCTCTTTATTGGATTCACCAGAACTGAAGAGAAGGTGTGATGATTCTAAATTAAATTTAAAAAATGTTTCTAGTTGCGAATGGACTTGGTCTGATATTATCTAATTTTTGAGGTAAATTTGAGATAACAATCCAAATTGTTTAGTTTCAAATGAATAGAAGTGTGGCAATTTTTTTTTTCCAATTCTAAAAATATAACATGGAATGGTCTCGCGCTGTCCGCAAGTTCTTATATTTTTACCTCTTCTTTTCTTTTGTAATAGATAATCCACAAGCATTAACCGAGAGAATGTGGAGCCACTCCTCCAGAAACATTATCTAAATTAGAGAAATTTCACACTTGAGATTGGGGAATCGATATTTTTTTTAGTCATTATAGTCATTGGAGAGGCTTCACAGAACTTTTGCCGGTCATCAAAGAGGCTTCCGACTTTGATTGGGAATTCAGAAATGGGGTTGGATTCCAAATGGGATCTAATTGGGCACATCATGTTTGTGAGCTTATTTATGGCACTTGTCAATGGCTCAAAGTTTTAATACGATACTCGTGAATAAATTTCTCCCTACATTGACAAATGATTATGCTTACACATTTGTTTTGTGTACTCTATCTTAATAGTATTTCGTATAATAATCAACATAAAACATGGATTTATGTCCAACCACAATGCTTTGTGACAAGCAATTTATTGACACTAACGAGGGGTTAAATCCGAAGGATGGTTCACCCCTAACTAAACATGTAATCTTTTTTAAATTTGATTGATCGCTAGGGAGTGCTTTGACGAAGATCAAGCCCAATAATTTCACTGGGCTTTATGTTGCGGTGTCAATTTGAGCCTGGGCCCAATCAGCCCATTAAACTAGACCAACCAAAATTCTCCTTAATTAGAATGGGGGGAAACAAACTTGGTTGGAAGTTTGATGTCTACTTTTGTTGACTTTACTTTGAATGAATTATTTGGGAGTAATAGTAGATTCTCATTTGAAAAATTCTACACCACACAATACAATGATTTTCCACGTCAAGAAACATAAACAATTGTCGACTTTGACGGGCTGGAGTGATGCTTCAAGGAGGCATACTTGCCAACCGATTTTGCAACAAAATTGGCCCACGACTCTTTTTTCATATTCACCCTATCCTTTGGCTCCTTCTAAGTTCAATGACCTACAAAAAAATCATTGAAAAATCTTCATTTTTAGTACCTTAAGATTTTGTGGTGAAAGAATAGAGGTATTGATAGTCAAGGCCCGTGTCTGTGCGAAGTCTTTCTCCTCCTTTCAAAAGAGTAGGAGTTAAGGCAGTGGGATCCCACCTATTTTCTCTCTTCCTGGAACTTTTGAGCTATGATGGAGGAAGCTCAATTTCGATTCGAAAAAGCTACTTTTTTAGTAGGTACAATTTCTTTGTTTGGTATTCCCCCCCTTGCTTGTTTTTGGTCCAAAGATGAAATTCTTAATGATAGTTGGTTGTATTCACCTATTTTCGCAATAATAGCTTGTTCCACAGCAGGATTAACCGCATTTTATATGTTTCGAATCTATTTACTTACTTTTGAGGGACATTTCAATGTTCATTTTCAAAATTACAATGGTCAAAAAAGTAGTTTCTACTATTCGATATCTCTATGGTGAAAATTATCTACAATGAGACTTTTGGACTTTCGTTTTACTAAAACAAAAATTTAGTAGAGTAATGATCAAAGCTAAAGCTATCAAAAAACAAATCCAATCTTTGGTTCATCTTAATTCAAGGAATTTAATACTTCCTATGAGTCTTTTTTGACTCATTATCTTGACATGTTTTATAACTTCAATCTTAAATTTTTTTTCTTTGTCACGCTCAGATCTATATCCGAAAAGATGTGAAAATTTATGAATTCCGGAGTGGAACATTTTTACACCTCCAAATCTAGTGACATTTTACTTTTCCTCCTTGGCTCCATGACCACGTGCTTCCTCCATGTTCTCCTCATCAAAATGTCAATCAATTCGTTTAATCAACATTTGTACCCTATCGAGATCTGAAGGTCTTGCTGGTGTTGGTGCATTCGCATAGCTCGTGCACTGGCCCGCAACTTTGAGGAGGTCAGCTCATCAACTTTGAGGGGCATGGGGTTAGGTTGGGGTTTCGGAAGATCAAGGGATTTGGAGCGAGGAGGAAATGTGCAATTTTAAGCTTTTCATTGATCAAGCAAACCACCACATCGGATTTTCAACATTTGTCTTGGACCAAACTTTGATGGAATGTATTTTTTGATTACCATAAAAGTTTTGGATTTTGATGTTATAAAAAATAGTTGGGATAATTGGCATTGTGATGAATATAAAGATAAGGAATTTTTAGGGAATTGCCGCTTGCTGTCGTTGAATTTGCCAACCGCCCATTGCCATCACAAGCCCTTAGCTTCACACTTCAATCCACCTTGCCCACTCAAGTCTGTCTTCTATGCCTTCGTCTCTGTTTTTTTGGTAACCCGGGAATCCCCGTATAGCCGATAGCCGGCGAGGTAAACCCGGAACGGTGCTAGCGCAGGACCCACCACCACAACACTGCGCTTAAGACCACTAGCATCGATGTGGGGATTTGAATATCTTCCCTTGCATTAGGGAAAGGAGCCCGAAGCCAACACGTGACCACATGAGGTGGTGCCTTCATCCCTTTTTCTTTTCATGCAGAGCTCATAACCTATGTCCATGGAGTTCGATACTTCCCAATGAGTTCGCTTGACTTTCTAAGCAACAGAGAGCGACCCTCGGCCCTGTTTATGATTAAAATCAATACCTAAAAAGAAAAAGATAAATAAATTCCTTGCCACGAGGGCATTTGGGTATTTTAGCAGCAGCAGAAGGAACCCAAATGCAGTTGACGTCGAGTGTGGTGAAATATAGGAAAAGGGTCGTGATTATGGATGGAGGGAACAGGTGCTATCAGCTGTCGGTGGTCACATGGGGTGCTGCCAGCTTTTGTTGACTTGACTCTGAATGAATTATTTGGGGGCAAACGTCGATTCTCAATCCAAAATTTCTGCACAACATGGTCCAATGATTTTCCGCGCTAAGAAACCTAAATAGTTTGTGAACTTTGATAGGCTATAGTGATGCTTCGAGGAAGTATTCTTACTGACCAATTTTGCAGGAAAATTGACCCACGACTCTCTCCATATTCACCCAAATCTTTGGCTTTTGAGTTCAATGACCTCCTGAAAAGTCATTTAAAAAATCTTCCCTTTTTAGTTCCTTAATATTTTTATGGTGAAGGAACAACGGTCTTGATAGTTAAAGCTGTCTTTGTATGAAAAGTCTTTTTTTTCCTTTCAAAAGAAGGGAAGTTTAAGCGATGGATCCCACCTATATTCTCTTCTTCCTGGAGCTTTTGAGCTAATGGAGGAAACTAAATTTCGATTTGGATGGAAAGGGTCTAATTTTAAAAGAATCTACACCGGGACTTTTGGAGTTTTGTTTTTACTAAAACAAAAGTTTAGTGGAGTATAATCAAAGCTAAAGCTATTGGAAAACAAATTTGATACTTTCCAAGAGTCTTTTTTAACTCATCGAGTCATCGTCATTAATAGCTTCAATCTTAATTTTTTTTGTCACACTCGAATTTATGTTTGAAAAGACTTAAGAACTTACAGATTTAGGAATGGAACAATTTTACACCTCCATATCTACCGAGAGTTTGTCTTTTATTGTAAAATGTGGAATGTTTAGTTACCACAAAATCAATTTAGAAAATGGAAAATTACTTGTAAACAAACACTAGCGAATCATGTCATCAATCAATAAAAAAATTGAAACCCTCTAATTTAACTAAATGGAAATGGAATGTTCCACATACGTATAGTTTTGCGTTGCATCAAAATACAATCACTAGATTAAGAATTGCATGAGATCGATCAATATGATTTTGATAAGGACGGCAACAATATAAAACCTAAGCTCCCTGTGCCTCGTGTTAACGTGGTATTAGCATTAGCTACCACTCTCCGAAAGCGAGAAAAAAAATTGGACAGAACAGCGTGCAGGGCGGTGCAAGAAGAGGGAAACCAATGATTGACCCAACTCAAAGTCTCCGAAGACTTGGACTACCAACAGTCCATGATGGACCAGCTTGCCCAAGAAGGAATCACATCAATGATTGACGAAGACTTGGACTACCAAAGACACGCCAAAGCATTGGTGGGACTGTTTTTCCACGTTAGGATGACCCCGTCTTCTTTTTTCTTTGTTGTATTGTTTTATTTCTTTTCATTATTCACTTTGCATTATAACAAGAATTTCCCTCAGATTCTTCAAGGTAGTTTAGCCGTGAATGACTATTGAGATCCCCGTGGGGTAATTGCTATGAGAATTTCGTCAAATAACAGGTATTCAACGTTTCACATAAACAGATGGCATTTTAATTACAACTACTAGCAAGTTTTTTCAAATGTTGTCGAAAATATGTGCACTTTTACTCAATAAGCACGAGCTCTTCATCATTTGAAGTTTAACTAATAAATCTAGGTTATTTACAAGTAATTTAAATAAGTATACTAAAATCGATTTATTAAGTGAATAAATAGATTTGTGGAAAAAGATACAACTCTTAACCACAAGAGAAAAAAATAGATACTACTTAAATTGGAATCCGATACTTCCCAAGAGTGTTTTTTGACTTATCGAGTCATCGTGATTAATAACTTCAATCTTAAATGTTGTTTTTGGTCACATTCGGATTTATGCCTGAAAAGACTTAAGAATTTACGAATTTTGGAATGGAACACCTTTACACCTCTAGATCTAGCAAGACTTCATTTTTTATTGTGAAACATGAAATGTTTAAATACCACAAAATTGATTTAGAAAGTAAAAAAATACTTGCAAACAAATGCCATTTGTTCATAAATACTTTGATATTTAAATAGTCTAACCAATTGTATCATCAATCAATATAAAAGTCAATACCGTCTAATTTAATTAAATGGAAAGTATGAAAGTGCTGCATAAATGTGATTTTTGTGTTGCATCGGAATACAATCATTAGATTATGAATTGCATGAGTTGGTCAATGTGATACTGACACAAATGTAGACAATCTAAAACCTAAGCTCCTTGAGCCTCATTTTAACATGGCATTAACATTAGCTACCTTTCTCATAAGAAAAAGAGGAAAAAAAAGAAGAAGATAGGATTGTGCGATTGCTACAAGAAGATTGAAACGTCACGGGATCAGAGTTGCAAAGTCAAAAGTCTACGATGACTTAGACTACCAACAGTCCATGATGAACCAACTTTGCTTTAAGAAGGAATCACACCCATGATTCATTCATTTGGTAACTTTGTCCCTCATAGTCATACTTCCATAAACAGAGCAAAAAGAAGGAAAAAGATGTCACTAGATCACTCTGTAAAATCCAACAACTCATCATTCTCCCATGCACCAGTAAAATTTACATGGTAACAAATCGATCTTCAATTCTCATTTTCATTGTACAATTTCCTCCAGTCATATACCATCACAGGAAAATTGAAATAAGAAAAACTTTGAGGGTGTCTTTATCTCGCTAAGAATATTTTTGTTGTGGGAAAATGCCTTTAGGAAATTCAATTTCAAATAAAGGGAATCAAAAGAATTTGATTACAGTGAAAACAAGTTAAAAAAAAAAAAAAACTGATTTTATCATAATTGGTAATAAGTGAATCCACTAAAAATGGCTTGTATTGTTAAAAGTAACATGGAATGACTAACGAACTGGAATTGATATTGTCTTTGTTTATTCTATAATCCATCAAAATAACAACAACTACAAAGAGAATAAGATAGAAATTATGAAAGCATATTTGTAGTTATAGATTTGATCGTGCTTTGGGAATGTAGAAAAATTGAGCATTAACAAAGTATATTAACTTTGAACGGTAGCAAGAAAATAAGGGTAACGATTCTTTCTAGGCAAGTCGTTTTTCTCTAAACTTATTGTTTTTAGGGTTAATATCACAAAAAATCCTAAACTAGTACATTCATGCTAAATTTATTCTAAATTATTTTTTGACCGCAAAAAACCCAAACTGGCATGTTTATAACAAATTTAATTTCCATTCATTTATGTTAAATTGGATTGATACTATGGAAAAATGTAAATTATTACACACATAACAAATAGAGGGTAAAATACACCCATCAACTGTTAAAATTTGATGTCTACTTTTGTTCACTTTAACTTTGAATGAATCTGCCATTTATTCCGGGGCAAAAGTGGATTGTGATCCCAAAATTTCTGCACCACATAGTCCAATGATTTTCTGCGTTAAGAAATGTAAATAATTGTCAACTTTGGGAGGCTGAGCGATGCTTCAACGAATCAACCTTATTGACCAATTTGGCAGTAGAATTGGCCCACTACTCTCTTTGCATGTTTATCCAATCCTGTGGCTTCTACGTTCAATGACCCACCCAAAAGTTATTCAAAAAGATCTTTCTTTTTTAGTTCCTTAATATTTATGTGGTGAAGGAACAAAGAATTTTTATAGTTAAGGTCCACATCTAATTTAAAAAGTCTCTATTTTCCTTTAAAAAGAGTATGAGTTAGGCAATGGGTCCCACCTATTTTCTCTTCTTCCTTGAGCTTTTGAGCTGATGGAGGAAGCACAATTTTGATTCGAACGGAAGGAGTCTTATTTAAAAAAATCTGCAACGAGATATTTGGACTTTCGTTTTACTAAAACCAAATTTTAGGGGATATAATCAAAGCTAAAACTATCGAAAGAACAAATTTGATCTTCCGTTAGTCTCATTCAAGGAATTTGATACTTTTTGAGAGTTTTTTTTTTTTTTTTTTAACTCGTCGAGTCGTCGTGATTAATAACTTCAATCTTGAAATTTCTTTTTGCCAGATTCGGATGTACGTCTGAAAAGACTCAAAAGCTTACTAATTTTGGAACAAAATAATTTTACACCACCAAATCTAGCGAGAATATATTTTTCCTCCTTGGCTCCTCCGCACCATTTGTCCTTATCAAGTATCAATAGGCTCAAATCAATCAACATTTGTACGAATTGAAATCCAAAGGTCTTGCCGGTGCTGGTGCATACAGATCACCCATGCAATTGCAAGGAACTTTGAGGAGGTCTTTTAGAATGACCACGGCTATGAGGTTTTTAGGGTTTTGGACAGGTGTGAATAGAGCAATGATAGATCTAGTTTTTTAATATAAAAACGTGCTTACGACTGCAAACTGTAATATTTTGATTTATAGGTTTCGTCTTGTTTTGCAGTTCTTTTGGGATATGTTTCCTTTGAAGTTTTCTATCTTCTTCCCATATTTGATTACGAAAAATAAATAAATAAATAAATAAATAAATAAATAAAATCTTTCTACCAAAAAAAGAAAAATCAGAACTCATGTACACAGCTGGATAACGTGGGCGCTATGGAGAATTCACCTGATCTATCGGTGCACGAGTTGGGCTTACATGTGTCGGTGCACAGACAATATCCGCTCGATGAATAGAGAGGGAGGGAGAGCGCTATATATGTAAAGGCAAAGACGCGAGTGTGAAGTAACCCGCAGAGGCAGGACGAGTTAAAATTTCATAATACAAAAAGAACAAGAGAGAAAGAGTTTCTTCTAATATTTCGTTTTAGTCCCCGGAAGCAACTCAATTGCTCCCCGATCTCTTTAGAAAATCCAGGGTTTTCTACCAGAGCCTGGGCTTCCACCGGAGCTGCTGCTGAAGTTGTGCACACAGATCTTGCGAACCGGTCCCCCGAAACGCCACCGTAGTGCAGCTGATTTTTCCCTCCGTCGAGCCCCGGCGAAGTAACCGGTCGATATTTCACCTCAAGAGCTCCTTGCCGCAGTCGAAGCCAGATCTGAGGTGAGTCTCCAAGGCCCCACTTTTTGGTGTTTAAAAAGAACCCTGGCGTTTTGTCAACTTGGATTGGCCGCAATGAATCATTTTTAGTACAGGGATCTCATGGCTCGGAAGTTTTTACCATCTCTGGCTGCCACTGCTTTTGCTGCTATCCTGTTTCGACTTTTTTCTCGAAGAGGAGATCAAGCGAGATCAACGGAGGAGGGTGCAAGGAGACAAGAAGTGACTACTTTAGCAGGCTATGACTACGAAGTATTCTTGAGCTTCAGAGAACCAGATACTGGAACAGGTTTTACCGACTTCCTTTACACTAGAATGATAGATATGGGAATCCGTGCATACAAGGATGAGGAAGATCTCCCAAAGGGAGAAGAATTTGGCCCAGAACCACTCCAAGCAATTGAGCAGTGAAAGATTTTAATGCCTATCTTTTCGAAAGGTTATGCCTCCTGCCAAGGGTGTCTCAAAGAGTTAGTCAAAATGGTCAAGTGCCAAAAAACAAAGGGACAAAAGATCATACCCGTTTTCTATGATGTGGCACCTTCAGAGGTTCGACACCAAACCGGGGGTTATGGAGAGGCCTTTCAATCATATGAAAAAGAGAAGCAACATGATGAAAATATTGCGCAAGAGTGGAAATGTGCTCTCACTGAAGTTGGGCAATTAAACGGATGGGACCTGCAAAGCGTGTCCAAGAGGTGACTTATTTTAGCATTCCATCTCATGTGCCTTGGATCATTAAAATCCATTTCATTGCATATGGTTTCTTTTCTGGATTTGTGTTAGCCTTGTTGAAATTGAATTTCGTGTTATTGAAGTTATACCATAAATCAAAATTTTCCCATTTTTTTCCAAGCAACATTTTTTTTCCAGTTCACTTCATTTAAGTACCGATGCTATTTCATCTACAATGGAATAAATCCTTGAAGTAACACATTTTGAATTCAATTTGGTCTTCTCGGAATTAGTTTAATGTTTACACAATTTTCTAACTCATTGTCTTTTGCCTCCTAACTAACTCTAGGCGAGAAGGTGAGTTTGCAAGAAAAATTACCCAGAAGGTTTTCAGTGAGTTGAAAAAGGCTTATCTGGTGGTATCAGAGTGCTTGGTTAGTGTTGACAGCCACGTGGATGCAATCATGAAAATGATAGGTGATGGGACAAGTGAAACAAGAATAATAGGAATTCATGGGATGGGTGGCATCGGAAAGACAACTATTGCCAAAATGATCTACAATAAGCTTTTAGACGACTTTGAGAATTGTTGCTTTCTTCAAGATATTCGAGAAACATCAAAAGGTAATGGCATTCAATGCTTACAGAATCAGCTCATCTCTGTCATCCTCAAAACGAAGTGCATGGATATAAAAGACATTCATGAAGGAACTCAGATGATTAAAGACAGGCTGTCTAATAAAAAAGTTCTCCTTCTTCTTGATGATGTGGAAGAAGATAATCATATTAATGCACTTGTAGGTAAACGTGATCGGTTAGGCAGAGGGAGCAAAATTATTATTACTACAAGAAACAAAGATATTCTTGAGGTTCCTGAAGTGGACTACAGTTATGAGCTTAGCGGCATGGATCCTGATCAATCTCTTCAACTATTTAGCAGACATGCCTTCAGAAAAGATTATCCTTTGGATGAGTATATCGACCAATCCAAGAGGGCAATAGGCATTGCTAGAGGTCTTCCACTAGCTCTTGAGGTCATAGGCTCACTTTTATGTCGCACTAAAAAGGAAAAGTGGGATCTCACATTGAAGAAGTTGGAAAATGTTCCTCATGCAGCAATTCAGAGTAAGTTGAAAATAAGCTATGATGCATTAGATGTTTGACAACAAGATATATTCGTTGATATAGCTTGTCGTTTCATCAGATATAACAAAGACATTGTCATTTATTTTTGGTATGAATCTAAATTTCCGGAAGAAGCCATTGAAGTTTTGCAGAACATGTCTTGGATAAAAGATTATAGAGTATAATAAAGTGTCGATGCTGTGACGTTTTGATTTTCGACCCTGTTTCGATTAAATAAAATGAGATTTTCATCGACGTGCCTATAGTTCTTTTCTCTGAACTGATCACTCACGGGATAACTAATCTATCAGGTAAAACCGTTAAGGGATATAAATGCAATAGACTTGAGAATTCAATCAAAAATCGACTGCTCAATCGTGTTAATCAGCAATGGTCAATACGTTACCATTATAATCAATTAGAGACCGGAGATAGGTTGATTCGATAAAGGCATGCAATTAAATTGTGGGTGATTTCACTTGATTGCAAAATTCGTGTCGAATAGCACTAAACCGAATTTCTGTCAATTCTATACTTGGTACCCGTAATTAAAATCTTGAAATTTTTACGACAACCAAGAATCGCCTATGAGGCGGAGATGCATGATGTGGATCGAAAATCATCGACCACTGGTCAAACGCGCTAAAAATTCATAAAAGCTACTTAGTAGGTTAAGTCATGCTAAAATTGCGTCCAATCGAAATTAACCACGAAGTTGAACTCGATTTCGGGAATCGAAAGTTCAAGCATGTCACGATTTATTTTAGGACGTTTACTCATCATTTGAAGAATTTTCGGCAAGCCTAGGATTTTGGCAGAAAATCAAAATTGGCAAATTAATTTGGTAGAAATTCGGATGGCCATTTTTGGGTGGATCTTTGGCCTTCAAGATGGATCAGATGGTGAAGGGAATTCAAGAAATTTGTGTGGACTGCTACCATGGCACTTTGGCCACCAAATTGGATTGAGTGGGTGAAGATTTGTGAAGAAATTGAAGAGGGATGGGTGCAAATTCGTAAGGCTATGGGGGCCGCAATATTTGGACTTCATTTTGGCTTGTTGGAGAAGCTTGGGAGGGGAAAATTGGTAGCTGGTCATGGCTGAAGACTTTGGGGCCGGTACTCAAGTGTTTTAAATATTTAAACTTGACTTCTAAGGCTTCTTGTCCCCCTCCTTCCTAGCAGCAACTCCATCTTCTTCTTCCTCAGCTTCTTCTTCATTTTCACCGGTTGCAACCTCCATTTCTAGAGCAAGCAAACCAGCTCAGCCCCTCACCGAGACCACCAGACACCGCTAGGCCTCACGCCGCCGTCTGAGTTGCCCGTCGGTCGTTCGAGCTGTCGTGAGCCCAGTTCGCTCGCGGGCCAACAGTCGCATTGCCAGCTCCTTTGCAAGCCGTCCCCGAGCTCATTGCTAGCTCGCCTCGCCGCAGCCAACTCGCCCGATGCCACCTCCAACCTTCGTCCCACCCAACCGGCCGGCCCGACCCAAAGCGAAGTGAAATCCAGGCGGATCGTGAGGTTTGCTACACTTTTCCAGCCCTTTTTGGCCTCCTTTGGTGTTGCCATAGACCCGAGATGTGGTTGCCGTCGCCTTGAATTGGTTTTCGCGCTAAACCGATGAATTTACCTCCTAATCTCTAAATGTGAGGCTAATTACTCTTAAAGGTGGATTAAAGGGTTAATTAGTGGTTTAGTTAGGCTAATTAGGATTAGTGAGATTTACTTAGTTTAACTAGATTGGTTAGGATTATTTAGTTAGGCCAATTAGGTGGTTAGTTAGTTAGTTAGTTAGCTCATTTAGTTAGATTAATTAGTTAATGTAGTTAGTTTAATTAGATTAAATTAGTTAGCTTAGTAGATTAATTTAATTAGTGCACTTAGGTGGTTAGATTAGGTTAAGATAATGTAATTGAGTGATTTATTTTAAATATTTTGTAATTTATTCAATTAAATGCAATTTATTTAATTATTTATTAATTAACGGAAATTATACCGAGATAGCCGATTGTCGAATTTTGTGTTGATCGTCATGGTCGTATTGGTTTGTGCAATCAATTGTTAATTTATGCAATTGGTTGCTAAGTGATAATTTTTGAATTATTATTTAAAAAATATGGATTTTTGATATTTAATTAGAAAAATACCAGGTGTTGGGTTGTGACGCCGAAAAATATTTAAATACTATATAAAATCGTGGGATTTTTAAAAGAGAGGATATAACGTTTTATGGCTTAATCTGATTGTGTGTGTACGCCCAATTATTTTGTCAAGTGTTTTTAATATGAATAAAATTGGCCAAGTCCATTGGAAATATTTGAGTATAAAGCACGATGTTATTGGCCAAACATGGATGTGCATGTGATCGCTATTGGGAATCCGTCACGATGCGTTTACACCAGACAATGCTCCTTCAAGAATGCCCCTTGTCAATGGATGTCGGTCGCAGTGGAAACATGGCTGATGCTCCTTCGGGAATGCCGTTTAGATGTAGACATTGCCGTGCCTGACGAAGCGAGACGACGCCCGATTATACCGGATGACCGCCGACTGTTAAGTTGGCTATGGCCGTTAGGTCGTAATTAATTAAAGCATGCTCGGATGATTGATATAACTGCGCTTGATTATGGGAAAAAATTATGTGGCACAAAATGGGACGTGTTATAACAAATTGGCCTTATAATCGAGACCCTTGTGATTAATTGATATATGAGTTGAAGTGTTCCAATTATTGGATGCATTTATCGTATGCATATGTTATATGACATGTACCGACGTGCAGGGAGGTGCTGAGGCGAGGGAAGTCTTATAAGATGTGTACTTAGGCTGCCTATAGGTGAATTATCTTCCTAATCGGGGTTTAGGATGTAAACTCGCTGAAACATCGTCTCACCCCGTCGTGGTTTAAAATTTTCAGGTCCTTAGATGGAGGTGCGTCACGTACACTATAGGGTCCCACAGGTGATGGGCTTTCAGTACTCCTATTTTCCTATCCCTGGGACTACCCTGACCCAGGAATTAGTTGAGTCCACGGTCTGGGTCGAGGACGGCCGACCTTAGTTGGTACCCCATCGATTCATAACGTGGTTCACGAACTTTCCTTAAGGGGGTCGGAAGAGTCCCCTATAGAGTTTTGATGGGCCTCTCGTTGGGACCGGGGAATAAGAAGTAGGGCACCCTATTGGATATCGACATCCCTGATGGTGTTGTGGAGGATCTAGAGCCCATGACTGAAGAGTCCGAAGCTCTAAAGGCTCAATAGTTCTTTTTGAGAGAGAGACCTCATGTGTATAAATTGTAGGTTGACCTGGCTGTATATAAAGTGTGGTTTGTTTTATTTTGCTTTTCTATCCCATGTTTGTTGTTGTTTGGAGATTGTTTAATTTGCTTCTAGATATACAATAAAATGAATGGATTTGTGACGCAACCTGGGAACGTCGCAATTTTATCGACCATCGAGGGATGCGCGCACGCTCGAAGAAAAGAGGAATAGAAAAGAAAAACCCTTAACTAAATAAATAGATCAAAGATAAGTATGGTTTCAGGACGTAACAGATGCATGACCAACTCAGAGACCTTGGAAGAAAAATAGTTCATCAAGAAAGTAAAATGAAAATAGAGAAGCAAAGGAGGGTGTGGGATCCCAAGGAAGCATTGGATTTGCTGAAGAGACATGAGGTAAAATCCCCCATACAATAAATCTCAAAGTTACTTATGGACATTTTCTTTTAAAAAAGTGCAGTTACTTTCTGTGTCCTCTAGCGCCATTGTTACCCGCTCAATTAATATTTTTGCTCTTTTAATATTAGATGAATGGTAATACTCAACTCAACCCCTTAAAATGGTGATCTTGAAGCGTTTCCCTTTAGCTTTTTTGTCCTTAAATTTTTCTTTTGGGCAGGGAAAAAAAGAAGTTGAAACTCTTCATCTCAAGTTTTACCGTGAGGGGCAGTTCCATTTTACCTATGAGGGCTTTAAGAGCCTTTCAAATCTAAGGTTTCTTCAAGTTGACGGTTGGGCAAATTATTTTGATGTAGAAGAGAAGCTTTTTTGGCATGAATCGCCATTAAATATTCTTCCAATTAATGTTTTCTTGTAGAATTCATATCTCCTTCCACAATTATGGTGGCTTTCTTGGCGTGATCTTCCCCCAAAATTTAGGATTACAAATTTCTCTATGGAGGACGTGGTTATTCTTGATTTGTCTCAGAGTAACATTACGCATGATTGGCAGGGATGGAGCCACATGAAGGCATCTTTTATGGTAGAAAACACTCATTATTCCTTCTTATCATATTCGAAAGTAATCTTTGCATGATTTTTCTTTTCATAGGTGATGAAGAATTTTAAAGTTTTGGAACTGCGCCTTTATTTTAGCTTGGAGAGAACCCCCAACTTCTTTGCTCATTCAAATTCAGAACACTTGCTCCTATGTCACGCCCCAATCCTCCGAGCATGTGCCCATCCCTCCTTGGTCGATTAATTTGCGACATCCCAGGAATGTCGCCGACCCATTCTTTCATGTACGCATGCGGAAGCATAATTAAAATCCCCAGACAATCAAATAATGGGATAGGAAAGTGGGGCTAACTTTTTCAAATAGACATTTTTATAAACACCTGGGTCTATACACAAATGTTTACAGAAAGGAATCAACTCCCTACAAGAGAGAATTGTCTACGACTAGCTAGTCGAACATGGTGATCGAATCTTTGGACTTCACCTCACGAACTCCAAGCTCCTGATCCTTTACCAACACCATCTATGAACCTGAAAATGGTTATTCAATAACTAGTGAGACAATGTCTCAGCGAATTCAACTCCCTAAGACCCGATTAGGAAGAAAATATGCCTTAGGGGCTGCCTAAGCACAACTACGAGTCAGAGGGCTTACCTTGGCCTCAGTTCATTTCTGCAAGTCAGTTCAAATAATAAATACTGACATTCACATCCACCCATCAATTCAATCAATTAGATCGACCCAGCGATCAATCGACTCAATCGATTACATGTCATTGAGACCATCACACGGTCATCCCGACTATTCATTCTCAACTCTAAATCACGACCCTACAGGCATAACCTTAGATTAGTGGAATTACGACCCCACTCGGCAATCTTAGACTTGATGGCATCATGGCCCTACCTAGCAATTTTCTAGACTTGGTGGCATCACGGCCCCACCTGGCATAATTTTGGATTTAGTGGTTTTCTAGATTCAACTCACAACCTCTCACGGTCATCTTTCCATCAAATACTGACATCCTCCGATTTTGGGATAATTTTCCCATAATCACTAATCCACTCAATTTTCACAAATTGATATTCAATTAAATAAACAGAAAGCATCATAGCAATCAGCACGAAATTCCGATTACCAACCATCCCGGTTGAATTTCTGGAAAATAAATAAATAATTACGGAAAATATTAAATAATGTAATAAATCCAACTTAGACCCGTTATAGCCGAATTGGAAGCCAAGATGAGCCTGGAAAATTTCCGAGACTCGTTCAATAAATATTAGCATAAATCTACTTGCTAATGCCGCTATCTAACCACCTAACATGCATCGATAAGGCTCTTCTCTAATATATCCACCTAATTACACTTAATTAAATCTAATCAACCCCTAAGCATAATTAACCGACTAATAAGGGATTAGTAAGTAAAACTCACTTGTGCAAAGCGGAGACTGGAACACCGTTACGGCGACGCGACGACAACTGAAATCTGAATTTTCGGCGGTGTCGGCGGACACTTGGACTAGGCCTAGAACGGGTCCAACAAATCTCAGCCCAATTGAGATTTGTTTTTATGTTGGACTGGGCTTGCTGCAGACGTTGGGCTTGGGCCTCAAAATCGCGGGCTTCTGTTTTGTGGGGCTTCGTTGGACTGGGCCGAAACCTGGGCTGATTTGGGCTTGAAAATTTCGCTGGATCCGTGAGCTTCAAAGGCTGAAAATTCACGGCTTGTTGGACAGAATTTGCGCGCTTCTTGGGCTGATCCACAAAGAAGCAGATGGGCTGTCCAATTCGCTGGATTTGCTACTGGGCTCGCTGGGCTTCAAAGGCTGGACTGGAAATTTTCGTTGGGCTGGACTTAATGGAAATCGGGCTGCTTCACGCGAGGGACGCGGACGACGGAAGCAGTGAAGACGGCTGAGCTGGCGTGCGGTCAACGACGAAGGAGTTCGCTGGTGTCGGGTTGCAGGCGACGCTGCTGCTTCAGTTGACGGGCAGTGGACAGACGGCAGGGGATGAAGCAGCTTCAGTCAACGGTTGAGGCTTCAGCTGGTTTTGTTGACTCGGCCAGACAACCGAGAGTGGAGCAGTCTTCGTGGCAGCTGGAGCTTCGGTCGTTGAAGATGGAGAGATAACGCTGGCAGCGGTGGCTTCGGTCGGCAAGGCTTCATGGAGTTGGGCTGTCTTCGGTGAGTGGGCTTCGTGGCAGAGGAGGGTGGCTCGCTGGCGTGAAGATGGGGTCAACAAACAGCAAGAGGGAGTAGCTTCGGTTGACTTGCTTCGTGCGGCGAAGGAGAGAAGACGTGGCCTGGGCTGTTTCGCTGGCGCCAAATCGGTGAGGGGCAGGGATCAGGGGAGCAGCAGCGTGAGGCGTCGCGTGGAGGGCAGGCGGCTTCGAATGTTGCTGGCGGAGAGGGAGAGAGAAAAGCTGGCGTGCGGTCTTCGAATTCTCAGGAAAGTGAACGCAATTGCTGGAGGAGGAATCGCACGAAGAAGGCGGTGAGCGGCTGGCGTGCACGGTAAGTCTAGGAGAGAGAGAGCCCAAAAGTCTACAATCTCATCTTCTCCATTAACTTCATGTCCCCCAATTAGTCCTCAAACTTATCCTAATGTCTCTTAATACTTTCTTGCATTATCTTCACAAATAAACCTAATTTTGAAGCCCAAAAATTGCTGCTCTTTTCCAATTCCAAATTTCACCAATTTAATTTCAATTTCTTCACTCAATTTCCCAAATTGAGATCCAATTTCAATGAAGAAAAATCCCGAACAATTTTCTATAAATCCCTAACATCCAAAGGCTCGGCTTAGAAGTCTAAATTTTCTTTAATTTGGCCCGTACGAATTTCCGCTAATTTTCTGCAACGTCCGAAATGGTTTTCCGCAAAAATTTTGGAATCTCTAAAAAATCTTCTGAGACTGAGTCGATGTTCTTAGAATTTATTCTGACATGAAAAAATCTTCAATTTTTGAAATCAGACTCGAATTCACGGTTAATTTCCATTCGACGCGTTTTTAGCGTGACTTAGGCTACTGGGTAACTTTAAGAAATTTTTAGTGCAAATGACCCGTGGTCGATTTTCTTCGAGCCATAAAGAACCCACTCAACTCATTAGTGACTCTCGGTTGTCGTGAAGATCTCGAAAATTCAAATACGAACACAGGGTACCAAAATGATAGTGAAATCAGTCTAGTGTCGATCGACGAGAATTTTCCAATTTAGTGGTGTCACCCACGATTAGCCACACATCTTAGTCGAACCAACCTATATCTGATCTCAAATCAATTTATATATGTCCCGTAATGATCTCATCAGATGAGCACGGTCAAGAAGCCGATTCATGGTCAAATTTTTAGTCTATTTGCCTTAAAATCCTTAATAGTTTCTCTAGATAATCTAGTTATCTCGAGAGTAATCAGCTCTGAGAGCAGCCCTATAGGCGCGTCAATGAAATTCCCGATTTGTTCAGTAGAAAACAGATCCAAAAAATCGGGATGTCATGATGTGATTGTTGGAATTTAGTTGAAATTGACAAGTCGATTTGTCAATTGAAACACCTAGTTTCCTTAAATTTAGATAGATGCAAAAAACTTCCGAGGCTCCCAAAAGTGGTGGGTAGAGATCTTGCAAGCCTTGAATACCCATCTCTGGAACATTGCAATTCATCAGAGAGGCTTCCAGATGCAATCGGAAATTTGGAATCGTTGATTGAGTTGGATCAAAGAACTACCCCATTCTATCATAAAGTGGAAAAATTTGAAAATATTGAATATGATGGATAGTGCCATAAGCAAAATACCTGATGCCCTCCGGATGATTGTGACCCTTGAAGAAACAGAATTTGAAACTAAGCATGCTTTCAATGTGGAAATTGGCGATTGCATCTGTGAAAATCGATGCCTGAAAATCTTGAGATTGATGATTGTTAGATTATACAAAGTACCGAGGCTTCCCGAAAGTCTCATCAATCTAGAGTTGGATACATTGTACATGGATACGTTTCCAGATCTCTCAAGCTTGATCAATTTAGAGAGATTGAAGCTGGGGTTTGGCCCACGTAATGATGGTGGGGGATCCGGTGGGCCTGTGGAAGAATATCCAATGCCATGGTGGATTGAGAATTTAAGCAAACTGGAGTTTTTGGAACTGCACTCTGATTACATGACCACCTTACCCACGGATCTTAGTAGTATCCTTCCCCGACTCAAGTCACTTAAACTCGAGGGTGCTCATCTGCGTTGCCTCCCGAGCCTTCACTCCACTTTGTCAACCTTGCTCTTTTACTCTAAATACATGACCACCCTACCAATAGATATTATAAGTCTCCTTCCCCAACTCAAGGATCTTTCACTCAAGTGCCCTAATGTCGATTGCCTCCCAAGCCTTCCCTCCACTTTATCATCCTTGGAGTTGAACTCTGGATGCATGACCTCCTTACCCAAGCATATGAATAGTCTCCTTCCTCGACTCGAGAAACTTGAGTTCGTTTGCCCTAAGCTGCGTTGCCTCCCGAGCCTTCCTTCCAGTTTATCAGAGTTGCGGTTGACCGGTTGCAAGTCATTATCTTCCCTGGGGGATCTATCGAATTTGAAGGGACTTTCATTTCTTGACATCGATGATTGTGCAATCTCAGAGATTCGAGGCCGTGATCCTTTGGAGAACCTGCAACAACTGGAGCTTTGGAATCTTCAACAGGTGGAGACTTTACCTTCTCTAGGTAATTTCAACAAACTAGGTTTTCTTCGTGTATTAGAATGTGGTAATCTGGTAGAGATTCAAAGTGAACTACCACAATCTTTGGAAGAATTGAAGATTTGTATACGTGGATCTTTAAAGGAGTTGCCTGATCTGTCAAACTTGAAGGGACTAAAATCGGTTGAAATAAAGTGTTACGGGAATTTAAACGTGGAGGCAATTTCTTCGCTTTGCTTGGAGAAGTCAGTCGTATTTTGCGAAGAAGACAGTGATGACCAATCCAAATCTGAGCAAGGAGACGACGAATTTGAATCTGAATCTGAGGGAGAAGGCGATGAGTATGAGGAAGAAGACGATGAATTTGAATATGAGGAAGAAGACAACGAATAGTGCACAATCTTTTGAAAGCTTCTTGATCCACGTCTACAAATTGTTCCCTCGTGTTCAAGCTTTAAACGGATTGAGGTCAGTTAATTCATCTGACAGCCAATGTTTTCCCATTTCAGCAATGTAATTCTTTCACGGATATGAACAGTGAAGTTTCACATGCACTTTTTAATTGACGTGCGAACTCCTGGAGTGCCATAACTTTGCACAAAGGGACACTTAAGTGCTATAACTTACGGAAAGTACACTTAAGTGCCAAAATCGAAGTAAAAGGGATCACTTGAGTGCCAATCCGGCCAAAACGCCGACGTGACATTTTTCCGACGAACCGAGCCCAAAATGACGCTGTTTTTTGCATGCTTTGATGTGGCCAAATAATGCAAAAACAACATCGTTTTGGGCCGACGTGGTAAAAAAATTAAATTAAATTAAAAATTAAATTTAGTTAAAATATTTAAAATTAATAGTTTTAAAATTAAATTTAGTTAAAATATTAAAATATAATAATTTTTAAATTAAAAACATTAATTTTTTTTTTTAAAGGAAAGGTGGGGAGGCGATTGAGGATCAACCCTCGCCCACCGCCCCGCCTCCGCCGGGAAGGGCCGACGACGGCCAGGGGAGGGCCGACCGGCGGGAGGGCTCGCGAGCCCTCGCCCGATCTGGGTTGAGGGCCGCCGACCCTCGCCGGATCCGGGCAAGGGCCGCGAGCCCTCACCACTAACCACGAGATCCGGGATGGGTCGCGGCCCTCGCCCCGCATCCGATGAGGGTCGGCGGCCCTCGTCCCAAATCGGGCGAGGGCTTGCGAGCCCCGGCCGTGGCCCAAACGACCTCGGCCGACCCTCCTCGGCCGTTGCCGGCCCTTCTAGGCGGCGGTGGGGCGGTGGCGAGCGACGACAAATGGCGAGGGCGATCCCTCGGCCTTCCCCCTTTCCTTATTATTATTTTTTAAATTTTAAATTTTAAATATTTTTAAAAATTTCTTAAATTTTAAAATTATTATTTTTAATGTTTTAACTAAATTTAATTTTTAAATTATTAATTTTAAATATTTTAACTAAATTTAATTTTTTTTATCACGTCGCTCAAAACGACCCCGTTTTTGCATTATTTGGCCACGTCAGCGTGCAAAACGACGTCGTTTTGGGCGCGCTTCGTCGGAAAAATGCCACGTTGGTGTTTTGGCCGGACTTTGGCCAGAGTGGCACTTAAGTGATCCGTTTTCTTCGAATGTGGCACTTAAGTGTACCTTTCGTAAGTTATGGCACTTAATTGTCCCTTTGTGCAAAGTTATAGCATTTGAAGCGTTCTTTTACCCTTTTTAATTAACTTTTTTCACGAGTTGATGGCTGCAAATCTAATAAAGGCATGGAAGTTATGATACCTCCATACAACCAAAGGGTTGTTAATTATGTACAAATATTCGTTCTATTTTCCTAGTTTGGTTTTGCTTTTTAGCTATATTTTTTCTTGGATGGTTTCTCCTCGCTTTTATTTTTCCCAGCTGGAGGTATGTATGTCAATTGCATCGTTTTTATTTGATATGTAACAAATTATTAGAGATACTTGTCAATTTGCTGCTTCACATATTTCAAAGTTGATAACCTTGCCTCTCGTTGGAGAAAACTTTTTTATGCTGTAAACAATTCGATGGAATGTGCGTAGGAAGGTCATATAACTATGGTTCTCATCCTGGAACTTTACAGCATAATCAACTCATCGATGCAATTGTGAAGAAGATAAACACTCTGTATTCATATGCTCATGTTCAGTTTATTTTCCAAGAAAGGTGTGCTTCTTAGTGGGGTTGGCAAATGTTATGGAGAAGTTATAGAATGAAGAAAGACAGATTTCACTTGGGTAACGACATCAACAGTTCGCGCAGCAAACTTCCACCTGTGACAGGAGAGAGGAGCTACTTAGCTTCTCTGATGTACCATAAATCATCTTATAGTCAAAGGCTAATATTTCAGCATTCCAGGTGCATAGGACATATGATGAGTCTCGCTGGGGTCAAAAATCATGTAAGTGGACTCTTGTATGATCTCCATTATTGCCTACATCTTCTAGAAATGGTTAGACCTGGGCGATTATCTGTAATAGAAATCCATTCACCTCAAGTTATACTAGAGGACTCTTTTAGGTTTTAAGTTCGATAAGAACTGTGAAGGGAGACATCTCAAATGACTAGCTTTTTGCCGGTTTCTAATGTTGCTGAGAGGTTTTAGAGTTTGAGAAACTTACATAAATCTTTCTGTGCAGGGAGCTGTGGCTAATTAGGCATCTGTACAAATGAAGACCGAAAGAAGGAAAATGAAGATGACATTTACTGTTGCCTAAGTTTCCTTTCACAATCTTGGGGGCGCAAACTGTGCATCCATTTGTCGAGAGACAGAAACTTGAAGATTAGGGAGGAAAGTCGTCGCCTAGTGTTGAAATTGTCAAATCTGTTGAACTTGATGTTAAGTTTCAGTTGAATATCTGGCACTTTTTTCCAGAGCAGGGCAGGGGGATTCATTGTGCAATTTGTGGCATCATACATAATGTTTTTGGGAGGTAAAAGGGCTATTTAAGCAAACCTAATTGTTTATTAATCTTTTTTGTGGGGCCATAGAATGAATATTGCACTTCATCTGCACGTGTGTTCTCTTCATTGACATGCGATAGAACTTGCTCATCAGTGCACAGATATTCCTTTGCGAGGAAACACTTGAAGGGCTTGTCTGGACAGGGTGAAAAATTGTGTGCTTAAAGAAGTGTTCACAGTATTGCCTGCCAAAATCAGGGGATAAGTACACTAATGGTGCCATAAGTTGTATACGGCGCTCACTTTGGTGTCATAAGTTATATACGGCGCTCAAGTTGTGGTTTAGATGCTGATTGTGCTCTCCGGCAAGCCACGTCAGCCTAAAAAATTAATAAAAAAACGCCACGTCGGATTTCCGGCCGATTAGATTGGCGTTGGCACAAAAGTGTGCGTTTTTCAAATATTTTGGCATTTAAGTGATCCGACGGAAACTTTTTGTACCAAAGTGAGCGCCGTACACAACTTATGGTACCATTAGTGTACTTATCCCCCAAAATCAGTTCATGGACTTCTTGATGTGAAAATAGTGCTCAAACAACTTATGGCACCATTAGTGTACTTATCCCCCAAAATCAGTTCATGGACTTCTTGATGTGAAAATGGTGCTCAAGGTAGTTTTCCTCATGAGTATGATAGGCACTCACAGCACAAGAAACAGGAATTGTTGGAATTCACGAAATGGACGGTGGATGTCAGTTGAGTCTCACCAAAATTATCTACAAATAGTCTCCACATAGTTTTGAGTACTGTTGCTTTCTTTCTAATAAACGTGATACTTAAGAGCTCAAGGGCATTCAATACTTAAAGAAGCAACTCATCTTTTGTGTCCATAAGTGGAAATTTACTAAAATAAGTAATGTTGATGAAAGGATCAAGACAAATTAATGATATGCTATCTAGTAAGAGAGTTCTCTTCCTTTTTGATGATGTTGACAAGAAGAAACAATTGAATGTGCTTGGGGGAAATATCTATAATATTTAGGCATTACTAAATCCTTCAACGCTAAGAATCAAGTGCCGACGGATCTCGAAATTTTTAGTGCTTCACGTTGTTCATCACTGAATATAATCTCTTCCATTGGTCACTTGATATCTCTATCGAGGCTATCCTTTAGAATCACCGCAATTGCACAACCTCCTCTATCGATTGGAGCTCTTACAAGCCCTGAATACTTGTCATTGAAAGAATATAGATGTATACAGAGGCTTCCAGACTCAAGTGGCAATCTACAATGGCTAATTGAGTTCAATATCTCCTACACGTGCTTTAAAGAGCTATCTACCTGACAGGAAACATGAAAAGTTTGAACGTTGTGAGGACGAATAATTGTTCCATTGGAAAGATACCTAGTGCCTTATGGTTGCCGTAAAAGCTTGAAGAAATAGATGCAGCAAGGTGAAAGCTTGCAACTGGAAACTATAAATGACATTTGTAGATATTCCTCTTTGAGTATCTTGAAATTGACACTGATTTAAACATGACAAGTACCAAGGCTTTCTCATCTGTTTACACATTGATTCATCGATGATGACACATTTCAGATTTCTTAAACCTGACTAGTTTAAATAATTTGTATTTGGCCATTTGATAAGACACTTACCTGTTGACAATTGTCCACTTGGGGAAGATCCTATGCCATGGTGCATTGTGAGATTAAATAAAGTGGGGCTTTGACCTTATCGTCTGCTGTTGTAACCACCTGATTAACAGATGTTTGTCAGCTTTCTCTACTCAAAAGACTAGAATTCCGGTGTGCTAATTGGCTGCGCCTCCAAAGGCTTCCCCCAAGTTTGTCTTATTTATCTGTTGAATCTTGCTGGTGGAGGAGAACAACGATGGATCTCTCAAATATGAATAGGATATCATAACTAAGAATGGAAAAATCTACAATAATAGAGATTCAAGTTCTTGACTGTTTAAAGAATCTATGAATTCCAGAGCTCTTTGACCTTGAGAAGGGAGAGTTTCCTTAATCCAACTCATTTGAAGAAGTTGAAGTCAATTGCACTAGATTATTGGAGTAATGTGGATTTTGCTCATCGCAAACTACCAGAATCTCTGGAAGAATTGTTGATTGGAGGCCCCGCCATACTCGATCTAAGTTGATCGGATCTAAACACTTCGCAGAGAGGGGATAGCATGTGTGAGGCCTAACTGTTTCAACTTGAAGAGGTTCCAATGATGCAATGTCTGGCATTGCTTAGGAGATTCATCCACTTCTCGAAAAATTTAGAAGACATGCTCTACAAAGGAGTACATTTTCCAATAAGAAGTGCATGCAATTCCTGAAAGGTCAAACATTTACAACTAGATATGTTGTCAAGAAAGCTCTGAAACATAAACAAATTGCTTATTGGCCTAGGTCATTTTAGCATACTTCATTATTGTTTTCCTAGAATTCATTATTGTTTTCTCGGAATTGTGTTGTTTATACTAAATTAGAATCACAATTTGGCAAATTGACTTGAAACTTGCACCTTGTATAGTTTTTTTTTTTTTTTTTAAATTACTGGCCTTTTTGCAACCACTTTCTATTTTGAAGATGGATGGCTGCAAAATGCTCATGAAATGGACCATGGTTTCTTTTGATAGTTAGATTCGGTTTAGACATATTACCTTTTGACAATTTGGTTGGTGAATAAATTTTCTGGTAAAAGACAAGTCAAATTGATGCTAGTTTACTATAATCAAGTGCATTAATCTTGTCAATTTACACATTAGTCTTTTATGTGAGATCCTTGGAACTTGCTCAGTTGTACAATTTGAAGCTGATATCCGTGCCCTGTAAATATTAACTTCGTTATGCCTTAAACAATGAAGGATATATCCAAAGTGTAGGTTTTAATCAGAGACAGAAGTTCTGTCATTCACCTTTTGGTTATTCTTGAAATGGAGCTTTAGGTTTCAACATTGATAAGAAGAACCATTGCCCAAAAAAGTCCCACGTGACAGCCTAAGCTTTTTTTCTCTCGGCAACAAGTAAGAGAAATTTACGAGGTCTTTCTATGCGAGTAAGCTGTGGTTAACTCAATTAATGCATAGAATTGACAACTAGCTCACGAAGTAAAGGAAAATATACATAAGAGGCAATATATTTTTCACAACGCTTTGGTGTTGTACTCTGGCTTTTATCGCAACATTCGAACTCTAACTTATCGTAAGGTATGGAGGACTTAGCTGGTCTCTTGCACAGTGTGCTTTGAATGGTCATAATTAACAATATATCCTTTGAAATGATGAAGGAAATTTAGTTCTTCAGCTTTCCACCAATGTTAGTTCCTGTATATCAAGGGAAAAAACGGGTAAAAGCTTACAACTCTCGTTCCAAAGGCTGATCAGTGTTACATGTCAAAGCCAAGATGACATAAATTGTTCACTCCTAAAAGTTAAGATTTAGCAAAGGTTGCCGGTGGAAATGATGCAAGACAAGGTCATCATCTGCTTCCAAGATGGCTTGATGTAAAAATTAATCAGCATAACTCCCTGCCAGACAACAGTTGAAGTACTTGAGCCAAGAAGTCTTTAGTGACAATGTGCCTATAGTAGAAGGTGAGGTCACAGATGGAGAAGTCTCCCAAAGCACTCTTTGCTTCACCTTATAAAACTGGTTAAGTATGGTAAACAAAGCCACGGGCCCATGATAAGATTGAGAGGTAAACTAGCGAACGCATTCATTCAATAGAAATCATGGAGTTGTATTTACAAGAATGACACATTCAACTTCGCGCTATTTACATTCAGAGTGAATTTGAGTAGAGCTCTTATGCGTCTTGTGATGGAGGTGGCCAACAGATTGATGGAATCCATTTCATAACCGTCATCACAGAGGTCCCTGATAAGCTTTGAGAAACCAGGTGCTGACCTGGGAGCATTTTAACTGAAGTTGCTCTTGGCATCGTAGTCTGAAGGCAGCCTCCATGTGGAAGCAGAAGGATTCCTAGAAAGGAAAAGATTTCTTTTGACGTCTTCACCTCTGAATTCCTTCAATCGTGCGTCCATTATGACTTTGCATGATCCCCATGTCTCAGCCATTAATCCCACGCCATAGTAGACTAAATGGTCCAAGATACTGTTACCAGTTACCGATCTGCACGGATGCACCCTCATCAGTCATCCATGTACATTCTCTAGAACAAGCTGGTTTGTCATGACTTATTGCGTCTAGCATGACAAATCCACAAACTAATTGCTTGGACAAGTAGCCATGACTGAAACTACCTCATTACCTGCTACATGATGGGTCTTCTCCAGAGCTGTCACAAACTTTCTCGACCTGATAAACCAGACTACCAAATCCTATATTATACAGCCATACCTACAACAAAGGGAACATCCCAATTACATGTGAACATTGACATAGAAAAGATTATGAGTAGTCACCAGAGAAACAGTTGGAATCAAATCATTTTCACATTATATCACATCAATATGTTTATCCGTGGCTGTCTTTGAGCTAGTCACCAATAATCATAAGCATCAGTAGACATACAATAATTAAAATGCCATATTGAAGTTTTTTGTAGTAAGTTCGTCAAATGTATATTAGTTTTGGATTTTTTTATGGTTACAAAATTAATTCGGAGTAAATTTATTATGAGTACACAAATTTTGAATTTTTCGTGACCTTGACTCTTTTTATTTTCTAGAATTTCGAGTCCAGTTGCTTTGTCTAAAATGTACAAACTACTCATAATATGAGCACATTTAAAACCGATCACTACCTTGAAAATCACAGCATTGTCATCTTATAGTTGCTCGATGGAATTTACGAGTCGTACAAACATCGGGATTGAATACTTTACATATAAAAAGAACACGAAGTCCAATGAGTTTCTAATCTCAAACAAAAGGGTTGCAACTGTACATTTTAGGAGGACAAAGATTGCAAATGAATATTTATTTTTTCATTTTGCATTTAGCTCACACTAATAATATAAATAAGAACATTAATACGAGGTGCATCCCATATTTGGTGGCTCTCACAAATTTATATTGGTAGTGGAATATTTATAAAACTACAATGAAATTAATATAGAAAACAATAAGTGAGAGTTAAGAAAAAGGTGATGTTGAAGAAAAATTATCATGAAGAGCAAAATGATCAATTTCATAGATGCCAAATCTTTTCCTTTATATGTACTAGAGATAAATGAATTGGTGTGACTTAGCTCAAACTTTACAAGCGCAAAACTGATTATACAATGCTCATTTTTTGTTGCTAGGTCCATTTGCTTTATAAAGAGAAGATATGAACACGAAAAAATAGCAAACCCACCCTCAACACCTGTTAGCTCAATGATAAAGAGGTCGCATGGCCCTTCACAGGTTCATAAATTCGAGTCATATCAAGAACGAATTTCAGACTAATTAGAATCTCGAACACTCACAACCTCATTCCAAACTTGTAGCACGTCGATAGTATTTATAATAATGGACTCATGCGCATATTAATAAATATATTAATTACATTTCAAACTAAACGCATTACAATGATTAATGAATAATATCAAGAGTGAATAGTCATAGTATTAATCACATTTACGTACCTTTTAATTTATCAGAAAAATTTCGCAACCCATCACGGCATGGGCGGCAAAGCCAGGCGGGAGCCGCGGGACCACCCCCTGATCCTCGAGCCGCAGTTCCATCTCACGCGCTGGCCAACGCTGGCTTTAATTCCCGCTGCGGGAAACGAAATTACGTTTCCATCTCTGCCAGCTCTGCCGACAAGGACGACGCCGCCCCCACCACCGACGACGACGCCAACGAGAATGGCGAGGCCGAGGAGGAGGAGGACCATGAGGTTCGGTTGCTCGGCTACGCCTTTTTTTTTTTACTGGATTAGTTGGGAATTTCCCCGCCGGATCTCTGGTTTGCTTGCTAGGCTTTGCCGGGTTTGGTGCCGTTGTAGGTTTCTCAGGTGTTTTGCGCTAGGTAGTGGATGCGTGCTTCGTGTTTGAATGCCAGTTATTACGTAGTTTTAGAATGAGCATTGGATTTCGACCGAGGATGTTGAGTTAGACACTCGAGACAAGCCGCTGTTCTACTGTTCTCTCGTGATTCTTTTACCTGCATCTGCAGATTAGCGCTTGCTGTATCGATCCTCCGCTTTACTAGTGTATTGCGCACAATGAAGACTAATAATACAAAAGTATATACGTATAGATACATGTTCTGCGAGGTTCAATTAGCACTAGAGTTAAAAGCATTTTCGAGGTGAAGTTGTTTTTTGCTCTTCTTTCGAGGTTTACTATTTTCTGGCGTACTCTCTGTTAGGGAAATCCCTTATGATGTTTTGAATATGACAAAATAAATCAAAGGCTACTAACAGGTTTAATGGTTAAGTAATAGACCATGCAGATGATAGAACATGTAAAGGATATTGTCAAAATGTGAAGACGACCGTAAGACCGAACGTAACACATGTCCAAAGTATATTATGAAGATTTCCAGACTTCGTGTCAAAGTCGAAGACGCCGACTTTAGTGTCAAAATCTGTTCTACATCGAAGTCCGTCAACTCGACAAATTCCATACGAACGTGAATGATGAACCAAGAAGACGGACTATATGCTGAAGCCGAACTAGGTACGAGACCTTAAAGCTAAATCTGTTCGAAGCGAGAATATGTTCGGACTCGAGATTGCAAAGTCTATCGCACTCGGACTCGGATTGTAAAGTCTATTGCTCTCAGACTTTACATCCAGACTCGACAGAACGTAACTCAAGCCTAATCATATAACGGCTAGTGATCTGGTTTGGATTCCACAATTGATTTGATTGATTCAATCTAATTGATTAGTGATTAGATCTTGAAGACAAGATCTTTCTATACGAAGAAGCTTTACTTATGGAAACCAAGATTCCGTTTGTATGGGCGATCGGAATCATTTTGGGATTCTACCTTTGTCACTCAACGGCTACCAAATCTTCTAGATACAGAGTTGTCCAATGGGTATATTGGAAGACGATTCTCTAGGATACTGTCCAACAGCTAGTTTGGAAGTGGAGAAGTATTTAAGGAGATCATGGACCAATGAGCAAGTAAGAAACGGAGCGTAGAATTTATAATTCCAAAGTCTGAACCACTTTCGATCATACACTTGTCTTTGGAGAGCTTAAACATTTGTAATCGTGAGAGAAATACCAAAAGAGTGACTTAGTGAGATAGTGTGATCTACTAAGTGTTTGCACTCGAAGTTGTAATGTCTTGTTAATTGTATAGTGGAATCCAGCCAAGAAGGCTGTTAGCGTGGGAGAGTGGATGTAGGCTTGGATTAAGCCGAACCACTATAAATATTGTGTTCTTATTCTCTTCCCTAACTCCTTTGTTTTGTTCGAAGTTTATTTTATTTTGCATATATTTGCCAATGTTTATTTTGAACACCTATTCACCCCCCTCTAGGTGCTCGTACTAGCTTTCACACTCTCAGTTGGATGAAGAAGAGCAGAAGTTGAGAGTGTCTCTCGCTTGTAGTGTAGGCATGGTGTTCAGTTGTGCATGCCAAAAACTATGCCTTTGAGAGGGATTTCTGTTATTTTCTTCTTCTTTTTTCCTGGTTGGTTGGTTGGTTTTGCATCTCCATGGCTAGATTACTCGAGCAGTGCTGCAATTTTTCATGTTTCTTATATTCGAAACTGATGACTTGGGTTTTCCCCTTTTATTTCGAAATTTCCTTGTGATTGAAAGCTTCATCAATCACCTCTCACCATATACAAAGTGGGAAACGATGGCAAATAGAGCACGTCTATCTTGCTCTGCTTCTGTCTGTACATACACGTTGACTTCTTAAGTTGGCAAGTGCTTCCATATGTCTGAAATGTTGTTAGATACTTGTAAGTATGACTCAGTGAGGATCAGAAGCGTTGCCACTACTTATTTATTTTTGCATTATTTTTCCCCATTCATTCCGCTGGAAGATAATGGTGAAACGGGAGTTAGCAAGCGTGAGAAGGCCAGGCTTTGTGAAATGCAAAAGTTGAAGAAGCAGAAGATTCAGGAAACATTGGATCGGCAAAATGCCGCTATTGACGCTGATATGGTGCCTTTCCATTCTAAAAAAGACTATTTCTTGCATTATTTCAAGTTCATGTATTGATTATGACACTAAAATTTTCTTTTTTTTAAAATAATTTTTCAAGAATAATAAGGGAAAAGGGCAGTTGAAGTATCTCCTGCAGCAAACAGAGATTTTTGCTCATTTTGCCAAAGGGAACCAGTCCGCTTCACAGAAAATCAAAGGAAGGTACCATTACCAATCACAATTCTGTCTGTATTTTTTGCATTGCAGATATGATCTCTTGTACATATGTTCCTTTTGACAACCTGCTGAACAATGTCTACATAGGTCCTAACTTTCCTCATACTTCATAGTTGCTTAATTGGGATTGAAAGCTTTGTTTGATCCTTGACGGGCCGTTTGCTATATATTAATAATTGCCTAATGCTGGAATTCTTTAGAAGAAAGGTGCCTATGGTCCAGTGGTCTAACCCTTGCTGGACTTCCAGTTACATTTGGTGTTAAGGTTCCATATTCAAAGGGAATTGGGATTTGGTAACATTTATGCAAATTAACGATGTTCAATTGTAACCTTATATTGATTGTTCTCTCCCAGTGGACAAATAAACATCTGCTCATGCTTAAAAGTGAAGAAAACATGTTTGTGAAGTTCAAGTCATCATTTCCCAGATCATTTCTGTGTTCAGCATTCATGTTTGTTCAGTGACATTTTTCTTTGCTTAACGTGTAGGGGTCGTCATGAATCTAAAATAACTGGAGGAAAAGGATGAAGAATGTCTTAAGGAGGAAGAAGATGGCTTGTCTGGTATGGGAAACCCGTGGCTGGTGATACAACCCTCTTGTAATATCTCTCTTTCTCTCTCTCTCTCTCTCTCTCTCTCTCTCTCTCTCTGGTTTGATTGGAAGAAGGATAGTCTTTGCTGCTCATATCTCTGCTGTACCCCTGCTTTGACTTGGAGAAGCTGTAACATTTGCTGCAATTTCAGAACGCTAAATAATATGGGATTGTAAATGTTCTTGGTGTTGACATGATTCCTTATCACTAACAGTTATAATACTCCAAGTACTTACGTTGGTGTTGACTAAGTAGAGATTTTTGACATCCCTTCCCGGCCCTTGTCTAGGTGGGAACCTCTTGCACTGGGGACACCCTTTATTGTATTGTCGTCTGGCTCCACAGAGATTCTGTTTTGCTCTGCAAGTATAAGTCAACTGCTTTCTTAAGTTCTATTTGTATGCTTTTTTGCAGGTACACAAGGAAGATGAGGGATTACTAGCTTGCTGGATTGAATTGGCTCATAAGATTGTATGAGAATGGCATTAACGGAATACTTGCACAGATGAAATGGTAGGTCACAGGCTGCAGCATTTAGACCTGTGCAGTATGGAAGCTGGAAAGGCTAGAAGATGCAGAGCTTAGAGAAAATTTGCTAATAGAAATTCCAATAATATCTTGGAGATACTCATCTTGTAAGATCTTGAAATTGACATGTGCTGAGATAACCAATTATCGAGGCTCCCAGAAGGTCTTGTATGTCTACAATATTCATACCGAGTTGATGATGGCTTTTCTGGTCTCTCCAACTTGAACAGCTTGAGAGATTTCTCCTGGGAAAGCCAATAACTCTCTTCCCCCAGTTGACTAGGAACATGAAAAGATCGTGGAAGATTCTATCCCCGGTGGATTGGTAGGTTAAACAGACTGGAGTCTTTAAAGTTGTCCTCTTCGATAGTGACCACCTTATCACTAGATATTCTGCAACTTTCTCATCTCTACAGAGTTGAACTCTGTCGGGAATGTCTGCAGTGCCTTCCGAGGCTTCCCTCAAGTTTACCGTCCATATGTATTAGACATTTCCTATCAGTGCGTACATTAATAGACCTATCAACCTAGAAGAAATTGTAAGAACTTCTAATTGAGTATTGTGCAGTTACAGGGATTCAAAGCCTTGAAAGTCTGGAGAATCTAAAAATTTTGGAGCTAAACGAGCTCCACTGACTAGACCAATTGGCCGACTGAGTGGCTTGAAGAAACTAACCTTTTCATTCACATCATCTAGTGATCTGGTTGATCAGAACTGGTTGACCGGAATCATCGGACAATTTGTCTATCTTCTCCAGCAACTTTATTCTGAAGTTTCTAATGTTTCAAAGTGGAAGAAATTAAAATGAATAGGCATCCACCCCAGGAGATTTGAAAACTCAGCACATTATAGAGTTGCTTGATCAAATTTGGCAAATTTCTGCAAAATGGAAACCTGCTCCGTTGAGTTTTTTTTTTTTTTTTTTTTTTTTTTTTTTTTTTTTTTTTTTTTTTTCGGATAAGAGGTGCTTCCCATTCCGTTGTGCATGTGTAACACAGAGGTTTATGAAAATCTTCTTTTTAAGTTCACTTTGCATGTTGATTAGTGATGGTTCTGCAAGTACCCTTGTTCAGATTTTCTTTGATTTAATTTGGTTAGGTTTAGATGTTTTAATTAGGGGTGAGCGGTTCCCGGTTCCTCACAGGTTCCGACTGGAACCTGAAACCTACCCTCGGGTACAGGTTCCTCATTTTTGGAACCCGGAACCTACCCGCTGAGAACCAAGAACCTAGAACCTACCCCGTCACAAGTTCCGGGGTCGGTTGCCCAGGTTCCAACAGTTCTTTTTTTTTTTTTTTTTTTTCAATTTCATTTTTAGTTTTAAAAAAGGGAAATGAATGCAGCAATAATGAGAATTATGCCACGAAAAACCATGCCAGCGACTTATGATGAGAATTAGGCAATGCTTAATCACCTTCTAATGAGGTTAAAAAAATAAAATCTTAAACAGTACCTACAAAAAAATAATTTTACACTATAAACAATAAGGTTGATGCCCTGCTGTAAAACATAGAACTCACATGCTGCAGAGTGGCCACGAGATCCACTATTTGCATTCCCCTCCCATCCACTACTTACTGCAGGAGTTTGCTTATTAGTCATTGAAGAGCTAACCATAGGTCTTCTAATCTCATGATAGGCTTGTACATGACCATCCACTAATTACTACCATATTCTGATGGACCCATTTTGTAGTGGTTTGTATTCACTAGTGGATATATGCTCTCCTGCATAATATAAGGACAAAATTAGTGCTAGACTAAGATCTGAAAATACAGGAAACTAGAAAGATGCCCACAAATGCTCCCACAGTTAGATTGGCATATTATGACAGAAAGTAGAGGAATATCAAGTCCTGCTGAGAATTGTCCTCTTCCCAAAAAAGAAAAAAATAATACTGAGCAGTAAAAAAAACTACACAGATACAGACCAGCCAACTCTCTAGAAATGGAAAACTACATAATCAACTTACAGGTACTTGAGCATGAGAACACCAGAAAATATGAAATTCACGTGTTCATACGTAAGACCCTCGAAATACTCCATAAAACTTTTGGACATATTGTATGGATAGCCAGTGTTAACATATTGAATATCCATGTTCCAACTCATCCCAGACCACCTAGATTGTCAATGAAAGCAGATAAACATCCACCCCTATTAAAGTATCAAAGAGCACAAACACAAAGGATCTAGAAATGCATACCAAGCCTAATCTCTCGCAACCGAGGCTTGCAAATCCATTCAAATACAGTATGCACCATACAAGTTCCGGGTATCCTATCTTGTCACAGATCCTGCAATTGAGATGACAATAAAATCGAGCTCAGGCCAGGAAAGAAGTATCTCACCGTAAAAGCACTTGCACCCCAATGCTAGCCATGCTTATAATGCAAAGATTACACTGATATTATAATTTTCTGCAATAATATGGCAACCCCTTAATGTTAGCCCTCCTTATAGTGCTGCTGCGCTTATAATGAACGGCAATCAAGGAAATTCGAGTCATCGCAAACAACAGCCAAAAAATAGTCATCATATTGACTTATATAAGCCGATGTCCTCCGTGGTACAAACTCTTCCATCCCGTGTCCATTGTACGCGACTCTTCCTGAAAAAAGCGATTCACAAGCTCTGTGTGACTTGCATGCCAAAACATTTCACTCTTAAAGTGAGACAGCTCTAAAAGTACTTTCTATATGCTTACCTTCAAATCTTTGGCAAGCTTCCCAGCCTTAGCTTGGAAGTAAGGTGGTCTTTCTAGAGCCTGGAGGCCCAGAAATAATGTCATTCTGCAAAAGAGAAATAAAAATTTTGTCGGCAATATCTGAACTTCACTCCTTGAGCAGTGTATGCTGATAAAAATCTGTCTCTCTTCTTACCTACAAGGCTTGATGATTCAATTGACATCGTTGAGGATCGGTAATGGTTTCTTTCTACTGGGAAGGATGTGAAAACAGTTGAGAAACCCCTGTTGACATTGATTAACATGAGACGGGGTTCAATCAATTTGAGCAGAATCCTAGAAAATGTAGATATGTTATGAATCGAATGTTAAATTACCTCAACTGAAGGCTCCCAACGTAAGCTTCTGCCTCGACATTTAGATGCTCAAACGGACTAAACTTTTGCAAGAAAGGGGAAATCTCAGAGAATGTCCTGGACTACAATAATCAATTATCTAGAAGACGACTACAATAATCAATTATCTAGAAGACAGGGGACTTGATGAAAAAAACCCAGAAAACTCGAGCAAATTGGGTCTTCAATTTCGAACGACAACCAAATCCTTCGTTCAAACAATTGACAAAATCCAAATCAGAAACGAATTGATTTGAAATCAAAGCTAAAAAAACAGATAAACTCGCATCAGTAGAAGTATAGAAACAACCACCATGACCAACCCCTTCCAATAAAAGAAGAGAACAAGAAGGAACGAATTACCCAAGTTGGTAAGGGCGGTGCGAGCGGCGTCGAGGGAGGCAAGGGCGGGGCGTTGTCGTCAAGGGCGTCGTCGGGGGGCGAGCGACATCCAGCGGTGAGACAAGCAGCAACCAGTGGCGGGATGAGCCGAGACCAGCGGAGGGACGAGGCAAGCGGCTACTAGCGGCGGGACGAGCCGAGCGACGACCGGTGGCGGATGAGCCGAGCGGCAACCAGCGGAGGGACGAGATGAGCGGCGACTAGCCGACGAACGAGGCGAGCGGCGACCAGCGGCGGGACGAGCGGCGACCAGCCGCAGGACGAGATGAGCGGCAACCAACAAAGGGATGAGGCGAGCGGCGTCCAGCGGCGAGACGAGCGGCGACCAGCAGAGGGACGAGCGACGAGCAGCGGAGCGGCAAGACGAGCGACGAGCAGCGGAGCGGCGGGACGAGCGACGAGCGGCGGGGACGGCGACCGGCAGAGGGACGAGGCGAGCGGCGTCGGGACAAGGGTTGGGCAGAGAACGAGAGAAGGGCACAAAATTCGATTGAAGGGAAAACTGTGAAGTGGGTTTCTGCATTTTAGGTTTTAGAAACCCTAATCGGGTTCCGGTTCCGGTTCCTATGGGAACCGGGCACCGAACCGAACCGCCTGCCTTCCCGAAAAAGGAACCGGGAACCGGAACCGGTCCCTCTAGAACCGGAACCGAACCGGAACTGCGGTTCCTGGTTAGAACCGGAACCATGCTCAGCCCCAGTTTTAATGGCTTTGAATTGCTAATCAACTTACCTAATGAGGTCAAGTCAAATTATATGAACTCTAAGTGCATTATTTTGTCAATTTACTATGTGGTGATTTATTGAGGTACCTTATAAATTGCTACTTCGTTTTACTAAATTTAAAACTGATCGATGCCCATACTGTTGGAGAAAACTTCATTTAGTGTTTTGAAGTTGACAAAACGTTTCCATCAGTCTAGTTTGAAGACTTGCAGACTCTTCCATCAAAGTCTGAAGACCTCCGGACTGCCAAACTCAAGACTCAAAGTCTATCACCATTGACAGTTTCTAAACCGTCGAAGAAGGCTTATCCGAAACGAAGTATTTCGTTAAGGATTTGATTCTGTCGACTAAAGAAGATCTCTTGGCTGGATATAGCATGTCAGAATCCATTATTCAAATCAAGATTGATTCAGGGATTTTGGATCTATTGATTGGTGAAGTATACTTGAAAGGTTCTACTTATGGAAACCTAGATCCTGATTGTATGGGCAAGCAGGATTGATGGGCTATCGTCATGTTCCTTAAATAGCTCGAAAATCTTCCTAATTGATTATGTCCAACGGGTAGATTGGAAGAATTCCTTTGGTAAACGCAAACGGGTGTGATGGCATGAATGAGTATATAAGGAAGACGTTCCAGTTGTTCAAGTATGTGCACGATAGAAGAATTTCAAAGACTGAAGCTCCTTGTTCTTGGTCAATTAAACTATTGAGCGAAATCTTGTACGCAAAAGAGAGTCTATATCTTTGAGAGACCTTGAGGAAGAGTAACAGAGTCTCTACACTATGGAATCAATGAAGAGCTTTACCATAACAACTTTTTTGTTTCATAGTGAAATCCAGCCGGTGGGCTGTCAATGCGGAAGAGTGGACATAGGCTTAGATTAAGCTGAATCACTATAAACTCTGTGTTCATATTCTCTTCCCTACGCTCTTTACTTTGATCGTAACTCGTTTTGTTTACTAGAGACGAATTTCTTTCTCATGATCTATTGTTGATTAGTGTTGCACACTTATCTCGTAAAATTATTTTTACACCTATTCACCTCCCTCTAAGTGCTCGTACTAGTTTTCACAATCGGTATCAAAGCCTGTGTACTCACTTAAGTTGAAGTGTTTTACTTCAGAGTTAAAGATCCATGACTAGTATGTTGGCTTCAGGACTGGTTGAAGGGCAAAGCAATACTAGACCGCATTATTTTCATGGAAAGTAATACAATATATGGAAAAACAAGATGAAGGCATTCATAAGATCAAAGGATCTTCTGGAATGGGATGTGGTAGACAAAGGAATCATTCCTAAAGCTGCACCCGTTTCAGAAAGAGGAAAAGAAGCCGTTGAGTCTAGTGAAATGACTCAAGAAGAGATAATCAAGAGACAAGCTCTTGATGCAAAAGCAAATTATTCTTTATATTGTGCATTATCTCCTACTAAATATAACAGAATATCTTCTTGTGATACAGCTAAAGAATTCTGTGATAGATTACTCATCACCTATGAAGGAACTGATCGAGTGAAAGAAACCAGAATCAACATTCTGCTCAGCCAATACGAAGCATTCAAAATGAAATCAGGAGAATCTATCACTGACATATTTAGTCGTTTTACAGAAATCGTGAATGGTTTTGAAAATCAAAGTCAACCAATTTCTGATCTCATGAAAGTAAACAAGCTACTGCGTGGACTCTCCAAGGATTGGAATCACATAAAGACCTAAATAAGGGAGACACAAAGAATTATGCCTCTCTCTGTTGATGAATTGGTTGGGACTCTTCAGCTTTATGAAGTGGAGCGAATCGACGAATATGAAGATCCTAAAGGTAAGAAATCCATTGCATTAAAATCTAATGATGATTCTGATGTCATAGATTCTGAAGACGATATGGATGATGAAGAGCTTGCTCTCACAATAAGAAGATTCAGAAAGCTAAATAGAAAGGGGAGAAGATTCAATCCAAAGAAACAAAGTTTTCAAAAGCAACAGTCTAAGTCAGTTGAGGATGATAAATCCAATAAAGATGTAGTCTGCTTTGAATATAAGAAAAAGGGACACATCGAGACCCAATTGTCCCCTTCGAGGAAAAAGAAAGGAAAAGCTGAGAAATATCGAAAGGCACTTAAAGCAAAAATTTGGAGTGATACGAATGTGAAGAAAGCGATGATGATTATGCCAATATTTATCTCATGGCACAATCAGACTCAGATTCAGGCTTCGAGACAAACTCGGAATCAGATAGTGAATTCGAGGTAAGTAATTTAAATATCCCTACTAGAGTCTCTAGATACATTGATGAATTGTGTCTTAGTCTCAAAACTTCTCTTAAAAGGATTTCCGAACTTAAAAAGAAAATTCTACACTGAAATAACAAGAAAATGTTTAGAAAGAAAATGTCAAAAGTTTAGACAAAAGTGTTACTACTTTGAAAGAAAATGTAGACAATCTTTCAAAAGAAAATGCAGTCTTGAAAATGATATCTCAAATATTTCTAAAAGATTTTTTATAGGATCTCGAGAAACTTGAAAAATTCTTTCAAGACAAAGACCTTACTTCAACAAATTAGGTTTAGGAATGACTCATTGAAACCATTCCTCTAATTGATTTTCCTAAAGTAAAGGAAAGAATTAAACAAAGACCTACAAGAGATGCTTACAAAAATCATTTCCAAAAAGTTTTTGTAAAACCAGTGGGTCGCAGTGCTCTTAAATGTTTTAAGTGCAATGGCTCAAATCATTTTGAGAAAGAATGTCATATGGTTTGGAAACCTGTTAAGAAGGTATGGGCAAAGACCATATATTGCACTAACACCAATGGACCCAAGAAAATATGGATACCAAAGAAAGCTTGAGTCTTTTTTCTAAATGCAGTTCACTATCAATAAAAAGGTTAAATGGTACCTGGATAGTGGATGTTCAATGCATATGACAGGAGATTTGAATTGCTTCATAAAGCTTGTTCAAATTAATGGTGGAAAAGTTTCTTTTGAAGGAAACGACAAAGGAAGAATTATGGGATACAGAACTATAAAGATTGGAAGCCTCACGATCAGTAATGTTTTCTTAGTGGAAGGACTCAACTACAATTTGCTAAGTATCAATCAACTGTGCGACACTGGTTTCAAAATCAACTTTTAAGAAGGAATATGTTCAGGAACTAGTAAAGACTCCTCTCAGTCTTTCACGGGCCGAAGACATGGGAATATCTATCTTTTGGATGTCAAACCAAATGAAACTCAATGTTTAATCTCAATTCAAGAAGAAGCTATCTTATGGCACAGAAAACTTGGGCACATCAACATGAAGCAAATAACCAAAATCTCAGCAAAGAAGCTTGTTCGTGGACTGCCCAATCTGTCATACCAAAAGTCTGATTTATGCACACCATGCGTGTTGGGAAAACATGTAAGAAACTCATTCAAACCAATAAATCAAGTTTTCACTAATCGTGTATTGCAACTCTTGCATATGGATCTCTATGGACCAACAAGAACTCAGAGCATTGGAGGTAAGAAATACCATTTAGTGATTGTGGATGATTATTTACGATTCACTTGGGAATATTTCCTAGCAAGTAAGTCTAAAACATTTTCTTATTTTACAAAGTTTGCTAAAAAGGTCCAAAATGAGAAAGGATATGTTATTTCAAATATACAGACAGACCATGGAGGTGAATTTGAAAATCAAGACTTTATAAAATTCTGTGATGAATCTGGTTTTCAGCATGTGTTCTATTCACCATATACTCCAGAGCAAAATGGAGTTGTAGAAAGAAAGAATAGGTCGCTTCAAGAAATGACTAAAACTCTTTTAATTGAAAGTAACATCTCTTCTCGTTTTTGGGCTCAAAGCAGCTTTCTACAAAGATGCTATATTATTAATAGAGTCTTTCTAAGGCCTATTCTGGAGAAAACTCCCTATGAGTTATTCAAAGGAAAGAAGCCCATTGTTTCGTATTTTTATGTGTTCAAATGTAAATGTTTTATATTGAAAAATGCAAATGATCAAATTGGAAAGTTTGAAGAAAAATCAGATGAAGGTATTTTCCTTGGATATTCTATTACAAGCAAAGCTTACAGAGTTTACAACAAGAAGACTCAATCTATGAAGGAATCGATGAATGTCAAATTTCAAGGCTTTATGCAAAATCAATCGATTCACACTCATCTTAAAGAATCTGAATTTGCTCCAGACTCTACAAAATCTAAATCTCCAGAAGTAGTTCAACTTTCAGAAGACGAGCAATAAATGATCAACGAAGATTCAAATGAAGAAAAAGATCAACAACGACAAATCAACCAAAGAATCGGAAGCATAAGTCTAGTCATCCCAAAGATCTCAGTATTAGTGATATTAATGAAGGAATTCGCACAAGATCCAAAAGGCACGAAGAGTCTAGTGCTATAGCTCTTATTTCTGAAATAGAACCCAAGAGCATAGAAGAAACTTTAACTGATGAAAGCTGGATTGAAACTATGCAAGAAGAACTCAGGCAATTCAGCATCAGTGATGTCTGGGAATTGATTCCTAAACCGAAAGGTAAATCCATCATTGGAGCTAAATGGGTTTTTAGGAACAAGATGAACGAGAAAGGAAAAGTCGTAAGAAACAAAGCAAGACTCGTGGCCAAGGGATATATGCAAGAAGAAGGAATAGACTATGATGAAACTTACGCACCAGTAGCAAAATTAGAAGCAATTAGATTATTACTTGTTTTTGCTTGTCATAAGAATTTCAGGTGATTCCAAATAGACGTCAAAAGTGCTTTTCTAAATGGATTTATCCAAGATAAAGTTTATGTGGAACAACCATCCGGTTTTGAAGACCCAAGGAAACCAGACTCTGTATTCAGACTGAAAAAGGCCTTATATGGTTTAAAGTAAGCACCTCGAGCTTGGTACGACAGACTAAGTAAGTTTTTAATTCAAAATGGTTTTATCAAATGTAAAGTAGATACTATATTATTTATCAAAAGAGAAAGCAAAAGTTTTCTACTTATTCAAATTTATGTTGATGATATTATTTTTGGATCTTCTAATAAAAGTCTGTGCAAGAAATTCTCTAAGTCTATGCAGGATGAGTTTGAAATGAGCATGATGGGTGAACTAACCTTCTTTCTCATGCTTCAAGTGAAACAACTAAAAGAGAGAATCTTTATTCATCAAGAAAAATATGCTAAAGAACTTGTCAAAAAGTTTGGACTAGAAAATTGCAAAAAGACTGATATACCAATGTCAAGTTCTTTGAAGCTGGATAAGGATGAAGAAGGAAAGAAAGTTGATCATAAGCTATACAAGAGTATCATTGGTTCACTTCTTTATCTAACTGCTTCTAGACCTGACATTTTGTTCAGTGTTTGTATTCGTGCCAGATTTCAATCAGACCCTAAATAATCTCATTTAAGTGCTGCAAAGCGTGTTATCAAATACATTGCCTCAACTTCAATTTGTGTCTCTGGTATCCTAAAGAATGAGACTTTACTCTTCTTAGATACTCAGACGCAGACCTAGCCGGATGTAGAGTTGATAGAAAGAGCACCTCGGGCACCTGTCAACTATTTGAAAGTAGGATAGTATCTTGGTTTTCAAGGAAGCAAAGACAGTAGCTCTTTCTACAAAGAGGCGAGTATGTAGCTCTTGGAAGTTATTGTTCACAAATTCTGTGGATAAAACAACAAACAGAGAGACTTTGGAATTAAAGATTCATGCACCGAGATCAAATGTGACAACACCGGCGCAATCAATCTCACCAAGAATCTGATTCTTCACTCAAAAGCAAAACATATAGAGATTCGACATCATTTCACTAGAGATCATGTTCAAAATGGAAAATTTTCGATAGAATTAACTGGCGGATATATTTACAAAGCCTTTGGAGAAAAATCAATTTGAAGTTATTCGTTCCAGACTTAATATCTTAAAGTCTGAAGAAGTTCAGACTCAAGACCGAAAGTATAAAGGCTCTCGGACTCGAGACAATCAAGATCTACGACTGTAAGTTATTTCTATTTTAGAAACTTATCTGTTTGGATCAAATCTTGAAAAGGTACGATCATCTATCCGAAATTGATTGTGTTATTTCCCAATTTTCGTGATTAGTGCAATCATTCCTTTTCGAAAAAGAAGTTATTTCTGAAATGACAGTTTTAATTTTTGAAAAAGACAGTTATTTTTAAAAGGCATTTTTATATTTCCTTTTTACGACGTTTCGAATGCCTCGCTTCGACCGCCTTAGATACCGTTGGTTTTTCTTCGTTTTACTCACAAAAATCCTAAGAAAGCACGAGATCTTCCACTTCGTTTTCTTCTCTTGTTTAATCCTCGAAAGGTTTTCATCTTTCTTGGAAAACAATCTTGAAATCTCTCAAAGACTGTGAAAAATGTCGTCTCAAAGAAAGTCTTCGAGGATTGTGAACAGAGGACCATAGCAAATGCGTGAGGGGCCTACGCACTTTGATTTCACCGAGGAAGAAGAATCTCCTAAACAGCAGTAGGGCTCACAACATTCTCAGCAGCGTCCATCTCCTCCATCTAGATCTCAGGATGTTGCATATCGAGAAGAGTAAGAAGTCATCGAAGATGCAAAACCCGTAAGTACTCATAAGCCCACTTTTACCTACAAGCTTTACCGTGCTTTGAAAAGGAGTGGTACTCCGTTGAACTACATAGATAAATTTCTAAAAGACAAAGGGTATAGAAATGAAACTTTCTTTTTACGCACAATGGAACGATTGGGAACTGCCCCTGCGGGGTCGGCGGAAGAAGCTTTGGCGAATATCCCAAGCAATCCACGTGTTGGAGGGCTGAGTCAATCTGATAGGAATGATGATGATAGGATGTACAGTCAGTTTAAATCTAGAATGGGTGTTGCGGCAAACATCCGAAGCAAAATGACAAACTTGTTTTGCTCGAAGGAACACAAGCAAATGTACTCTAAGTTGCTAAAGCGTGGGGTGATAAACCCTAGAAGTGTGGACTTCGATTTTCTTGACTCTGTGAATGTCAATCTGCGGGAAAAATTCAATATTTTTCAACTCGAATAGTTTTGTTCTGAAACGACAAAAGCTCATGCTGAACTTACTGCTTATTTATATTCGAATCTCAGTTTCTTGGATGCGAATAGATTCTCTTTTAATGTTCGAGATCAGGACTATATGGTTGACATGAATACATTGGTTGATGTGATTAGGGTTGAAAGAGGGAGATATCAATCTATCAGTGTGTCTATTGGTCGTGCGACGATCGAGCTTGTTAAGGATAGAACAATGGAATGGAAGATTTCCTATTTGAGGATGAATGCGTCCAACATTTTGCTTCACAAGATAGTGATTAATTGCCTCAGACCAAAATCTACTTCAAAGACTGACGTTTCAAACTCGAAGGCAAAGCTAATGTATGCCATCAATGCTGGCAAAAAGTTCTCTCTTCCACATATTATTATGTTCCACATGTATAGAACAATGGTGAAGGACAAGGGTCAACTTCCGTACGTAGCACTTGTGACCAACTTATTCAGACATTTGAACGTTCAGCCTCCCCAGATTCTTTGTGTTCGAACATGCAATCAAATGGTGGTGGGATTGAGAATGATCTCTAAAATGCGTCTGAAAGAACTCAACAAAACTTTGGAGCAGTTCAAAGAGAAAACCCCTGTCAAGACTCATCCAGTCTCTTCAGCGGCAAAGCAAAAAGGGAAGGAGCCCATGGTTGCTCAATCCAAGAAAAGAAGAGCACTCATCATTGAGGATGAAGAGGATGAGAATGATATCACCATTTCTGCGATGGCATTAAAGAACTTGAGTCGTTCTGGTCCAGAATCAACGGAGAGACAGGCAAAAGACAAAGATGAGACAGAACAGAGGACTAGAGAGAGAGAAAATTTGGAGAAAGAAGCAGAGGAGAGAGATGCAGAGGAGAGGCAGAGCATGAAGAATACTTTTCTCCACCTGAAGGCATGGAAACAGGGGGAGATCCTGAGAAAAGAGGAACGTCCTCATTCCCTGCCACCAGTGAAGGAGTAAGTCATTCTCCAGTAGATCCAGAGGACATCTATGCCACTTAATTTCCTGAGGAGGGACATGAGGTTTCATCGCCCAATCTGCATGATCGTGCTGAATTGCCATCATCTGCCAATACTCCGTCTGATCGTGCAGAAGCCAGTACTTAGACAGACAATTCGACAGACTTTCGCAGAATACTTGATGTTCTTTTGGAGATGCGAGGTCAAATTTATGCTCTGGGATACGAAATTCAGAACTTGCAAAATGCAGGACAAGCCTCTTCAGTTTCTTTGCATTATCATATTAATGCCCTTGCTATTCAAGTTCAAGCAAATGCTAAAGGTGAAGATGTGGCACAACTGAAGGAGGATTTGAAAAAGCTTGAAGGAATTGTTCATTCAATGGGAGATTTCCAGCTTATTCGTGTTCCTAAGCAATCTTAAAGCCATTCTCTTTTCATCTCTACCTTTTTAATAATGACAAAAAGGGGGAGAGATGTGCAGATTTGATTTTGAACTTTGAACTCTTGACTTTTTGAACTTTTGTGACGATTATGTTTAATTGACTTGACTTTGGTGTTTGACTATTTGGATTTGGACTGGATTTGGATTTGACTGTTTAAACGTTTGTTTATCTTAAGCACTATTGATATCTCATGGCTTTGCTCATTTACAGAACTAACATATTTTCTGTGGATGCAAATTCTAATGTTATCATTATTAAGCCATTTTATCTTTTATGAGATATCCTTGTTTGCTTGAGTAATGTTTTGCAGGTCAAAGTTATCCAAATCTACATGAAAGTTTTGTCACCGTTAAAAAGGGGGAGATTGTTGGAGAAAACTTCCTTAAGTGTTTTGAAGTTGACAAAACGTTTCTATCAATCTAGTCTAAAGACTTGCAGACTTTTCCATCAAAGTCTGAAGATTTCCGGACTGCCAGACTCAAGACTCAAAGCCTTCCCCATTGACAGTTTCTAAACCATCAAAGAAGGCTTATCCGAAATGAAGTATTTCGTTAAGGATTTGATTCTGTCGACTAAAGAAGATCTCTTGGGTAGATATAGCATGTTGGAATCCATTATTTAAATCAAGATTGATTCAGGGATTTTGAATCCGTTGATTGGCGAAGTATACTTGCAAGGTTCTACTTATGGAAACTTAGATCCTGATTGTATGGGCGAGTATGATTGATGGGCTATCGTCATGTTCCTTAAATAGCTCGAAAATCTTCCTAATTGATTTTGTCCAACAGGTAGATTGGAAGAATTCCTTTGATAAGTGCCAACGGGTGTGATGGCATGAAGGAGTATATAAGGAAGACGTTCAAGTTGTTCGAGTGTGTGCACGATAGAAGAATTCCAAAGACTGAAACTCCTTGTTCTTAGTCAATTAAACTGTTGAGCAAAATCTTGTATGCACACTTATCTCGTGAAATTGTTTTTACACCTATTCACCCCCCTCTAGGTGCTCGTACTAGCTTTCATACATACTTCATGTAGGAGAACTTTAAAGTAGCTGTTACAATATGTATGAAAGCATCTCAGCACTTGTGGCATCACCTCTATGGCAATAACCAACACAAAATTGCAACATGAAGAAGAATAATAATTTACATAGGTAAACACATGTTCAGTTTGGTTTTTACGTAAAGCACATTTCTTAATTAGATTCGCACAAGATGAAGAGAAGTGGTAACGATTCTGAAATAAATAAAAGAAATGTTCCCAATTCCAACTTGGTCCGACATTATTTAATGTTTAGGTAAATTTGAAATAATGACCCAATCATTAAATTTCTAATGAATAGAAGTGTGGAAAAACTTTTTCCAAGTCTAAAAATTTAACATGAAATAATCTCGCACCGTCTACAAGTTCTTATCTTTTTGCCTCTTTTTTTATATTTTTTGTAACAAATAATCCACAAGAATTAACCGAGATAATGAAGAGCCACAACTTCAAAACACTATTTGAAATAGAGAACTTTCACACTTGAGATCAAGAGGAGTCAATATATATTCTTTTAATCTTTACGGTCATTGAGAGGCTTCACAAAACTTTCCCAGTCACTAAAGAGGCTTTCGAGTTTGATTGGAAATTTGGAAATGCTAATTGAGTTGGGTTCCAAATGAGATTTAATAGGTCACATCAAATTTGTGAGTGGACTTGTTAGTGGCCCAAATTTCTAATACAAGACTCATGAATAATTTTTGCCATCTACATTGACACAAGACTGTGCTTGCGCATCGGTTTTGTGTACTCTATCTTAATAGTATTTTGTATAATAATCAGCGCAAAGCATGGATTTATAGGGGTTAAATGTGAAGGTTGCTTCACCTCGGAATAAATGTGATTTTTATAATTCAATTGATTGCTAGGGGAGTGTCTTGGATGAAGATCAAGCCCGATAATCCCACCAAGCTTCATGTTTTTTAACCCATTAAATTGGATCGATCGGAGTTTGCCTTGATAAAGATTTGGTGGTTTTTTTTTTTTGGGGGGGGAGGGGGCAACAAACTTGTTTGGAAGTTCCATGTCTACTTTTGTTGACTTTGACTTTGACTTTGAATGAATTGGTCCATTCATTTGGGGGCAAAAGTAGATTCTCTTCCCCGAAATTTCTGCACCACATAATAAGTGATTTTCCCAGTCAAAGAAACGTTAATAATGGTCAACTTTGATAGGTTGGAGTGATGCTTTGAGGAAGCATCCTTATTAACTGATTTGGCAACAAAACTAGCCCACAACTCTCTTTGCAAATCCAGCCAATCCTATGGCCCACGATTCTGCAGTATAAGAACAAAGGCTTTGGTAGTTAAGGCCCTCATCTATACGAAAAGTCATTCTTTTCCTTAAAAAAGAGTAGGAGTTAGGCAGTTGGATCCCACCTATTTTCTCTTCTTCCTGGAGCTTTCGAGCTATAATGGAGGAAGTTCAATTTTGATTCGAATGGAAGGAGTCTAATTTCAAAAAAGAAATTGCAACGAGACTTTTGGAGTTTCATTTTACTAAAACAAATGTCTAAGGGTGTCATGCCCCGAATCCCGAGCGCGTGCTTATCCCTCTTTGGTCGATAATATTTTGCGACTTCCTAGGACAAGTCGTCGTCCCATTCATTTTATTGCACATGTGGAAGCGAAAATAAATCCCTTGACAGTAACCATCTCGGGATAGAAAAGTAGGACAACAATTCACAAAAGCACACTTTTGTAATCAACCGGTTTAGATACAAAACAGGTCTAGTTGAAAACCTACCAAAGAGGTTGACTCTAAAAGGAGGTTGTTCTACAACATACTAATAGGACACATCCGCCGATCCTCCATACTCCTCCTCCTCAGACCTCAGGGCCTTGGTCCTCCACAACCACCTTCTAAGGACCTGAAAATGGTTATTCAATAACTAGTGAGACAATGTCTCAACAAGTCCACACTCTAAACCTCGATTAGGAGGGAAATATACCTAGAAGCGTCCTAATCATGCAATCATATAATCACAAAGCCTTACCTTGGCCTCAGATCCACGCTGCAGGTCAGTACAATTTATAACTCAGATACCATGGAAAGCATGAGCAACAACTAGGCTTAATCAACTGGAACGCCATATTGAAATCCTCAAATAAGCACAAGAGTCCTGATTATAGGGCCAAATCGTTATGACACGTCCCATACCGTGCCACACAATTTTGTCCCATAATCCGGCGTACTCAACTTTAATTAATCATGCGTTCCTAGTTGTAATCTCGGTATATAGCACGGCCTACTCTATGTTCGGCGGTCTTCTGGCATTGCCAGGCATCGTCTCACCCCATTGAGCACAGTAAGTTTCTTTATCAGACGGCTTTCCCGAATGAGCATAGGGTCCTAAATAGGGATAACATCCAACTCAACAGCCCGAGACGATTTCTCTTAACCATCACACAATCGCTCAATTATGGCCCAGGGCACCGTGCATTGCACTCAAATGCTTCAATTAAAATGGTGAGCCTGACATTTTTCTTCTTATTAAAAATACACGGTAAAATAGTCGTGTGTGGGTACACGATCAACTCGATCTAGAAAAATTGACATTCTTCCCTTTTTAAAATCTCACTATTTTATATAGTACTTAAAACCATTTTCGGTGTCAAAATCCGACACCCAGGATTTTCTGGATAAATATTGGAAATTCACAAATTTTGGAATTAAATACCAATAATCCAATCAGCACTCAATTTGCATAATTTAACACTCAATTGCAGAATTTAACCACACCATTGCAATCAGCACAAAATTTCTGGCCACCGGCTATCTCGCCTAATTTCAGGAAAAATAATTAATAAATAAATAATTTCGAAAATTAATTGATTAATTCAATTTAATTTCTAATAATACCAACCTAGGCCAAAATCACTAAATTAAATACCAATACTGACTCGGAAAATTCCCGAACCCTTCTAGGTAAATAGTACAATTTATTTAGGTCTTAGCTAAACCATGCTAACCACCTAACATGCTCATTTAAATAATTAAATTTCTAATTTAATCTAACTAACCACCTAATTCCTAATTAAATAAATCTAAACACCCCTTAAACGTCATTAGCCTACTAAGAAGAGTTTAGAGTATAAATTCACCAGTTTATTGCGTAAACCGGTTCACCGCAACGACGGCTCGACGGTGGCTGAAATCCGAATTTTCGACGACGGCGTCGGCGAACTTGGACCGGGCCTAAACTTGGCCCAACAAATCTCAAGCCAAATTGAAATTTGTTAATGAGTTGGGCTGGGCTTCAAGTTATGGGCTGACTTTGCAATTGGGCTTGGCTTTGCAGGCTTGCGCTTGGAATTGGACCTCTAATGGGCTGGACCCAAGGCTGAAATTGTGGACTGGAGACTGCTGGAATCACGGCTTCCAATGGGCTTGCGGCTGAACTCACGTGGGCTGCTGACTGATCGCGGGCTTCGGTCTTCACTTGGGCTGAACGAAGAAGCGGCCACGGAGAGGAAACGGAGACGCTAGGCTGCGCTTTGGGCTGGCTTCGCTCGATTCCACACGGCCCATTGGAGACAGAAGCATCTTCGGGCGATGGCGCGGCAATCTGGAAGACTCGGTGCTGCTGGATCCGCGTGGACTGAAGATGGCAACTCGCGGTCAAAGATGGGGGATGGAGAAGCGGACGCACACGGCAGTGGAGTCTCGTGGCTTCGGTGGATGATGGCCGCGTGGGACAGGAAATTTTGTGGGGCTTCGGTCAAAGAAAATGCTTCGTGGAATTGAAGATGAAGACACGTGAAGAGGCAAGCGTCGCTGGCTGTCTTCGATGGGGTTTCGTGCATGGATTTGTTGACCGGAGGGAACGGAGATGCGGACAAGTGGCCGCATGAAGATGGGACGGTCAACTTCGTTGGAGCAGCTTGAAGTTCGTTGACTGGAGGGAACAGAATTTGGTGGAGATGCAGGCGTGCAGCGTGGATGACAAAAAGGGGAAATGGCCAAGGAAAAAGAAATGAAAGAGAGGGCAGAAGCTGAGGAAGATGAGTTCGGTTTGTTTGGCGTGTGTGAGAGAGAGAATGAGGGAGAAGACCAGCGACGCGAAGGGGGAGGGCAGCGTGGAGACGTGCCGTGGAAGCTTTGAAGGAAAAAGGTATAAAAAGTCAAGAAACCTATCCATCTAATTAAATGTTTGTCTCCCAAAGGTCTTCAATCTTACCTTATATGTCTCTTATTACTTTCTTGAGACATATTACTTTCTTGCAAGTAAATCCACCAATAAATCAAATTAAAGCCAAAATTCCAGCCCCTTAAGCCAAGGCTCCGAATTTCCCGACATTAGCTCCAATTCCGTCACGAAATTATCCAATTCAAAGTCTAAATTTTGATGAAAACAAAGCCCACAAAATTTCTACACTTTCCTGTCATTAAGTAGCTCAGTTTGGAAGTCCAAATTTCTATCGACTTAGCCCATTCGAATTTCCGCTCATTTTCCGCGACGTCCGAACCGATTTTCCGTAAAAATCCCGGAATCTCTGAAAATTCTTCGGAGGATGAGTTGACATTCCTAAAATTACTCGTGACACCACAGAACTTTCAAATTCTGAAATCGGTTTCAAATTCACGGTTAATTTCACTTCGACGCGCTTTTAGCATAACCTAATCTACTGGGTAACTTTTAAGAATTTTTTGTGCAATTGACCTGTGATTGATTTATCTCGAGTCACACTATACATCTTCGACACATTAGCGACCCTCGGTTGTCATGAAAATCTCGAGATTTCAAATACGGGCACATGGTACCAAAACGATAGAAAAATTGGTCTAGTGCCGATCGACGAGTATTTGCAATCACTCTAATCAGATATCTCAGTCGAATCGACCTATCTCCAGTCTCTAATCGATTTTGACAGTGCCGTAATGACCTTTGCAGACCAACATAGTCGAGCAGTCGATTCCTAGTCGAATTCTCAAGTCCAATTGCATTTAAATTCCTTAACTGCTTCCCAGATAGTCTAGTTATCCCATGAGTGGTCAACTCAGGGAATAGAACTATCGGCACGTCAATGAAAGGCCTGATTTATTTAATCAAAAACAAAATCTGAAAATTCAGGATGTCACAAAGGGAGTATAATCAAAGCTAAAATTATCTAAAAACAAATTTGATCTTTTAGTGATCTCAATTCATGGATTTTTATACTTCCGAGGAATTCTTTTGACTCATGACATGATTAATAACTTTAATCTTAATTTATTTTGTCATGCTCGGATCTCTGTCTAAAAAAAATTGAGAACTTATTAATTCCGAAATGAGAATTATTTACACATTCTAATCTAGCAAGATTTTATCTTTCCTTCTTGGCTCCACCATCACGTGCTTCCTCCATGTTCTCCTTATCAAAATATCAATTAGTTCGTTTAGTCAACATTTGTATCCGGTCTTGCTGGTGTTGGCGCATTCACACTGCTCATGCACCGGCCTACAACTTTGAGGAGGTCAGCTCATCAATTATGAGGGACATGGGGATGGGTTAGGGTTTTGGAAGATAAGGGATTTGGAGATGAGGAAGAAATGTGCAGTTTTAAGCTCATTATTGATCAAGCAAACCGCCAAGTTGGATTTTCAATATCCGTCTTGGAGCAAACTTTGGCGGAACAAATTTTTTTGGTTACCATAGAAATTTCGGATTTTTATGATATAAAAAATAGTCTAGATAATTGGCATTGCAATGAATATAAAGGTTATGAATTTTTAGAAAATAACCTCTTGCTATCATTCGCCGCTTGCTGCCATCAAATTTGCCGCCCCCCATTGGCTTCATAAGCCCTCAACTTCATGCTTCAATCCATTGGCAAGCTAACGTCTCACTTGCTCAAGTCTATCTTCTATGCCTTCATCTCTTTTTTCTTTCCACATAGAGCTCATAACCTATGTCCATAGAATTCGCAACCGACAGAGTTCGCTTGTCTCGCACGGCCACAGATTTGGGGTTGCATGGCCGCGGGTGTTGGGGCTCTACTTAGTGAGTTTACTCGATTTTCTAAGCAACGGAGACAATCCTCAGCCAGATTATCATTAAAATCAATACTCAAAATGAAAAAGATAAATAAATTCCTCACCATGAAGGCATGTGGCACACAAAAAGACAAATGCACCTGATATTGTGTGCAGTGAAACAAAGGAAAAAGAGGGTTGTGATTATGGATGGATGGAGCGGATGCTGTCAGCTGTCGGTGGTCACATGGGTGCTTTTAGCTTTTGTTGACTTGACTCTGAATGAATCATTTGGGGGCAAAAATGGATTCTCAATCCGAAATTTCTATATCATGTGATTCAATGATTTTCTGCATTAAGAAAAATAAATAATTTACTTTGGCCTATAGTGATGCTTCGAGGAAGTACCCTTACTGACCAACTTTACAGCAAAACTAGCCCACAACTCTCCCCATATTCATCAAAACCTTTGGCTTCTGAGTTTAGCGACCTCCCGAAAAGTCATTCAAAAAAATCTTCCCTTTTAATATTTCTATAGTGAAGAAACAAAGGTCTTGATATTTAAGACGTATCTCTTTACGAAAAATCTTTCTTTTCCTTTCAAAAGGAGAGGAGTTTAGGCAATGGATCCCATCTATGTTCTATTCTTCCCTAAGCTTTTGAGCCAATGGAGGAAACTCAATTTCAATTTGGATGGAAGGAGTCTAATTTTAAAAGAATCTGCATCGAGACTTTTGGAGTTTCCTTTTTACTAAAACAAAAGTTTAGTGGAGTATAATTAAAGCTAAAGTTATTGGAAAACTAATTTGATACTTCCAACAGTCTTTTTTAACTCATTGAGTCATTGTGATTAATAACTTTAATCTTTATTTTTTTCTGTCACATTAGGATTTATGCTTGAAAAGACTTAAGAACATATGAACTTTGGAATGGAATAATTTTACACCTCTAAATCTAACGAGATTTTGTTTTTTATCGTGAAACATGGAATGTTTAGTCACCACAAAATCGATTTAGAAAATAGAAAAATACTTTCAAATAAACACCAGCCAATCATGTCATGAAAATCTTTCAATAAAAAGTTAGAGCCGTCTAATTTAACTAAATGGAAATGAAAATGGAATGTGCCCCGTACATATAGTTTTGCGTTGCATCAAAATACAATCACTAAATTAAGAATTGCATGAGATTGGTTAATATGATTTTGATAAGGACAGCAACAATCTAAAACCTCAGCTCCCTGTGCCTTGTGTTAACGTGGTGTTAGCATTACCTGCCACTCTCCGAAAGAGAGAAAAATAAGACAGAACCGTATGGGGCGGTGCAAGAAGAGGGGAACCAATGATTGACCCAAGTCAAAGTCTACGAAGACTTGGACTACCAACAGTCCATGGTGGATCAGCTTGCTCAAGAAGGAATCACACCAATGATTGACCCAAGTCTACGAAGACTTAGACTACCAAAGGCACACGCCAAAGCATTGGCGGGACTCCTTTTCCACGTTAGGATGACCCCATCTTCTTTTTTCTTTGTTATATTGTTTTATTTCTTTTCATTATTCACTTTGCTTTTTAACAAGAATTTCCCTCGGATTCTTCGAGGTAGTTTCACCGTGAATGACCATTGAGATCCCCAACAGGTTTATTGCTATGAGAATTTTGTCAAATAAATGTATTCAATGTTTCACATAACAGATGGCATTTTAATTGCAATTGCCAGCAATATGTGAGTTTTTTTTTTAATGTTGTCAAACATATGTGCACTTTTACTCAATAGGCACGAGCTCTTCGTCATTTGAAGTTTAACCAATAAATCTAGGTTATTTACAAGTAATTTAAATAAGTATACTAAAATCAATACATTAAGTGAATAAATAGATTTGTGGAAAAATATACTATTCTTAACCAAAAAAGAAAATAAAAATAAATACTACTCAAATTGGAATTCGATACTAGTCAAGAGTGTTTTTCGACTCATCTAGTCATCGTGATTAATAGCTTCATTCTTAAATGTTATTTTTTATCACACTCGGATTTATGCTTGAAAAGACTTAAAACTTTACGAATTTCGGAATGGAACATCTTTACACCTTTGGATCTAGCAAGATTTTATTTTCTATTGTGAAACATGAAATGTTTAATTACCACAAAATTGATTTAGAAAATTAAAAAATATTCGCAAACAAACACCATTTGTTCAGAAATACTTTGATCTTTAAATAGTTTAACCAATCATATCATCAATCAATATAAAAGTTGATACCATCTAATTTAATTAAATGGAAAGTATGAATGTGCTGCACACATGTGGTTTTTGCATTGCATTGAAATACAGTCATTAGATTACAAATTGCATGAGATTGATTAATGTGATTTTGACACGAAAATCTAAAACCTAACCTCCCTGTGCCTTGTTTTAACGTGGCATTAACATCAGCTACCTTTCTCAGAAAAAAAAAAAAAAGAGAAAAAAAGAAAAAGACAGAACAACGTACGGTTGGTGAAAGAAGACTAAAACATCACGGCATCAGTGGGGCAAAGTCAAAAAGTCTACGAAGAAAAAGTCTACGAAAACTTGGACTACCAACAATCCATGACGAACCAGCTTTGCTCTAAGAAGGAATCACATCCATGATTCATTCATTTGGTAACTTTGTCCCTCACAATCATACTTCAATAAACGTAGGGATTTTATCAAAAAGAAGGAAAAAGATGTCACTAGGTCACTCTGTAAAATCCAACAACGACTCATCATTCTCCCATGCACCCGTAAAATTTACATGGTAAAAAAATTGATCTCCAATTCTCATATTCATCGCACCATTTCCTCCGATCATATACTGTCACAGGAAAATTGAAAAAAAAAAAAAAAAAACTTTAGGGTGTCTTTATCTTGCTGAGAATTTTTTTGTTGCAGGAAAATGCTTTTAGGAAATTCAATTTCAGATGAAGAGAATTGGAATAATTTGATTTCGGTGAAAACAAGTTTAAAAAAAAAAAACTGATTTTATTGTAATTGGTAATAAGGGAATCCATTAAATACAGCTTGTATCGTTAAAAGTAACACGGAATGACTAATAAAATGGAATTGATATTATCAAAATAACAACGATTACAAAGAAATTAAGATTGAAATTATGAAACCATATTTGTAAATTATAGATATGATCATGCTTTGGGAATGTAGAAAAATTGAGCATTAATAAAGTATATTAACTTTGAAGGGTAGCAAGAAAATAAGGATACCGGTTCTTTCTGGCCTAGTCGTTTTTCTTTAAGCTTATTGTTTTTAGGGTCAATATCACGAAGAATCCCAAACTAACACGCTCATGCTAAATTTATTCTAAATTAATTTTTTGACCACAAAATACCCAAATTGGCATGTTTGTGACAAATTTAATTTCCATTCATTTTTGTTAAATTGGATTGATACTATGAAAAACACAAATTAGTACACGTGTGACAAATAGAGGTAAAACCCCAAACTGATACATCCATCAATTACCAAAATTTGATGTCCAATTTTGTTCACTTTAACTTTGAATGAATTCGCGATTTATTTGAGGGGCAAAAGTAGATTGTAATCCCAAAATTTATGCACCACATAGTCCAATGATTTTCCGTGTTAAGAAACATGAATAATTGTCAACTTTGGATGGAAGCCGGATAGTTTTTTCTCCCTTGCCGAGGTGTTTGTGCTTAGCCACTTGTTTATTCCAGCCGTGCTTGCTGTTTTTGTATAGTTCATCCCTGTGTTGGGACGCCACAGTTGTGGCTTTTTCATCATTGCACCCTTTCACTCATAATGAGTTCTCATCTTGAGTGCAAATTTTGGCGCCTTGATCTTTTGTACATTTGGCCTTCCCTCTATTTATTTATTACCTTTACCAAAAAAAAATAATTGTCAACTTTGGGAGGCTGAGCGATGCTTCAAGGAATCAACCTCATTGACCAAATTTTGCAGCAGAATTGGCCCACAACTCTCTTTGCATATTTATCCAATCCCGTGGCTTCTAAGTTCAATGACCCACCCAAAAGTCATTCAAAAAGGTCTTTCCTTTTTAATCTTTATTTTTTGTCACATTTGGATTTATGCTTGAAAAGACTTAAAAACTTATGAACTTTGGAATGGAATAATTTTACACCTCTAAATCTAGCGAGATTTTGTTTTTTATTGTGAAACATGAAATGTTTAGTCACCACAAAATTGATTTAGAAAATAGAAAAATACGTGCAAATAAATACTAGCCAATCATGTCATGAAAATCAATCAATAAAAAGTTGGAACCATCTAATTTAACTAACTGGAAATGAAAATGGAATGTGCCGCATACACATAGTTTTGTGTTGCATCAAAATACAATCACTAAATTAAGAATTGCATGAGATCGATTGATATGATTTCAATAAGGACGGCAGCAATCTAAACCTAAGCTCCCCGTGCCTCGTGTTAACATGGTATTAGCATTAGTTACCACTCTCCAAAAGAGAGAAAAAAATCAGACAGAACAGCATGCATGGCGGTGCAAGAAGAGAGAAACCAATGATTGACCAAGTCAAAGTCTACGAAGAGTTGGATTACCAACAGTCCATGATGGACTAGCTTGCTTATGAAGGAATCACACCAATGATTGACCCAAGTCTACAAAGACTTGGACTACCAAAGGCACACGACAAAGCATTGGCAGGACTCCCTTTCCGCGTTAGGATGACCCCATCTTCTTTTTTCTTTGCTGTGTTGCTTTATTTCTTTTCATTATTCACTTTGCTTTTCAACAAGAATTTCCCTCGGATTCTTCGAGGTAGTTTCGCCGTGAATGACTATTGAGATCCCCGGTGCGTTAATTGCTATGAGAATTTTGTCAAATAACATGTAGTCAACGTTTCACATAACATATGGCATTTTAATTACAACTGCTGTTTTTTTTTTTTTTTAATGTTGTCAAAAATATGTGCACTTTACTCAATAAGCACAAGCTCTTCATCATTTGAAGTTTAACCAATAAATCTACGGTATTTACAAGTAATTTACACAAGTACACTAAAATCGATACATTAATTTGTGGAAAAAGATACTACTATTAACCATAAAAGAAAAAAAAATAGATACTACTCAAATTGAAATTCAATACTTCTCAAGAGTGTTTTTGACTCATCGAGTCATCGTAATTAATAACTTCAATCTTAAATGTTGTTTTTGGTCACACTCGGATTTATGCTTGAAAATACTTAAGAATTCACAAATTTGGGAATGGAACATCTTTACACCTCTAGATCTAGCAAGATTTTATTTTTTATTGTGAAACATGAAATGTTTAATTACCACAAAATTGATTTAGAAAATAAAATAAAAAAATACTTGCAAACCAACACCATTTGTTCATAAATATTTTGATCTTTAAATAGTCTATCCAATCGTATCATCAATCAATATAAAAGTTGATACCATCTAATTTAATTAAGTGGAAAGTACGAAAGTGTTGCATACATGTGGTTTAATACAATCATTAGATTATGAATTGCATGAGATTGGTCAATGTGATCTTGACACAGAAATCTAAGACCTGAGCTCCTTGTGCCTCGTTTTAACGTGGCATTAACATTAGTTACCTTTCTCAAAAAAAAAAGAGAGAGAGAAAAAAAAAAGAAAAAAGAAAAGACAGAACAGCGTATGGTTGGTGCAAGAAGGCTGAAACATCACGGGATCAGAGGAGTAAAGTCAAAAGTCTACTGGACTACCAACAGTCCATGACGAACCAACTTTGCTCTAAGAAGGAATCACACCCATGATTCATTCATTTGGTAACTTTGTCCCTCACAATCATACTTCAATAAACGTAGGGATTTTATCAAAAAGAAGGAAAAAGATGTCACTAGATCACTTTGTAAAATCCAACAGCCACTCATCGTTCTCCCATGCACCCATAAAATTTACATCGTAAAAAATTGATCTCCAATTCTCATATTCATTGCATCATTTCCTCCGATCATATACCGTCACAAAAAAATTGAAAAAAAAAAACTTTTAAGGTGTCTTTATCTCGTTGAGAATTTTTTTGTCGCAGGAAAATGCTTTTAGGAAATATAGCTTGTATCGTTAAAAGTAACATGAAATGACTAATAAACTAGAATTGATATTGTCTTTGTTTATTCTATAATCCATCAAAATAACAACGATTACAAAGAAATTAAGATTGAAATTATGAAACCATATTTGTAAATTATAGATATGATCATGCTTTGGGAATGTAGAAAAATTGAGCATTAATAGAGTATATTAACTTTGAAGGGTTGCGAGAAAATAAGGGTAACGATTCTTTCTGGCCAAGTTGTTTTTCTCTAAGCTTATTCTTTTTAGGGTTAATATCATGAACATTCCCAAATTGATGCACTCATGCTAAATTTATTCTAAACTAATTTTTTGACCACAAAAAACAAAAACTGACATGTTTGTGACAAATTTAATTTTCATTCATCTATGTTAAATTGGATTGATACTATGAAATAACACAAATTAGTACACATGTAACAAATAAAGGGTAAAACCCCATATTGATACACCCATCAATTACCAAAATTTGATGTCTACTTTTGTTCACTTTAACTTTGAATGAATCCACCATTTATTTTTATTTGGGGGAGGGGGGAAGTAGATTGTAATCCCAAAATTTATGCACCATATAGTCCAATGATTTTCCACGTTAAGAAACATGAATAATTGTCAACTTTGGAAGGCTGAGCAATGCTTCAAGGAATCAACCTTATTGACCAAATTTTGCAGCAAAATTGGTCCACAACTCTCTTTGCATATTTATCTAATCCCGTGGTTTCTAAGTTCAATGACCCACCCAAAAGTCATTCAAAAAGATCTTTCCATTTTAGTTCCTTAATATTTATATGGTGAAGGAATAAAGGTATTTGATAGTTAAGGCCCACATCTGATACGAGAAGTCTCTCTTTTCATTTAAAAAGAGAATGAGTAGGCAATGGATCCCACCCATTTTCTCTTCTTCCCTGAGCTTTCGAGCTGATGGAGGAAGCGCAATTTCGATTTGAACGGAAGGAGTCTGATTTAAAAAAAAAAATTGCAATGAGATATTTAGACTTTCGTTTACTAAAACAAAATTTTGGGGGATATAATCAAAGCTAAAAATATCAAAGAACAAATTTGATCTTCCGTTAGTCTCATTGAGGAATTTGATACTTTTTTAATGTCTTTTTTTAACTCGTCAAGTCATCGTGATTGATAACTTCAATTTTGAAATTTCTTTTTGTCAGGTTCGGATGTAGGTCTAAAAAGACTTGAAAGCTTATTAATTTCGGAACAGAATAATTTTACACCATCACATCTAGCGAGATTTTGTTTTTCTTCATTGTCTCCTTCCCACCATTTTTCCTTATCAAGTATCAATACCCTCAAATCAATCAACATTTGTACCGATCGAAATCCAAAAGTCTTGCCAGTGCTGGTGCATGTAGATCACTCGTGTAATTGCGAGGAACTTTGAGGAGGTCTTTTAGAATGACCATGGCAATGAGGTTTTTAGGGTTTTGGACAGATGTGAGTAGAGCAGCGATTGATATAGTCTTTTGATATAAGAACGTGCTTACAGCTGCAAATCTTTAATAGGTTTTGTTTTGTTTGCAGTTCTTTTGATTTATTTGCTTGGAAGTTTTCTATCTTCTTCCCATATTTGATTATGACAAATAAAAAAAAAATTCTTTCAACCAAAAAAATAAAATACCGATGGATAAGGTGGGCCTATGGAGAATTCACCTGATCTATCGGTGCACGAGTTGGGTTTACATGCATCGGTGCACAGACAATACCCACTCGATGAATAAGACGCGAGTGTGAAGTAACCCGCAGAGGCAGGACGAGTTAAAATTCAATAATACAAAAAGAACGAGAGAGAAAGAGTTTCTTTCAATATTTTGTTTTAGTCACCGGAAGCAACTCAATTGCTCCCCCATCTCTTTAGAAAATCCAGGGTCTTCTACCAGAGCCTGGGCTTCCGCCAGAGCTGCTGCTGAAGTTGTGCGCGCAGATCTTGCGAACCCGTCCCCCGAAACGCCACCGCAGTGCAGCTGATCGCTCCCTTCCTCAAGCCCTGACGAAGGAACCCGTCGATATTTCACCTCGAGAGCTCCTTGCTGCAGTCGAAGCCAGATCTGAGGTGAGTCTCCAAGGCCCCACTTTTTGGTGTTTAAAAAGAACCCTGGCATTTTGTCAACTTTGATTGGCCGCAATGAATCATTTTAGTACAGCGATCTCATGGCTTGGAAGTTTTTACCATATCTGGCTGCCGCTGCTTTTGCTGCTATCCTGTTTCGACTTTTTTCTCGAGGAGGAGATCAAGCGAGATCAACGGAGGAGAGTGCAAGTGGAAATGATGGAACAGCAGGAGGCGCTTCTTCTACTCACACGTCAACAGAAGGTCAAGAAGTGGCTACTTCATCGGGATATGATAGAACAGCAGAAGGTCAAGATCAAGCGAGATCAACGGAGGAGAGTGCAAAGAGGCGGCATGTGTGTGAAAATGATGGAACATCATGAAGCACTTCTTCCACTCACGCTTCAACAGAAGGTCAAGAAGTGGCTACTTCATCAGGATATGACTATGAAGTATTTTTGAGTTTCAGAGGACCAGATACTCGAGCAGGTTTTACCGACTTCCTTTACACTAGAATGATAGATATGGGAATCCGTGCATACAAGGATGATGAAGATCTCAGAAAGGGAGAAGAGTTTGGCCCAAAACTTCTCCAAGCAATTGAGCAGTCAAAGATCTCAATGCCTATCTTTTCGAAAGGTTACGCCTCCAGCATATGGTGTCTCAAAGAGTTAGTCAAGATGGTCGAGTGCCAAAAAACAAAGGGACAAAAGATCATGCCCATTTTCTATGATGTGGCACCTTCAGAGGTTCGACACCTAACTGGGGGTTATGGAGAGGCATTTCATTCACATGAAAAAAAGAAGCGACATGATGAAAAGATTGTGCAAGAGTGGAAAGATGCTCTCGCTATAGTCGGGCAAATAAATGGATGGGACCTACAAAGCATGTCCGACAGGTGACTTATTTTAGCATTCCATCTCATGTGCCTTGGATCATTAAAACTCATTGCATTTCAAATGGTTTCTTTTCTAGATTTATGTTAGCCTTGTTGAAATTGAATTCTGTGTTATTGAAGTTATACAGCCGATTCAAATTTTTCCCATTTTATTCCAAGCAACATTTTTTCCAGTTCACTTCATTTAAGTACCAACGCTAATTCATCTACAATGGAATAAATCCTTGAAGTAACACATTTCGAATTCAATTTGGTCTTCTCAGAATTAGTTTAATGTTTACACAATTTTCTAACTCATTGTCTTTTGTCTCCAACTAGCTCTAGGCGAGAAGGTGAGTTCGCAAGAAAAGTTACCCAAAAGGTTTTCAATGAGTTGAAAAAGGCTTATTTGGCAGTATCAGAGTGCTTGGTCAGTGTCGACAACCACGTGGATGCAATCATGGAAATGATAGGTGCTGGGACAAGTGAAACACGAATTATAGGAATCCACGGGATGGGTGGCATCGGAAAGACAACTACTGCCAAAATGATCTACAATAAGCTTTCACACGACTTTGAAAATTGTTGCTTTCTTCAAGATATTCGAGAAACGTCAAAAGGTAATGGCATTCAATGCTTACAGAATCAGCTCATCTCTGTCATCCTCAAAACGAAACACATGGATATAAAAGACATTCATGAAGGAACTCGGATGATTAAAGACAGGTTGTCTAATAAAAAAGTCCTCCTCCTTCTTGATGATGTGGAAGAAGCGAATCATATTAATGCACTTGTAGGTAAACGTGATTGGTTAGGCAAAGGGAGCAAAATTATTATTACTACAAGAAACAAAGATATTCTTGAGGTTCCTGAAGTGGATTGCAGTTATGAGCTTAGTGGCATGGATCTTGATCAATCTCTTCAACTATTTAGCAAACATGCCTTCAGAAAAGATTATCCTTTGGATAATTATATCAGCCAATCCAAGAGGGCAATAGGCATTGCTAGAGGTCTTCCACTAGCTCTTGAGATCATAGGCTCACTTTTATGTCGCACTAAAAAGGAAAAGTGGGATCTGACATTGAAGAAGTTGGAAAATGTTCCTCATGCAGCAGTTCAGAGGAAATTGAAAATAAGCTATGATGCATTAGATGTTCGGCAACAAGATATATTCCTCGATATAGCTTGTCTTTTCATCGGATATAACAAAGACATTGTTGTTTATTTTTGGGATGAATCTAAATATCCGAAAGAAGCCATGGAAGTTCTACAGAACATGTCTTTGATAAAGATTGAAAAGGATAATAAAGTGTGGATGCACGACCAACTCAGAGACCTCGGAAGAGAAATAGTTCGTCAACAAAGTAAGATGAAAATAGAGCAGCAAAGTAGGGTGTGGGATCCCAAGGAAGCATTGGATTTGCTAAGGAAAAGTGAGGTAAAATCCCCCATGCAATAAATCTCCAAGTTACTTATGGACATTTTCTTTCAAAAAAATGCAGTTACTTTTTGTGTTCTCTAGCATCATTGTGACCCACTCAATTAATATTTTAGCTCTTTTAATATTAAATGAATAATAATACTCAACTCAACCCCTTAAAATGGTGAATTTGAAAATGTGTTTCCCTTCAACTTTTTGTTCTTAAATTTTTGCTTTGGGCAGGGAAGAAAAAAGTTGAAGCTCTTCGTCTCCAGTTTGACCATCAAAGCACTGTTTTGCCTATGAAGCTTTAGAGCCTATCAAATCTAAAATTTCTTGTAGTTGATGGTTCGAGGGAATACTTTCATGTAGAAGAGAGACTTCCTTGGCATGAATCGCCATCAAGTGTTCCTCCAACTAATGTTTTCCAGGAGAATTCAGATCTCCTTCCAGAATTACGATGGCTTGCTTGGCCTAATATTCCCCCAACATTTAATATTATGAATTTCTCTATGAAGAATGTGGTTATTCTTGATCTGTCTAAGAGTATAATGACGCACGATTGGGAGGGCTGGAGCCACATGAAGGTATCTTTTATATTAGAAAACACTCATTATTTATCATATTTGAAAGTAATCTTTGCATGATTTTTCTTTTCATAGGTGATGGAGAATTTGAAGGTTATGGATCTGAACAATTGCAATTGCTTGGAGAGAACCCCCAACTTTCCTGCACATTCAAATTTAGAACGTTTGATCCTACGGGGCTGTTGTAGATTAGTTGAAATTGACAAGTCAATTTGTCAATTGAAAAGCTTAGTTTTCTTAGATATAAGCTGGTGTTGGGATCTTCGAAGGCTTCCGAATACAATCGGAAATTTGGAATCGCTAATAGAATTAAATATATTGAAAACGGGGATCAAAGAACTGCCTAATTCCATTGGAAATTTGAAATTGCTAAATAAGTTGAATATATCCCAAATGGGGATCCAAGAACTACCTCATTCCATCGGAAATTTAGAATCACTGATTGAGTTGGATATATCCTAAAAATGAGATCAAAGAACTCCCTGATTCCATTGGAAAGTTGAAAAATTTGAAAGTAGTGAAGTTGAATTGGAGTCCCATAAGCAATATACCCAATGCCCTCTGGACAATTGAGAAGCTCGAAGTAATAGAAGCCATCACAAATAGTTGTCATTTTGATGTGGAAATTGGCAATCACATTTGTAGAAATCGATCCCGGAGGATCTTGAAATTGCTTAGGGGTAGAATATACGTAGTACCGAGGCTTCCTGAAAGTCTTACCATTCTAGAGTTGTCTGACTTGTACATGAATACATTTCCAGATCTCTCAAACTTGACTAATTTAAAAGAATTAAAGATGTGGTTTGAGGGACGTGATTCTGATGGAGAATCTGAGGGAGAATCTGATGGGCCTGTGGAGGAAGATCCGATGCCACTACGGATTGGGAGTTTGCATGGAGAATCTGATGGAGAATCCAAAGGGCCTGTGGAAAAAGATCGGCCATGGTGGATTGGGAATTTAAGCAAACTAGAGTCTCTAGTCCTGAAGTCTCCATACGTGACCGCCTTACCAACAGATATTAGAAGTCTCCTTCCCCAACTCAAGTTTCTTCAACTCTGGTGCCCTAATTTGCGTTGCCTCCCGAGCCTTCCCTCCAGTTTATCAGAATTGAATTTGGAATCTAAATGTGTGGCCGCCTTACCCACGGATATGAGTAGTCTCCTTCCTCGACTCGAGAAACTCACGCTCTATTGCCCCAATCTGCAGTGCCTCCCAAGCCTTCCCTCCAATTTATCCCTTATTGCATTTGAAATCTGAATACGTCGCCACCTTACCCACGGATGTGAGTAGTCTCCTTCGACTCGACTTACTTTTGCTCCAGTGCCCTAATCTGCGTTGCCTCTCGAGCCTTCCCTCCAGTTTAAGTGGCTTATATTTGCACGATTGCAAGTTGGGTTTTTCCATGGAGGATCTATCAAATTTGAAGACACTATCAACTCTTTACATCGATAACTGTGCAATCTCAGAGATTCGAGGCGAGCTCCCACCATCTTTGGGTTCATTGCTGATTTTTGACTGTGAATCTTTGCAGAAGTTGCCTGATCTGTCAAACTTGAAGGGACTGCGAATTGTTAGAATAGAGCGTTTCCGGGAAATTAAATGTGGAGGCAATTTCTTCGCTTTGCTCGGAGAAGGGGGTCAAATTTGTGGGAGACAAGACGAATCAGAGGGAGAAGATGACGAATCTGGATGCAAATTTGAATTTGGATCTGAGGGCAAATTTGAATTTGGATCTGCGGGAGAAGACTGACGGATAAGTGCACGTCGCTCTTGAAAGCTTCTTGATCCTCGACCGCAGATCGTTCTCTTGTGTGCAAACTTCAAACGAATTGAGGTAAGTCATTTCATCTGACGACTGATATTTTCCCTTTTCTACAATCAATCTCTTTCACGGATATGAACAGAGAAGCCTCACATGCACTTTTTAATGACCTTTTCGTGAGCTGACATCTGTAAATCTGATGGAGGCATTGAAATTATAGTACCTCCATTTTGGTCCGGTTTTTTTCAGCTATATTCTCGAGGGATGGTTTCTCCTTGGTTTTATGTTTCCTAGCTGGACGTATGCATCTCGATTGCATTGTTTTTATTGGATATCTAACAAGTTATTAGAGATCCTTGTCAATTTGCTGTTTCACATATATTGAAGTTGATAACCTCGCTTCACATTTGAGATGACTTCGTTATGTTGTAAACAATTAGATCGAATGTGTGCTGGAATGTCATATAAGTATGATTCTCATCCTGTAAATTTACAGTATAACCAACTTATTGCAACTGTGAAGTAGACAGACCCTCTGTGTTGATATGCTTATGTTCAATATATTTTCCTGGAAAGGTATGCTTCTTACTGGGATTTGCAAATGCTAGGGAGAAGTTATAAAATGAAGAAAGACGAATTTTACTTGGGTAGCGGCGTTAATAGTTGGTGCAGCACAACTTCCATCTGTGACAGGAGAGGAGAACTATTTAGCTTCCCAAGGTATCATAGATCATCTTGTAGTTAAGGCTAAATTTCAGTAATATCAATGCCTACTGCCTAGGACAAATGATAAGTCTCGCTGGGGTCAGAAATCATGTAAATGGACTTTTGTGTGATCTCCATTATTGCCTATATTTTCTAGAAACGGTTATGCTTAGGTGATTATCTGTAATAGAAGCCCTTCCATTCACCTCAGGTTACACTAGAGGATTCTTTTAGGTTTTAAGATTGACAAGAAGTGCTAAGGGAGATATCTCAAATGACTGCCTTATTGCCGGTTTCTAATGTTGCCGAGAGGAATTAAAGCTTGAAAAACTTACAAAATCTTTCTGTGCAGGGAGCTGTGGCTAATTGGGCAGCTATGCAAATGAATACCAGATAGAGGAAAATGAAGATGACGTTCAAAATTAAGTTTTTTGTCCACTTTACAGTTACTTTGGGAGTTGATGCGTGGAAATCTGAAGAAGGTATTGAAATTAGGGTACCTCCGTACGGCCAGAGGTTCTTAATTATGTACAAATGTATGTTTTCTTTTCCCAGTTTGGTTTGGCTTTTTTAGCGAAATTCTCTTTGGATGGTTTCTCCTTGCTTTTATGTTTCCCAGCTGGAGGTATGCATGTCGATTGCATCATTATTATTTGATTTATGACAATTCATTAGAGATCCTCATCGATTTGCTGCTTCACATATTTTGAAGTTGATACCTTCTGCTTTGCATTGGAGATAGCTTTGCGATACTGTAGACAATTAGATGGAATGTGTGTTGGAAGGTCATAGCATTATGGTTCTCATCCTGGAATTTTGCAGCATAATCAACTCATTGTTGCAATTGTGAAGAAGATAGACTTTTGTATTGAGATGCTTATGTTCAATTTATTTTCCTGGAAAGGGTGTGCTTCTTAGTGGGATTTGCAAATGTTATGGAGATGCTATAAAATGAAGAATGAGGAATTTGCACTTGGGCAGCAAAGCTTCCATCTGTGACAGGAGAGAACTATCCAGCTTCTCCAAGGTATTATAAATCATCTTATAGTTGAGGCTAAATTTCGGTACTATTGGTGCATAGGACATGTGATAAGTCTCACTTGGGGTCTGAAATCATGTAAATCGACCCTTGTGTCTTCATAATTGCCTCCATTTACTTGAAATGGTTATGCCTAGGTGGTTATCTGTAATAGAAACCCTTCCATTCACCTCAAGCTATACTAGATGACTCTTTTAGGTTTAAAGATTGACAAGAAGTGCTAAGGGAGACATCTCAACAACCAACTTTTTGCTGGTTTCTAAGTTGCTGAGGGACTTAAATGTTTGAGAAACTTGCAAAAATCTTTCTGTGCAGGGAGCTATGGCTAATTGGGCTGTTGTATAGATGGAGACTGAAGAAAGGCAGATGATGGATGAAATTTGATGTTGACCGTGTTCCCTCTCACAATCTTGGGGTGGTAAACCTGTTTTCATTTCTTTTGGGGGGTAAAAGGGCTATTTAGGCAAACCTGATTGTGTTTTTTTCCTTTATTGTGGTCCCACAAAAATGCTTATTACATTTCATTTGAATGTGTGTTCTCTTCATTGTTATGCAATAGAACTTGCTTATCAGTGCCCAAATCTTCTTTTACAAGGAAACACTTGAAGGGCTTGTCTGGACCGAGAGAAACATTGTGTGTGCTTAGAGTGGTGCTCAAGGTAGTCTTAGTTGCTCCTGCCAAAACGAGTTCATGGACCTCTTGATGTGAAAATGGTGTTCAAAGTAGTATTTGTCATGTGTATGATAGGCACTCACAACACAAGAACCACAAATTGCTGGTATTCATGGAATGGGCTGTTGGAGAGATGACTCTCGCCAAACTTATCTAAAATGAGCTTTCACATGGCTTTGAGCACTGTTGCTTTTTTTCTAACATCCATGAAACTTCAGAGCTAAAGGGTATTCAATTCTTGCAGAATAATTCATCTCCAATGTCCTCAAAAGGAAATTGACATAAATAAGTAATGTTGATGAAGGGATCAAGACAATTAAAGGTAGGCTTTTTAGTAAAGGAGTTCTCATCCTTTTTGATGATGTTGACCAGAAGAATTAATTGAATGCACTCATGGGTAACATCAGTGATATTCGAGCATTACTGAATTCTTCAATGCTGAATATCCAGCACTGAAGGATCTCGAAATTCTCAGTGCTTTTTGTTTGTCATTGAATATCAGTGCTTTTTGTTGATAGAAGGCACTGCCATCCTTAATGTGAGTTGATCGGGTTGAAATAGTTCGCAGAAAGGGACATGTGTGAGCCCTCTCATCTGGTCCAAATGACGCAATGTTTGGCATTGCTTAGAAGATTCAACCAGTTCTTGAAAAATTTAGAAGACATGCTCAGCAGAGGAGTTCATTTTCCAATAAGAAGTGCATGTAGTACTTGAAAGGTCCTGCATCCACAACCAAGTCTATTGTGAAGGAAGATTTGAAACTTAGACAAATTTCTCATTGCCCTATGTCATCTCACCAGATATTGATTGTTGTCTTTCTTGGGATCGTTATCTGTTATACATAAATTACAATCACAATTTGGCAAGTGGACTTGAAATCTATTGTTCTTGTACCTAGAGTTATCACTAGCTGTTTTTGTAACCGTTTCCTATCTTTAAGATGGATTGCTGTAAACTGCTCATGAAAAGGGACCATGGTTTCTTTTGATCTATTTCATGACTTTGATTTGGTTTAGATATATTACTTTGTGACGATTCTGGTTGGCTAATTGAGTTACCAGTAAAAGACAAGTGAAATTGATGCTAGTGTTACTCCACTCAAGTGCATTATAGTGTTACTACATTCAAGTGCATTACTTTTGTCAATTTACACGTTAGTCTTTTATGTGAGATCCTTGGAGCTTGCTGGTTTGTACTTTAAATTTGAACCTTATAACCCTGCCTTGTAAAACTTAACTTTGTTATTCCTTAAACAATGAAGAATCTAGTCAAACGTGTAGGTTTTAATCCGTGACAAAGCTCTTTCATTCACTTTTTGGTTACCTAGGAATGGAATAAACGACAAAAGAGTCCAATATGACGGCCTAAGCTCTTCCTCTCGGTAATAAGAAAAACTTAACGGGGTCTTTCCGTAAAGGTAAGCTATCCCTAGTACAATAACTAGTAGATTTGATGACTGTGTATCTTTCCTAACATTTTGGTGCTATACTTCAGCTTCTACTGTAATGTGCAAACTCCAACTTATCATGGAGTGTCAAGGACTTGACTGGTCTCTTGCACAATGCGCTTTGAATGGTCACAATTGGCAATTTATGCTTTGAAATGATGAAAAAATTTCATTTTGCCAGTTTCCGCTAATGTTAATTCCAGCATATCAGAAACATAAGGTAAGAGCTTATAGCTTGCATTCCAAAGGCTGATCAGATCATTCTTACATGTCTAAGCCAAGATGACATAAATTGTTTACCTCCTAAAAGTTGAAATTCAGTAGGGGTTGCCAATTAAAATGACGCAAACTTAAGATGAGATCATCATTTGTTTCCAAGATGGCTTGATTTAACTGTTAATCTGCATAATTTATTGCCATGGAACAGTTGAAGTACTTGGTTACGCCAAGAAATCTTTTATGTGCCAATGAGCCAATGGTAGAAGGTAAGGTCATTGATTGAAAAGTGTTCTCCCTAAACAATCTTTGTCTCACCTTATTAAACCCGATTGATTGCCAAACCATGCAAGTCTTGCAATTCTAAAAGTCACATCTGACTATTTTGTGAAGTTCAACATGAGTTCAACCCCCAAAAAAGAAAGAAAGAAAGAAAAGAAAAAAGGAAGATGGACAAGAGCAGGGTGATTCAACTATGGATAGCTCAGCTCAGCATCCACACATCCTCATTAGGTTTTATCGAGTCAGGTAAATTAGATTAACAAGTAAACTTGCGAGCACATTCATTCAATAGGCATCACAGAGTTGTATTTACAAGGATGATACATTCAGTTACATGCTATTTACATTCCAAGTAAATTTCAGTAGAGATCCTGTGCATCTTGTGATGGACATGGAAACAGATTGATGGAATGCATTACATGAATAAACTTCATCTAGAGCTACCTAGTGATCTTCAAGAAATTAGGTGCTGACTTGGGAGCATTTTTACTTTAATTGACTCGTGGCATCGGAGTCTTAACGCAGCCTCAATGCGGAAGCAGAAGTAATCCTGGAAAGCATAAGGTTTCCTTTGTCTTCGCTCCCATATTCCTTCAATCGTGGGTCCATGAGGATTTTGCATATTCCTTCAATCATGGGTCCATGACGATTTTGCACGATCCCCATGTCTCCGCCATTAATTCCACACCATAGTAGAATATGTAGAAACACACTTTGATAAGTCGTCTGTAAATATTTCCGGTAATAAAGGATTGGCATTCTCTGGAACAAGCTGGTCTGTCACATGACTTATTGCACCTAGCATGATAAATCCACAAAATAATTGCTTGTAACAGGTAGCTACAACTGAGACTACCTCCTTACCTGCTGCACATTGGATCTTCTCCAGAGCCATCACAAACTTTCTCGACCAGATAAACCAGACTACCAAATCCAATATCATACAGCCATACCTACAAAAAAAGTAGGATTCCAATTACATGTGAACACTGACATAGAAAAGAGTAAGATTATCTCACATCAATATGCTTATTTGTGGCTGTCATTGAGCTAGTTGCCAATAATATAGGCATTAGTAGACATACATTATTTAAATGAGTAATACCTTAAAATTGCACAGAGCTTAAGACTAGGTCATCAGCTGTCATAGAGAGAGAGAGAGAGAGAGAGAGAGATACATATTATTATGCATCTTCAATTTTGGAATTGGTATGGGAAACTCATGATAGCTTTACGGGAATGAGAAGGGTTCTTATATATTGTCAAAAAGGTCATGAATATTACGAACTGCCCTGCTTTGTTAAGAAGATAAAACAGACAAAACTATTAAAATTTATACGCTGAATAAAGTGAGTACAAACATTGTTGGAAAAAAATAAGACTTCTCCAGTTAGATAGCTTGAAATAAATGCAAAGCAAACGTCAAATGCAGTCAACGACAATTCCCCAAAATTATCTGATATTCTATGGGAACTAAGAATAGTACAAAGGCAAATGAGGCACAATATCGTGTCCATTAGCTATATGTTATTGTATTTGGCATGCTGTAGTAAGACACAAACATTGCATTGCCAATACAAGGTCATCCAAATGTCAAGTAAATCAAGCGAGTGCTGGTCTGGAAAAAACAGCTTCAGCACACAAAATTAGACAGTCAAATAACTTGAATGTTAATACTTTCACGAGGGGAAAAACTACTGTGCATCAATAACCATATATTGCATTTCACATATGAAGGTGAACAATAGAACAACCCTTATCTCCATGAGGGTTGGGAGTCTAGACCCCATCCTTAATTTTCCCAAAACCAAACCCCCCACCAAAACCAACCCCCCCCTTTTATTCACCCCCCAAGAAAAGGTGTCCATAATATGGAATAGTGGGTTGGGGGTAAATTTACAACCAAGGGGCATTTAAATGCTCCTACTAGAAGCACTTGGATGCTGGCGGGGTCAGTCACATCTTGCTAATGACACAAACAAAACATTCCAGGTTTATAGTGAAATTGCCCCTTGAACCCCAAAACTTACAGTCATTAATAGCGAAGGAGAACTAAATCTTAAAAAGGGCCACAATGCATGGAAAGGGCCATGACGTAAACAAAACATTCCAGGTTCATGGTGAAATTGCCCCTTGAACCCCAAAACTTACAGTCATTAATAGCAAAGGAGAAACTAGATCTTAAAAAGGGCCACGACGCATGGGCATGATGGCTCAGAACAATTTTCCACCAGAAATTGGCAAATAAAAATGACATTTTAAATCATCCAAGTATTCGGACAAGATGTTACCATTGCCACTAATAATTGGAGAAAATGTTTAGTCTAAAGTTCACACAACCTATGATCATATCGTAGGCCATGTGAATGTCTGTATAATCTGAAGATGAAGTTTGACCCTCAAAAATCACAATTTTTCATGGAGAAGAGAATTAATGGGACATGACTTTGGGGTGGATACAATTTCTGGTACCAGTTCTGCAGCAGGTGACTAGAAAACTCTGGACCACTCTGTCCAATAAAGCTGAGACAAAAAGCATAATTTAGATAGAATTGGCTCCAGCCTATAACATATCTGGTCCCGTAGTCCGACTGAAAAGGAGCTGCTTCTTTTGGTTAGAGAGAGACAGATAGAAACAGCGCACAGAACACAAATTTAGGATCAACATGTTCTAATTTAAAATGCATTAGCACTTCAAGATTACAAGACATAGATTTTGAGCTTCAAGTGCTTGCAAAAGTTATATGTCAAACATATCAATAATCCCTTTAAGTTTCCAGCAAGTAAACTTTGTAATGATTAGTTGGAAGTCTTTATCCACTATATTTAGGTATTCCACTAACTTGAAGCTCCATGGCTTAACATGTAAAACTCAATTCACACAACTAAATATATCAACCATAGGTGGTTCAGGTAAAGGGTTATTTGCAACCCATTCTGCTTGTGTTTTGTCTATTGGTTGATTTGCCAAAAAAGAAGAAAAAGAGAAAAAAAAAAGATGCTGACCAATTGTAAATATAAATATGAAGCCATAGAATGTTCAAGATATCCAGAGTCTAGACTCTTCAAGGCAGAGTTGGCAGAAATTGCCAGGTAACTCTTAACAGACCAAAACTGAAATAAATGGAAGAACACAACAGAGAAGAACCAATATCTGAACCATAACAATCTTTTAACTATCTTACCACAAGATCAAGTCCCAAAAAGGATGCCATAGCCCCTCCTCTAGAATGCCCTGTCACCATGACATTGATGTCTCCATATAGATCCTTGGCTCTTTTAACAGCATCCCTAGTACCAGGTTGCATTGTCGTAATGTGATAAGCATAATAAATCCACGATGAACCTAAGCAAAGATGATAGAATAAGACTGTAACTCATTCCAAATCAGAAGTGTCCACAAGTTGCAGGAGGCTTAGGGTGTGCATGATAAAATTTCTGGAATAGAAATTGATTTCTGGCCAATCAATTTCTATTCCCCGACAAGTTTCTGAGCAAAGAAACCCGTTTGATAACGACTCAAAATTTCTATTTCTGGAACAGAAATCCGTTTAATAACAGAATAAAATTTCTATTTCTAGGATTAGATAACAACATAGGAAATCCCTTCTTGGATTTTGCCTTAGATTATCAATCTTGTTTGAAACCCTAAGATGGAAATGTTTCAGCTCATCCACACAATACACCCTAAATGGAAAACATGCGCTAGGTCGGATCCACGTGCTTTGTAATAGCAGCAAGAATGACGAAGCAACCTCATGAAAAGACTGCAAAACATGCATAAGAATTCTCTGATTTGCTGGACAATTTTGTGAAGAATTAACAAAGAGAAAATGAACAATATCCAGATCTAGTACACAATGCTCATACCTGAAAGAAGATCCTTCACTTTGAGGACCAGAAGATGTCACTGGAGCATCTGGCTGATGAGAATTTGCTGCCTCTTCATTCATTTTCTAAGGACAAGACACTTTGACATGAACAAGAAACCAAGGACTAGAACTACAACTCATCAAGCTATTCAGATTCACTACTTACATCTACAGAAGGTTTAAAACACTGGAAAGATATTCGTCCAATGACTGCTCCAGGATGAGGATCGCCTTCCATTATGACAACGCTGCACCATTTATGAGAATCAGAACCAATTAAGCAAGTAAACAAAGGAGTAAAAACATAATTCATCATCACAGCAAGGAAGAGGTGCTCAATAGACCTAATGTGATATCACACCTTATTTGCATCACACCTCTAGAACAACCCTGTCACCATTGTCTTTTTTCCATTAGTTAAATGAAACAAGAAAGAAGCATGGGCAAAAGGAAATCAGTTATTCTGATTGAAGGAAGTTGGATCTTAACAGAATGGACTCTTGAGTGGGAACAACTGAATACAATTGAAGCAAAGGAAGATAGGTGGTCAATGGAAGCACGATGACAAACGAGCAGAGGAGCAAATGGATCAGAAGAAAGAGGACCTAATTACATGAATGTGACAGTAAGTTATAGTATGATATTTTGGTCATTGATCAATAAAATAATGAGAACTCATAATATATAAAAAAATAACTTATTATTATTGTTATTTGCTTTAGTTTGTCTTTCTTTTCTCTTTGTCCTCCGATAATTGTTATGTAACAGATTCTTTTTGAATCCATTATTTATAAAAAAATTTCCTGTGACTTTTGAAACCCACAATTTCAACCAAACATTTTTACTTGAAAATAAAAACAACAATTTATTATCCAGAGAGAAAGCAGTGAATAAAGTTTACATAACAACAACTCGAATTTGATCAACTGCCACACTCGGACATTTTTTCCTTGCATCAAACTTGGGTTGTATACCACATGGTTTATAAAAGTCTATATAATTAAATCCATAACACCAACAGAGCAGCAAAGAGCAGCAATCAGTAAGTGAAGGAAAAGCGACAACTTCGACATATGAACGACCTGCAACCATAGAGGGTTTCTCTACACCTAAACAATTGCGCTACATGCATCTTGAACACCTCAAGCTAGAAAATAAACCCAGACATGCTCAGCTCAGATGACGATTCAGCAACATATTTGAAGGGGTATCTAATTCGATGAGAGCAGAGCAAACCGACACACTAAAGGAACGAGGGCTCTTGGCCATCAAAGGATGGATCAGGAGCTACGTCGCCAGCTCAACATACCAAGCAGTAACGTACATGTAACACTACACAATTCTCAAATCAATGCTAATGTCTCTGGGGCAAATTGTCGAACAGGTGGTGAACGCGAACTGCGAGAGGTTCGGTAGTTCAGTAGACAGATACATTCAATGAACCGGCATGACGTGAGATGGTTATCCAGATGAATCAACAAATTCGAAGGCAAACGAAGAACGATCCAACGTCGGAGTGCTCTCAACCGAAGAGAAACAGAACATCCTAGGATGATTACCTGGGATCGGCTACAGTGACGCGCGACTTGAATCGCGGGGGCGGAAGAGAGCCGTGACGAAGTGGAGAACGCACTCACTGGAAATGACGGCGCCGATCGGGGGTAGGATGGTCGTCGGCGTGGCGCGGCGCAATCAATGAGGGCCTAGGGTTAAGGACGGAGTTGGAGTCGACGGCAGCGAGCAAACGGAGTGGACGCTTGCGAGCGGACGGAGTGGATGCTGCCGAGAGGAGTCGTCGACTGCAAGGAGGACGAAGTCAGAGTCGACGGCGAGGTGAGCGACGATGTGACCGACGAGAGGATGGAGTTGGAGTCGACGGGGGTAGGGAGGACGGAGTCGCAGTTGACGGCGAGATGAGCAACGATCTGACCGGCAAGAGGACGGCGACGGCAGGGAGGGCCGCGGGTTCCGATCTCGGAGACGAACCCGAGATGGGTTCGACGCGATCGGATCCGGCGGAGTCGTCGACTGCAGGGAGGACGAAGTCAGAGTCGACGGCGAGGGGAGCGACGATGTCACCGGCGAGAGGACGGAGTTGGAGTCGACGGTGAGGATGGACAGCTTCGGAGAAGTATGGTGAACGAAGAAGGATGTTGGTTGAAGCGTCGAGGAGAAGTATGGTGAACGAAGAAGGATGCCCAAATTGGAGAAAAGAAGAAATAATTTATATTTTTATTTCTGAAACTTAAAAATTTGAGCTTCTGATTTCTTCGATTTCTCTATTTTTGGAATAAAAATCTATTTCAGAAATAAAGAAATTAAATTGTATTACAAAACGGATTTCTATTTCAAACATATTCTAAAAAACAGAAAAATAGAAAAATCGAGAAACAAAAATTTTATTATGCGTGCCCTTATTATCTCTAGAACTCACCACGGCATCAAACATGCCAGGGTAGTTTATGTTGAATTGTTTCCAACAGAGACTTTCAACCCAATTCTATATATTGTAGAAATAAAGAGAAGTAATCACTCACTAAAAAGCTCAAACAACTTTTCCAAGAACAAAATTAGTGATGTACATGATTTGCTCATGACTCCATCTAAAATTACAAGCACATAACTTTCGTGTCTAAATGAAAATGATTCACTGTTTTCCCTTCTTATGGATAGGAGACCCATGTTCTTTGCGCACGAAATCACTTTAGGCTACTCTTCTTACCTTAAATATTAATCAAATCCTTCACATGTCAAAGTGACCGGAAGAATTGCTAAAGTTAACATGCATACCCTTGTTCTTGAGTACCTTTCAAAGCTATAACCGCAGCATTAAGGTCCAAGCCTCTCCAATATATGCCTACAGGTAATACATATTGATTATAAATAGAGACAAACAATTAGATGCAATTCGAACATAGAGGCATCACAAACATTGCAAATCAGTAGGCCACTAAAACACAAATTATATACCTATAAGCAAGCAGGACATTAGCATGACTTCAAACCCAGTGAATGGATCTAGACTTAGAACCAGGGAGAGCCAAGAACAATTTTCTACAGGTATGCCTTCCCACAGTGGGCGAACAACTCCCGTTCAAGCCCTTCAGGGACAGCCTTTTAGCAGAAAACCACTCAGCCCTTTAGTTCAGAGCCTAGAGACACCCAAAGACGTCAGGATGGAAACATTTCTAACCTATCCAAGCTGCATTTCTTGGAGGATCCTACCAGGCTGGAGAAGAAGAGAGATTTAGAAAGCCATGAGAGATTTTCAAAGCACACACTTTACTTCAGGGGACTCTGCCCAACACATTACACCCTCCTCGCCTTATATAGACGATAAGAGGTCACAAAGACACAAACAAGGACCTAGCTAATAGGTCCGGATACAAACAGAGGCACCGGAAACTTCCAGGAGAGAATTATTCGCACACTATGAACAGTGATCATACTGTGAACAGTACCTTCCCTAGCCTAGTGCTACAGTAAAAGTGAACAGTAGCTTGCTACAGTGAAATTGTACGGACGTCAATTTTTCAACGGTCTCGTCCGTCATGAGCATTGTAGCTACAAATTGAGTCATCTGAGCTATCTTCTAGGAGATGTGCCTCGTATTTTTGTTCAAGGGCTTCAAGGTCTTCAGGTGAAAGGATTTGGTTCAGTCTCCGTGATGAGGATGCTTCTTCATGAGCCTAATGGGATACCTCTTCTTCAGCCCAGTTTGTGTTGTCATCTTCTCGAGTGTCGGCAGGAATGCTTGGCTGAGGCCAGTTGGATGGTTGTGCATAAAAGGATATGTCCATGTTTTGGAATAAGGACGAAGATCCTTGTTCGTAGGGATCCTGGGACAGAGGGCCTCCAAAGCGTGCATAGGGGTCCTGGATGGATTGGACAATATCATCTGTTCCTGTCATTTCATGTTCTTGGGACGATGCAGCTTGTTTGTATTGTTGGAGTGCTTCCCTAGCTTCTGGTGCGAGGTCATAATGATCCCACGTAGTGGGTGCATTATTCCAAACATCTTCAGGAATGGTTTTGTTTTCTTGACACAAGATTCTCTAGAGTTCTCGGTATTCGTTTTCGCAGAATTTAACAGATCTTGGATAAGATTTGTAAATTCGGGCTTCCCTGCTGTTCAGATGGGGTTTGTAAGATGTGGTCCCTATTTCCTGTGGATTATCGATAATGGTGCCATTATTTGTGAAAAAATGCCATGGACGTCGGAAAAGCAGGATGGTGTGGACTTCAGGATTTGGTGTCATGGTTCTTAGTTCTTTTTCCAAGTCTTGTTTCCAACATGTAGGATGATAAAATCAATTAAAAAAGTCTAAGAGATTTTTATCGCTTTCTTTTTCCACATTCCTTCCGAGTAAAAATATCCTTGTGAGGTTTGCAATGAATCTTCTGGTTGGGATTTCAATAGCTATTAAGTACTTATTGGTTAAGTACCATAACAGCGTTTTAAGCTGGTCAAGGAAATCATCTTCCTTCCAGATGAGAGGATGAATGAAAGGATAATTCAAATTTAACCCAAAAGGATAGAGAATCGAACCTCCATTGAATCTGAATAGATTTGTGTGACATTGCCACATAAGATTTTCCAGATTTTCAGCAAGATTGTCATTCTGGATATGTTGAACAATCTCCTGGGGATATTTCCAGCTTGACAAGTCTTTGATCTTTTCAATCTTGTATTTTACACCATAATTGAGCATATGGAAGGCAGGTCGCTTGATGTACATGTTGATTTCAGCTGGTGCTTTGGGTCTTGACAAAAAGTCAGCAAGTACATTCTTTTTGCCAGGAATGTGTTTGGTTTCAAAAGAGTATTTTGAAAACCATTCAGCCCATCTAAGCAAATGAGAATTTGGAATCGCTTTTTTTAAACTTGGTCATCTGAGGGAAAGATGCCATGTCTAATTTTACCAGGAAGTGATGGTTGATGAGATGAAATTCAAATTTTTTGATTCCATTTTTTACTGCTAAGATTTCTTTAAAAGTGGAGTGGTAATGCATTTCAGCTTGAGAGAATTTTCCACTTTTGTAAGCACAGAGGTGTTTTTTACCATCAATTTCTTCGAAGAGGACGGCTACCCAGTATTCATCACTGGCGTCAGTTTGAAGAATTCTTTTTTCTATTGATAGTATTTGCAGTGGTGGGAGATTTTGCATAATCTCCTTAAGCTCAGCAACGGCTTCAGTCTGAGGTTTTCCCCAAGGTGGGAGATTCTTCTTTAGCATGGATTGCAAAGGAATCAAAAGCTTTGCAATGTTTGGGACAAAATCCCGAGATAATTGATTATCCCCAGAAATTGCTGAACTTGTTTTGTGGTGAAGTTGTCTTCAGGAAACTTCAATAATTCTTGAGCAATATGTGGCCCTGGGTAGTACGTACCCTTGTTAAGGTGCATACCAAGAAATTCGATTTCTGTCTAGGAGATATTCATCTTTCTTTAAGAAAGCATGATACCGTGTTTCTTCACAATTTCTGCAAATTGCTCAAGGAGTTGACAATGTGACTCAAGCTCATCGGGGTATAGAGCGAAATGTCGTCAATGTATATGGCTGCAGTTGACAAGATTGGTTGAAAATACGACACATGGCCTTTTGAAAAGGGATGGTGCTACCTTTAGGCCAAAAGGAAGAACTTTCCACCGGAAGTGCTTTGGTTCGGGATACGAATCTGTTTTGGATCTATCTTCGGGGTGGATGCCCGCTGCCAAAATCCAGCTTTAAGGTCGAATTTAGAATAGATATGGGCCTTGGTCAGGCCAGCAAAGAGAGAGTCTCTGGATGGTAGAGGGAATTTATCATCTTGGAGAAAAAGATTGAGAGGCTAATAGTTGATTACCAATCTCATTTTCCCTCTGTTTTGCTCAGCACGTTTATTGACATAAAAAGCTTCACAAGCCCATTGAGAATTGGAAATTTCAATAAGGCCTTGCTACAATAGTTCTGGGCATTCTCTTTGGGCTAAAACCAGATGTTCTAGATTCATTCCCATATGACTCGCCTTGATCGGATTTATATCTTCATTTTTCTTGAAAGGAAGGCGAACAAAGAACTCTGGATTTTTCCACAAAGGATGGGAACATTTTTGGGCAAATTCTGCATGGGATTCCAAACAGGATTCTAACAACTTTTGCATGATTGGATCAAATAGACTCATCTGAATGGAAAAGAGTCTCTGAATGTTGACAAACTCAGAGATTGGTCTTTATATCTAAGACATTTTCCAGGAATGATGCGAAGTTGTGAGATTTGAGTCATAATATCCCACCCGATTATCAGATCTTTATTGGGGAGACTTGATCCAAAGATTTTTGTGGTTATGGAACATTGAGGAAAAACTGGATAGTTATTGGAGTGGTTCTGACGCTTGTGGAGAAGGTATCTCTAGAAGCCGAATTAAAATATCTGATATAAGGAGTCTAGAATTCTTCAGGAAGAACTTTAGTATCTAGAATGGAGCAACTTGCTCCAGTATCAATGAGAGCAATAACAGTGATTGGTTTGGCAAACTTTGAGGTGAGAATTTTCATTGGGAAATGAGGACAGTGAGTTTGACTCGTGACGATGTCAAGGTTTGGTTCTAGAGATGTGGGTGAGATGTGAAAAATGTCTTCAGACTCTGGGTCTGATTCATTTTCACTAGAAGTTTGGTACAGTGGAATGGCACAAAGAGTTTGTTCAGATGGTTCTTCATCAGCAGAGAATAAGGATTCAATATCATCATTTTGAAGAGAAATACCTGTTTCGTTCTCAATGTGATGAATTAGATGATTCTGACATTTTCTCGCTTGAGGACAATTTTTGGCAAAATGTCCTTTCTGGTTGCAGATGTAGCAACGGTTTGATTTCTTGCGCCCTGTGCGATCTTTCCTTTTGCATAGGTATCGCCATTTCTTCTTTTTTCGAAAATTCTTGGATCCATGTTTGGATTTGTTCCACCAGAACTTCTTGTAATGCTTCTTTTTTCTGGAATACTTGCCACAAGTACCATCACAGTCTTGTTTGGAGCATTTGATTTTTAGCTTCTGGCGGGAACAAGCTGATTCAAGGCGCTTGTCATCCGTAATGTAGGTACGGACCATCTGGCGTTTCAAGCATAGTTCTTCGAGGCATAGATGGATTTCTTGCTGTATTTCTCCCAAGGGAACATCATGTACTCTCCTTTGTTTTTCAAAAAAGATCTTTCAACCATCCGAGATAGTTCTTTAGGAATGGAAGTAAGGAAAACATGCTTTAAATTTGGATCTCGCTCCTACTTGATAAAAAGTTGAAGCATTAGTCGGTAATGCTTGTCAAGATGCTTTTTTGGAGGGAGCAACATTTTCTTTCGAAAATTCTCTTCTTTTAATCTCTATGAGATTAGTGGGTTTTCCCACAAAGACATGATATAAGATGGTGATAGCATGGCCAAGTTTGGTGACAACGAAAATGAATCTAGTCCTGTTCACCAAGTGATTGCCACCAAAGTTTGAGACTTCGCCCGTAAACCTTGTAACAAATTTGTAAAGGACATCGTTCATATCATGGTTGGTGAGAGACTGAGTATTCAACCAAGTATGAAAGTCTTCAAGTCTTTCTGGCCATTTGTGATAAGGAATATCATCAATGGTGAAGAACTGCTTAGATGCTATGGACACATGTCGAGTAAGATTGCTTGTTTGACCTATTCTGGGTCAGAATAGTTTGATTCCATTTCATCATCTCGGAGGATCAGCCATGAATATTGATGAAGTGACTGGCACAATAGGAAGGTAATCAACAATGAGGGAGTCAACTGTAGGAATTGAGAAGGATGAAGAAGATGAAAGAGATACTGAATCTGATTCAGTATCAAGAGAACTTTGTTCTGCTGGGAACAAAGTCTGCTTTTTTGGAATGGCAGAATGTAGTTGTTGTATGGCGGAGTTTGATTCCTGAGTACTCAAATCCTTTAAAAATGATTCCAATGGATTTGATAACATCATCTGATCTGGCCTTTCTTTTATCACAAGCGAACTTGATTCTGTAGGCGCCATTTTTTCTTTCCCTTTATCCTTCTGCAGGGCCTTGAGGCGGTTTCATATTTGTGCCATGTCTGGTTCTCTTCTGTAGGGATCTTCTGGGATAGTGGCAAAAATAGAGGTCTGTGGCGGTGGAGGTACATACCCAGTTCTGACAGAAGGTGCCAATGGATCGAAAGGCCTAAACCTTTCTTCTTCAAGAAGTTGGATTTGCTTCTTGAGCTTTTCGATTTTTGGCTTTGGGCTTTCAAGATAATGATACCCAAGATGTTGTCCTGATTCCAAGGCATGAAGCCTTTTCTGGAACTCAGAAAGTATCTTCTTGGTGCTTTCATCATATCTTCGGAGATCTTGTTGCACATTTCCAATCTTGGAATCAATAGCCTTAAAAGCATTGTTTTGTGCCAACAAAGTCTCTGATTGCCAATTTAGAACAGCTTCAACAGCAGAAATCTTTTTGTGTCTTCCTTGTTCATCCACGTCAGTGGGGTTTGGTATTTTTGGAACATGATGGTATCTGTTTTGTGGATCAATGAATTCCTTTGGAGCAGGAAATGAAAGTTTTGAACTTTCTCTGACAAGAGGAGGAAAATTAGTTTCTTGGAACATGGCAATAGAAGAAGTGGGGGGTGTTTTTGCTGGAGCCTCAAATGGGTAAGAATATTTCTTGGCCCATTTTTGGATTGGCTTATAAAACGGAGAGAGGGCTTGCTTTTTCTGAGGAGGAGATGGTGGAGGTGATTTTGGTGGATCTGGTGGAACTTCTGGTGTAACATTGAACTCTGGTGGTGGAGGTGGAGCATAAGAAACCATGTACTGGTATTTGTCACACTCACCAAGAGTATCAACGAAAGGATCTCCATTTTTGGTAAGTTTTTTCCGTCGATCTTTAGAGGGTCTACCTCGTCGGGGACCTTATTGACTTTGACTTTTTCCTTCAAGGTGGAACACATGGTTCAATCTTGAAGAGGGTTTGGAAGATAGAGGGACTTTCTTCCTTTTCCTTGCCAAATTTGATGGAAACAGTTCTCTTTTTTCCGAACCTCGTCCGTGGGAAAGGCTTTTATGTGCAATAGGAACATTGGCAAAAGCTTGGCCAACGTATCCTTTGGGATCCCAAACATGGATAATGCCCGATAATTTTGCATGGAGATTATCTTCATTACCATTGTTAAAGTGAGATCAAGGGCATGGTTTTGCACCATCAACCATCAAAGAAGTTCTTTAAGTTTATTCAACCTTAGCAACAATGTCATATTAAAATGTAGTCAAATTACCTTGGTCTCTCCCTCTCAACTAGGACATGTCCAACTAGAAAGTTCTGTCAAATTTGACTTTTAAACCTGCAAGATAATAAGCTTTGCATCTAATTACAAATTTATTGCTTTGAAATGGTGAAACCTGAAGGGTAATAACAACAAGCTCTAGGTAAATGCGAACATCTTTATGAAGAACATTTACAGCAGATGCATACTCCATCACCATCGTCGTAAGAGTGTGATTGTAACAACTTTATGAGCATTGGAGCTCACTCTAACTTATGGACTTACCAATTGAGAAAATTTCAGATTGTAAACGCAGTCACAAGCTCATTCAATTACAAGCAACGAAGCAAGTCTCTTATGTCACTAGCAAGCTATTTCGATGAATCAAGTGAGCGGAACACTTCAAGGAAACATCAACTCAAAATAATATTTTAGTATATTTCTGCCGTCCTTGTCCATGAACTTAAAGAACTATATATTCAATGTGATGCAATGGAAGGGGAATAAGTAAACAACAAGAGGCCCATCTTTCCCAGAAAGCTACTCCACTGAAACCTACGAGCTACAGTCCATTATTCGACTGGAGAAAAGCTTAATAGCCGAGAGTCAATTACTGTGAGACACTCAACAAATTTTATCCCCAAAGTGAACAAAAAAGGGTGAAATCTATATCAAACAAATATAAGAAAATTCGATCAACAACTTCCCCCATCCCTGAAATGCCTAATTAGCTAAATTCACTATACAAATCTCACTTTCCCAAGCTCAAAACCGATGCACTCAACACTAGAGCCTGTGTCTGTTCGCACCTTATCACAATCAAAAACTCCCAATCAGAATTGAGCCAAAGGATCACAGCAGAAACCGATCCATGAACAAGAATTGCAATTGACCTCTCACCCCACTTGCGGGGATCAAGCACGTCAGAACCGTCACTCTCCAACCACGACCTGTTCCGCTCCATATTCTACAAGAGAAATGGATCGAACGGCGTCATTGAGAAAACTACGGCGCGATCGCGCAGCGAGATAGAGAGATCAACCGCGGATCTTTGTCCATATTGCTCCAATTCCAGTCTCGCAAGTTCGTGGATTTCCTGGCGATTGAAAGCTACTGTGACTTGGGGCAAAGCAAGGAGAGGAAGATGTATTTACGAATTTTCCTGTTTTGCCCTCGACGTCTTCTTCTGTCGGCGGTCACATTCGGTGATTTCGGTGTTTGCGTAGGGGCACTGAAGTAAGTTCTGCTAATATTTCAAATTCGAGGTTCTCTCTTGGAGCTCCCCTTTGATGTCTCCACATTTGCAAAGAAAAATAAAATAAAACACCACAACAGACCAGGATTCTCAAAAAGCACCAAAATTAAAGGTTAGTTAATATCCTTTATCTGTTTAATTTATATTTTTTTAGCTATATAAAAAATGCACCCTCCACTATGGTGGAAAGTTTTTTGAGTCATATTTTTGAATTCAAATTCAAATCGATCTAATAACTTAAGTTATTCAAACTTCAAAAGAATGTAACCGAACTTGAGTGACTCATGAGTTAAGTTTAACCGCAAATTATGAAATCTACTTCTCTTGAGCTAGAAAGAGAGTTTAAAAAGATGACTTGCTATTATGTATAGATTCTTGAATGCTCTCTAAATACTTATGTTGAACTAGATGCAATATTTTCTTTTCCTTTTTAATTAAATGTACTTATAGTATTTTGAGTCCAGACAATTTGTCTAAAATTTCCAAACTTTTTATAATGCCAATGTGTTTCGAACTTATAACCTTGTAGAAACTTATAGCCTTCTTGAAAATGGTGGCATTATCTTGTTAGGAACGCAATTTGTTGAAGAGAAAAAAAAAAAAGATGACAAGCGAAGTTTTAAGTGAAAAAACCCTTTTGGAATCAAAAAGAAAAAAAAATTACATTGTTGCAGTATACAATTTTTACACTATCAATATTAGTTTAACATGAGAATTACATGTACACCATTAGCAATAAAAAGCCTCTATGCTTTAATAGCACTTTCTTTTATCACAATCCATAACTCTATCATTCTCTTCCCATAATTTCTCTAATTGAATACGTTAGCAATACGATCGTCAGCATTGAATCTATGTGTAAATGAATGAGAAATAGAAGAAAATGTCCGAGAAATAGAAGAAAAGGTCCGCGAATGTTGATAACAAAAGTCATTGGGCTTTTTCATTGGCTATGTGCAAGGTAAATAGAGTTTATGATCTTAGAAAACAAAAATCATGATACATTAGCAAAGAAAAAAGAGCATGAATGATTTTTTTGATGAAATAAATTAAGAACCCAAATGTATGGTACGTGCCATATTTGGTGGCTCTCATGAATTTATGTTTGTAGTGGGATATTTAAAAAAGTACAAAGATAGAACAATTTTATACACATCTTAATTTTTCTTACCAAGCTCATGCACTACTCATTCACTTGAAACAAATGCCCACAAAAAAAAAAAAAAATTAGCATGAAAAGATTCCAACTCACCCCTCAAGTGATTAAAAAATCATGGTGTTTTTCATGAATTCATGGGTTAAAGTTATGTTATAAGCATACTTCTAACCGGTTAGTATCTAAAGTGTTTGCTGCCTCATGCGAAAATATTATTTTAGACTCTTAGCACGTTGATGAAGTTACAATGACAGATTTATATACTTATAAGTGGACTGATTAATAATGACTCATATTGAATATTTCATGTTAGACCATCATCTCCTCCTACTTTATTTATCTATTGGAAAAAAAATTGATGACCCATCATGAATCGAGCAGTGAGGCCAAGTCGGATCACCCCCAACTCGAGCCGGGGATCCAGTTGGCCGTGAGCCAGGCGGTGGCTTCAATTCCCATGGAGGGGAACGTGAAGGTTTTATTAGCGATGGGCTTAAGGCCCGTCCGCCCAAGTTAGGCCCAAAAAGCCCAGCCCACGGGAATAGGACCCGTGGATAGAGGGACGTATAAAAGGGAGGAGAGAGAGAGAGAAGACACCCGTTGGAATAGAACGTACGTATGTCTCCCTTCTCCCCCCCTCTCTCTCTCTCTCTCTTGTTTTCTCTCTAAAAGGAAAACAGTGAAGCGCAAAGGCAATTTTTCTTAATTGGATCGAACAGGGCCAAGTTTCTCTTCCTCTATCGGCGTCGGTGTTTAATCTGTGGCTAAAAAGGTATGCTCGAATCCGTGGTGTGCTTTAGGATCGATGATACATGTTGTTTTTCCGGGCTCGTCTTCCGCATTGATTTAGGGGTTCGATTTAGTGTCGAATCCGCTTTTCGGATCTGTTATTCCCAAAATTGGTATTAGAGCTCTAGTTCATGTTTTCTCAACCTGTTTGATGTTTTTTGATTGATTTTTCGCGAAAGTAATTCGGCCATACGGATCGGGGCAAGAAATCCCGACACTCGAGCGCTGTTCGTCCATTTTTCTGAGTTTTCGTAAGTCGAAATCGAATTCTGATGGCATAGGGAGAAAGGGGTCGTCGAGACGAGTCCGGCGATATGTCGAATGCCACCGGGAGACGCCGCATGCGCCCACACGTGCGGCCGGCCGCTGCGCGGGGTGCGACGCGCCCGGAAGCGCCGGGCCCAGCCCAAACGTGCGGCACACGCCCGGTCGGCGAACCGGCACGTACGCGCCGCCGGGCGAGCCGGCACGCGCCGGTCGACGACCGACGCGTGCCGACGCGGCGTGACGTCACCTAACGGTCGGAACCGCTGGGTGACGCATCGATGACGTCAGCGCGACGACTGCGCTTGGCCGGCGGTCACCGGCCGGTGACCCGACGACGGACGCCCGCACGTGCGCGGCACGTGCCGGCTAATGTTCGCGGACGCCGCCCGCGCACACGCGGCATGTGCCGACGCCCGCGTGATGTCAGCCCGCACACACGCGCGGCACGTGCTATCGGTCCGTGCGACCCGGCCCGACCGGCCCAACCGGCCCGACCGGTCCGACCGGTCCGACGACCAACGACCGTTGACCGTTGACCACCGTTAACCGTTGACCGTTGACCGACGACCGTTGACCGTTGACCATTGACCAAAAAAAAGGGAAAAGAATGTGTTTCTTTTTCAATTAAGTCTATGTGGATTATATGTGATCCCTTATTTGTTCTACATTTGTTGCAGGAACAATACCTCCCCTGAGGTTGCGCACACCTATTCGCGCGATTCGATGAACAAAAGGAAAGGCTGTCTAAATTGATAGCCGAGCCGATGACGATCATCGATGGGAGAGTGGTGACTTAATTGATCACGTCCTTGAAGTCAACGGGAAAATTCAAAAGGTCATATGGAATGGTCGTCCCATGCCACAGTCAGAGATGGTGCGATTTTTCATAAACACTCTTCCACCCGAATGACAAGATGTGTGAATCGCATATGGGATGTCAACGGAGCTGCTTCATATAAGAAAATTGTGATGGATTTTGTAAATGAATATTATTGGATTGTTACAAGGGAAAAGATCAAGAAATTGAACAAAAGAGGATCTTTCCCAGTTCGTGTGCTGACTTGGTGTTAGTTATATTAGCTAATCTTTATTTAAGTGTGCTTTGTGGACATCTTATGTAATGTTAACTACCTGATTGTTATTGATGTAGCAACCTATATGTTAGTTGTATTAGTTGAAAGCATTATTGTTTTATTGGATGTCCATTATCCGTTGCTTTCTTATTGTATTGCCGGTTCTTTGTCAGGGTAATTAGTCAGGGTAGTTATAGAAGTTTTTGTAACTTCATAGAATTTATTTTGTATAAGACAATTATATTAATGATAATTTTAAGTTAGGATTTTTGGAGGATGATTGGAAACGTAATGACCTTTTGATTCTAAAACCTTACTTGAAATTTTTTTTAATATGATGGGTCTGTGCAAAAGGGATGCATAAATTATAGGCATTAATAATTCGTGCATATTTGTCTAATGTGTTCAGATCAATGGCTTCAGCCACAAAGAGCATAGTTGCCGAGCTGAACAAAGGTGAAAAGCTCAATGGTGACAACTATGAAATTTGGCAAATGAAAATCCAGTATGTGCTGGAAGAGCAAGAAGCACTTGAGGCTCTTAACCTGACCATGGTTGAACCTCGAAGAAGAACCACCGCACAAAGCACAAGAGAGATAAGGAAGCTTTTGCTTCATGGAAAAGAAAGAATTCTCTTGCTCGCATCACGTTGCTGAGCAGCATGGAAAATGACGTCATGCGAGAGTTTAGGCGTTTTGACAATGCCAAAGAAATGTGGGAAGCATTGGCGGCAAGATTTGGTCATACTTCGGTGACCAGACTAAGGCAGCTCACTATTAGTTTTGACTCTTATAAGAAGCCTCATGGTCAGACCATGAAGCAACATCTTAGAAAGATGTCAAACATGATAAATGAGCTGAAAGATGATGGCCATGTCCTGACAGATGAGCAGCAAGTGCAAGCAGTGATTCGTTTCTTGCCTCAGAGTTGGGAGCATATGAAGGTGCACCTGACTCATAATGAAAATATCAAAACTTTCGAGGATGCAATGCGTCATCTTGAGCTGGAAGATGACCGCCTCTTGGCGGCTAAGCCGGATGCTGAACTCTATCATGCTAGTTCTAGCTCAAATGGAGCTTTGAGCTCCAAGCGCAAGCGTCCTAACTGGTTTGATAAAGGGAAAGGCAAGGAAGAAGCAGGTCCTTCAGGGAAGAAACCCAAGTTTAACCAACATGATAGAGGAAAGCGTCCTCGCATGAAGAAGCTTGCAAGGGTGAAATGCCACAACTGTGACAAGAAGGGTCACTATGCTCGCGACTGTCGTGAGCCAAAGAAGGTATGCACCCCTTGTACTTTTCAAAACTTTGCTTTTGTGTCGAGTTCTGTGTTCTTAACTGAGTCTAATCCTTTGTGGACTGTGGATTCAAGAGCGACGGACCATGTAGCGAAGGATAGAGGATCCTTCGTGGAATTCCGACAAACCACCAACGGAACTAAGTGGATCTATGTGGGAAACAACTCTAGAGCTGAAGTGAAAGGAATTGGCACATGCCAACTGAATATGCGTGGTGAACGCACTTTGTTCCTACATGATGTGTTGTATGCTCCGGAGATTCGTCGGAATTTAGTATCTGTTTTAGTGTTGGTTAAATTAGGTTTTACTATGAACTTCTATAATAGAGGTGTGGATTTGTTTTTAGATACAAATTACTATGGTTGTAGTTATCTTCTGGATGGTTTCATTGTATTAGATATTAACTATGTTAATGCAAATGTTTGTTATTCCCTTATCACGTCTCCTAATACCTATGATAATGATGTGAATGTGTGGCATGCTAGACTTGGTCACATTGGCCAACAACGTATGAATAGACTAGCCAAAGAGGGCTTGTTGGGCAATATTGAAAAAGTCGATTTGCCCATATGTAAGTATTGCCTAAAAGGGAAAACGACAAGGAAACCATTTGGAAAAGGTAAAAGAGCTGAATTTCCTCTGCATTTAATCCATTTTGATGTCTGTGGTCCAATGAATGTGAAAGGAAGGCATGGGGCTGTTTATTTCATCACCTTTATAGATGATTATACTCGATTCGGATATGTCTATTTGATTTCTCATAAATCTGAAGCAATAAGTTGTTTCAAAAGGTTTATGAACCTGGTAGAAAATCAATTAGACAAGAAAATAAAAGCATTGAGATCCGATCGAGGTCGAGAATATTTATCTGATGAGTTCAGAAAATTATGTGATGAAAAAGGAATAGAAAGACAGTTGTCTATTCCATATACTCCTCAACAAAATGGTGTTGTGGAGAGAAGAAACAGAACCCTACTGGAAATGGTTAGGTCCATGATGGCGCATGCTAACTTACCTATCACTTTTTGGAGTGATGCGTTGTTAACTGCTGCCTATATACTTAACCGGGTGCCTTCCAAATCAGTTACTTCCACTCCATATGAATTATGGACAGGTAGAAAACTGGACTTAAGTTTTCTTAAGCCATGGGGTTGTGCTGCCTACACACATGAGTCATCTCACAAGTTTGGGAAATTGGGTCCCAGAGGAAAGAAAAGTATTTTCATAAGATACTAAGAACACTCGAAAGGGTATGTGTTCATAGGTGAGCAGGAAAGTGGGAGTATAACTGAATTTGAATCACGGGATGTTACATTCTTAGAGGATGAATTTCCTAAGAAGGGCGAAATAGGGGAAGATAACTCCCTATTTGAAACCTTGGATCATGATAATGATGTTAGTGGAGTTCATCCGAGTGGGAGTAATATGAGAAGTGATGAATTGAATTCAACTCATTCTCAATTACAACCACATGATGAGGCAACATCATTATTACCTAATCCAAGTGGGAGCATGATGAGGACTGATGTGCAAAGTGTACAATCTCCCATACGGTGAACAAGTCGCCAAAGTATTCCCCGTCGACGTTTTGACATTGAAGGGGAAACTTTTATGGTTGCTCCACAAGATGAGGATGAGTCAAGAAATATTAATGAGGCTCTGAATTGCCCTAGTAAGGAAAAATGGATTCATGCAATGGAAGAGGAAATTGAGTCAATGAAATCAAACCAAGTCTAGGAACTAGTTGATCTTCCAAAAGGACGCAGTGCTATTGGGAACAAATGGGTCCTCAAAATAAAGCGAAAGGCTAATGGCTCGATAGAAAGGCATAAGGCTCGCCTTGTGGCAAAGGGGTATAATCAACAGGAAGGAATTGATTATGAAGATACATTTTCTCCTGTAGTGAGATTTACCTCAATTCGCATTATTCTAGCAATAGTGGCTAGTCTGGATCTTGAGTTACATCAAATGGATGTAAAGACTGCTTTCCTCAATGGAGAATTAAAGGAAGAAATATCTATGGAACAACCTGCTGGTTTCATAGTGAAAGGCCAAGAAGAAAATGTATGTCAACTTTTGAGGTCGATATATGGCCTTAAGCAATTATCAAGACAATAGTATATACGTTTTCATAATGCCATAATGGCATATGATTTTACAATTATTGATGAGGATCATTGTGTATATATCAAGAGATTCAAGGATCAATTTGTGATCATATCATTATATGTTGATGATATACTGATTGCCGGAAGCGATATGGAGTTTGTTAATACCGTCAAGAGTTGATTGTCTTCCAACTTTGAGATGAAGGATATGGGTGAGGCTGCATACATTCTTAGAGTTAAGATTTCAAGAGATCGTTCGAAGAGATCGTTATCTCTTTCACAAGAAACCTATATAAATAAGGTTCTTGAACGATTTCGTATGCAAGATTGTAAACCCATAGACACTCCTATTGCAAAGGGTGAAGGATTGAGCCATAGATTGTGTCCAGGGACTCCACAAGAGAAGGAACAAATGAAACATGTTCCTTATGCTAGTGCTGTTGGGAGCTTGATGTACGCTATGATGTGTACAAAACCCGACATATGTTTTGCAGTTGGAATGGTGAGTAGATACCAATCCAATCTAGGTCAAGCACATTGGAAAGCCGTTAAGAGAATACTGAGGTATCTGAAGGGAACTGCTGATTTCAAGTTGAATTACCAAGAAAAGGATCTGCGACTTGAAGGCTATTCAGATGCTGATTGGGGAGGAGATTTAGATGATAGAAAATCTACCTTAGGATTTGCTTTCTTACTGAACAATGACACAATTTCATGGAGTAGTAAGAAGCAAACGTGTATAGCCTTATCCACGATGGAAGCTGAGTTCGTGGCATTATCAACAGCAGTACAAGAAGGAGTTTGGCTTAAGAGATTTTTGGATCATTTAGGTGTTAATGAGGAAGCTGCAAATCTATTATTGGTTAACTGTGATAGCCAAGCAGCTATAGCGTACACCAAAGATCCAAAATATCATGGCAAGACCAAACATATAGATATCAAGTATAACTTTGTCAAGGATATGGTTGCACAAAATGATGTGAACTTACAATACATATCTACGCATAGAATGGTAGCAGATCCTATGACAAAGCCAATACCTAGAGATGTGTTTTGTGGTCATGTAAAATCTCTAGGATTGCGTAGAGTCTGATGTACTTGGATTGTAATTTCCCGAGTTGTTCACATTTATGAATTAGTGTTGTTTCATTATTAATGCCTATGAATCTATGTATGATCTTTTATGCATCTTAATGCTCAATGCATTACTTTAAGTTGAGAAGTATGTCGGACAGATAAAAGATTGGCCCACTCACACGGGTAATCGCCTCTATTTACTGTGTGATAAATAGAGATGAGACTGTTTTAAGCTTATTATCTAGGTGATAATCGAGAGCTCAAGCTTAAAATACGTATGTCGCCTTAACTAAGTGTTAAGATAATGACATAATACTTACGATGTCCGAAAGTAAAATACCCCACATATTTTACTTTATCTGTCTAAGATACCAGATGTGAGTTCTGATGAATTATGTGAATGAGTAGATACGTGAACTCAAGTTAGACATTTAGTATGTCTGAACTATCATCTGTACGGTATTGAAAGGTGTAGACATACGCTCCATGGGAAATGAGTTAATACCGTAATACGTATTTCATACTACGTATGCATGAGACGACCAATAAGAGTGGCAAAAAGTTTGATCTCAACTTTTATGACGTGTGAGACTCTTGAGGAAAAGAGTTCCTCAATTTTAGTGCCCTCATGACTTTTACTTATTCTCAAGATTTCTATATAGTGTTTGCTATCTTAGGATGTTGCCAATGGTCATGAGATGATTCGATCTAATGGGGCATTTCTAGAAAAGCAAGCTGAACTGAAATTAAGAGTTTGAAGGAAAGAGAAAGATCGATTTTGGAGAATCACATTGTAGTTTTGTATTCACTGGTCGACCAATTATGACTGTCTTTGTGATAATAATAATTGTGAATACAATATATATATATATATATATATATATATATCATTGTTTTAAAAGAGATCAAGAGAGATATAAATGTGATCGATCGATCTAAGGTACTGCATACTAAATCTACTCAGAGTGAGACGCCCATTATGAGCTGCTATATATTCCTAACAGATGTATAGCAACGAGCTCTCAAAGTATGCTGGTCGCACGGATTATTCACTAGTATGAATGTTAAAGAGAGGTAAATAGAATACTATTCGGCCCACCATGTGCGAGTGGGAGATGAAGGTTTTATTAGCGATGGGCTTAAAGCCCGTCCGCTCAAGTTGGGCCCAAAAAGCCCGGCCCACGGGAATAGGGCCCGTGGATGGAGGGACGTATAAAAGGGAGAAGAGAGAGAGAGAGAAGACACCTGTTGGAATAGAATGTACGTACGTCTCCCTTCTCCCCCTCTCTCTCTCTCTCTTGTTTTCTCCCTAAAAGGAAAACAGTGAAGCGCAAAGGCGATTTTGCTTAATCGGATCGAACAGGGCCAAGTTTCTCTTCCTCTATCGGCGTCGGTGTCTAATCTGTGGCTAAAAATGTATGCTCGAATCCGTGGTGTGCTTTAGGATCGGTGATACGTGCTGTTTTTCCAGGCTCGTCTTCCGCATTGATTTAGGGGTTTGATTTAGTGTCGAATCCGCTTTTCGGGGATCCGTTATTCCCAACAGAACGAAAAGTACATTTCCTACATTTTCCCCGCACTGCCTGTCGGGAAATTTTCGCACCACTAGCATAAAACCAAAATTGAAGGAAGAAAAAAGAAAAATTAAAACCAAAATGAAAACGAAAATGAAAAGCGAAAAACAATTCAAAACAGAAAATACACAAAACGCGACCCCTTCTCCTCTCGCTTCCTCCCGTTTCGGACATCCGTTCGGATCAAAGTGGAACGGCTACGATCCTTTCACCATCCCACTCTCTCTCTCTCTCTCTCTCTCTCTCTCTCTCTCTCTCTCTCTCTCTCTCTAGAACAAGCACCGATGACCTCAATCGACCGATCGATTGGCCGGTCGCTGCCGTAACAGGCTTTCAGCGCCGCCGTGGCAAAACCCTCGAAGTAGCGGGCGTCGCCCGACAAGGCGGTGGCAGCTCAACGAGCCCGGTCGACAAGGAGGAGCTCGAGGCACGTCGGACCGCCCCTTCCGAAGAAGATGACGCCGCCACGGCAGCCAGCGCCGACGAGAATGTCGAGGCCGAGGAGGAGGACGATGAGGCTCGATGTTCGCCTAAGCCGTTCTTGCTGGATTAGATGTGTTAAGAACATGAGAACACAAGACCAGAAAGTTTATTATACTGCTGTGAAGTTAACAAAGGTAGAGAATGAAAGCATTGCCAAAACAGAGACGGCTGTCATTGAAAAAGTTCGGAAGAAGCATAATGCACAAGTTAGTGCCAGTGATGCTGTTAGCCGTGTATTTACACAATGTGATAGAAATGAGTCGGTGTAAATAACACGATCCATGTTCTCAGAAGATGAAGAGAAGTTGTTAAGTTCAGTTTTTGAATGTATAACAGAATAGACGAAATCGTTCTTTTCTTCTTTTAAGTCTTTCATGAATTCTATTTTTATGATTACAGCTGTTTTCTTTCGTTTAGCATCTATTGTATATAGAAGAGCTAAGTCTTCTTCTTCTTCAGAGAGTCAATGTAACAGAAAGAGGAAGAAACAGAGGAAGAGCACGCCATTGAAGTGTGCTCTGTATTGTGTTACATATACTGAGATAATACAATCTTTCTTCTGTATTCATTCATCTTGCTCATCTTCACATGGTATCAGAGCTCAATCGATCATCTGTGTTGAATAGTTTTCATGAATACTCTATCGTTCGTGAAATCAAATCGAAGGTGCTGAAGATTCAGAAGATCGGAGTGGCCTCTGAACTTCAATGATCGCAGCAGATCAAAGTAGCTGTTGATCATCCTCATGTGCTGGTTTGCTAAAGATTTCAAAGTGTTTTTGCATTCGATTCTACCGTTCCTTGTTAAGATCTGAACACTGCTGGTGACACGAACAGAATATCATCTTGTAAGATCAACAGGTTCCTGATTTCAGTCACAGAATCGACTTTTGTCATCATCAAACCTCTGTGAGCATAGTAATGGCAGCAAGAACACAGAAGTATCCCTTTCCAATACATGTTAACATCTCCAATTTTGTCACAATTAAACTTGCTGAAGATAATTTCCTATTGTGGCAAGCACAATTTCACAGATTTCTTCGAAGTCAAGAACTTTTTGGTTTCATCAGTGGTGAAATTCCTTCACCTCCTCGAACATTAAAAGCTGAAACTGAAGTCATAAATCCATATTACACAAATTGGACAAGAACTGATCAGCTTGTTTCATTTTGGATTAGTGGAGCTGTATCCGAAAATATTCTAAGTTTGATCATTGGTTTAGAAACTTCCTATGAGGAATGGCAAACTCTTCTCAATCGTTTTACTCGAAATCGCTTGCTCGAGAGTTTGAACCGAGAGGAAAGTTACGTGCATGTCAAAAACGAGATCGAGCTCTTTCGTTTATCCGAGAGAGTATAAGTCCATCTGTGACCAGCTGAATGCAATTGGAAAGCCTATAGATGAGATAACCAAAATGTTTGGTGTTCTTGAAGAACTAGGCTCTGAGTATGAGAACTTTCGAACTACTATCTACCGTCTAAAACCCCAAAATGATTATGATGAAGTGATAGCACGGCTTGAACGATTTGAAACAAGGCTAAAGACATATTCAATGAATCAATTTAACCCTAATCTAGCCCATTTTGGACAAAGAAATTCTGAAACATAACAGAAAGGGAACTCTGAAAGAGAATATAGCTTTCAGAATTCTTGTTTTGGAGGTCAAAGAGGCAAGAATGAAGAGGACGTATTTTTGGTCGAGGTCGTGCAATGAACAATGCAGGCCGTAGTTATGGATATTCAGGAAGGAATCAATACTATAGACCAAACAACTTAAATCAGGAACAAACAGATCAACAATTCAGACAGAGGATTGAGGCCCCGTTTGGTTCAACTTTGGGGAAATGGCTTTGCATTTCCCCAAGTATCCTTGAGAGAATGGGCATTTGGGGAATGCAAAGTGTGTTTGGGAACTCATTTTTGTGTATATTTTGCAAAGTAGTTTTGAGGTGAAAAGAAAAAGAGAAAAGAAAGGAAAAGAAAAGGGAGGAGGAGATGCAGCTGCTCGGCAGTGGGGCTGGTGGTGGTGGGGAGGCGGCTGGTGGCGATGGATAGGCGGCTGGTGGTGGTGGTGGCGGCGGTGGCAGTGGCAGTGGGGGAAGGCGGCTCGCCTGAGGTCGCCGACCTCGGCGACACCCCGGGTCACGCGACCCGGCGACGCCCGGGAGTCGGGCGGCCTCGAGCAACGCCGCCCGAGGTTGAGCGACCCGGCGACTCCGCCCGAAGCCGCGCGACCTCAAGCGACGTCGCCTGGGTCGATTTCTCCCTCCAATCCTTCTCCGGCCTCCAGGTAGCGTGCTCTTAAACTCGTGGCCGTTGTCATCTTCTTCTGATCGTCGCGGGTTTCAGGAAGGATTTTCTCGCCGTCGTTTTCTGGGGGTGTTGAGTGCCGCTGTCGCCATCGCCGTCGCCGTCGGCGGCGTCGCCTAGGTCGCTCGACCTTAGGCGCGACCCGGGCGTCGCCCGAGGTTGCGCGGCCTCGGGTGACGCCGCCCGAGGTCGAGCAACCTAGGAGACGCCACTTGTGTTGCGCGACCTAGGCGATGCCCGAGGTCGCCCGACCTCGGGCCACCTCGCCCGAGGTCGTACGACCTCAGGCGAGGCTTTCTGGCAGCCAGATCTGGCCACTCGCGGCTGAGCGCCGCTCGCCGGCTGAGCTTCGTGAGAGAGAAGGAAGAAGACGATGAACAGTACTTTTCGAGGGCAAAAAAGGAAAACATAATTATCAATAAGGGCAATATTGGAAAGAAAAAAATTCATTAAAACCTAGACTAGCATTCCGAAAATGCTGAAAACCCAAAATAGATCCGGACTTGCTTTGGGCTTTTAGCATTCCAAATGCTTAATGCAGACTTGAAAAGTCGAACCAAACGCAAAAAAATTTCCCCAAGGGGCTTTGGGGACGCAAAGCCCATTGGGAAAGCTGAACCAAACGGGGCCTAATTACTCTAGTCGTGGACAAGGGTTTCGACCATATGCAAGTCACTCACAAAGATACCAAGACACCAAATCTTATTCAGCTCAAATCTTGATGCCTCAGAAATACTTGCAAGATGAGAAAACAACAGAAAACACTCGGTTAGAATGTCAGATTTGTAAACGACCAGGACATGATGCTCTTCGTTGCTGGTATCGATTCAATAATTCATATCAGGCTGAAGAGATTCCAACAGCTTTGGCAGCAGTACATCTAGAGGATCCAAGAGGAAGTGAGTGGTACCCTGATATTGGAGCAACAGCACATATCAGTGCTGATCCTAGTATTCTTCTCAACTCTACTCAATATACTGGAACTGACAAGTCATGATAGGTAATGGCTCTTGTCTACCTATTGCTTATACTGGTAATACTCAGTTGAATACAGAAAACAACACATTACCTCTAAACGATGTCTTGATTGTTCCTGAAATCAAAAAGAACCTTCTCTCTGTTTCAAAACTGACAGATGACTACCCCTGTTCATTTGTTTTTGATAAACTTGGTGTTTATATAAAGGACAACCAAACCAACAAATCAGAGATGCTCAGAAGGAAAATTAGAGGACTTTACTGTGTGGATCCTCAAACTACAGCAGCATACTTTACTCGGAAGACACAAAGTAATAGCAGCAGATGTGTGGCATCAAAGACTGGCTCACACAAACTTGAACATAGTGAAGCATTTGCAAAGTCAAAACTTGATTTCCTATAATGCAAAATCTGAATCCATTTGTAGCAGCTGTCAAATAGCAAAAAGTGCAGCTTTACCTTTTCCATTATCAAACTCTACATCTACTATACCCTTAGAAAAGATACACTTTGTGACATCTAGGGTCCTTCACCAAAGGAGATCTTTTAACTTTCAATATTATGTCATCTTTGTAGACAATTTCTCTCGTTACAACTGGATCTATCCAATGAAGCTGAAGTCAGACTTTTATGATATTTTTATCATGTTTCAGAAACTAGTCGAGAAACAATTTGATTATCAAATCAAAATGTTCTATTGCGATGGTGGAGGAGAGTTCATCAGTAACAGATTTCAGAATCATTTGCAGAATTGTGGTATAAAGCAGAGTCTGTCTTACCCTCATGCACCAAAACAGAATGGAATTTCAGAAAGGAAACATCGCCGTATAGTTTAATTGGGCTTAGCTATGCTGTATCATTCTAGAGTTCCATTGAAATTCTGGGTAGATGCTTTCATAACAGCTAACTATATTGTCAACATTCTTCCTACACCGAAGTTACAAATGGCTTCTCCTTATTCCGGACTTCATAATAAGCAGCCTAGCTATGACCATCTCAGGGTTTTTGGGTGTGCTTGCTATCCCTGTCTTCGATCCTATGCTCAACACAAGTTCGATCCTAGATCTCTTACTTGTATTTTTCTAGGCTATAGTGAACGACATAAGGGGTATCGTTGTCTTGTACCTACTGATGGTTGTATTTATATTAGTCGCCATGTGGTCTTTGATGAAACCTTCTTTCCCTTTACAAAGAAGGTAATATCCGACTATGATCAGTACACAACTCTGTATAACCAATGGGCAGATGAGGTTAATCTTCTTGATTCCACAGACACAACCTCAGTGGACAGTCACTTCAATAACCATACAACAACATTTCAATTACCTCCTTCTATAGAAAGTGATCACACTCATACATCACAGTCTGAAGGTGAACCACATATACAATCTTCTTTTCAGCAACAGTCTGACTCTGTTACCATAGAGCAACAAGATCCTCTATCTACAATTGTCGAACCAGATGAACTTGACATTGATCAAGAACAACCAAACTTAACAGCTACTTCTTCAGGTATTTCCTCTGTTCATCATATGCAAACTCGATTGAAATCTGGCATCATCAAACCTAACCCCAAATATGCATATTTGGCTGACTATAAAGTACCTTTGGAACCAAAATCAGTTAAAGCAACCTTAGCTGATAAAGGATGGTACAAAGCCATGCAGGATGAAATGGATGCTTTGTATGAAAATCAGACCTGGCTCTTAGTTCCTAGAACTAAACAAATGAATGTTATAGGCTGTAAATGGGTGTTTAAAACTAAACTAACACCTAATGGCAATCTAGATAGATTAAAAGCTCGCTTAGTTGCGAAAGGATTTCATCAAGAAGCAAGGATCGATTTTATTGAAACATTTAGTCCTGTCATCAAGCATGCCACTATTCGGATAGTTCTTTCTATTGCAATGATGAAGAATTGGACCATACATCAGCTTGATGTTAAAAATGCATTTCTCCATGGCACGCTAAATGAAACAGTATACATGGAGCAGCCCCCTGGCTTTATTGATCCTCAACAGTCTCATTGTGTGTGTCTACTTAAGAAATCCCTATATGGACTTCGTCAAGCGCCACGAGCATGGTTTGATAAGTTTAGCAACTTTCTCTTGGAAAATGGATTCTTCTGTAGTACTGCTGACTCTTCTCTCTTCGTGCTTCATACTGGTTCAGACACAGTACTATTACTGCTGTATGTTGATGATATAATGCTGACAGGTAGCTCAGCTCAGCTACTAACTACTTTGATCAAATTGCTGAGTCTTCATTTTCACATGAAAGATCTGGGCCATCTTCATTACTTTCTCAGCATTGAAGTCAAACGATCTCCTCATGATCTATTTCTCTGTCAAACTAAGTATGCCATTGATCTTTTGACCAGAGCTCATATGACCAATTGCAAACCTGTATCAACTCCTCTTCCACTTCGCTCGGTTACTATGGCCGATGATACTGCTTTGCTCTCTAATCCACTTGAGTATAGAAGTCTTGTGGGTGGCCTTCAATACTTAACAATTACCCGTCCTGATCTTGCTTATGCAACAAATACTCTGTGTCAGAAACTGCAACATCCAACAGTTGCAGATCTTCATCGGTTAAAAAGAGTACTTCGATATGTTAAAGGCACCACTCACCTTGGTCTCTTTCTCCATTCCAATAGCTCAAAAGCTCTTTATGGCTTCTCAGATGCTGACTGGGCTGGGTGTACTGACACCAGGCGATCCACAACTGGCTATTGTGCGTATCTTGGCTCCAATCTTCTTTCATGGTCAGCTAAGAAACAACCGACTGTCTCTCGCTCTTCCACAGAAGCTGAATATCGAGCTCTTGCCTCCATTATAGCTGATCTTACATGGATCGGTTTTGGCTTGCGTGATATTGGTATATCCCTTCCGTCTCCAACTCTCTTATTTTGTGACAATAAGTCTGCTATCTCCCTTACAGCCAAGCCAATTCTACATGCTCGTACCAAACATATCGAGGTTAATTTCCACTTTGTTCGGGAAAAAGTCTCCTCAGGATCACTCAGTGTTCGCTATGTTCCTAGCCATCTTCAACTTGCAGATATTTTTACAAAATCTTTGTCGCACTTTGTGAGAGTGCTAGTATGAACAAAATAAAGGAGTTAGGGAAGAGAATAAGAACACAAGATTTATAGTGGTTCGGCTTAATCCAAGCCTACGTCCACTCTCCCATGCTAACAGCCTTCTTGGCTGGATTCCACTATGCAATCAACAAGAGATTACAACTTCGAGTGCAAACACTTAGTAGTAGATCACACTATCTCACTAAGTCATTCCTTTGGTATTTCTCTCACGATCACAAACGTTTAAGCTCTCCAAAGACAAGTGTATAATCGAAGGTCGCTCAGACTTTGGAATTATAAATTCTACGCTCCGTCTCTTACTTGCTCATCGGTCCATGATCTCCTTAAATACTCCTCCACTTCCAAACTACCCGTTGGACAGCATCCCGGAGAATCGTCTTCCAATATACCCATTGGACAGCTCTGTATCTAGAAGATTTGGTAGCCGTTGAGTGGCAAAGGTAAAATCCCAAATTGATTCCGATCGCCCATACAAACGAAATCTTGGTTTCCATAAGTAAAGCTTCTTTGTATAGAAAGTTCTTGTCTTCAAGATCTAATTGTCAATCAAATAGATTGAATCAATCAAATCAATCTTGATGTGGAATCCAAACCAGATCACTAGCCGTTGTATGATTGGGCTTGAGTTACGTTCTGTCGAATCCTGGATGTAAAGTCTGAGTCTGTAGACTTTACAATCTGGGTCTGTAGACTTTACAATCTGAGTCTGTAGACTTTACAATCTGAGTCTGTAGACTTTACAATCTGGGTCTGAACATATCTGCTTCTGAACAGATTTAGCTTTAAGGTCTCAGTACCCGGTTCGGCTTGAAGATAGAGTCTCGTCTTCTGGTTCAGCTTCGAAGATAGAGTCTCGTCTTCGGTTCATCATTCACGTTCAGATCTCCGGAATTTGTCGAGTGAGCAGACTTCGATGTAGAACACTTTTGACACTAAAGTCCGGCGCTTCGACTTTGAGTCTTGAGTCTGGTAGTCTTCAGACTTTGACACAGAAGTCTGGAAATCTTCATATGTTACGTTCAGTCTTCTGGCCGTCTTCTGACTTTGATAATATCATCTACATGTTCTAACATCTGCATGGTCTATTACTCAACCATCAAACATGTTAGTAGCCTTTGATTTATTTTGTCATCTTCAAAACATCATAAGGGATTTCCCTAACACTTTGTTCATTCTAATCTTCGCACCAAATTGGGCATGGGATTTTTATCCCCTCCCAATTTGAGGGGGGATGTTAAGAACATGAGAACACAAGACCAGAAAGTTTATTATACTGCTGTGAAGTTAACAAAGGTAGAGAATGAAAGCATTGCCAAAACAAAGACGGCTGTCATTGAAAAAGTTTGGAAGAAGCAGAATGCACAAGTCAATGCCAGTGATGCTGTTAGCCGTGTATTTACACAATGTGATAGAAATGAGTCGATGTAAATAACACGTGCCATGTTCTCAGAAGATGAAGAGAAGTTGTTAAGTTCAGTTTTTCATTGTATAACAGAATAGATGAAATCGTTTTTTTCTTCTTTTAAGTCTTTCATGAATTCTGTTTTTATGATTATAGCTGTTTTCTTTCGTTTAGCGTCTGCTGTATATAGAAGAGCTAAGTCTTCTTCTTCTTCAGAGAGTCAATGTAACAGAAAGAGGAAGAAACAGAGGAAGAGCACGCCATTGAAGTGTGCTCTGTATTGTGTTGCATATACTGAGATAATACAATCTTTCTTCTGTATTCATTCATCTTGCTCATCTTCACAAGATGAATCGTGCAATTTCACTCCAATCCTTGACAAATCTCTTGGAATGCTCTGCGAGGAAACCCCAAGTGTCTGGATCATCACAAATGGCTTCAAAATTTTTCATATGAAAAAGGTTGTCAAATAGCACGAGTAAACCAATAAATTGAGAGTAGCAATGCAGACAAAATGATAGTAATAAAGAACAAGTTGATTTTATTGATGTAAAGTGTATTTTTCACATGGTTAACAGTTAAGTGCTTTAATGGTGGACTACATGATAATAATAACATCCTTGTCAGGATAAACAGCATGGGAGCAGGACAATCGGCATGAAAGTGGACCTGAAGACAGTATTGGCCGTGCTGGGTTGCAATGGCAAGTTATTATTTTTCCAGAGCTTCATAGCTTCCTGCACGAGTGTAGCATCATTTGTGCTATTTAGCATAATGCTGCATTTCAATACCCGAAGTTAATAGAAAAAATGTGTGAACAAAACAAAATGAAAGAAAATCGCTCGATATAAGCACATATCATCATTACAGATATATCGTTTGTAGAGCCAATTGTAAGGGTCTATCCATGGACATTATGCTTCCGCAAGGCCTTCTTACCTACAATTTTGTCAGCCCTTAGCTTCTATTGTGTAGGACTAAGTGCGCCATGGTGATTTAACTTCTTAGGCAAAATAAGGATTAAGAGATATAAATGCGGATTATATTATGTACTCCTAGTGGCAATTAATTGTTGTAGTCTCCTGGCATGGGACACACTATGGAAATGCAATTTGATCTGATTTATTTTGCTTGGAATTAATGAAGAGCTTAATTACTAGAATCAGCTCAAATGGAGAACCACTGAAGCTATAAGTTTATAAAAACACGTTTTGCCTAAAGCGAACGCTTTATGCTAAGCTTCAATAATGAATTAAATAACTTGAATTGGAGGTGTCATTCAATAAATCGGAGGTTTGTAGAGCTAGCAATTGGTGGAAAGATCAATTTACGGAACAAAGTGTACGGCACATTTTAAGTTGGATTGAGCTTAATTGTGCCCAAGACATGAACGAGTTAACAAGTTTGCACGTGAAAAATAAAAAAGTCATGATTGACACTTTAAACCAATATAAACACATTAAAGCATGTCGAGGAAGTTAACATGTTACTCCCACAATATACATTTATACACATTTAACCATGTTATATGTACTTTAAATTGAATGTGGTTTCATAAAATTATATGTGAAAAACTCCGAAGAATTGACAATCTTTGCAATGAAAAAAAGAAAGGTTCATTATCAACTGTTGAAAGATTAAACCTTTACTTCTCAAATGGAGCAAGAAGTCAACTGACAAAAATCCACGTAAGTTCTGCAAGACATCAAAGAGAAGCGTAATATCTTCTGTTTTTGCAATTTTCAATCAAGCACCACGTCCATGCATTTGGAGCCATTATTCTTTTCGTATTAACGGATTCGAGGATTTCACAATACATCTCCTTCATGATCTCTGCATAATATAATTAATAAGAATTAAATATTAGAGGACAACACAATTCGTCAGGAGAGCTCAACACATAATTAAGTGAAACAAAGAAAAAACGGGCGGGTGTTCCTCCTTTCCAGCACTTGCTCCAGAACGATATGGTAAACTCAATATTATTGAAGGGGCTGCAGGCAAGCTATTGTAGGCAAACTTATACGAAGCAAACACAATGAAAACGATAAAAAGATGACATCTCTATATTCACAAGCGCAATCCCTGACAGCATAATCATTCCCGATCTTTATATACTCTCCGCTTCAACTTGACTGCACCAAATACACATCCCTCGAATGAGTTACTCAGATTTCTCCCCCGTATGTAGACGTCAAACTTAACCTTAAAAGCTCCCAACTAACAAAGAACCATCACTCTGGCATTTACAATCCACGTCGAAATTCCTCAGCAACAAAAAAGAAAATCCTGACAGACAGCAAGCACGCTAACTATGGAACCGAGGGACTAAGCAGCGGAGGAGAAGAAGGAGCTGCGATTTTGATATGCCTGGACACAAATTTGAGCACATTCCATGACTTGGTTATCATAAGGGCAGATGAATCCACCTGAGCTGAAACGAATCGAAGTTTTGGAAATGAGGGAGTGTCTACGAGCGCTCAAGATGGCGTGCGTAGCTTCAAAGCCATTGAATCACGAATTGACAAGTTCTCAAGCCTGAAAGTCGTCGTGTTTTTTTTTTTTTTTGGGTCATATGAAGGTCATGTTGTTGCTGAGCGATTTTTTGATACTTATATAAGCTTTGAGGAAAATACTTTTGATCACTCAGTTTATTTCTGATAGTAAATACTTAAACAAAAACATACGTTTTTGATACTCGGAGATATTGCATTGAACTAACATTCTTCTCTCCCAAAAAAAAAAAAAAAAAAAAAATTAACATTCTCAATTCTTCTCCAAATTCTAGGACATTTTTTTTCTTTTTTTATTTATTTTCTTATGCCACATCATATATTCTCGGTTCATTGCCAAGACCATAACCAGCAATTGCACATTGAAATCTTCCTTCTCCCCCAAAATCTGAATTTGACTCATTATACTCGGGCGTTACAGGGCTTTGAACAAAGTTTGCAAGAGACTTTTTTTTTGGGTCGGTTGCAAGAGACTTGAACTTCAGCATTTTCCTTTTCCTGACATGTACGTTAAAAAATCCCACCCATAAGAGTGATAACTAGGCCACTCCGGCCCAGACCCAGCACAGACCGGCCCTCTTGAGCCGGAACCTGTGAGGGGCCCTACCAGGTCAGGCCTGTTAGCAATAAGGGGCTGTGCCAATGCCCGGGCACTGGCCCAAAGCCCTTTTTTTTCAAGGGTGACTGTAATCAGAACAAAAAAAATTGAAGATAGTGATAGTAATATAAGATATTGATGATGATTTTTCATGAATTTCATATAGAAAAGAAATTCCTCGTAGGATGGGAAAATAAGGGGTCCTAGAGCAGTTATGAACTTTTTCTTGCACCGAAATGAATCCTTATGTTTTTTTTATTTTTAATATAGCCTGTTTCTTTTGACTAAAATCTTGCGGACAGCACTGCTCTCACCAAAATCATCCACAATCAGCTTTCGCATGATTTTGAACACTGTAGCTTTCTTTCTAGCACCCATAAAACTTTAGAGCTCAAGGGCATGAAGTACTTGCACAATCAACTCATTCCGCATGTCCTCAATAGGAAATCAACAGAAGTAAGTAATGTTAATTAAGGGATCAAGACAATGAAAGATGGGCCGTCTAGTAAAAAAGTTCTTGTCCTTTTGTATGATGTTGATTAGAAGAATCAATTGAATGTACTCATGGGTAATTGTGATTGGTTTGATGGGGAAGCAGGCTTATATTTACCACCAGAGAAAAAAAAAAAAAAATTGTTTTCAATGTTGATGAAATTAATTGATAGTACGAACTTAATGTTATGGATTTCAACTAATCTCTTTAAATTTTTAGAAACTTGCTATGTAGATGTGGAATCGTCACTTTGAAGAAGTTGGAAAGAGTTCTTCATGTGGAAGTTAGCAGTACATTGAAATAAGTTACGAGGCATTAAATGATGGGAAAAATAAACTCCTTATCAATGTAGCTTTGTCTTTTCATCGGATATGACAAATACATCATGATTCATGTTGGAAGGTAGCCTGCTTATTTTCTAGAAGAAGCTATGCAAGTCCTAGAGAACACGTCCTTGATAACGATTCTTGAGGATAACAAGACATGGATGCATGATCAACTACAAGACTTAGGAAGAGAAATCACCTGTTAAAATGGTGGTATGGAAATAGAGAAGCAGACTGTGGAATCACGAAGAAGTATTAGATTTGCTGGTCAGAAGCAATGCAAAATTCTGCTATGATCTATTTCCAAGTTCAACAACACAAGTAATGTGCCTTTCTCATTCAGTGACTTACTTTGAGTACTCTAATTTCTTTAGCACCATACTCATCTACCGCACTAATATTTAACATCCTGTAAAGCGATGGGAGGATTTTCTCGACCCTTGAGAAAAAAAAAATGAACTGGAAGTGATGCGTTTTCCTTTTGGCGCGAGAAAGACAAAGCCGAAGCGCTGCGTCTCAAGTTTGACCACCAGCGACCATACTGCCAGGACTTTTGGAGACTTTCCAAACTAGGATTCTCTCGAGTTGATAGTGTAAACTTGCAGGTTGAACTTATGGAAGACCTTCGTGCACAAATGAGGTCGAATGTTCACGCACGAATGAGGTCGAATGAACTTTTGGCACAACAGGCCGTCGAATGTTCTTCCAAAATGTGTTTTCAAAAAGAAGTCACCTTTCCTTCCCGAATTGCGATGGCGGGGATGACACTCCTCTCTCATGTTCAAAATAACCAATTTTTCTGTTGCAAATATAGTCTTTCTCAATCTGTCATGGAGCAAAGTTACAGAGAAATGGGATGGTTGGAGCCACACATTAAGGTATAAAGATAAATGCTGTGGAACATCTAGTATATATTGCGTTGTATCTCATTATATCCGAAACTTATCTTAGCAAGCTCTTTCTATTGTAGATTGCTAAGAAACCAAGGATCTAACAGGATGCAAAACACCTTTATAGACCTCCGGACTTTTCTCTGCATGTTAATTTAGAACGATTGACCTGCTACGGTTATGTGAAAGCTAGGTCCAAATTGATGATCCATTGGTCAGTTGAATCACTTAGCTTCCTTAAATGTGAAGCACTGCAGGAAACTTCGCAACCTATTGGACGAGCCTGGATAACTGGAATCTTTAAAGGAACTCCTGGTTGATTGCACAATGGTATAGGAATCTCTGAATATCAAGCATTGAAGGATCTAAAAACTCTTCACATTGCTCATTATTGAAGATAATTAACTACTCAACTTCCCGTCAACTAGAGCTCTTACGTGCCTTGAATAGACAAATTGATGCTAGTATTATTATATTAAGTGCATTAGTTTTGTTAAATTACATCTTGGTCATTTATGTGAGATCTTTGAAAATTGCTAGTTTGTACTTTAAATTTGAGGTCAATACCCATGCCTTATAAAATTTAACTTTGTTACACCTTAAATAATATAAGATATAATCAAATGTGTAGGCTGTAATCGGTGACAAAAGCTCTTTCATTCACCTTTTGATTATCCTTGAGGAGCTTTAGTTTCAATACTGATAAGGAGAATCATTCCCTGACAAAAGTCCTACTTACTTTTGCCAAGAAATTTTATGTGCCAATGTGCCTGTAGCAAAAGGCAAGGTCACAGCTTGAGAAGTGGCCTCCCGAGACAGTCTTTGTTTCACCTTGTAAAACCGATTAATTGCCTAACCATGCAAGTCTCACCGTTCCAAAATCACACATCTACTAATTTTGCTAAGTTCAACATGAGTTCAAGCCCCCCAAAAAAGGGAGAAAAAAAGAAGTAAAATAGTTTCGTGATTCAACTATGAATAGCTCAGCTCAGCATCCACACATCAAGTCTGGTAAACAGCCACAGGCCCAGGATTAGATCGACAGGCAAACATGCGCACACATTCATTCAATTGAAATCACAGAGTTGTACTTACAAGGATGATATATTCAACTTTGTGCTATTTACATGCAGAGTGAATTTGAGTAGAGCTCCTATGCATCTTCTGATGAATATGGACAACAAATCAATGGAATGAATTTCGTGGCCAAACTTCATCACAAAGGTCCCTGATGATCTTTAAGAAACCAAGTGCTGACCCAGGAGATTTCAACTGAAGTTGCTCTTGGCATCTGATTCTGAATGCAGCCTCAATGCAGAAGAAGAAGGATTCCTGGAAAGCATAAGATTTCCTCTGACATTTTCACCTCCATATTCTGTCAATAGTGGGTCCATGACAATTTTGCATGATCCCCATGTTTCAACCATTAATTCCACAGTATAGTAAGACTAAATGGTCTACAGTGTTGTTCCAGTTATCAATCTTCAGAAACACGCCCACATCAGTTGTCCACAAATATTCCTGGTAACAAACAGATATTCTCCGAAACAAGCTGATCTATCACACGACTTATTGCATCTAGCAATTATAAATCCACAAAATAATTGCTTGACCAAGTAGCTACGACTGAAACTAGCTCCTTACTTGCTGTATGATGGATCTTCTCCAGATGTATCACAATCTTTCTCAACCTGATAAACCAAACTACCAAATCCTATATTATACAGCCATACCTACAACAAAGGGAAGATTACAATTACATGGGAACACTGTTATGAATACGATTAGTCACCAGAGAGGCAGGTGGAATCAAATCATTTTCGCATTATCTCACATCAATATGTGTTTCTGTGGCTATCTTTGAGCTAATCACCAATAATTATAAGCATTAGTGTACTTACATAATTTAAGTGTATAATTGCACAGAGATTAAGACTAGGTAATCACCCACCACACACACACAGAGATTAAGACTAGGTAATCACACAGACACACAGACACAGAGAGAGAGAGAGAGAGAGAGAGAGAGAGAGAGAGAGAGAGAGAGAGAGACACACACACACACACACACACACACACAAACACACACACACACACAGACACAGACACAGACACACAGACACAGACACAGACACAGACACACAGACACACAGGCAGACACACAGACACACAGACACACACACACACACACAAACAGACACACACACACACACACACACACACACACACACACACACACACTAACACTATACGTGCCTTGAACTTTGCCTTGAACTTTGGAATTGGTATGAAAGACTCATGATGGCTTTTGCAGACACACACACACACACACACACACAAGGCCTTGAACTTTGGAATTGGTATGAAAGACTCATGATGGCTTTTGCAGACACACACAGACACAGACACACACACACACACACACACACAAGGCCTTGAACTTTGGAATTGGTATGAAAGACTCATGATGGCTTTTGCAGACACACACAAACACACAGACACACACACACACACACACACACACACACACACAAGGCCTTGAACTTTGGAATTGGTATGAAAGACTCATGATGGCTTTTGCAGACACACAAACACACACACACACACACACACACACACACAAGGCCTCGAACTTTGGAATTGGTATGAAAGACTCATGATGGCTTTTGCAGACACACACACACACACACACACACACACACACACAAGGCCTTGAACTTTGGAATTGGTATGAAAGACTCATGATGGCTTTTGCAAACACACACACACACACACAAGGCCTTGAACTTTGGAATTGGTATGAAAGACTCATGATGGCTTTTGCAGACACACACAGACACAGACACACACAGTCACTGCATTAAAACACAAACACGGTATTTGCAAATATGAAGTTGTCCAAATGTTAAAACCTGAACATTCAGTGCTTCATGATTGACCTGGAAATGAAGTGTTTCAGTTATATAAGTAAATCAAGTAAACGCTGGTCTGGAAAAACAGCTTCAGCACACTAGACAGCCAAATAACTTGAATATTAATACACCAATGGTCCTTTCAAGATGGGGAACAAAAACACTTTGCATCAATAACCATATATTACATTTCACATACAAAGATGAACAATAGAATAGCCCTTTCTCTCCATGAGGGTTGAAGGTCTAGTGTTAACACTGTTAAGATCCCATCCATAATTTTCCCAACACCAAAACCCACACACAACAAAACCAAACCCACCCTTAGCACCCAAAAAAGGTGTTAATAATATGGAATAGTGAGATTGGGAGTCAATTTACAACCGAGGCACAATTAATGGCTTCCACAAGAAGAACTTGGATTTTGATGGGGTGACTCACATCCTGCTTATAATATAAACATTCCAGGTTCATGGTAAAAATGCCCCTTTAACAACAAAACTTACCGTCATAAACAGCAAAGGAGAAACTGAGGCCTTGTTTGTTTGTGTTTTTTTTTTTTATATCCAGGGAACTCCGTATAGCCGGCGAGTAAACCCTAGGGCAACGCTAGCGGAGGACCCACCACCCTGACGTCACGCTTAAGATCCTGTGCGTCCCACGAGATTTGAACCCCTCCGTCCTGGGTAGACTTCACGGGAGCTCTTATCTAGCTAGGCCACTGCAGGCGGTGGTTCCTGTTTGTTTGTGTTCATGAACACAATTTTTATTTTTTTGCTCCGGGGAACAAAAAAAAAAAAAAAAAAAAAAAAGTAGAAACGCGTTAGTTTATATTTTTGTTCCAAATCTATTATTTTGTTCCCGGAACAAATTTGGAACAGAAACAAAAAAAAAAACTATTTCTTGTTTCCGGTACACTTCCGAGAAACAATTGTTCTTTCTCCTATTTTTTCCTTCTCTTTATTTTCTTCTTTTTTCTTTGGTCAATGACCGGCCGTCGAGGGCTGGTGACCTCGCCGGAGTGTTGCCGGCCCCCGGTGAGGCCGAGCCACTGCTAGGTCGGCATCGCTTGGTTGTGGCCGGCGAGGCTCGGCCTGGCCGGTGGCTGGGCTCGGCCTCGCCGGGGGCCGGCAAGCCTCGCCATGGCTGGCCGAGGCCGACGACCAGCCAAAAGGAAGAAAAAAAGAAAAAAAAAGAAACAAGAAAAAAAGAAAAAGGAAAAAGGAAAAATACAAAAGGAAGAAGGAAGAAGAAAATAAAAATATTAAAAAATTAAAAGAAACAAAAAAATTATATAAATTTACCAAACGTGTTTTTGTTTTTTTTTTTTTCTATTCCAGAACCTAAATTTTGTGCGAGTTACCAAACACCTTTTTCTTTTCAAAAATTATTCCCCGAAACAGAAATAGTTTTTCTATTTCTGTTCCTTGAAATAATTTTTGAACAAAAACATTACCAAACGCGCCCTAAATCATAAAAAGGACTACAATGCATGGGCATGACGTCACAATTGGCTTGAAACAATTTTCAGCAAGAAACCAGAAAGCAAAAGTGAAATTTTAAATCATTCAAAAGTATTAGGACAAGATGTTATACTCGCTAGTAATACTTTGAGAAAAGGTATAGTCTAAAGTTCATGCACCCAATGATCAATCATAGGCCACATGAACATTTGTATAATCAGACTCCAAGATAAAGTTTAACTCTCAAAATCACCACTTGTCATGGAGATGAGAATCAATGGGACATGAATTTGGATTAGGTACCATTTCTGGGACCAGTTATGCAACAGGTGCCTAGAAAAGTACCCTGGACCACTCTGTTCAATAAAGCTGAGAGAAAAGGCATACTTCAGACATCTTTGAATTAGCTCCAGTGTACAACATATCTGGCTCTGTAGTCCAACTGAAAAAGAGCTGCTCCTTTTGATTAGAGAGAGACAGAGACAAAAACAGCACACCAAACACATATTTAGGATCAATATATAATATATTTTAAAATGCATTAGCACTTCAAGATTACGACATAAAATTTGAGCTTTGAGTGCTTTAAAAAGTTATAAGTCCAGACCATAAGCATATCAACAATCCCATAAAGTTTCCAGCAAGTAGACTTTGTAATGATTAGTTGGAAGTGTATTTAACCACTATATTTAGGTATTCAACCAACTTGAAGCTCCATAACTTAAGGTAAGACTTGATTCACACAACTAGATCTTCAACAATTGATGGTTCAAGTAAAGGGCTATTTGCACCCCATTCTGTTCGTGCTTTGTCTATGGGTTGATTTACCAAAAATGAAAGAAAACAAGATGCTGTCTATAACGAATTGAAAATGTAAATGTGAGAGCAATTGAAAGTTCAAGATCCAAATAAAGGGCCTAGACTCTTCAACACAGATTTGGCAGAGAATTCCAGATGACTCTTAACAGATTATAACTGGACAGTTGGAAGAACACAATAGAAAAAAAACCAACAAAATTCACAAGTCCTGACTATAACAGTTTTTAACTATCTTACCACAAGATTAAGTCCGCAAAAGGATGCCATAGCCTTTCCCATAGAATTCCCTGTTGCCATGACGTTGATGTCTCCATATAAATCCTTGGCTCTTATAACAACATCCAAAATACCAGGTCGAATTGTTGTATCACGATAAGCATAATAAAATCCATGATGAACCTAAACAAAGATTAATTAAGACTGTAAATCAATCCAAATAAGAAGTATCCACAGCTTGTAGGAGGCCAATCAACTCTAGAGCTCACCATGGCACAAGGCATGCCAGGATAGTTTATGTCAAGCTGTTTCCAGTAGAGATCTTCAACCCAATTCTGTGTGCTGTTGACATAAATAGAAGTAGCCACAGCATTAAGGTCCATGGCCACCCCAACATAAGCCTAAAAATAATATATATATATATATATATATATATTATAAAATTTAGAAATACAGACAAACAAGTAGATGCAATTCAGACATAAAGGCATCACAAGCATTGCAAATTGTTAGGTGACTGCGACACGAATTATATACCTGCAAGCAGTGCTGAACACAAACTATCAGTTCAATGACTCCTAACCTCTGCTTTCATATCTAAAGGTATTAATGACCGGTTCAGAAGCTACTAAAAGGAAGCAGCATATATGCCCACAAAATGTCATCTCAAGAATTGGCCATTTAGTGCTGAGGACCCATTCTTCTGGTAACCTTAGCAACAATGTCGTATTAAAACACATTAAGTTACCTTGGTCTTTCCATCACATCTAGGACAAGTCCAACTATTAAGTTCTGGCAAATCTGACGTGAACCTGCAAAATAAAAAGCTTTGCATCTAGTCACAATGTTACTGTATTGAAATGGTGAAACCTAAAGGGTGATAACAAAAACAAGCTCTAGGTAAATGTGAAAATCTTTATAAAGAACACTTACAGCAGATGCATACTCCACCACCATTGTTGAAAGAGTGTGATTGTAAACAGCTTCATGAGCCTTGAAGCTCGCTCTAAGTTTTGCATTTACCAGTTAAAATAAATTTCAGATTGAAAATGTAGTCACAAGCTCATTCAATGACAAGCAATGAAGCAAGTTTCTTATATCTCTAGCAAGCTACTTCAACAAATCAAGTAGAGGAACACTTGAAGGAAACAACATATTAAAACAATATTTCAGTAGTTTTCTAACGTCCTTCTTCTTGAACATAAAGAGCTATATATTCAATGCAATGCAATGAAAAGAGAATAAGTAAACAACATGAGGCCCCTCTTTCACATAGAGCTACTCCTCTGAAACCTACAAGCCACGGTCCATTACTCAACTAGAGAAAAGCTGAATAGCTGATAGTCAATCACTGTAAGATACTCAACAAATTTTACCCCCAAAGTAGAAACAGCGGGTGAAATGTTTATGGAACACAATATCATGCCCATTAGTTATATGTATCATATTGCATTGCCAATACGAGGATGTCCAAATGTCAAAACCTGGACAATCTGTGCTTCATGATTTACCTCGAAATTATAAGTGTCCTTAGTTATATAAGTAAAACAAGCAAGTGCTGGTCTGGAAATACTTGAATGTTAATACTTTCACAAGGGGAAAAACTACCACGCGTCAATAACCATATATTGCATTTCACATATGAAGGTGAACGATAGAACAACCCTTTCTCTCCGTGAGGGTTGGAGGTCTAGCGTTACTCTATCTAGATCCCATCAGAATTTTCCCAAAACCAAACCCCACAGCCACAACAGAACCCACCCCACCCTCAACCCCAAGAAAAGGTGTTAATAATATGGAATAGTGAGATTGGGGTTGTATTTATGACCAAGGCACATTTAAATGCTTCCACAAGAAGCACTTGGATGGTGGCTTGAGTCATATCCTGCAAATGACATAAAAAAAGAATGCGGGGTTCATGGTGAAAGTGCCCCTTGAATTCCAAAACTTACAACCATTTTTTAGCAAAGGAGAAACTAAATCTTAAAAAGGGCCACAACGCATGGAAAGGGCCACGACCCATGGACATAACGTCACAATCAGCTCAGAACAATTTTCAGCAAGAGACCAGCTAACAACAATGGCATTTTAAATCATCCAAGTGTTCAGACAAGATGTCATAGTTGCTATTGATAATTTGAGAAAACGTTTAGTCTAAAGTTCATGCAACCTATGATCCTATCATAGGCCATGTGAATGTCTATAATCTGAGTCCAAGACAAAGTTTGACCCTAAAAAATCATGACTTGTCATGGAGAAGAGAATTAATGGGACATGACTTTGGGGTGGGTGGGTGCCATTTATGTCATCAGTTCCACAAAAGATGCCTAGAAAACTCTAGACCACTCTGTCCAATATAGATGAGACAAAAAGCATAAGTTAGACATTTTAGAATTGGCTCCACCCTACAACATATATGGCCTGTAGTCCAACTAAAAGGAGCTGCTTCTTTCGGTTAAAGAGTGACAAATGGAAACGGCGCATGGAACTCTGATTTAGGATCAATATATTCCAGTTTAAAATGCATTAGCACTTCAAGATTATATGGCATAACATTTGATTGTCAAGTGCTTGCAAAAGTTATATATCCAGACCATAAACATATCAATGATCCCATAAAGTTTCCAGCAAGTAAACTTTGTAATGATTAGTTGGAAGTCTTTATCCACTATATTTAGGTATTCAACCAACTTGAAGCTCCATGGCTTAACATGTAAGACAATTCACACAATTAAATACGTAGACCATAGGTGGTTCAAGTAAAGGGTTGTTTGCAATCCATTCTGCTTGTGTTTTGTCTACAGATTGATTTACCTAGAAAGGAAAAAAAAAAAAAAGGTGCTGACCAATAGTGAATATAAATATGAAGCCATAGAAAGTTCAAGATATCCAGAGTCTCCAGAGTCTAGACTCTTGAAGGCAGAGTTGGCAGAGAATTCCAGGTATCTCAAGGGAAGAACACAGTAGAGAAGAAACAATATCCAAACCATAACAAGCTTTTAACTATCTTACCACAATATCAAGTCCGCAAAAGGATGCCATAGGCCCTACCGTAGAATGCCCTGTCACCATGACATTGAGGTCTATATATAAATCCTTAGCTCTTTTAACAGCATCCGAAGTACCAGGTCGCATCGTCGTATTGTGATAAGATTGTAATCATTCCAAATTAGAAGTATCCACAACTTGCAAGAGGCTAATAATCTCTAGAACTCACCATGGACCCCGGTGTCTAGGGGTAGTTTAGGTCAAGTTGTTTCCAGTAGAAATCTTCAACCCAATTCTGCATGCTGTAGACATAAATATAAGTAACCACTAGCTGAAAAGCTCAAACTTTTCAAGAACAAAATTAGTAAAGTATGTGATCTCCTCATAACTCCATCTGAAATTACAAGCACATAACTTTCATGTCTTGGTGGAAATGATTCACTATTTTCCCTTTCTCATGGACAGCAGACCGATGTGCTTTGTGTACGCATTCAGCGAAGGCTACTCTTCTCAGCTTAAATTTTCATCAAATTCTTTGCATGTCAATTGTAAGAGGAATGATTGCTAAAGTTAACATGCATACCCATGATCTCGAGTACATTTGAAAGCTGTAACCGCAGCACTAAGGTCCTAGTCACCCAAATATATGCCTACAGGTAATTTATAATGATTAGAAATAAAAGACAAAATTAGATGAAACTCAAACATGGAGGCAACACAAGCATCGCAAATTGGTCGGCCTCTGCCACACGAATTCTATACCTTTATGCAGTGTTGGACGTCAACTATCAGTTCAATGACTTTGAACACCTGCTTTCAAATCCAAAGGCATTGAAGCTAATAAGAGAAGGCAGCATATGCCCATAAAATCTCATCTCAAGAATTGGCCATTTAGTACTGTACTGAGGACCTATTCTTTAAGTTTAAGCAACCTTAGCAACAATGTCATATTCAAATGTAGTCAAATTACCTTGGTTTTTCCATATCAACCAGGACATGTCCAACTAAAAAGTTCTGTCGAATCTGACATGTAAACCTGCAAAATAAAAAGCTTTGCATCTAGTTACAATGTCATTGTATTAAAATGGTGAAACCTGAAGGGTAATGACCACAACAAGCTCTAGGTATATGTGAAAATCTTTATAAAGAACACTTACAGCAGATGCATACTCCACCACCATCGTCGCAAGAGTGTGATTGTAAACAGCTGTATGAGCCTTGGACCTCACTCTAAGTTCTGCATTTACCAGTTGAGAAAATTTCAGATTGAAAATGCAGTCGCAAGCTCATTCAATTACACGCAATGAAGCAAATCTCTTATGTCTCTACCAAGCTATTTCGACAAAATCAAGTGAGAAGAGCACTTTAAGAAAACATCAACTATAAACAATACTTAGTATATTCCTGCAATCCTTGTTTGTGAACTTAAAGAACTATATATTCAAGGCAATGCAACGTAAGGGGAATAAGTAAACAACGTAAGGCTCCTCTTTCAAATAAAGCTACTCCATGAAAACCTACAAGCTACAGTCCATTACTCAACTGGAGAAAAGCTGAATAGCTTATAGTCGATCACTGTGAGATACTCAACAAATTTTATCCCCAAAATAGAAACAGCAGGATGAAATTTGTATTGAACAAACATAAGGAAATTCGATTGTACTGACCATATTCCAGTTGCAGCATCGATCCAAACTCGGTAATCCAAGAGCTTAACAGGACTAGCCAAATACAACACAACACTGTCAGTCATATGCTTTAAAAACATCAAATCTACACTAGAGGGATCATTCAGCTATAATTTGCCCCACTCAATCAGGCACTACAGCACCACAACACGGTCAACTATTCCCCCAACCCTGAAATGCCTAATCAGAATTCACTACACAAATCTCACTTCCCCAGGCTCAAGACCAACGTACTCGATGCTAGAGCCGGTCCATATGAACCTTATCACGATCCAGACTCCCAACGCGAATCAAGTCAGAGGATCACAACCGTAACTAATCACATGAACGCGAGTTGCAATGAAGCATTGTTAGAAACACCATCGCCGTCAACCACAACCCGTTCCGCTCCACATTATTCTGCAAGAGGGAAGGATCGAATAGCATCGTCGAGAAAAAAACACGATATCATGCAACAAAAGAAATTCCAATCTCCACAACCTTTCCTTCCATATACGCAAAACGGTCACGCGCGATCGAATGGCGCGATCGCCCGGCGAGATGGAGAGATCGATTGCGGTCTTCCTCCGTATTGCTCGAATTCAAACTTCGGATTCTGGTCTCGCAGGCGAGTGGACTCTTATAATGATTTTCGCGACGGATGGCGATCGAAAGCTCCGGCGACTTGGGGGCGGGGGAGGGAGGGAGGGGGACGATGGATTTGCTGATTTTCCTTATTTGCACTCGGGCGCTTGCTCACGTTGGCGGGCGTACTCGGTGTCACGTCCGGTGATTTCGTCGTTTCTACGAGGGCAATGAAGGAAGTTTCACTAAAATGAGGCGTGCTCCTGGACAAATTTCTGTTCTCTCTGTCTCTCTTCTTTTGGCGCTTCCCTTGATATCTTTCAAATGAGCATTTTTGACTCTGCTTGGTTCAATTAGTGGGTTCAAACTAGAATTACGAAAAATACACGAAAATTAGAGTGAATATTACTTATCCATTTATTGATATTTGTGGAAGTATATAAAGATGCAGATTACTCTATTATTGATAGCAAGCTTATTGAGATAATTTTTTGCAATTCCAAGCTCGAATCCATCTCATAACTCGAATTATTCAAAAATTTTTGTTTATCGATATTATTCAGACTTGAAAAGAATGCAATTCGACATGTGTGAAAAGCAAGCGGAACTCAATTGTGGACTGTGGAACCACAATTCGAGAATGTGGCTTATCCATGACGTATCGATTCTTGAATATTCTTTGAAACTTAATGGAAGTGGATTCGACATTTTTTATTTCATTTTTAGATAAATATATATACAATAGTTCGAGCTGAGTCGTTTTATCTAAAATTTACAAAATATTTATAGTGAGAATATGACGAATTGATCACCATATTATAAAATGATGCTATCATCATCTCATAATTACTCAATTGGTAAATGAGTTGTACAATCATGGGGATTGAAAACTTTACTTTACGTGTAAAAGATTATTAAATAAAAGAAAAAGGTCCATAATCTTTGAGAACAAAAGTCATTGGACTTTTTGTAAAAAGAGTTGTAACCTCACATAACAAAAGTCACATGATGTCATTTTAAAAATATCAAAAGAGTGAATGATTTTTATTTTTAAATCGTAATTAGCTCACACAAACAAAATAATATAAGAACCACAACCCAATGCGTGGTATAAGCGATGTTTGGTTGCTCTCATGGATTTATATTCATAATCAAATGATTATAAAATCACAGAAAAATCAGTACACAAAAAAAAAAAGTGCAAGTTAAAGAATAAGTGAAATTCAAGAGAAATTATTGGTAACATATACGCATCAATCCCTCATTCGCCCGAAATCAAATTTTATAAGCACAAGACAGATTTATAGATCACTCCTTTTTTGGTCAAGCTCACACACCGCTCATTCACTTTGAAAGTATACAAAAACCAAAATTGAAAGTGAAAAAGTTGCATTCGCAAGCCAACCCCAACCCCAAGCACGACGACCCAATAGTGAAGGGATCATGCCATCTTCCATTAATTCACCAGTTCGAATCATGTTACAAGTGAACTTTTTACTAGTTAGTATTTCAGGCATTCACAACGTTCTATGGAAAGATGTTTGAGCTTTTGGCATATTAGTTACAATGATAGGCTTACACACTCTATGATGGACTAAGGCTATGGCTCAAATGAGATATTCTGAGACGAACATAACACTTTATGTAATAACAAGAATGGATAATCGCTTTTGATCATCTATTTCCACATTTTTTAACTTATCAAAAGTTCTCATAAGCAACTGAATATGTTCACCAAACATGACAAGCTTGAGGTAAAAAGATCAGGGAAAATTTTAGAAAAGGACCAAAGTGCCCTTATTTTCTCAAATGAGAGTCTGAAGTAGGGGTGATCGGGTCCAGGGTGGGTAGGGTCTAGACCTGGACCCTGTTCCCGACCCTGTTATAACCGGTTCTCTTTTTTTGGACCCTGTTCCCTACCCTGTTTGCATTGGACCCTGTTCCCGACCCACCCTGTTTTTCCGGTCCGGGAACAGGGTCAACCCTGTTTATATTAGAACCTGTTTTGCTAAATTTTTCTGGCATAGATAGTATATATAATTATCCGTTGCTAACTGAACGTGCACATTTCACATCTTGCTAGTAAACTGCAATAAGCAAACTTTGCCAGCTGTATCAAGTTTAACAAATGGCTCAAGAAAGGATTTTAGTTCGCTCATAACTTGTCAAGATCGAGAAAGACTTCAAAGACCTACGATTTAATTTTCCCTTTCCGTTTTGCTCCGCATACAATCTAACTTTCCTTGAAGAAGTAAAGGATGAAATACACAAAGGAAAACTCCAAAATTTTACTCATCGATGTCTTCACTTCTCGGTCATCTAAACCGATCCCATCTTCAATCTCGGTGTTCAACATCATCACTTCATGAGCTTGGAGTCTATGCTTTGAAGCCATTTACACGCAGGCATGTACTCGGTAGCTATTTCATCATGTCCCTCAACTTCCATTGATATGTCTTTGTCTTGATCCATTGACTGAAAATTGAAAAAAAAAATTATATAACATAGGATTCTACAAAAATGGATTAGTTTGCATTCCAAAACCAATTGAACTCAGATAAAAGTGCCAAAGAATCAAGATCTTGTCCGAGCAAATCATTCCTCAAATATTCAGCTAGAAAAAACCATTGCAGATTGAAGGACACTCCACATTGAAGTTAATTCTGACCTACAAAACAAAGAGAACTGAATAACATCCTTGTTAATGAAAAGTGCAGGGACTGTAATCAATAATATCGGAACCACTCACCTTCTGAACTCAACCATTCAGAAAAGGCTAAAGATTAAAACTTAATTTGGTTCGAACAACTACATAAGAAAGGTCTTGTTTATTTTTCTGTTTTGTCCTTCCATCTAACCAAAACCATCCACATATATAAACAAAGCACAAAAATTCATGTGGTTCGTCCACGGATCAAAAAAAGGATCACATAAACATTATGAAGTGAGAATTACAATATGGCTGCCGTCTAGATGCCAAAAACAAGTTTACCGCTCCCTTGGCAACACATGTTTCCCACAATCTCATGGCATCCATCACTATTTGAGCGGCAAAAGAAGCATGTGGTTCTGCTCTTCTCTGGCCACACCAGAATGAAGGTCCAATAACTCTCATCTTCTAGATGTGGTGACTTAACTACGACAAAAGAAAACAGAAGCATTCAAAAAGAGCAGACGATTTAAAACACGGATAGGATGTGCTCTCTTGTCTCTCTCACACACACACCCACCTGCACAAGCGTCCGATAACTCTCATCTTCTATCGACGAAACTCGAAAGGTAAATGATTTACAAATCATAACAGATTCATAATCAATACAAAATCAATCGGTGAAACGTGAAAGGCAACGCAACCATCGCTCATCTGTATAACTAATCAATGAAACCGGTAAAGATAGAAATCAATACAAAATCAATCGAGCAGAGCAGGGGGCATCGCTCGGGCGGCGGTAGATCAGCAGCAGGGGAGCTTGGGAAACGGCGCTTGGTGAGAACAAGATCGGCGGAGGGCTACTGTGGGTTGCTCGAAGATGCGACAAGTGGGCTTGCGGACACGAGATCTGCAGGTCAGGGGCGTCGGCGAGGCAACATCAGCAGGTGGAACGGCGAGATCGAACGGAGGCGGCGTTGACACTCGGGTGCGAGCTCGGCGGAGGTCAACGGCTTCGCGGGTAGAACCAGTGGAGCGGAGCTTCAGATGACCGGCGGAACGGCGGCGGTGGTGCGAGCGCGAGGGGTGCGACGAGAGCGGCAGAGGCGGCGTTGGCTTCGCGATTTCTGGAGGGGAGCTCGGAGCAAGGCTAGCGAGCAGCCAGGAACCAGGATCGGCGGACACCGGACGGGCGGAGGTCGCGATTTCGGGGGCGAGTGGGCGAGCGAAACCCGGGATCGGCAAACGCCGGATGGGCGGAGGTCGTGCCGTCTGCGGGTGTCGTGGGAGCCCGGGAGGAAGCCATAAAGATAGAAATTAGGGTTTGGCTTTTGTGTTTTGGTCTTTTGGTCCTTCAACCGGTTCCAAAACCGGTCCTCCAACCGGTTCCCAAACCGGTCCGGTCGATCCGGTTCCCGGGTGGGTAATCCCTCGGAACCGGTTCCCGGACCGGTTCAAACAGGGTCTGAGGTTTGGGAACCTGTTCCCGGACCGGTTTCAACCGGAACCGGTTCCCGACCCTGTTTTCCGAGTGGGCCGGACCGGGAACCGGGTAAACCCGGTCCGGTTGCACACCCCTAGTCTGAAGTAGTCTCAAATGAGAGTCTGAAGTAGACTCTTGTTATAAAGACCTAAAGTGGCCTTGGTTGTTTTAAATAAGGGCTTGACTTTATCAGTCGCCGGCTAACTTAATTTTCCGATCAGTCAAGAGTGTTTTCATCCAAATTTTCTTCTCTTTTTTTCTCTTTTCTTCTTTTTTTTTTTTTTCGACGTCGGCCGGTAGCTACTAGCAAAGGCCGACAAAGGCTCGGCGACCCTCGCCACCCGTTGGTAAGGGCTGCTTAGGGCCTACAAGCACTCACCAGTAGTGGGTGAGGACTTGAAAGCCCTCACGAAGGCCGTGAGGGGTGGCCTCTGCTCGGGTGAGGCAGGTGAGGCCATCCCTCGCTTGTGGCTGGCGTGGGTGGCCCTCGCCTAGCCCTCTGAGGGCATCATCGGTGGTTGACCACCGGCGAAGATGAAGAAGAAGAACTGAGAAAAAAAAAAAGGAAAGAAAAAAGAACAAAGGAAGAAAAAAAAAGAAAATGGTAAATGACGAAAGTACCTTGACAAGGAAAGTTAAGCTCTTATTTGAAACGGACATAGTCACTTCAAGCTCTTATTTGAAATAGGCACAACAACTTAAGGCCCTTATTTGAGAAAATAATGGCACTTCATGTCATTATTTAAAACAAAATCCACTCCGGACTCTTATTTGAAAAAATGAGGGCACTTTAAGTTCCTTTTTGGAATTTTCTCAAAAGATCATTTGAGAACCAAAACATACAACAAAATTATTGTGCAAATGAAAAGGTAAGTAGTAACAATCGAATGCAGAAGAAGAATTAGGTGACTATATTAGGAAGATATAAAATTTTGAACTTAGCACACAACTTGTGTAGATAAAGCTCACCAAAATCAAGAGCCCTTGCACGCACACATGCTTTTGTGACTTCCTGACAAAGGTTGCAGCTAAAATTCTCATGAATTTAAAGATTTGACAATCTCTGTGATGAAAGAAAAACCGGGTTAATTTATCGACTACTCAAAAATTAAAACTATACTTCTCAAATGGAGCAAGAGGTCAACTGACAAATCTGCGTAGGTTCTGCAAGACATCACAGAGAAGCTTAATATCCTCTCTGTTCTTGCAATTTTCGATCATCAACCATGTCCATGCGTTTGGAGCCACTTTTTTTTTTTTTTTTGATATATTAACAGATTCAGGAATTTTATCATACATGTCCTTCACGGTCTCTGCATAATATTACAAGAACCAAATATCAGAGAAAGAACTACACAATTTGTCAAGACACAAATTAGATGGGAAAAAGATCAAAACATGTGGGTTCCTCCTTTTCGGTCCTTGCTTCAAAAGAATATGGTAAACTCGAAATTATCGAATAAGGGGCTGAGGCAACCTATTGCCATGAGCCGGCCCTTTGAATTCCAACGACATCACATCAACAACTTTTACTGCCAAGAGAAATGCAGCTCCATTTTGTATCAACAAACTGATTCAACCCAGAACTGATATTTAAGAATATGAAGCACTCCACCCGAAGAAACAACTGGACATGATTAATTCTACCATCCCTCCGCTTTAACTTGACTGCACCAGATACACATCCCTCGAACGAGTTACTCAGACTTCCTCATCAATTACCAAATTCTCCACCCGCGCCCCATATCTAGACATCAAACTCAACCTAAAAAAATCCCCCGCTAACAAAGAACCGTCGCTCCGGCATCTACAATCCACGTCGAGATCCCTCGGCAGCAATAAACAAAAAAATCTGACGGACGAGAAGCGTGCTACCTGCGAAACCGAGGGACTGAGCAGTGGAGGAGAAGGAGGAGCTGCGATCTCGACGTGCCTGCGCATGAATCCGAGCGCATTCCGCGACTCGGCAGTCATTCAGAGGGACGAATCCAGCCGAGCCGAGATGAACCGGAGGCTTGAGAATGCGGCAGAGCCTGCGAGCTCTCGCGGCGGCGTGCATAGCTCCGGCGCGATCGAATCAACGAGCCAACGAGTTCCTCGCGCCGGAAGGTCCGTGCTGTTGCAGAGCAAGGTTTTTCGGCTGCTCAGGGTTTTGCGAGGGGGAAGAAGAAATGAGGGAATGTTCGCCTGCCGCGGCGTCTATGTGGAACGTTCAGAAAGCTTTTGCAAACGACACTCTCAAATGGAAATGGACAAATGTTTAGAAATGCTGATTATTTAGCCTAAAAAATAAATAAATTATGGCAAAGTTGAGAGAAATTTAAATTCCATTTGGGAAGCAAAGTCTTTGTGGGATTAATTGTCGATATCTTGATTATTCATTTTACTAATATTATTATAATCCATCTTCACAAAAAAGACGATATTTGGCTTTCTAAGTTGATATTTTTGGGATTAATTGGCCCATTTTGATTTAGTGGTTCAAGAGAGGATTTGTACGTGTATTTGGAATATCGTATAAGTTGAATTTTCTACATAATTAAGTGTAAATAATTTCATATTTGGCGCCATATGAATTTTATGGTTTATAAGGTAGATGATATTGGGCAAATATTAAAAAACATGTCTCATTTTTTATACAAGGACTTATAACGAACCTCTAAGTTTAAATATACCAAATACATATGAGTTTTACTTTTGGAGACCCTTTGCACTTCCGCATCAATTTTCCTCGCATCCTTAGTTTTTCTCAAACAAATGTCTACCTCATATCCCAAATTCTTATGTCCAAAAAAAAGCACTCGAAGCCAACTGAAAATTAAACCATTCAAACGTGGAACAAAAAACTAAAATAAGTTTTCAAGAAGGGATGATTTGATCCTTTCAATATTGGATTTTACTTATATGCATGCGAAAGTTAATTGTAAACAAGGTTTTTCATTGAACTACCCACAGAAAGGTTGGGTAGAAAGCCAAAAAAAAACCACCCATAACAAGAAACGAGCTGTCGTTTTCTAGATTCGAGGGAAATACTCCCCTTTTTAACTTGAGCTGCAACTGTCTCCCCTCCACCCTCTATACACAACAGAAAAAAACTCCTTCCTTTTGTCAGCCACGGAAACGGACCGCTTAAGCAAATCAAAACTCCAACGGACAAAAGAGGAAAATACCCAAAACTTCATTACAATCTGATGCATAAAGGGAGAGAGGATCAATCCTCCAATCTTAATTCCTTTCGATTGACATTCTTTTTTACAAAAATGGGTTGTGGGGAGTCGAAGCATGCTGTTGCCACCGGAAACACCATAACCAAAAGCAGGAGTTCAAGCGCCCATCCAGAGAAGAACAAACAAGTGGAACAGAACGTTCCTCAGATGGAAGCAATTGGGAATGGCGCAGCATTACTTGTGCGACAAGAAATCAATAATGCGGTGAGCCATGATACAGGAACTGCGGCTGATGTTAAGAACATAACTGAACATCCCAGGCCCAAACAAGAAGAAGAGAACAAAGGAGAAGAGACAAAGGCCGAGGATGAAGACAAAGAGGAAGAGAAGCATGTCGAGGAAGAGAAGGAGATCGAGCCGGAGCAAGGGTTAGAGCCAGAGATGAAACCGGTAGTAGAAGAGGAAGAGGCAGAGCCTGGGAGATTCATATCCCGCGACTCGCCGGATCATTACTTCTCTCCGAGAAGAGATGAGGAAGCGCTGGAAGGGAACGCGTCTGAGGGGCTCTCCTCTGAGTACAACTCACCCTGACATGAACCGGTGAAGGAGGGCGAGTACGGTAAAGTGGTTGTGGAAGAGAAGAATCCAACTGGACTGGAAAAGGCAGAGGAATGGAAGAAGGAAATTGACTCCGCTCCTGATGAGGTAATTGAATGAGTCTTGTGAGATTTAATGGCTGAGTTCTAATAATAGAGACATGTATTCAGGATCAAAAGGTCACGGTTGCAGGTTCGCAGACATATGTCTTAACGTGGATTATGTTTATGCTAATCTACACAACCCGTTTTTTTCCCTTGATTTTGATACATTTACTGTGCATTTGGACATTGACGCGAAGGCCAAGAAGTACAAACATCTCAGACTTGACTGTTTGAGCTGGTTTTCTGATCGAGATGGTTGACTCTAGAAAAAGTTTACGGAACCATGTTTCTGTGCAGGAAGTCGTGGCTGATTTAGCAAGTGGAGAAGTAGCGAAGAGCAACTGAATCGAAGAAGCAGCATTGTGAGAACAATTTCCATAACTAATCTCAAGCAGCCTTTTATGTGTTAGTTACTTAGAATAACAGTCATGTAGTTTGGTTCTAGATGCTGAAAATTGTCAGAACAGATAACAGACTTGAGGTTGGAGCCTGGAATGCAATTTATATCATTTGATATGCGTGCATTGGGGCTGGAGAGATGATCCTAATTTCCATGTAAAAGAAACTCCCAAGGGATGCTGTCACCTTGCGGTGTTACACTCTCAGAAGACAGTTCAAATCAAAAGGATCCTTGAATCACATAAGGTGATCAAATCATAATCAAAGAGTCATGGAGGCTAGATTTAAAGTACTTAAAACAAGTACACTAGCTCAAATGCAATTTGAACATCTAGCTATATCTGAAATAATGACTACGGCATTGGCACTTCATTTTAAGACATCAAGTGAATAGCGGCAGTGTATCAAAATTTTATTCTAAACTTGGAATACCTAAAACTAATGTTCTCACAATATCTGAATGCAAGTCCTTGGCGGAGAAAATTTCGTGACTGGTAGTTTGGAAAGTGGAGGGACACATCTCCAGAACCACATCAGAAAGATCCAATTTTCATGCTTAGATATAAGTAGAGCAATTTTTTTCCTAATTGTAGTCTGTGAGCTCGGAGCCTAGTATGATCACATTTTCAATGATCACTCAACGTGGACATCTTTATTTCTGAGATGCCTAACAATGTGGGAATGTGCCTGTCCTAATTTTGATGGATTAGTTATAACAGAAGCTGAGGTTCGGTATCAATTCTTCCCCAGATAGAGGGGATTCTCAATCATCCTGACTAGATTATTGAAAAAAGATATATCTATATCAAAATCATCCATGAAATTGTTGATGACCCTTACACTATGCATCAGAAGATGAAAAACACGAAACCCCACTGCTCTTTGGCTGTATATCGGAAAAAAATAGAGTTACTGAGAATTGTTGATTTTGTCACTATCAAATTACGTTGCGATATCCTATCGAAACAGGATAACCGTGTCTAGCAAATCAGCTTATAATTAATTATCCCTGGAGATTGTCTTCTCTGCCGTTTATTTCAAGGATTTCTTCAAGAGAAGACTTTAAGTAGGCATTACTGGAGATGGTGCTACAAAAAAATGAAGCAGCTGTAACAATGGAAGGGTAGACCTGTCTACTTGCAGACACGCTCGAATTATATTCAGGAAATGAAGGTTTCCTCAGGATTTGATTACAAGGTGTTGTGAGCTTTAGGGGATTATAGACTCGAGCAGGTATTACTGACTTCCTTTATATCGGCCTGATCGATGCAGGAATCCGTGCTTACAGAGATGATGAACCGTGCATTGGGGGTAGAGATTGGCATTAAGCTTCTCCAAGCAATCAAGCGGTCAAGAATGTCCATATCGATTTTGTCAAAACATTATGCCTTTATTGAATGGTGTCTCAAGGAGTTGGTTCAAATGCTGGAGTGCAAGAAAACCAAGAGACAGAACATCATGCTAGTTTTCTTGGATGTAGAACCTTCTGAGGTTTGGTAGCAAGAAACAAGAGGTGATACAGTGATGGAACTATTAGCGAACGGAAGGCCACTCCATGGAAGTTCGAGCACTAAAGGGAGGGGACGTATAAAGCATGCCCGACAGATCATTCAGAAATCATGCCAAAAAAGGCATTGTTCACCGGGGTTTGACTTTTTCTTAGCTTAAGTATATGTTGTAAGTCCATTTTCATTCTTTCACTTGGCGAATAATTTCAACAAGGATTCTGTCCAAACGAGGTCTTAAATTTTTCTAATTTGGTTTTGCTTGACAATCCGTTGGTCAACCCAAATTTCCAATTCCAAGTGTTCTTCTACTCCCCAAGTATCAGCCTCAAAAGTGACTTAGAGAAAACATTCATCAAGATGGTTTTTAGCGAGTTGAAAAAGGGTTATTCAGTATTATCGGATTGCTTGGTTAAAGTAGATAACCGCATGAGTGAAATCATGAGAATGATTGGCCCTTATATAGATGAAACACTGATTGCTGGTACCCATGGAGTGGGCGGTGTTAGAAAGACCACTCTTGTCATAATCATCTACAATCAACTTTCACCTGATTTCAAAGATTGTTGTTTCCTTTATAACATTTTAGAAACTTCGAAGGTGAAGGGTGGTGAGTAATTGCAGAATTAGCTCATCTCTGACATCCTCAAAAGGAAATAGACAAATATAAGTAACCGTGATGAAGGGATTAAGATGATTAAAGATAGGCTGTGTTTCGAAAGGCTTCTTCTCATCAATGATGTCGAAATAAAGAATCAATTGAATGCATTGATGGGCAAGGGTGATTGGTTTTGTGAAGGAAGTAAGCTTATCATCTCTAGAGAAACAAATAGGTTCTCAATGTCCTGAAGTGGATTGGACCTATGAAATTAATTGCATGGATTTTGATAAATCTCTTCAATCTTTCGGCAGACATGCCTTTAGAAGAGATTGTCTTTTGGATGATTATCTTGCCCACACTAAAAATGCAGTATGCACTACTGGAGGTTCCTCTAACTCTCAAGATTGTTCTTTCTTGATTAAAGGAACGATAGTACTCCAACCCCTTAAAATAGTGAATTTGAATAAATGCATTTCGCTTAAACTCTTTTGTTTTTAAAGTTTTCCATTGGGCAGGGAAAAACAAAAGTTGAAGCTCTTTGTCTCCACTTTGACCATGAGCGGCAGTACTATTTTACCTATAAGGACTTTGAGAAAATATCTAATCTAAGGTTTCTTCAAGTTGACGATTGGAAGGAATACTTTCGTGCAGAAGAGAGGCTTATTTGGCATGAATCGCTATCAAATGTTCTTCCAATTGATAATTTCCAGGAGAATTCAGATCTCCTTCCACAATTACGATGGCTTTCTTGGCCTTAAATTCCCCCAACATTTAAGATTACAAATTTCTCCATGAAGAATGTGGTTATTCTTGATCTATCAAAGAGTAAAATTACGCACAATTGGAAGGGGTGGAGCCATATGAAGGTATGTTATATGCTAGACAACACTTATCATTTCGTCTTATTAGATTATAAGTAATCTTTACATAATTTTTCTTTTTCATAGGTGATGAAAAATTTGAAAGTTATGAATCTAACCAGATGCATTTGCTTGGAGAGAAACCCGACTTCTCTCGCTCATTCAAAATTAGAACGTTTGATCTTACGGACTGTCACAAATTAGTTGAAATTGACAAGTCGATTTGTCAATTGAAAAGCTTAATTTTTTTAGATGTAACATCTTGTGTGAATCTTCGAAGGTTGCCGGACAAGATGGGTAGAGATCTTGCAAGTCTCAAATACCTATATATGAGCAATTGTGAGTCGTTGGAGGGGCTTCCGAATACAATCGGAAATTTGGAATCATTGAATGAGTTGAATATAAGTGGAACGAGGATTAAGGAACTCCCTAATACGCTCTGGACATTAGAGAAGCTCGAAGTAATAGAAGGCGAAATGATGCATCATTTTCATATGGAAATCGGCAATTGCATATATAGAAATCGATCTCTGAAGATCTTGAAATTGTATGGTACGACAATACATGTGGTATCGAGGCTTCCCGAAAGTCTTACAATTCTAAAGTTGTCTACATTTTACACAGATGAGCCACTAGATCTCTCAAACCTGCCTAATTTAAAAGAATTATGGCTGGACTTCAAGCCATCTTCTAATGAATTATGGCTGAACTTAAGGGCATGTGATTCTGATGGGGAATTCGATGGGCCTGTGGAAGAGGCTCTTCCGATGCCATTGCGGACTGAGAATTTAAGCAAACTAGAATCCCTATCCCTGAGCTCTTGGTACGCGAACACCATATAGATATGAGAAGTCTCCTCCCCCAACTCCGGGATCTCTCACTCTCGAGGTGCCCTAATTTGCGTTGCCTCCCGAGCCTTCCCTTCACTTTATCATCCTTAGTATTGGAATTTGAATGCTTGACCACCTTACCCATGGATATAAGTAGTCTCCTTCCTTGACTCCAATCACTTTCACTCAAGTGCCCTAATCTGCATTGCCTCCCGAGCCTTCCCTGCAGTTTATTAGAGTTACATTTGTGCGCATTCAAGTCGGGTTGTTCCATGGAGGATCTATCGAATTTGAAGATACTATCAACTCTTCGCATCATTGATTGTGATGTCTTAGAGATTCGCGGCCTTGATCGTTTGGAGAACCTACAATATTTGGGGCTTTTGCATCTTCAATAGGTGGAGATATTACCAAATCTAAGTAATCTCAATAAATTAGGGTCGCTTGTAGTATTCCATTGTGGAAATCTGGTTGAGATTCAAGGCAACTTCCCACCATCTTTGAAATATTTGAGATTTGTGGATGTGGATCTTTACAAAAGTTGCCTGATTTGTCAAGCTTGAAGAGACTGCAACAAGTTAAAATATGGGGTTTCAGGAAATTAGATGTGGAGGATCTATCGAATTTGAAGACACTATCAATTCTTTCCATCTGTTACTGTGCTACCTCAGAGATTCGAGGCCTTGATCGTTTGGAGAACCTACGAGTATTGTCGCTTTTGGAACTTCAACAGGTGGAGATATTACCCAATCTAAGTAATCTCAATAAACTTTAGACTCTTCAAGTATTTGTTTGTTGTGATCTGGTTGAGATTCAAGGCGAACTCCCACCATCTTTGGAAGAATTGGTTACTCGTGAATGTGGATCTTTACAAAAGTTGCCTGATTTGTCAAGCTTGAAAAGACTGCAAAAAGTTAAAATAGTGAAGCAAATTGTAGTTGCCGACTTCTTTCTTCTTCATTAAGTATACTTAATTCATAAGCAAGTGTAGTCTAGTAATCTAGAGTTTTCCAAAAATGGATCATATTTTAACAATTTGCAATAAGTCTGGGAAAAGATCGCATTGTCTAATGAATATCGCATTGATGTAAATACCAAGTTGCTATAACTTTGCCCAGAACGTGTAATTTTGTCTCCGGGATATTCTATCAAACAAGTTGACTGCATGGACTAACTTGAATTAAAAAACACAAAGTCAACTCTTCTCTCTACCGTATGATTCGACGAGCGATACCCCAAGAATCTTGAGCAAAAGGCACACAAAATTCACTTTCTCAGAAGACAGACATGGGGAAGTGCAGTTTTCTGATTCGATCAATCTACTGGGAAGGGAGCAGGGCATCGGCGAGCGGGAGGAAGCTGAAGACGCCGTCGAGGCATGAGTGCGCCCGTGGAGGGCAAGGAAGGATTGTCGACGAAGGGCCAGCGTACAAGCTAGGCCCGGTGGCTAATGAGAGACGGCCATTTGAGGGCATGTGCAAGATCACGATGTCGAACAAAATCAAGGTGTTCTTTCGCAACACAAACACTTTTGAGTTGCTCAAGATCTGCGCTTCTCCGTGTGTATATTTTGTCTTCACCTACATTTAGAGACGATGGAGGCCACGACCGCAAAGATCTGTGCTTTCCCCGTGAGGAACTCATCACCCACGGCGGTGGCTAGGCGCCACCGCCGTCACCACCGCAATCTTGCCCGTTCGCATGTTCTCCGTGCGTGAATATATATATAAGACTGTCGATGATTATTCCCTCTGTCGGGAAGACAAATATAGACAGGGAATTAAGGGGCCTCACGGTGGTGTCTACAGGGAATTAAGGGGCCTCACGGTGGTGAAGGTAGACACCACGTCTTTTAAACTCGCTACCGCCGGGTCGCATAGTAGCCTCTCCGGGGTGAGTGAAGGTGGGTGAAATGCCCACTGCTGTGTTAGCACGCCTTGTACGGCACGGTTCCTCAACCAACCGCTAACACAAAACCCCCGGTTGAGGAACTATGCCGTGAATATATATAAGACTGTCGATGATATTAGCTCACGTATAATGACGTGGCAGTCTACGTGTTTAAAAGGAGGGAAGGGAAAAAAATCAGAAAAATCATAAGAAACCAAACGTCCTCTTTGTCCGCCTTAAATTGTCAACCGTACCACATAAGATTGTCGATGATAATTGAATTATCACGTCACCGATTTTCATAGAAAATCAGTTAAAGGAATTATGTTTGAATTATCAAAAGATTTAAGATTAAATTGATAAAGTTGAAAATTTTAAAATTAAATTCCATACAATAAGTTAAAGATTGATTTAGTAATTTCTCAAATCACACTCTAACAGGACACGCTAACCCAACCCCCGAGGATTAGAAAGTAGGAAGGACGAATAAAAATTATGATCGTTATCTTCAAATTACTTCAAATATTTCTCCTTTTATCGTATAGAGTTCGACTCTGAAAGATCAAATATTGTTTAATTATCCAATTCCACTACAGAAAAATTGTTCATGGATCCCAATATAATTAAAAGTGACATGAACTCAAGAGAGAATGACAAGTTGACAACAGAAGATAGGATCGAATATTACGTACTTATACATTAAATAGGTTACTAGTAATTCTGCCCTAACTTGGTAGCACTCTTTGTAAATTTTTGTGACGATGGTCAATTTTTCTAAAATCTTAAGCCTATTTATCGAAGGCATGGTCAATATTTAAATACTCAAACGCTACCCTCATGCATAAGCTAAATATTGGTCTAAGACTAAAGTGTAGAAATATCTAATTAAAGAGGCAAATAGAGACTTGATAAGACTTGAATGCGGGAACTCTTGCTTAGGCATTGTTTAAAATCTAAGTACTCCAACACTCTTCACGCATTAGATTTCGGCTAATATACTCAATGTAGACTATAGAACTTGTGCTTATATATATATCAATGGAATACTTATAGAATTGGATATTCATACATTACTCAAGTAAGTATACAAACCATTCCGATAGAACATAAGTGGTAAACTAGAATAGAAATGATGACTAATGATCAAGCTTTTTACCCTTTTATCAATTGATGATTGTAATTCAAATAGAACCAAGTGTGATTAATTTAACTGTATTTAGTATTATACACGGAATGGTGACAGGTTGGAACGTCATTAAGAGATGACATTCACAATGCTAAAGAGATCTCACTATAATTATCATTCTATTTATTTAAACTGTGAACCATTTCCACTTTATAAAAGAGAAATCAATTGAACACGAGCTGATGATACTTGGTCACCTAGGAGAAACATCTGAAACGGTCACTTCATTAACAGTGGAAGTTTTGTGAATTAGACCGATAGGATTGAGTGTTCTCACATTTCTCCCAACTGAGAATGTAGGCAAAGATGGTCGGGTAAGTGGGATAGTATCGGCTCCTAGCATATGAACCACAAGCGACATGGTTGGTTGATCTATTGGGTCTTCTTGAATGCACAATAGACCGATGTGTATGCACTTTACCACTTGAACTGCATCACATGACTCTTTGATTGATGGATCGGTAAGTTCCAAACTTCGACCTTCGGACCACAACTTCCATGCTTGTCATTTCGGAAGGGAAGTAAGCAAGGACAATTGCACATAATTCTGAGGTTTCATATTAAAAAAGTGTGGTGACTAGGAACATACAAGGGTGAGAAGACTTTCACCATACTCTTGGAGAGGAAAACCGTTATTCTTTCGCCTACTTATCATCTCTAGCAAGAGAACTCCAAAACGAAGACATCGATTTAACAGAAAATAGTCCTTACATCGCATATTCCGGTGCCATGTATCCACGGACCGAGATTATGCGATGAAGTGCAATTACTTGGAAGTAAGAAACAATTGTTGAGAAATATTGTGAGTAATAAGGGTAAAATAGTAACTTAGTTATGATTAGGGTTAAGCACATATGAGCATATATATTTGTAACCCTTTTTCACTTTTTAATATATATAGAAAATAATTATCTCTTTCACATGGTATCAGAGCAAGGTTGGTCGGAACCCTAGACGACGGAGCAGCCACTCGCCGCTGCGACTCGCCGGAATAGTTGGCTGTCGCCGCCGCTCATCGTTGAAACCTCTTCCTTTCTCTAGCACTCGAACATCCCTCTTCCTTTCTCTCGCTTCTTCTTGCGGCTCGCGTGCGCAGCTCACACGGCGTCACGCTTGCGTCTCACGTGCGCAGCTCGTGCGGATAGTTTTGTGAATTAGATCGATAGGATCGAGTGTTCTCACATTTCTCCCAACTGAGAATGCAGGCAAAGATGGTCGGGTAAGTGGGATAGTATCGGCTCCTAGCATATGAACCACGGGCGACATGGTTGGTCGATCTATTGGGTCTTCTTGAATGCACAATAGACCGATGTGTATGCACTTTACCACTTGAACTGCATCACATGACTCTTTGATTGATGGATCGGTAAGTTCCAAACTTCGACCTTCGGACCACAACTTCCATGCTTGTCATTTTGGAAGGGAAGGAAGCAAGGACAATTGCACATAATTCTGAGGTTTCATATTAAAAAAGTGTGGTGACTAGGAACATACAAGTGTGAGAAGACTTTCACCATGCTCTTGGAGAGGAAAACCGTTATTCTTTCGCCTACTTATCATCTCTAGCAAGAGAACTCCAAAACTGAAGACATCTGATTTAACAGAAAATAGTCCTCGCATCGCATATTCCGGTGCCATGTATCCACGGACCGAGATTATGCGATGAAGTGCAATTACTTGGAAGTAAGAAACAATTGTTGAGAAATATTGTGAGTAATAAGGGTAAAATAGTAACTTAGTTATGATTAGGGTTAAGCACATATGAGCATATATATTTGTAACCCTTTTTCACTTTTTAATATATATAGAAAATAATTATCTCTTTCACATGGTATCTGAGCAAGGTTGGTCGGAACCCTAGACGACGGAGTAGCCACTCGCCGCTGCGACTCGCCGGAATAGTTGGTTGTCGCCGCCGCTCATCGTTGAAACCTCCTGCCACTCGGATGTCCCTCTTCCTTTCTCTAGCTTCTTCGTGCGGCTCGCGTGCGCCACTCGTGCGGCTCGCGTGCGCGGCTCGTGCGGATAGTTTTGTGAATTAGACCGATAGGATTGAGTGTTCTCACATTTCTCCCAACGAGAATGCGAGGCAAAGATGGTCGGGTAAGTGGGATAGTATCGGCTCCTAGCATATGAACCACATGCAACATAGTTGGTCGATCTATTGGGTCTTCTTGAACGCACAATAGACCGATGTGTATGCACTTTACCACTTGAACTGCATCACATGACTCTTTGATTAATGGATCGGTAAGTTCCAAACTTCGACCTTCGGACCACAACTTCCATGCTTGTCATTTTGGAAGGGAAGTAAGCAAGGAAAATTGCACATAATTCTGAGGTTTCATATTAAAAAAGTGTGGTGACTAGGAACATACAAGGGTGAGAAGGCTTTCACCGTGCTCTTGGAGATGAAAACCATTATTCTTCCACCTACTTATCATCTCTAGCATGAGAACTCCAAAACTGAAGACATCTGATTTAACAGAAAATAGTCCTCGCATCGCATATTCCGGTGCCATGTATCCAAGGACCGAAATTATGCGATGAAGTGCAATTACTTGGAAGTAAGAAACAATTGTTGAGAAATATTGTGAGTAATACGGGTAAAATAGTAACTTAGTTATGATAAGGGTTAAGCACATATGAGCATATATATTTGTAACCCTTTTTCACTTTTTAATATATATAGAAAATAATTATCTCTTTCACATGGTATCAGAGCAAGGTTGGTCGGAACCCTAGACGACGGAGTAGCCACTTGCCGCTGCGACTCGCCGGAATAGTTGGCTATCGCCGCCGCTCATCGTTGAAACCTCCCGCCACTCGAATGTCCCTCTTCCTTTATCTCGCTTCTTCGTGCGGCTCACGTGTGCGGCTCGTGCGGATAGTTTTGTGAATTAGACCGATAGGATTGAGTGTTCTCACATTTCTCCCAACTGAGAATGCAGGCAAAGATGGTCGGGTAAGTGGGATAGTATCGGCTCCTAGCATATGAACCACGGGCGACATGGTTGGTCGATCTATTGGGTCTTCTTGAATGCACAATAGACCGATGTGTATGCACTTTACCACTTGAACTGCATCACATGACTCTTTGATTGATGGATCGATAAGTTCCAAACTTCGACCTTCGGACCACAACTTCCATGCTTGTCTTTTTGGAAGGGAAGTAAGCAAGGACAATTGCACATAATTCTGAGGTTTCATATTAAAAAAGTGTGGTGACTAGGAACATACAAGGGTGAGAAGGCTTTCACCGTGCTCTTGGAGATGAAAACCGTTATTCTTTCCCCTACTTATCATCTCTAGCAAGAGAACTCCAAAACTGAAGACATCTGATTTAACAGAAAATAGTCCTTGCATCGCATATTCCGGTGCCATGTATCCACGGACTGAAATTATGCGATGAAGTGCAATTACTTGGAAGTAAGAAACAATTGTTGAGAAATATTGTGAGTAATAAGGGTAAAATAGTAACTTAGTTATGATTAGGGTTAAGCACATATGAGCATATATATTTGTAACCCTTTTTCACTTTTTAATATCTATAGAAAATAATTATCTCCTTCACATGGTATCAGAGCAAGGTTGGTCGGAATCCTAGAAGACGGAGTAGCCACTCGCCGCTGCGACGCGCCGGAATAGTTGGCTGTTGCCGCCGCTCATCGTTGAAACCTCCTGCCACTCGGACGTCCCTCTTCCTTTCTCTCGCTTCTTCGTGCGGCTCGCGTGCGTGGCTCGTGCGGCTCGCATGCGTGGCTCGTGCGGATAGTTTTGTGAATTAGATTGATAGGATTGAGTGTTCTCACATTTCTCCTGACTAAGAATGCAGGCAAAGATGGTCGGGTAAGTGGGATAGTATCGGCTCCTAGCATATGAACCACATGCGACATGGTTGGTCAATCTATTGGGTCTTCTTGAACGCACAATAGACCGATGTGTATGCACTTTACCACTTGAACTGCATCACATGACTCTTTGATTGATGGATCGGTAAGTTCCAAACTTCGACCTTCGGACCACAACTTCCATGCTTGTCATTTTGGAAGGGAAGGAAGCAAGGACAATTGCACATAATTCTGAGGTTTCATTTTAAAAAAGTGTGGTGACTAGGAACATACAAGGGTGAGAAGACTTTCACCATGCTCTTGGAGAGGAAAACCGTTATTCTTTCGCCTACTTATCATCTCTAGCAAGAGAACTCCAAAACGAAGACATCGATTTAACAGAAAATAGTCTTTCGCATCGCATATTCCGATGCCATGTATCCACGGACCGAGATTATGCGATGAAGTGCAATTACTTGGAAGTAAGAAACAATTGTTGAGAAATATTGTGAGTAATAAGGGTAAAATAGTAACTTAGTTATGATTAGGGTTAAGCACATATGAGCATATATATTTGTATTCCTTTTTCACTTTTTAATATATATAGAAAATAATTATCTCTTTCACATGGTATCTGAGCAAGGTTGGTCGGAACCCTAGACGACGGAGTAGCCACTCGCCGCTGCGACTCACCGGAATAGTTGGTTGTCGCCGCCGCTCATCGTTGAAACCTCCTGCCACTCGGATGTCCCTCTTCCTTTCTCTCGCTTCTTCGTGCGGCTCGTGTGCGCCACTCGTGCGGCTCGCGTGCGCGGCTCGTGCGGATAGTTTTGTGAATTAGACCGATAGGATTGAGTGTTCTCACAATTCTCCCAACTGAGAATGCAGGCAAAGATGGTCGGGTAAGTGGGATAGTATCGGCTCCTAGCATATGAACCACAGGCGACATGGTTGGTCGATCTATTGGGTCTTCTTGAATGCACAATAGACCGATGTGTATGCACTTTACCACTTGAATTGCATCACATGACTCTTTGATTGATGGATCGATAAGTTCCAAACTTCGACCTTCGGACCACAACTTCCATGCTTGTCATTTTGGAAGGGAAGTAAGCAAGGACAATTGCACATAATTCTGAGGTTTCATATTAAAAAGTGTGGTGACTAGGAACATACAAGGGTGAGAAGGCTTTCACCGTGCTCTTGGAGATGAAAACCGTTATTCTTTCGCCTACTTATCATCTCTAGCAAGAGAACTCCAAAACTGAAGACATCTGATTTAACAGAAAATAGTCCTTGCATCGCATATTCCGGTGCCATCTATCCACGGACTGAAATTATGTGATGAAGTGCAATTACTTGGAAGTAAGAAACAATTGTTGAGAAATATTGTGAGTAATAAGGGTAAAATAGTAACTTAGTTATGATTAGGGTTAAGCACATATGAGCATATATATTTGTAACCCTTTTTCACTTTTTAATATCTATAGAAAATAATTATCTCCTTCACATGGTATCAGAGCAAGGTTGGTCGGAATCCTAGATGACGAAGTAGCCACTCGCCGCTGCGACGCGCGGGAATAGTTGGCTGTTGCCGCCGCTCATCGTTGAAACCTCCTGCCACTCGGACGTCCCTCTTCCTTTCTCTCGCTTCTTCATGCGGCTCGCGTGCGTGGCTCGTGCGGCTCGCGTGTGCAGCTCGTGCGGATAGTTTTGTGAATTAGATTGATAGGATTGAGTGTTCTCACATTTCTCCTGACTGAGAATGCAGGCAAAGATGGTCGGGTAAGTGGGATAGTATCGGCTCCTAGCATATGAACCACATGCGACATGGTTGGTCAATCTATTGGGTCTTCTTGAACGCACAATGGGGAGACAGACCGATGTGTATGCACTTTACCACTTGAACTGCATCACATGACTCTTTGATTGATGGATCGGTAAGTTCCAAACTTCGACCTTCGGACCACAACTTCCATGCTTGTCATTTTGGAAGGGAAGTAAGCAAGGACAATTGCACATAATTCTGAGGTTTCATATTAAAAAAGTGTGGTGACTAGGAACATACAAGGGTGAGAAGGCTTTCACCGTGCTCTTGGAGATGAAAACCGTTATTCTTTCGCCTACTTATCATCTCTAGCAAGAGAACTCCAAAACTGAAGAAATCTGATTTAACAGAAAATAGTCCTTGCATCGCATATTCCGGTGCCATGTATCCACGGATGAAAAGCTATTTTCTATATTTAAACTTCTGTAATATGTATATGCTCATTTTGGTGTTGTTGAGCTGATCATCAGAGTTCTTTGTTGGCCTAGTGAATCATTCAAATATATGACAGATGTAGAAAGATATTAAGGAACTTACTATGTTCCAACAACCTTATTCGTGTTGGCCTCATCTTGATTTACACCAAAGATCCTTGCCATTCCGAAATCAGATATCTTTGGATTCATCTCGCCATCTAGTAAAATATTACTAGCTTTCAGATCCCTATGGATAATTCTTAGGCGAGAATCCTCATGTAGATATAGAAGGCCCCGAGCTATTCCAAAGGTGATGTTCATGCGCATCTTCCAATCTAAAGATTGCCCCATAGTTGAACACATCGATCATGAGAGACTCGAGATGAACATCAACTATATAAAACTAAAATTAACTAGCTAAAATATTCGTTGCATCTGCTAAAGCTCAAACCAAAAAGGAAGACATCCAGGCTTTTGTTGGGCATGTATTCATATATCAAGAGTTTTTCATGCTCTTCCAAGCAGCATCCCAATAATCGAACAAGGTTCCTATGTTGTAGTCTAGCAATCGAGATCACTTTGTTCTTAAACTCGATAAGTCCTTGGCCTGAGGTTCTTGAAAGCCTTTTAACTGCAATTTCTTTTCCATATGCCAATGTGCCCTGAAACGGGGTAATGTCAGTAGTGAAATCCCTATATGAGAATTAGCAATGATAACCAAATTCGAATCAGTTCATGTTCGGATAATAACCGCCAGTTTTCCCAATTTTCCCATAAATAGGTGTTGAGTCGCTTCAATGCTTACCTTGTACACGGGGCCAAACCCGCCTTCCCCAAGTTTACATTCATTGGAGAAGTTTTGTGTGGCCGCACGTATAATGTCTAATCGTATCAGAGATAATTCTTGAGAAGCCACCAGCTTTTCTCCTCGAGATCTTTCCTTTGAAAACTCTTCTCCAATTTCTCGTCTTAGATGAAGTAACTGAACCTCTGGGCTGTTTTCCTTCTCTGAGAGTCCAAGAGCTTACTCTCATTAGATAAAGGTTAGAAGATGGTCATTCCAATGGCAAGCAAGATGAATTCGCTCATACCTTTCTTCAATCTCTTTGTCCTCCTTAAAAATATAAACGAACCCATGATGATTATTAGTAACCCCGATCCAATTACTGAGCTAACTATTGCAATCCATGGATTTCGTTTGACCCCTGTCGAGAAAGGAAAATTCCTTGCATCTAAACATACCACAAATCCGCAGACTCTTTCTTTCACCAAGTGTAAATAGTACCAAGAACTCGTTGAAGTAAGAGAGTATGATCATAGTTAAGATCATAAAAGAAAGTCAAGTGCAATATGATACAGAAAACAGCATATATTGAGAATTAGAAGAAACAGAATGACACCATTATACGCTTACCATGACAAATTGTGTGCCCATTTTGAGAATTAGATAACTCATACCTTCACCGGACTCAGTGCTAGTTTTGTTTGTTGTAGAAGGTGCTGGTGCTTGTCCTCTAGGTTCCCCACTAAGATTCATTTGGTACCGTACATTACAACTCGGCTGAAGAATTCTCGCACCTCCCCTTTTAAAATGAAGAGCAGGTGCGTGCGTCGCACGTGCGCGTGGGGCCGATGTGAAGACACAAGCTCGTGCATCGCACGTGCGCGCGGGGTCGATGCGAAGACGCAGGCGCGTGCGTCACACGTGCACGCGGGGCCGATGCGTGCACGTGCGTGGGGGCCGCCGATGGTGGTACCGTACATTACAACTCGGCTGAAGAATTCTCACACCTCCCCTTTTAAAATGAAGAGCAGGCGCGTGCGTCGCACGTGCGCGCGGGATCGATGCGAAGACACAGGCGCGTGCGTCGCACGTGTGCGCGGGACTGATGCGAAGACGTAGGCGCGTGCGTCACACGTGCGCGTGAGGCCGATGTGCGCACGTGCGTGGGGGCCGCCGATGGTGCGTGCGCGGCGCGCGCCAGCTGACATCATCGTGACGTCAGCTGCGCACGCGTGCCGCACGTGCCGGGTCGGTCCGTCCGACCTGACCCGACCCGGTTGACCTCGACCGGTTGACTGTTGACAACCGTTGACCGTTGACAACAGTTGACCATTGACCGACGTTGACCGTTGACCAAAAAAAAAAAATGTGTTTCTTTTTCCAATTAAGTATATGTGGATTATATGTAATCCCTTATTTGTTCTGCATTTATTGCATGAACAATGCCACCCTTTAGGTTGCGCACACCTATTCGCGCAATTACTGATGAACAAAAGGAAATGCTTTCTAAGTTGATAGCTGAGCTGACTGATCATCGATGGGAGAGTGACAACTTAATTGATCACGTTCTTGAAGTCAACAGGAGAATACAAAAGGTCATATGGAATGGTCGTCCCATGCCACAGTCTGAGATGGTGCGATTTTTCATGAACACTCTTTCACAATAATGGCAAGGAGTGTTGAATCGCGTATGGGAAGTCAACAAAGCTGCTTCGTATAGGAAAATAGTGATGGATTTTATAGATGATTATTACTAGATTGTTACAAGGGAAAAGATCAAGAAATTGAACAAAAGATGATCTTTCCCGGTTAAAAAAGCATATTGACTTGGTGCTAGATGTTTTTGCTGGTCTTTATTTAGTGTGCTTTGTGGACATCTTATGTAATGTTATCTACCTAGTTATTATTGGTGTGGCACTGATATGTTAATTGTATTATGTGAAAGCATTATTATTATATCATTGTTTGATATCAAGTACTATTTGCTTTTTGTTATTATTAACTGTTGTGGGTAGTTCATAAAATTTTTTGTAATTTTAAAGAATTTATTTTGTATAGAATGTTATATTAATAATAACTCCAAGTTAGGATTTTGGATGATGATTGGAAACATAGTGAGCTTTTAAATCTAAAAATTTACTTGAAATTATTCATTAATATGATGGTTTTGTGCAAAATGGATGCATAAATGATAAGCATTAATAATTCGTGCATATATATGTCTGATATGTTCAGATCAATGGCTTCAGCCACAAAGAGCATAGTTGCTAAGCTGAATAAAGGTGAGAAGCTCAATGGCGATAATTATGAAATATGGCACATGAAAATCCAATATATGCTGAAAGAGCAAGAGGCACTAGAAGCTCTTAACCTGACCATGGTAGAACCTGAAGAAGGAAACACTGCACAGCATAAGAGAGATAAGGAAGTATTTATTGCATGGAAAAGAAAGAACTCTCTTGCTCGCATTACGTTGCTAAGTAGCATGGAAAATGACGTCATGCGAGAGTTTAGGCGTTTTGAGAATGCCAAGGAAATGTGAGAAGCATTGGCAGCAAGATTTGGTCATACTTCGGTGACTAGACTGAAGTAGCTCACTACTAGGTTTGACTCTTATAAGAAGTCTCATGGTTAGACCATGAAGCAACACCTTAGAAATATGTCAAACATGATTAATGAGCTGAAAGATGCTGGCCATGTCCTGACTCATGAGCAGCAAGTGTAAGCAGTGATTCGTTTCTTGCCTCAGAGTTAGGAGCATATGAAGGTGCACTTGACCCATAATGAAAACATTAAAACCTTTGAGGATGCAGTGCGTCATCTTGAGCTGGAAAAGGACCGCCTCTTGGCGGCTAAGCCGGAAGTTGAAATCTATCATGCTGGTTCTAGCTCACATGGAGCTTCGAGCTTCAAGTGTAAACGTCCTAACTGGTTCGATAAAGGGAAAGGCAAGGAAGCAGGTCTTTCAGGGAAGAAACCTAAGCTTGACCAACATAAAAAGAGAAAAGCGTCCTCGAATGAAGAAGCTTACAAGGGTGAAGTGTTACAATTGTGACAAAAAGGGTCACTATGCTCGCAATTGTTGTGAGCCAAAGAAAGTATACACCCCTTGTACTTTTTAGAACTTTGCTTATGTGTCAAGTTCTGTATTCTTAACTGAGTCTAATCCTTTGTGGACTGTGGATTCAGGAGCGACAAACCATGTAGCGAAGGATAGATAATCCTTTGTGGAATTCCGATGAGTACCGACTGGAACTAAGTGGATCTATGTAGGAAACAACTCTGGAGCAAAAGTAAAAGGGATTGGCATCTGTCAATTGAACATGCGTGGTGGACGCACTTTGTTCCTACATGATGTATTGTATGTTCCGGAGATTCGTTGGAATTTAGTGTCTGTTTTAGTGTTGGTCAAACTAGGTTTTAATATGAACTTCCATAATAGAGGTATGGATTTGTTTTTGGATACAAATTTCTATGGTTGTGGTTATTTTCTAGATGGTTTCATTGTATTAGATATTGACTATGTTAATGCAAATGTTTGTTATTCCCTTCTCACGTCTCATAATTCATATGATAATTATGTGAATGTGTGGCATGCTAGACTTGGTCATATTGGCCAACAACGTATGAATAGACTAGTCAAAGAGGGCTTATTGGGCAACATTGAAAAAGTCGATTTGCCCATATATGAGCATTGCCTAGTAGGGAAAACAACAATGAAACCATTTGGAAAAGGTAAAAGAGCTTAATTTCCTCTGCATTTAATCCATTCTGACGTCTGTGGTCAAATGAATGTGAAAGGAAGGCATGGGGCTGTTTATTTCATCACTTTTATAGATGATTATACTCGATTCGGATATGTCTATTTGATTTATCATAAATCTGAAGCATTAAGTTGTTTCAAAAGGTTTATGAACTTGGTAGAAAATCAATTAGACAATAAAATAAAAGTATTGAGATTCGATCGAGGTCAAGAATATTTATTTGATGAGTTCAGAAAATTATGTGATGAAAAATGAATAGAAAGACAGTTGTCTATTCCATATACTCCTCAACAAAATGGTGTTGTGGAGAGAATAAACAGAACCCTACTGGAAATGATTAGGTCTATGATGGCGCATGCTAACTTACTTATCACTTTTTGGAGTGATGCGTTGTTAACTGCTGCCTATATACTTAACCGGGTGCTTTCCAAATCAGTTACTTCCACTCCATATGAGTTATGGACAAGTAGAAAATCGGACTTAAGTTTTCTTAAGCCATGGGGTTGTGCTGCCTATACTCATGAGCCCTCTCACGGGATGTATAACTGAATTCGAATCACGGGATGTCACATTCTTAGAGAATGAATTTCCTAAGAAGGGCGAAATAGGTGATGATTTCTCCCTATTTGAAATCTTAGATCAAGATAATGAACTTAATGGAGTTCGTCCAAATGAGAGTAACATGAGAAGTGATGAATTTAATTCAACTCACTCTCAATTATAACCACATGATGCAATGATATCGTCATTATCTAATCTGAGTGGGAGCATGATGGAGAATGATGTGCAAAGTGTACAATCTCCCATACGGCGAATAAGTCACAAAAGTATTCCCCGTTAACGTTTTGACATCAAAGGGGAAACTTTCATGGTTACTCCACAAGATGAGGATAAGCCAAGAAATATTAATGAGACTCTAACTTGCCCTAATAAGAAAAAATAGATTCGTGCAATGGAAGAGGAAATTGAATCAATGAAGTCAAACCAAGTTTGGAAATTGGTTGATCTTCCAAAAGGACGCAAAGCTATTGGGAATAAGTGGGTTCTCAAAATAAAGCGTAAAGTTAATGGCTCAATAGAAAGGCATAAGGCTCGCATTGTGGCGAAGGGGTATAATCAATAGGAAGGAATTGATTATAAAGAAACATTTTCTCCTGTAGTGAGATTTACCTCGATTCGTATTATTCTAGCAATAGTGGCTAGTATAGATCTTGAGTTACATCAAATGGATGTAAAGACTACTTTCCTCAATGGAGAATTAGAGGAAGAAATATATATTGAACAACCTGATGGTTTCCTAATGAAAAGCCAAGAAGAAAAGGTATGTCGACTTTTGAGATCGATATATGGCCTTAAGCAGTCGTCAAGACAATGGTATATACGTTTTCATAATGCCATAAAAGCCAAGATGAGGATCATTGTGTATATATCAAAAGATTAAAATATCAATTTATGATCATATCATTATATGTTGATGATATACTAATTACCGGAAGTAATATGGAGTTTGTTAATACTGTCAACAGTTGGTTATCTTCCAACTTTGAGATGAAGGATATGGGTGAGGCTGCATACATTCTTGGAGTTAAGATTTCAAGAAATCGTTCGAAGAGATCATTATCTCTTTTGCAAGAAACATACATCAATAATGTTCTTGAACGATTTCGTATGCAAGATTGTAAACCCATAGACACTCCTATTGCAAAATATGAGGGATTGAGCCATAGACTGTGTCCAAGAACTCCATAAGAGAATGAACAAATGAAACATGTTTCTTATGCTAGTGATGTTGGGAGCTTGATGTACACTATGATGTGTACAAGACTTGACATATGTTTTGCAGTTGGAATGGTGAGTAAATACCAATCCAATCTAGGTTAAGTACATTGGAAAGCCGTTAAAAAAATACTAAGGTATCTGAAGGGAACTGCTGATTACAAGCTGAATTACCAAGGAAAGGATCTGTGACTTGAAGGCTATTCAGATGCTAATTGGCGAGGAGATTTAGATGAAAGGAAATCTACCTCTGGATTTGCTTTCTTACTGAACAATGACGCCATATCATGGAGCAGTAAGAAGCAAATGTGTATAACCTTGTCTACATGGAAGCTGAGTTTCATGACATTATCAGTAGCGGTACAAAAAGGAGTTTAGCTTAAGAGATTTTTGGATCATTTAGGTGTTATTAAGAAAGCTGCAAATTACCACCGACCGTTGCAGCGTAGAGGGTAGATCCTTTGCTCTCCCCGGTGGAGGCCAAGGTTCGAAGCCTCTGCGAAGCAGGGAGGCTGAAGCGTTGTGTGGTGATTTACGCGTGTCGCCGGGGTGGTGGTTTCCCTGCTATTGACACCTGGGGGTTTACGTGGCGGCTGCCGGCCAAAATGGTTCCTCCAGCACCAAAAAAAAAGAAAAAGAAAAAGCTGCAAGTCCATTATTGGTTAACTGTGATAGCCAAGCAGCTATAGCGTACACCAAAGATCCAAAATATCATGGCAAGATCAAACATATAGATACTAAGTATAACTTTGTCAAAGATATGGTTGCACGAAAGGATGTGAACTTACAGTATATATCTACGCATACAATGGTAGCAGATCCTATGACAAAGCCAATACCTAGAGATGTGTTTTGTGGTCATGTAAAATCTCTAGAATTACGTAGAATATGATGTACTGGATATTGTAATTTCCCTGAGTTGTTCATATTTATGAACTTGTGTTTTTCATTATTAATGCTTATGAATCTTTGTTTGACCTTTATGCATCTTAATGCTCAGTGCATTACATTAAGTTGAGAAAGTATGTCAGACAGATATAAGATTAGCCCACTCACATGGGTAATCGTCTCTATTTACTATGTGATAAATAGAGATGAGACGGTTTTTAAGTTTATTATCTAGATGATAATTGAGAGCTCAAATTTAAAATATATATATATATATATATATATATATATATATATATATATATATATCGCCTTAACTAAGTGTTAAGATGAGGAGATGATATGTACTATGTTCGAAAGTAAAATACCCCACATATTTTAATTTATCTGTCTAAGATGCCAGATGTGAGTTCTGATGAATTTTGTGAGTGAGTAGATACATGAACTCAAGTTAGACATTGGATATGTCTGAACTATCATCTGTACGGTATTGAAGGTGTAAACATATGCTCCATGGGAAAGGAGTTAATACCGTAATACGTATTTCATATTATGTATGCATGAGACGACCAATAAGAGTGGCAAAAGTTTGATCTCAACTTTTATGCTGTGTGAGACTCTTGAGGAAAAGAGTTCCTCAATTTTAGTGCCCTCATGACTTTTACTTATCCTCAAGATTTCTATTTAGTGTTTGCTATCTTAGGATGTTGCTAATGGTCATGAGTTGATTCGATCTAATGGGACATTTCTAGAAAAGCAAGCTGAATAGAAATTGAGAGTTTGAAGGAAAGAGGAAGATCAAATTTGAAGAATCACATTATAATTTTGTATTCACTAGTCGACCAATTATGACTGTTTTTGGGATAATCATAATTGTGAATATAATAGATATATCATTGTTTAAAAGAGATTAAGAGAGATATAAATGTAATCGATCAATCTAGGGTACTGCATACTAAATCTATTCAAAGTATGATGCCCATTATGAGCTGCTATATATTCCTAATAGATGTATAGCAACGAGCTCTCAAAGTATGCTAGTCGCACGGATTATTCACCGGTATGGACGTTGCAGAGAGGTAAAGAGGATCATGTTCAGCCCACCATGTGCGAGTGGGAGATGATGGTTTTATTTATTTGTATGATGATGGGCTTAAGGCCCGTCCGCCCATGTTGGGCCTAAAAGCCCGGCCTGCTAGATAATGGTCCATATATGAAGAGGTGTTATGTTGAGGGGTTATAACTTTTGGGGGAACGTATTACGTTGAAGAGTTACGTCTCTTGGAGGAGACATATTTAATAGAGAAAAGAAAAGAGAGGAACGTACCTTTTCAAGTGAACGTACGTCAGTCTTTCTCTCTCCTTCAAAAAAGAAGAAAATAGAAAAGAACTCTCTATTTTTCTCCCTCTAATAGCAACGGTACGCTCCTTGGTAGACCGGGATCAGATTCTTCCTCAAACTTCAACGTTGGTGTTTAATCTGTGGACAATAAGATACGCTCGATTCCGTGGTGTGTCTTTGGTCGGTGATACATGTTCTTCCTGGGCTCGTCTTCCGCATTCGTTTTAGGGGTTCGATTTAGTGTCGAATCCGTTTTAGGGAATCCAATATTCCCAACAGAATGCCATCTTGAGGTTTGAACGACCTAAATTTATTGTCCCCTTCTTCAAAACAAGGATGCAACCTCATTATTTACCCTCTAGGCGATGAAGATCAATCGTATTTGTACGTATCCTTGACCGGAGTAGAGAGATTCTCGATAATACATCTAATAATAATGACAATGGTAATTCCATAATTGCCCATCAAGTACAAGCAGTCAAATGAAGAACTCGAAGCACAGAGTCGATGCCCTGGACAAAGAGAAGATAATGCATAGTTACACAATGGTGGAAGGAGGTGAATTCGCTGACAAGATCGAGACGATCTCTTATGAAATCAAGATGGAGGCATCTCTTGATGGGGGCTGTAAGGGCATGAATGTTAGCAAGTACCACCCAAAACCAGGGGTTTTGATCAATGAGGAGGAGATCAAAGCCGGGAAAGAGAAGGCCACGGCTGTCTTCAAGGCCGCAGAGGCTTTATCTCTTGGCCAACCTCGAGGGCTACGCCTAAAAGCTTTTAATTGTATTATTGTCTCTGTTTGAACCAAATTTTGCATCTCTCTTTGGGGATCAATTTAAGTTCTGCTAATTGTAATGTGGTCCTCTATATGTGAAAACCCTTGATTGAAAGTGCTAATGGTTTTGCTATTACGATAAGGTTTCTCCAATTCTACTATACGTGATAGTACTTTGGCCATTTAAAAATGCCACAGAGCACAATTAAGGTATAATGATGTTGCGGTGATGCATATATCAAATATACCTTGCAAATTAATAAATGAGAATGTTTTCATGCTTTGACGAAATTTGGATGTACTTCGCACAGGGTAGCATTTTTCCTTCAATTTGCTCCTTCAATTGATCGCATTCAATGATTCAAGACATTAAATTTTAGAGAATTCCATCTATCTAAAATTGATGTGTGATGTATATTGTTTTGATTCAAAAGAAAGTTTATTTGGATTTGGCCTTTCTTTGCAATGTAATTTTAACCAAATAGCTCTATCACTAGAATAGAGGATAAGACATTTATAATATTTCTTATAAACATCAAAAGAGTTTCTCTGATTGAGTATATAAGCACTATCATTAATGATCGTGGTCAATTATGCTAAATCTACAACAATTTTAGCTTGTGATAGATCTGATCGACGCCATCCATTTTTTCTTTCCTTTCCTTTCTTTCCAGTTATAGTAATATATGAAACTTATGAAGCCAACTGTTCATTATCAAATTGGAGCCAGCTTTTAATGGGAAATCAATGAAGCACAAAATACCTTCTTTAGCATCCTCTTGGTCGAGAAATGACAAAGCCTCGACAGCGACACGCATGCAAACACTTCGATTATTTGTGGACGGATACATTGATTGACCCAATATAATAAATCACAGCAACATCAAAAGGCATAAGAGAATATCCTTGAGAACACATGACAAAGTGGCCAATCAATCATAAATTGAGCCGAGACCTCTTAGTTCTTTTTTAACTTCAGCATTAAATTGAATATTTGTAAAGTTATACGATAGCCCTTCATTTTTTTCAGCCTTAGGAACCGGCTGATCCATCTTAGAAAGCTTATTTGTCGATGCAAGTGGGGTTGATGAGTGCATTCTCTTTGTTTGCCAGGCCCTTCCATTCGATAATTAAGGTACATCAGCGAGGTTAAGATTTAGCATGCGGGACACGAAGTTGCCATGGTAGGACGAGGAAGTAATCTTTAAGAATCCTCTCGGATTAAGTGGACTTCTCGAAAAATTTGTGCACTTTAAGACGAAGAGATGCAACACGAATCGAATGCCGGCGAGTTTTTTTTTTATTCACTAAACCATGCCCGCTTTGAGAATGACGCCCTATCCTGAGCAACTCGGGCATTTTTAATTTTCCTTCGAATCACGACGAAGAAAGACATCTTTGGGGCTTTGGAGCCAATAGAAAATACCCCGATTCAACGAGGACTTGGTCCTCTCAGACTTATAAATGGTGCCCTCCTTGCCATTCTTTTCACAGCAAGCCCAACCAAAGTTGATTTCATCGTTCGTGTAATTTCACTAGCGAGTCCTTAGAGATCGATCATGGGTGTGTTCACGTTCAGTGATGAGTTCACTTCCCCCATTCCTGCAGCGAGATTGTTTAAGGCCTTGATTGTGGACTCTCAGAACCTCATCCCCAAGCTTATGCCTCAAGCTATCAAGAGCATTGACGTCGTCCAAGGCGATGGAGGAGCTGGAAGCATCAGGCAAATCAATTTCGCTGAAGGTGAATCTTTCTGGAGGGTTTTCAAGTATTGATGCTGCCAATCTTGCGTAATGGAATTGCAAGTTTTCATTTAAAAAAAAAAAAAAAAAAAAGCGATAAGATGACCCATCAAAAAGAAAAACATGGCGATCGTTAAAATGTTGATTAGAGAAATTTTCCTAGAGATGTTATATGTCTTCTGTGATTAATTCAAATCTAAGTAGTACGTTTGTCCCATTTCATATGTAGGTAGCCAACTCAGCTGCATGAAGAACCGAGTAGACGAGCTGAATGAAGAGACATTCACATATAAGTATGCACTGATCGAAGGTGGTCCATTGATGGAGAAGTTTGAATCTATTGCTTACGAAGTTAAGTTTGAACCCACGCCGGACGGCGGAAGCAAGAACAAGATGACCAGCACCTACTATACCAAGGGTGATTTTGAGCTCAAAGAAGAAGAAGTCAAAGCCGGCAAAGAGAGAGCCGTAGGAATGTACAAAGCCGTCGAAGCATACCTCATCCAAAATCCCGATGCTTATGTTTGATTCCGTAAGTTCCTTCTCTCAAATAAATTTGGAAGTACCCTCGGTACTTTGTTTCTTCGTGTTTGGCTTGTCTTTTGGTGATGGACATGATCGTCCTTTTGAGTGTGGATGGCAATCAGTATGCATACTTTGTACCTCTTTCAAAGCGGTGAATCATTAGGGGCTGCATGGTAACGTTTCTGTTTTTTTTTTTTTTTGTTCCGAAACAGAAATAAAAAAAAAAAAAAAAAGTGTTTCTATTCCGGGAACAGTTTTGAACAAAAGAACGCATTTGGTAACGTTTGTTAGGGAATAAAAAATGAATAGAAACACGTTTGGTAAATTTTATTCTTTTTTTTTTCTTTTAATTTTTTTAATATTTTTATTTTATTTTTCATTTTTTCCTTTCTTTTTTATTTTTCTTCTTTCGGTTGGTCCCCGGCCTCCGGCGACCGGGCTGGGGGCCGGCAACCTCGCCCAGCCACGGCGAGGCTCGCCGGCCCCCGGCAAGGCCGAGCCTCGCCGTGGTTGGGCGAGGCTCGGCCTCGCCGTGGTTGGGCGAGGCTCGGCCTCGCCTTGGCTGTGCGAGCTCGGCCTCGCCGGATCCGGCCGAGGCCGAGCTCGCCCAACCAAGGCGAGGCTCGGCCTCGCCGGGGCCGGCGACGCTCCGCGAGGTCGCCAACCCTCGACGGCCAGTCGCCGGCCATGGCCGAGGCCGACGACCGGCCAAAGAAAAAGAAGAAAAAAGAAGAAAGAAGAAAAGAAGAAGAAAAGAGAGAGAGAGAGAGAAAGAAGAAGCGTTTTTCAAAATCGTTTCTGGAATAAGAAACAACTTTTTTTTTTTCTCATTTTTGTTTTTTTTGTGTTCGGGAACAAAAAAAACAAAAAAAACATAAAACGCAACCAAACGCGTTTCTGTTCTTTTTTGTTCCGAGGAACAAAAAAACAAAAAAAGTGTTCAGAAATAGAAATAAGGAATAAAAACATTGCAGGCCCTTAGTGATTCATCCTGCGAAAGCATTCCAGCATTTTCCCGAATACCACTTCACTTTCCTAATAATCTCATAAGAAATCTCATCTAACTTTTTCTCGCGACATGCTTGTTTTGCTATTTGCTTTTAAAGATTCTTCAATGTCTAAACCATAGATGAGCAAACCACGAAGTTCGCCATAGATGTGCGAGACACTATTTTCCCATATGTCATATTGTATATTGCTATGAGATTGCATTTGACAGATGATCAAATCACGAAAATCTTCCTTGCCGTGCCTATGAAGGTGTGGACTCTTAAATGTTATGAGTACAGATATGGTAGTGACAAAAATAAATTCATTTATATGATATATGTTTTTATTCTTAGATTTCTGAAGTATAAAAAGAAAACCTAAGGTTTTTACGCCCCCATGTTTATAGAGAGAGAAAAATTCTCACTTTGTTTGGCCATTTTCCTTGGATTGATTCATTTTGCATAATGTTTCATAAATCAGATAACATGACGCACAAAACATGGCCGACCGGTATGATTACCAATATGTCTATAAAGTCAAAATATGTCGCCATCAAATTTGAAAAATAAAATTAATGGCGATATTCTTTTTTGTCTGTACATACGGAACCAATAGAGAAAATAAGAGAATTTGATGTTGATTTATATGCGAACTAGCATATGTGCACTATGTATGGGAGAGATCGACATTCAAAAAATAAAGTAAAATCATTTTATTCTGTATAAAATGATTAGATAATGAAAAGATATTGCTGAAAAAAAAAAGCCTCAATACAAAGGACCATATGAACGTAAGTGAAAACATAAAAAGATTTATTGGAAACTTTTTAGGAACGATTTTTTAACTATTGAGATCATGTTATTTTGTCCTATCATCTAAACAGATGATGACCTTGGACGTCAAAAATGCTCTTTTTTGGATTTTAACAGCTTCTCTCTCTCTCTCTCTCTCTCTCTCTCTCTCTCTCTCTCTCTCTCGTCCCCCTTGAGAACGACGGCTTGAGTCTAATCAACTCTTGAGTTTCCATGCATAATGCTGACAAAAGGCAATGCGTGGGACTTTAGGACTAAGACAATTTGAAGAATTTAAAATAGCCATTAGAACAATCGTTGGAAAAGTGCGGACTCCTCCAGTCGCACCTACCTATATATACATCTCCTCAATATCTCCCTTACAACAAGCTCAAAAATCTTCCTTAAAACTCCAGCCGCCTCCATCACAGTTTCATAATTTTGTCCAGCTAGCAACAAAGTTCTTCATGGGTGTCCTCATTTTCACAGATGTATACACATCCACAATTCCTCCCAAAAGATTGTTCAAGGCCCTAATTGTGGACTCTCATAATCTCATTCCTAAGCTCATGCCTCAAGCCATCAACAGTATTGACATCATCCCAGGCAATGGAGGGGCCGGGAGTATTAAGCAAATCAATTTTGTTGAAGGTGATAACCATGAGACTTTACTATTGCTTATACTATCATTAAGGCACAATCACCCTTCTATTTAACTCTTGTGCAAACTTTGTCACTATCATTTGACTTTTAGGGGGTGCATGATAAAATTATTTTTGTTCTAGAAACAATTCGGAATAGAAATCCTTTGGTAAAATTATTTCACTTTTCTATTTCTGAAAGAGATTCTTGTTTCAAAAATAGGTTTGGAGTAGAAATCGAAGTAAAAATTTCTACTTTTCTATTTTTGGAACATAAATGAGGAATAAAAATTTTATTTTTATTTCTCATCGTTAAATCGTCGTCGCCGCCGGTCGCCGCCGCGACAGCCGCCACCCGTTGCCGCTGCCGCCGTCGTCGGTTGCTGTCCATCGTGGTCGCCTCCGGTCACCGACACCGCCGGTCGCCGGCAGCCGCCGCTTTCCACCCGATCTCCGCTGCCACCGTGCCACCACCGGTCGCCGGTCGCCACCGCCGCCACCACTATCCACTATTTCACCGTTGTCCGAAAGGAAGAAATTTTGTGTCGTTATTAAACTAATTTTTATTTTTAGAGTAGAAATTTTGTGTCGCTATCAAACGATTATTTTTGCTTAGAAACTCTTCTAGAAATAGAAATAGAAAAATCTATTTCTGTTCCAAAACTATTTAAGAACAGAATGTTTTTCATGCACCCTATCTGAAAAATCCATACGTATTTATGTCATCACAAGTTTTTAGACTCCGACAATAGAGCAACTTCCACAGAAACATCAATAATATTCTTTTTCCATTGCACTAGACTTTGTTAATATTAGTTTAAAAATATATTGTAAGCATTCTTATTTGGGAATTCTAGCGTAATTATCACTCCTGTAGTTTTACTCGCGGTGTCCAACTAATTCATTTAAAAAAAAATCAATTATTGTCATATGATGTAAAGTAGGTTCCTTCATCAAATCTCATTTACTAAGTTTACTAGATGTAGTTTTAATCTGTAATGTTTTGAGACGTAGGTAGCCAACTTAGGAGCATGAAGAATCAAGTGAATGAGCTGAACGAAGAGACATTCACATACAAGTATAATATGATCGATTTGACAGAGAAATTCGAATCTATCGGATATGAAGTGAAGTTCAAGCCAACCCTGGATGGCAAGAGCAAGAAAAAGATGACCAGCACCTACTACACTAAGGGCAATTTCAAGCTTAAAGAAGAGGACATCAGGGCCAGAAAAGAGAGAGCCTTGGGAATGGAGTGCCGGATACCTGAAGTGCCAAAACTTGGCATGGAGGGATACTTAAGTACTAGAAATTAGGAAAGTGACACTTAAGTGTCAAAATCGAAACAAAATTGATCATTTATGGGGTGCATGATAACCAAAATTTCTATTCCAGACCTGTTTTAGAATAGAAACCTTGTTTGATAAACCTCTTTCGGTTTTACATTTCGGAATAGATTTCTATTCCAGAAATTGATTTGGAAGAGAAATCGAAATAATTTCTCCCACTAAAATCTAATTTCGGTGAGTCTTCCCTCATCTCCTCTATGTCTTTGCCTCCTCCTCCTCCTCCGCCTCTCCTCATTTTATTAAAAATAAAAATAAATAATAAATAAATATATTAATTTTATTCATTTAAAAATTAAAATAAATTTATTAAAAATAAATAAATTATTTTTATTTATCATTTTATTTTTAGTTTATTAAAAATAAATTTATTAAATTTATTTAAAATAATTTATTTATGATAAATAAAAATAATTTATTTATGATAAATAAAAATAATTTATTTATGATAAATAAAAATAATTTATTTTTATTAAAAATAAATTTAATAAATTTATTATATTTTCCTTGAGTGCTTTTCCAAATAAATTTATTTTTATTTTTAATTTTGATTCATTTTAAAATAAATTTATTCGTAAAATAAAATAAAATAGAATAAATAAAATAAATTTATTTTTAAGGATATTTTTATTTTAAAATAAAATGATATTCTTATTTTATTTTTTATGATTTATTTTATTTTATTTTATTTTATTTTATTCTTTATCTTTTTTGTTACTAAATCATTTTTATTTTTATTTTTTATATTAAAGGTCATCAGTCATCGTCGTCGTCGCCGTCCAAAAGGAAGAAATTTTGTATCGTTATCAAAAGAATTTTTATTTTTAGAGTAGAAATTTTGTGTCGTTATCAAACGATTATTTTCTTAGAAACTCTTATAGAAATATAAATAGAAAAATCTATTTACTAGAATGAGTGTCTCTACCCCAATCCTTTGAGAAGGTTTGAAATTGAATTCCCCATCTTTGAGTGGTCACTGAGGCAATCCTTAGTGACTACCTATTTCTCTTCTTCTCTTAGGTCTTGAGCTATTGGAGGAAGCTCAATTTCAATTAAAATGGAAGAATTCTAATTTCAAAAATCTGCAATGAGACTGTTGGAATATGAATTACTAAAACAAACGTCTAGTGTAGTAAAATCAAGCTAAAGCTATCAAAAAATAAATTTGACCTTTCATCGATCTCAATTCAAGGAATTTGTTCTATTCATCCACTCAGTCGTCTTGAATAATAACTTCAATCGTAAATTTTTCCGTCACACTCGGATCTGTGTATGTAAAGATCTATGGATTTATGAGTTTCATAATGAAATATTTTTGCACCTCCAGATCTAAAGAAATTTTATTTTTCCTCCTTAGGTCCATGTGCTTCCTCCATGTAATCCTTCCTTATCAAGTATCAAGAGGCTCAGATTAATCAACATCTTTACCGATTAAAATTTGAAGGTCCCGTTGGTGTTGGCGCATTCATCACTCATACACTCACCGGCAACTTTGAGGAAATCGGCTCATCAACCACCAGGAATGACCATGGGCATGGGGTTGGCTTTTGGAGACGTGTGAGCAGAGCAGTGACAACGAGGGAAGACCAAGGATCTAGAGCAAGGAAGAAATGGGCAAAAGGTCAAGGAAGGATCTGTCATGGATTTATAAAAAATAATCAATGTTTCAGCATGTGCTCATTGCTTCTTAGTCTACGTTAGTATCTCCCTCAGAGTGAAAGAAATATAAATTAAACAACGGACGCATGGCACGTAAAAGTATGATCTAACGTTTCTTGTCCAGGTTTTGACAGATATTTGAGGAATCAATCCACTAGATCCATGCATTTTATTCATTTACTAGCAAAATAAAGGCACACACATGTAACAAAAATACATTTCGATAGAAATGAGAGTGTCATTTGAATTATTTTAATTAGGAAAAGAATTAGAAAAATTGAGGATGATCAAATTGGCCCCATTTTGGGAATCTAGATAAATTGGTGGCAGCGTGCTGTCAGAATGCTTTTGAATATCACATTGTCAATTATTTAGTCAACATATAGCTACTATCAGTTTTTTTGAGCTGACATTATTCATACTAGTATATAAAGTAAAGAGAATATCCTATTTTTAGGGGATGTCCATGATTATATAAATATTGAACCCACGATCAATTGCGTAAGTTAACAATTGGCAAATGATGAGATGACGGTGCCGTAAATTTTCTAATTGGAACGGTGGTTTCCCCACCTTTAGTTATTCACCTTAAATGATATGAGTAGATTTGTTTATTAAAATATAAACCAATACTCTCTCAAAATGTGATATGAATTGCACCGTTAATTTACAGTACTGATAGGCTTGCAAAGGTCTTAATAATTCTACTTATCAGTTTTATTTGCATAGCGTTAGACAGTGCTAGTCTTATACACTGTTTTGAATTGTAAAATTTTTAAGGGCCACATGAATGCTCACGAGACGGAATGTGTGTTATCTTTTGTTCTATCAGCCGTTTTGTTTTGTCAAATTTGCATCCTTAGTTTTGCGTTCGCCAATTTACCCCGTAAAGACTAGTCAAATAAATTTCAAGGGCACTATTGTTTTTTCAATTTTACTAAATGGTGCTTTATCCAATATACTTGTGAATTGTTGCTTCCTTTCTATAACCCGAAGCCTATACCCATGCTTTGTGCAGGGCGATATTCTGCTGTCCGTCGGCTGAAAATTTGGAATTTTTCAATTTTGTTGGTAATAAATATAAGCGATAAATAGCTTGTCGAGTAAATCCATAGTAAATTACAACACTGTCAGTATTTTACCAACATTTCAATAAAAGAAGTAAATTGCATGAACACAAATTGCAATTACCTCTCTCCCCACTTGCGGTGATCAAGCACATCAGAACCATCACTCCCAACCACGACCTGTTCCTACTCCATATTCTACAAGAAAAACGTATCGAAACAGCGTCCTCGAGAAAACGAATACGCACCACAAGAAAAAGTTTAATCTCCATACGTTTCACATAACGCAAATAATTATGTGCAATCAATGGGGCGATCGTGCAGCGAGATAGAGAGATCGATTGCGATCTTTTTCTGTTGCTGTTCAAATGCAAACCTCGATTCCGGTCTCGCAGGTTCGTGAATTCTATGGCAATTTTCGCGACGGATGGCGACTGAAAGCTACGGCAACCTGGGGCAAAGGAAGGAAAGGATGATGAATTTACAGATTTTTTCCTGATTTGCCCTCCGGATCTTATTCTGTTGGCGGTCACTTTCAGTGATTTCGTCGTTTGCGTGAGGCCACTGAAGGAAGATCAGCTAGAAATTCAAATTTGGGGTTCTGTCTTCTCTCTTTTGGAGCTTCTCTCCCCTTGATGTCTCCACATTAGCACTTCGGCTCAGCTTTAGTTCAATTAGTTTTAATATCCTTTATTTGTTTATTTATATTTTTTTCAAGGTATATGAAAATGTAATCACTTCTAGAAGCACCGCAAAGGCATGTTCGACTTTAAAAGGCAACTGTTTTCGGTTATATATGCCTACTTTTCTCAATTTGGCTTAATAAGCAGTGGAAGAGGAGAGCTCCATTGAACCAAAGTAGTTGTGCCTTCAGAGTATCTAACCGTTAGCCGCTCTGGATAAAAAGACATGTCCGCTTTATTAAAAATGCAGTCCTTAATCTAAAGTTTCTAAATATGCAAGCGAGGATGGTTGCCGTGAAGGACGAGAAATTGCACGAAAAGTAAAAAGAGGCTTCTACGATCGATGGTGGAAGCGGCGGGAGCCAATAGCAATGCTGATCCTGAAGAGGTAATTGAGTTTGCGAAAATGTTTGCGAGGCTGAATAGAAATGGCAGGGGCTCAGGACCATTGTAATAGGGATTGCTTATGCTATAGTCTTCATTAATTCCTGTTTCTCCAAAGAAATGCACCATGCCTAGGTGATTGTCAATGAATGAACACATTTCATAATTCATGTCAAGTCAATGCAAAGTCTCTACAAACCAAGACGTTCCTGTGTACAGAAAACCATAGCTCTTTGCCCAAATTTTACCACAATTTGAGGTAAATGTACCACATGTGTACCAGTTTGGAATAAATATGGTACAAGTACACTAATTTGAGAGTTTTTGTAAAAATATGGCATGAATATCTTAATTTTGGAGTTTTTGGTGATAGCAATCCTAAAGTCACATCAGATCCATGTCAGCTTCATTCACCTATCGTTGTATATGCAAGCTGCCACATAGGGACAAGTAGGTATTTTTGGGTCACTGATACAAGTTTGGAGAAATTGATAACACGAAAAATTGAGGCATTGGTGTCACACCGGGTAAAATTTACGCTTTTTGATAGAATTTTCTCAAGCCAGGTTAGCTTCATTTGCCAATTGATGTCCACATAAACGTCCAAATTTTAATGAGCAATGAATTTTAATGGAGGTACTTATACAAATTAGGGATTTTGATAACGCAACCCATCGCCATCAGGAGCCCTCACCTTCGTGCGTCAATCCACCATAGCGACGTTAACTCCTCGCCCGTAGTCGTCCACTACACCTCCATCTCTTTACATCTCCTCGTGGGCTCACCACTTATGTCGATGGAAGTCGCAACCACCGTCGATTCACTCCAATGGAGGTCGCTAGCCTCATACGGCCACAGATTCGAGGTTAGGTGAGGCAAGCCACCTCCATGACCGAGGTGTCGGAGCTCAACTCGGTCGATTTGCTTGATTCTTGGGGGCAATTGAGAGAGAAACCCTCGGCCCTACTTATCATTACGATCAATACAAAAAATAAATAGGCTTCTTCGCCTCGAGATATGCATTTGGGGTATTTTCGCAGCGGCCAAAGAGAAATGCAGTGATGCACTTGATGATCTACAAGATTCCAGAAAATCACAGGAACAGCTCGTATGGCCAGACGGGGAGCAGTTTTCTCCAAAATAGGCCCGACCGGACACCATAATTCCGAAGGTGTTAGCATTAGCTGCCAAAGACAACAGGGTGCGGGCGGTGCAAGAAGACTGAAAACCAATGATTGACCCAAGTCAAAGTCTACGAAGTCTTGGACTACCAACAGTCCATGATAAGCCAGCTTGCTCAAGAAGGAATCACACCATTGATTGGCCCAAGTCTACGAAGACTTGGGACTACCAAAGGCACACGCTAAAGCATTGGCAGGACTTCTTTTCCACGTTAGGATGACCCCATCTTCTTTTTTCTTTGTTGTATTGCTTTATTTCTTTTCATTATTCACTTTGCTTTTTAACAAGAATTTCCCTCATTCTTCGAGGCAGTTTCGCCGTGAATGACTATTGAGGTCCCCAGTGGGTTAATTACTATGAGAATTTTGTAAAATAACACGCATTCAACTTTTCACAAAACATATGGCATTTTAATTACAACTGCTAGCAATATGTGGATTTTTTTTATTAATGTTGTTAAAAATATGTGCACTTTTACTCAATGAGCACAAGCTCTTCATCATTTGAAGTTTAACTAATAAATCTAGATTATTTACAAGTAATTTAAATAAGTATACTAAAATCGATACATTAAGTGACATGATCAAATCATGATTTAATATTTAGCAAGTGAATAAATAGATTTGTGAAACTAGATACTACTCAAATGGGAATCTGATACTTCCCAAGAGTGTTTTTGGACTCATCGAGTCATCATGGTTAATAACTTCAATCTTAAATATTGTTTTTAGTCAAACTTGGATTTATGCCTGAAAAGACTTAAGAACTTATGAATTTCGAATGGAACATCTTTACACTTCCAAATCTAGAGAGATGTTGTTTTCTATCGTGAAACATGGAATGTTTAATTACCATAAAATTGATTTAGAAAATAAAAAAAAAAATACTTGCAAACAAACACCATCTGTGCATAAATACTTTGATTTTTAAATAGTCTAGCCAATCGTATCATCAATCAATGGAAAAGTTGATACCATCTAATTTAACTAAATGGAAAGTATGAAAGTGTTGTCTACATGTAGTTTTTGCATTGCACCAAAATACAATCATTAAATTACGAATTGCATGAGATTAGTCGATGTGATATTGATACGGACGCCAACAATCTAAAACCTAAGCTCCCTGTGCCTTGTCTTAATGTGGCATTAATATTAGCTACCACTCTCAGAAAGAGAAAAAAAAAGGACAGGACAGCGTACGGGGCGTGCAAGAGGACTGAAACATCATGGGATTAGAAGGGCAAAATCAAAGTCTACGAAGACTTGGATTGACAACAGTCCATGATGAACCAGCTTTGCTCCATGAAGGAATCAAATCAATGATTAACGTTGAAGGACTATCAAAGGTGCACGCTAAAACATTGACGGGTCTTCTTTTCCACGTTAGGACCCATCTTTTTCTTTGTTGTATTGGTTTATTTCTTTTCATTATCACTTTGCTTTTTTGACAACATTTTCCTTGGATCCTCACAGGCCATTTTCGCCGTGAATGACGGTTGAGGTTCCTAGTGGGTTAATTACTTTGATAGTTGATTGATTGGTGGCCACCATTCGATCAAGGATTTTTTAAATTTTTATTTTTTGGCCTAGCAGCACTTGATAAGTAGGATTCTGAACTTTTTTCCATGTCTAAATCGTTTCTCAAAGAAAAGATCAAGTGAGATCAACAGAGGGGAGGCAATGCTTGGTTTATTCATCATTGGATTGATCATAATCTGGACTGTGAAAAGCTTATCATACCGTATATCAACGCTTTACGAGTGACTTTGATTGGCTAAAAAATGGTGGATAGAAGCTGATTATGGTATATGCAACCTATATTGGTTGTTGTTGAGTTAGTATTGTGAAACTTCAATTGTGAAGTGGCTATTTTTTTTTTTTTTATTGTGAAACATAGAATTTTTAGTTATCATGAAATTGATCTAGAGTTGTGAAGTGCAATATACATACAATTTTGCCTTTGCATTGAAATAAAATCGTTAGATTCAAAATTGCATTACCTACCACTCTCCAAAGAAAATAAATAAATAAAAGAACAGTGTACCGGTAAGGGCAAAGTCAAAGTCTACGAAGACTTGGACTACCAACGGTCCATGATGAACCAGCTTTGCTCGAGAAGTAATCACACCAATGATTCATTCATTTGGTACTTTGTCTAGATAGATATCCATAAACATAGAGATTTATCAAAAAGAAGAAAAAAAATATCACTAGATCACTCTGTAAAATCCAACATAGACTCATCATTCTTCCATTCACCTGCAAAATTTGCATGGCAACAAATCGATCTCCAATTCTCATATTCATCGATAATTTCATTGCATGATTTCCTCCAATCATATATTGTCAAAATCAAATAAAAACAAAATCTAAGGATGTCTTTATCTCGTTGAGAATTTTTTTTTGTGGGAAAATGTTTTTAGGAAATTCAATTTCAGAGAAAGGGAATAGGAAAAATTTGATTATGGTGAAAACAAGTTGAAAAGATTTTATCGTAATTGGTAATAAGTGAATCCACTAAATGCGGCTTGTATCATTAAAAGTAACATGGAATGACTAATAAACTAGAATCGATGTCAACTTCGTTTATTCTATAATCCATCAAAATAACAATGATTACCAAGAAATAAAGATAGAAATATGAAATCATATTTGTAAAATATTAGATATAATCGTGCTTTGGGAATGTAGAAAAATTGAGCATTGATAAAGTATATTCTTCTCACTTCAAAGCGTAGCAAGAAAATAAGTTTTTGTTTATATTCTTGGGTTTTTACTTTTTGATGATTTTCAATTAATCAAATTTATAAGTTAAGTGATATTTTCCGTTGATTAGATAGCCATGCATGCACATGAGTATACGTTTTATCCTTGAATATTTGACATAATTTTTTTCCTTCAAATTTAATGTAATTAAACATAGAAAGAAATGGCACTTTATTTTTTCCTCATTTTCCATCGATTTCTTGTCTTGTTTTATCACTCTTTCTGCTATAATCTGATTTTTTTTTTGGTCAGCTATAACCTGAGTTAACAAGCCAAAATCCAAGCACATTTGAATTAGCCAAGCAAGCTTGGAAGCCCCAACAAGTTATAACGTTAAAGAAACAAATGCTTTGCTATTCACATCATCACCTCGATTGGGTTTGAATTGCTAATGTCTAATACATTAGAATAAGAAGCTTAGCATTAGACTTTTGGATCCTTTTTCTTAGAACACTCGCAATTTTCAAAAATTCAGATTATTTTACCAGCAGATGTTCACCTAGGAGTCGAACATCCTCAAAATTTTTGACAAATTTTACTTTATGCAATAACACTAAACACATCGAATGATCAGGTTTTTGAGAATAGGTGCTTGAGCAGCGAAGAAAAGCGTATCTTCAAAAGTAGAAAGGAAGGATCGAGGTAAAGATCTTCTCAGGCAAAGAAAGATGAAAGAATCACCCTACAATGAAGGAACCTGACATAGTTTGTTTAGATGTCAGAATATATATAGGGTCATTCACGACATCATACCGAAATTAATCTCTTAGTTAAGATGGTAGACAGTCCATGTGAAAGATCATACACCGAGAGCGTTACTTTTTGCCATCAAATTTCTCCCAGTCTAAACTAAAGTTTTATAATGTAAGAAAGACCCGATTAAGAAACCCCAGACTATCCTAAGTGCACAGTATACAAGCGTTAATCTATATAGATTCCTCAGTCCCTTCAGTCTGTGTACTTGCACGTGAAAGCAGCAGTTCTGTCCCCACCAGATTCTCCTGTCAAAGCAGGAAAATGGATGATCGCTTGTGTTAGTGTTTCGCAACTACAGCAATAAATCTTTGTTCATGAACACGTCGTCTGCACTGCGTCTCTGTCTATGGTGAGGCTTCAGGGACGAGACCATAGAAATGTCCCTCCATTCATGGTGAATTTATTAGTGAGGCGTAACAGGCTGCATCGGATCACCAATCATTAGATGGATCGGGATTCTGGCTCCCAAGAATTCATTCTAACTAAATAACCAAAAACAATGAAAAAAACAAAAACAATAGCATGCTCGTGTTCGAACAGAAAAAAAAAAAAAAAAAAAGATCATCTTATGCACTGAAGATCGGACTGGTTAGTTCAGAATTATTTGGTGTTTGCTAATATGAACGTACAGAGCTGAATGAGAGTAAAAAGGAACAAAGTAGTTGGCTCATTAAATGAAAGATATCAAGCCTGTGCAACATCTATTTAAATCTGTCCACGCTTGAGATATGCAGGGCCAACGTGTGTACTTCCTAAAACATATCTAGCTAAGCTCTTCTTTTGCTTGCTTAATTCTTGCTTCTTCCTTTGGTCGAACATTTCAGTTTATCCAAAAGGTTGCTAAGGCGGTGTCAGCCTTGATTCACCAAACAGTCAAGACGATCATTACCCATTTTATACTTACCTCCTCACTTCAGCTTTTTACTGATTTTACCCATTCATCATACTTCACCTCCAGTGGCCAGAACTCTCTACTCACCTTTCTTTGAAATCAACTCGCTTTCACATTTTCCTCTAAGAAGTCTCTAGTAAATGGATGCATCTCTTAAGCAAGGACTTGGCTTGTTCATTTTTTTCCACCTCACGTAGATGAACCAGCAAACCCTTTGAACCTGCATCTGTCCAGAACGTTGAAGGAAGCTCCCTACAAAGGGTGATCATCCCCAAAAGGCACTCTGAAGCACTGTCATGAACCTAAATTTGAAAAAGTATCAAACAGATTTTGGTCCACAGTGCAAGATGAACATCTAAAATGCATCTGCAAGAATGATCTAAGACGATCGAGAACTCTTAAGTGGTCCACTTACCATGTCAACTAATCCCTGCAAAATATTAACTTACTCTTGCTCGCACATACAAGAAATGGCTATGTTGATTAATATATAAATATCCTTGGGATGCTATCAACTGATCTCTCTGGTTTGGCTGATCTACTTAGTAAGGAATCATCATAAAAAATGTAAGCCAAGTAAAAGGTAATGCCTCTAGTGCCTTGAGTCAGAATGGAATTGAATCCAAGAAAAACATCAGCTGAACGCAGCAGTCTGATTAATACAGAGCCCGCATCAGAAGAACCATTGAAACTTGAAAAATTAAAGACGGAGAAAAATTCTGCTTATTCACATTGCAAAGGCACTATATGCTATCTAGACTCCAGAACTCTTGATGGATAACTTAATGAAACTCTTATTTACTGGAGTAATGTCACCTATATATGCATGGGACTTAATAATGCTACAATCCTACATCTAGGTGAAAGCCACACAAGATCAGATTGTTTTGACGAAGATGAAGGCAAAGGCGATTTCCACCACAAAGGGGAAAGTGAAGACATACCTGTGCTATCTTAACTGTGGCTATGCAGTCTGCCACTTTGGGTAACATCGAAGAAAACAGCTTAAACTTGCGTAGGAAAAACAGATGATCAGAATCCAGATAAGGAATTTGGAGAACAGAATGACAACTGATTCTAAAGCCGGTAAGTGCAACATGTCCGTCATAATAAAGGAAAGCTATTTTCCTTAACCAAAGTTAGAGATATCATCCCTTAGTTACCCTGTTCCTCAGCAATATTGTTAGAAAGTGGATACTAATTATGTCACAAAACAAAGATGCTCCATTTGCATGTTGAGAAGCTTGCTGAGAATCAAGCAAAATGTCATGAATCCTTGAGCAGAGTCCCTTAATTGATAGAAAAGCCGATATTTTGACTGCATGATGAAACAGTTAATAGAAACACTTTCCATGCTGCATTTACCTAAGAAAAATTTGGTTATGAAGGTACCAGTCCATGACAACTCAGGTGAGAGAGAGGCAATCCAGAGGTGCTCCAAGTTATTTTTCTTTTCAAGAATATCATCAATATATGCCACATGGATACATGATGTGATACAGTCCAGTACTTTTCTAGTGGAACAGAAGAATCTTCTTTTCCATCATAGTCTGCACATATCAACCATGCCATGTAAAATGCACAGTTTAACAACGAGAGAAAGTTATGATATGGAATTCAAAGGTTGCAATGCAGGACAACTCAAAATCCTGAAAGCTGGACAGTTACAAGCTAGAAATATGGATGAACCTGATTTAGCAGAATCATTTGCTGAATGTGCTTGTCCAGATTTATCAGAAGTCCTAAACTGCACATGTCAAACAATTTTGGAAAAACCATGTTGAAGAACTCATGATTGCCAAATGCTTTTATAATCTGAAAAACCATGAAAAATTCAAGATCTTCATTAGAGAGGAAGGGGGATGATCGGGGGCAGATTTTAGTTGGGCAATTAGAAAGATGAAATCGACCTGAAACAGCACTTTCTCAACAATGTACGGCTGGAAAGTTTCTTGATGTGAGAGCTCGTAAAAGCCCTACATTTTCTAATTGAAGACAATTGCATTCGCGAACACACAATAATCTGGAATTACCTGATCAAGGCTTAAAAGTGCCGCTTCCCAGTATTTCTTGTCCAGCAGAGGATAGCAAATTTAGAATAGCACCAGCAGCGTTGGGATCTTCCTTGGAGATGGCTTGATGGCAAGACTTTGAAAGAGCACCCAAGGCAAACAAAAGAGCCTCCTTCCCCTACAATATTGTAGGAAGAAATTGACGGATTAACATCTGAGAAGGCAAGGAAGTTGTTTTTTATTATTATTATTATTATTATTATTATTTTATTATTGTTATTATTATTATTTTTGTCATAAGAAGGCAAAGAAGTTTAACTGGTATAGTATGTGATATAATTCAGCCTTTATTCCTGCTATTCTAGTTTCATGCCATTGCGTTAGTACTTTAGAAGACAAACTACACATCGCCTCTCCTGTAAAAAGTCCAAGACATTTCCTACCTCCCATAATCGACCTGGAAGTTCTTCCATAAGAGATATGCGCAAAACTTGATGACTAGGGAGACAGGGATTCACCCAATACTTCACCAAGCTTGCAGATTGCCTGGGCAGCCTGCAAATTCATTCACAAAAAACAATCAGGCATTTGGATTTCATATACATAAGAGATGACCAACTTAAGATCTTTAAGACAGACATATCTCGGAAGTATATTTTTTCGGTATTAAACAGAGCGTCTTTAAAGATCAATATGCAATACACACATTATGAACTTGCTTGTTTCCAGTGTAAGCTTTTGGACAAAAATGGGTTATAAAAATTGGTATCATAACGCATGTTACGATTTTAAATTCTGGCGCTCCCTCATTTTCTTCTATCTTGCTACCTCTGTTTAAATGCCTTTATTCCTGCATCCAGTTGACGTATAGATTATGTGCTTCATATGTAAAGATCGGCTTGCATGTGAGGCATCGTGGAATCTTTTTCTCAGGGATTTTGTCGAATAGTGCCCATAGGACACTTGTTAAGTAACTCAATAATAAAGATACTACAATTTTCTCGTACATTGTTTTTTCTTTTTTTTTTATGTGTAATCAATACTCTGGAAATAAAAAATTTCATCCTTAAGCGTGCTTAACAATGCCCCAAGACATTCATTAACAAGAACCTTTCCTTATGAATTACGGTTTCGGGTAAAAGAATAATTTCAAAATATAGAAAACCAAAAGCAAAAGCCTACCTTTTTTATAACCACAAGTATCTTAACCACAACATTCCAGACGAATGGAAGCCCTTGCCAACTTAAGAAGTCATGTGTATGTAAAGACAGAAACAGAGCAAGATAGACAGGCTTTGTTCGCCATCGTTTCCCACTTTGTATATGGTGTGAGGCGATCGATGAAGCTTTTAATCACAAGGAAATGTCCAAAAAAAGGTGGGAAAACCCCCAGTCTTCATTCGGTTCTGCAGATTGGCGCTTGCTGTATCGATCCTCCGCTCTACTAGTGCATTGCGCAGCATGAAGTCTGATAAGACAAAAGTATATACGTATAGATATATGTTCTGTGAGGTTATATATTAGCACAAAAGTATCCACCGATCGGGGTCGCCATGTGTTATGCCTTGAATCATGTGTTCCTTGCTCTTCTGAGTGAATGAAATTTTATGTTAGACCAAAAAAAAAAAAAAAAAAGAGTAGGGGAGAAGTACTTTCGTTTCCCCCCGCGGGAATCAAGCCAGGATTGACTTGCGCATTAGATGGACCCACGGCTCGAGGATTGGTCCGACCTGGCCTCGCTGCACCGGTCACGATTTTTGCGATTTTATTTTTAATAAAATAAAAAAGTTAGGAAGTACAATTACTCATTCTTGGTGTCGCCACCAAGGGAGTGCACTGGTTACGGAAGGTTCCGTTTGAGCATATCAACTCAATCCAACACTAGGTGTATGAGTCTATCATTGTAACTTGGGATGTTGATGGTTTGGTTCAATTCAGATTTTCAAGGAATCTGAACCAAAATGAATTGCAACCTAAACCAAATATGACCCGAACCAAAAATTTGGTTTAGTTCAGTTTGATTTTTCAATTTTCCTTTTTTTGCCCTACTTTTTTTGTCATTGTAGCCCTATTGATATGCTAAAAGTCCAGTCTTTCTGCTTGAGGTAGCAAATCCACAAAATGATAAGAGGCTATACGCTTTGGAAGATGGCGCGATTTCTTTACCATTGCGTTACCACGCTTGGGCGTGGGTTGAGAATTTTTCAAGCTCGGTTTTATTTCTTTTCAAAGTAAATGAGTAGTGCATGACCCTATAAAAAAAATGGGCAGTTAAAATTTGACTTAACTCAAATGAAAAGATTTGAAGATTGATCTCCATAAAATTGATCATCTTACTCTTCACAATAATATCTCATGAATTTCACTTTTTCTTCATGTTCACTTTTGTTTCGTGAACTAATTTACCACTATATGCCACTACAACTATAAATTCGCTAGCGCCACCAAACATGGCCCGTACCACGCATTGGGATTTTTATTTTGTGCTATTCTTGTGAGCTAAATGCGAAATAAAAATAATTTTATTGACACCATTTGCGTTCTTAAAAACATTCATTTGTGACTTGCGTTTTCAGAGGTTACCCGCTCTTTTTACTTCTCACACGGCCGGTGAAAAATCCTATTAACTTTTGTTCTCAAAGTTTATGGACGTTTTCTTTTATTTCATGTTCTTTGACTTGTAAAGTATTCAATCTCGACAATTGTATGACTCATATATTTAATCAAGCAATTATGGATGACGATACCATGATTTTTAGGACGTCAATCCGTTCCAAATGTATTCGCATCATAATAGTTCCAAAAAATTTAGACAAAACGACTCAATTTTAAAAAATTATGGGTACTTTTATCTATAAAAAGATCCAGTTCAACATAAGTATTCAGAGATAGTATTTGAGAATTAATACACAATACCAAGTTGCCCCAAGACAAGTGGGTTCTGTAATTCACAATTAAGCTTAACTTGTCGATCACTTGAGTTCAATTACATTTTGTTAAAATTTGAACAAATTGCGTGCTAAATCAATTCGATGATGAATATGAAAACACTTAACTCGAGAGGCCTGCGGCCATAATGGACCAATTGCATTTTCGATCTCCATATAATAAAATGATAAATAATATTAACTTTAAATTAGCATGTTCTTTAAAATTTAGTGTGAACCAACTAAATTGAACCCAGCCCAGTCAAAATGCTGATGTGGAGACGTCGAAGGGAGGGAATCTCCGAAAGAGGGAAGATCGAACCCCAAAAAAGCACGTCTCGTTCTCTTGGCTAAAAGAACCCGACGGAGGACGTCGCCGTGCGAGTCTTCGTAAAACGTCCCGATTTCGGCGGAACTTCCTTCAGTGCCCTCTCGCAAACGACGAAATCACGGAACGCGACGCCGAATATGGCCGCCAACAGAAAAGATGCCGGGGGCAAATCGGGAAAGATATATGGAGCAAAACGGGTCGCGGTTGAGTTCGACGGTGGTTCTGACATGCTTGATTGCCGCAAGTGGGGCGAGAGGTGATCGCTATTCACGTTCATGTAATCAGTTTGGATTGGGAGTTTTGGATAGTGATAAGGTGCGAATAGACAGGCTCTAGCGTTGAGTACGTGGGTTTTGAGGTTAGACATTGAGATTTGCATTGTGAATTTGGCAGATTAGGTGTTTCATGGTTGGGGGCAATCGTTGACTCTGTCGTGGAGTTGTAGTCCCTGATTGAATGGGGCAAACTATAGCTATATGATCCCTCTGGTGTACAATTGGCAGCTTTCAATTCATGTAACTGATGAGTGTCGAGTTGTACTTGGTTGCTTCTGTTAATCCCTTAGATTACTGAGTTTGGATCAATGCTACAATTGGAATATGGTCAGATTGATCAAATTTCCTCATTTGTTCGGTACAGATCACACTCTGCTTTTTCTACTTTGGGGAAAAAAATTGTTGAGTGTCTTACGGTGATTGAATAACAGCTGTTCAGCTTTTGTTCAGTTGAGTTATGGCTGTAGCCTTTGTAGGTTTTAGTGGAGTAACTTTGTGGGAAAGTGGAGCCTTACGTTGTTTACATATTCCTCCTTCATTGCATTGGATTGTGTAAATACTTCTTTCAGTTCACAAAGGACTGCAAAAATATACTGAATGTTGTTTTGAGTTGATGTTTCCTTAAAGTGTTCCCCTCACTTGATTTGTCATTATAGCTTGCTAGAGACATAAGAAACTTGATTCATTGCTTGTGATTGAATGAGCTTGAGACCGCATTTTAATCTGAAATTTTATGTACTGGTAAATGCAGAATTAAAAGTGAGGTCCAAGGCTCATAAAGCTGTTTACAATCACACTCTTGCCACGATATTGGTGGAGTATGCATCAGCCATAAGTGTTCTTTAAAAAAATTCACATTTACATAGAGCTTGTTGTTGTTATGCATCAGGTTTCACCATTTCAATACAATAAAATTGTAATTTAATGCAAAGCTCTTTATTGCAGGTTTACATGTCAGATTTGACTGAACTTTTTAGCTGGACATGCCCTAGATGTGATGGAAAGACCAAGGTAATTTGACTCCTTTCTAATATAGCATTGTTGCTAAGGATGCGTGAAGAATGGATCTTTAGTGCTAAATACCCAATTCTTAATATGAGATTTTTTGGGCATATGCAGCCTCATCTTATGAGCTTCCGAACTGGTTATTAATGCCTTTTTGAGATGAAAGCAGGGGTTCGAAGTCATTAAACTGATAGTTGACCTTCAGCACTGCTTACAGGTATATGAATCGTTTTACAGTGGCCTATTAGTTTGCATGCTTGTGATGCCTCTATGTTTGAATTGCATCTTATTATCTGTCTCTATTATTAAGCTATTTAATATATAGGCACATGTTGGGGTGGCCAAGGACCTTAATGCTATGGTTATTGCTTTCAGAGGTTCCCAAGAACATAGGTATGCATGTTACCTTTTGCAATTCCTCCTCTTACAATTGACATGCAAAGGATTTGATGAAAATTTAAGCTAAGAAGAGCAGCCTCATTGAATGCATACACAAGGCACATGGGACTGCTGTCCATACGAACAGAAAAGTGGTGAATCATTTCCACCAAGACAAGGAAGTTACTTTCTTGTAATTTTAGATGGAGTCATGAGATCACATACTTCACTAATTTTGTTCTGTGAAAAATTCTGTCACGTCTTTTTTATCATTTGAGCTTTTTAGTTAGTGATTACTTCTATTTAATGTCTATAGCATACAAAATTGGGTTGAAGATCTCTATTGGAAACAGCTTGAGATATTACCCCGGCATGCCTAGTGCCATGGTGAGTTCTAGTGATGATAAGGCTCTCACACCTGTGGATACTTCTGATTGGATTGAGTTACAGTCCTACTCTATTGATCTTTGCTTAGGTTCATCATGGATTTTATCATGCTTATCACAATACAACAATTCAACCTAGATTTTTGGATGCTGTTATGAGAGCCAAGGATTTATATGGAGACATCAACGTCATGGTGACAGGGCATTCTATGGGAGGGGCTATGGCATCCTTTTGGGGACTCGATCTTGTGGTAAGATAAATTGAAAAACTGTTATGCCTGGGACTTGTGAATTTTATTGGTTTCTTTTCTATTGTGTTCTTCCAACTGTTCAGTTTTTCTCTGCCAACTCTACATTGAAGAGTCTAGACTCTTTACGTGGATCTTGAACTTTCTATGGCTCTCATATTTATATTTACAATTGCTCATGCATAGCATCTTGTTTTCTTACGTTTTGGGTAAATCAACCCATAGACAAAACACAAGCAGAATGGGGTGCAAACAGCCCTTTATGTGGACCACCAATTATTGAAGTCTCTAGTTGTGTGAATTGAGTCGTACATTTTAAGCTTTGGAGCTTTGAGTTGGTCGAATACTTAAATGTAGTGGGTAAAGACATCCAACCGTTCATTACAAAGTTTTTTCTTTCTTTTTTTGGTCTGTTTTCATTACAAAATTTACTTGCTGGAAATTTTATGGGATTGTTAATATGTTTATGGTCTCGACATATAACATTTTTAGGCACTTGAAGCTCAAATTTTTGTCATGTCTCATAATCTTAAAGTGCTAATGCATTTTAAGATAGGTTATATATCGATCCTAAATTTGTGTTTTGTACGCTGTTTCTGTCTGTCTCTCTCTAATCAAATGAAGCAGCTCCTCTTCAGTCAGACTACTGGGCTAGATAAACGTATGTATTTGCAAACATTTTTTTGTTCATGTGAAGTCCTCAGAGAGGTACTAACCGAGGTATACTTGTTTCATCATAACTTTTTTCTAGCTTTTCCTACTTCCATACTGCACTAGTTATCGTTCTTATGACATAGAACCTCATCTTCAATACTTTCAAATACTTCATGTTCCCAACCAAACCAGGCAGCTTCTCTATGTCCATGTTCAATTTATCGAACTCAGCAAGTGATTCCAAATTGATTAAGTCCAGTAATGTCTTTATCGACTTGCAGTTTCTGGAAGACTAGTGTTTAAGGCTTACAAGGGATCCAATCGGGCTGGATAGCTTCTCGTGATCCCAGCTCCTTGCAGAGAAAGCTCAATGGGGAAGTCAGGTGACTGATTGAAGGCTTTGTAGTCAGTAGGAACGATGGCAAGCACAGAGAATTTGTGCACTCTTCAATCCTGGACATTCAGGCATATGCTTTATTGATGTCCTATCGATCAAGGGTTCTCTCAAACGTTCCATTTTACCAGGCTCCTTTGGGAGGTGGTGGAGATCAAACTTTCTAAATTCATGTGTACCTGAAATCTAGCATCTAACAGCACCATTTCAACATCGAAAGGTCCACCTGAGCGAACTGAATTGAGGTCCTACAGCAATCCCTTTGAAGGCAGAAGTCCATGTCAATCTTTCCCTTCCATCTGGGAATTCTCCTTTGAGATAGAGATTGTTGACGTTTGTCCGCTAAAACCAGCATACAAATCGAATGAAGTCAATGTCAAGCAAGTTAGTCGACATGACTTTTTCCCTCAAAAATCATGCACCCCTTGCTAATTGGCGGGGGGGTTCACACCGGTAGCTCTTGCAAACATTTTTTTGTTCATGTGAAAGTCCTCCGAGAGGTGCTAACTGAGGTATACTTGTTTCATCATTTTATTCAGTCAGTTCACCGTTCACGCTACTCAATGGTTTATAGCAGCATCATTATTTGGACTGCCCTCTTTCATTGATCTTACTGATGCTTAGTCTTGTCTGGAAGAAATCTTTGAAAAGAACAGCAGAAACAACAATGATAGCAACTGTCACCAGATAGGGCAACCTCAAGTGGTCAATCGTTTTGCACTAGCACAAGTGGTCAACCCAGCGGAAACAACAATCGTTGAGATGCACGAGCATTGGGGATGGTCCGAATCAGCCTTCCCGCCCGAGCCATGATGGATTGCAATTTTTTCCTCCGATAAATAAAAAAATGCGAGAAGGAGATGTTCAATACGATTATTCATTCTTATCATTACATAAAAATATTGTATCCGTTACAGAATATCTCGTTTGAGTTATAACCACTTGTTCTATCTATAAGTACGTAACCCCATCATTGTAACTAATATGGCAAAAGCTTGAAAATAATTTGACATAACATTGTGAATGCCTAAAATATTGATTAGTGAAATGTTCGCTTGCAACATGATTTGAACTCATAAATTAGTGAAAGATGGCGTGATCCCTCTGCCATTGGGTCATCATGCTTGGATTGCGATTGCAACTTTTTCATGTTCAATTTTATTATTTTCTCCTTTGAAAGTGAATGAGCGGTGCATCAACCTGATAAAAAAAAGGAGTGATCTATGAATTTGCTTTGTGCTTGTAAAATATGACTTGAGTCGAATGAGGAATTGATGTGTTTACGTCACCAATAAGAAAGAAGAGATTTGAAGATTGGTTTCTATAAAATTTGATTTTAAAAAAATCATTCACGCTTTTTGATATCTTTTTTTTTTTTTTTTGATATCTTTAAAATGACATTTTGTGACTCTTGCTGTGCTCAATTGAAAGACATCAGAGGAAGCGCCATAAGAGGGGAGACGGAGGGAACGGGTACTTGCCCTGGAGCGTGTCTCATTTTAGCGAAACTTCCTTCATTGCCCTCACGGAAACGACAAAATCACCGAACTTACCGATATGGCCGCCAACAGAGCAAGCGCCCGAGGGCAGATAAGGACAACGTCATGTCCGGTTAATTCTCCCTCCATGACATGTTGTGATTTTTGAGGGTCAAACTTTGTCTTGGACTTAGATTATACAGACACTCACTTGGCCTACAATGGGATGGGATCATAGGTTGCATGAACTTTAAAAATGTCTAAACCTTTTCAATCAAAGTATTAGTAGCAATTGTAGCATCTTGTCCGAACACTTGGATGATTTAAAATGTCATTTTAGGAGGAACATCTTTGAATGTTATAGCTTTATCCCTCACAACCTTAATAAGGTGGTTTTAGAGCCTAGACCACTAAGGATTCGCCCCGAAATATAATCACATTCCTCTTTTTCCAAATAAGGTGACACATAGCTCCAAACGAGAACCGCGCAATGCAATGAAAAAAGAAGTCCTTACCGGATAAGAACTTTAAGGCCAACTGAGGATATCTTTCCAACATCTATTCCGCCATAGGATGTTACACTTGGCGGCCCAAAAGTAGCCGAGAAGCCGAGTGCGACACCCGAAGAATAAATGTTCGACAGATCCTGGAACATCATTGCAGAAGGCACAAACATTATAGTCAATCCTTCCATAAGAAAGAAGCAGCATCTGAGTCGGCAAGTGATTTTTGGTTATAAGCCATAAATTAAACTGAACCGCGGGGCTATCGCATTGTCCAAACAAAAGACGCCCAATCAACGTGATCCTTCTTTTGTTTGCTGATATCTTGCTGAAAATTGTTGTGAGCCATCATACCCATGTCGTGTGGCCTTTTTTTAAGATTTAGTTTCTCCTTTGCTATTAATGACTATAAGTTTTGGGGGTTCAAGGGGCAATTTCACCATGAACCTGGAATGTTTTGTTTACATCGTTGCCCTTTCCATGCGTTTTGGCCCTTTTAGGATTTAGTTTATCCTTCACTATTAATGATGTAAGTTTTGGGGTTCAAGGGGCAATTTCACCATGAACCCGGAATGTTCTATTTATGTCATTAACAGGATGTGACTTGACCCCACCAGCATCCAAGTGCTTCCCTGGGAGGAGCATTTAAATGCACCTTGGTTGTAAATTTACTTGGGGTGGAGGGTGGGGTGGTTGGTTTTGTTGTGGCTGTGGGGTTTGGTTTTGGGAAAATTATGGATGGGATCTAGACAGAGTAACGCTAGACCTCCAACCCTCATGGAGATAAGGGCTGTTCTATTCATTCACCTTCGTATGTGAAATGCAATTTATGGTTATTGATGCATAGTAGTTTTCCCCCGTGAAAGTATTAACGTTCAAGTAATTTGGTTGTCTAATTGTGTGTGCTGAAGCTGTTTTTTCCAGACCAACACTCGCTTGACTTACTTGACATTTGGACAACCTCATATTGGCAATGCAATGTTTGTGTCTTACTACAGCATGCCAAATACAATAACATATAACTAATGGACACGATATTGTGCCTCATTTGCCTCTGTACTATTCTCGGTTCTCACAGAAGACATACCATCACTTCCCTAGGGTGGTATAACTTTGATCTCCTCATGTGTCCAGGCATCACAAGCCAATTCTTATCTTCACTATTAGTTCAAAGCCTAAAGGCATGCCACATATAAGTGTGTGAAATGTCTTACTAATTTCAAATCATTAAACATGCCAAGCTCAAATGGAGGTTTGCAACTTGGTCCGATCCATACGATACACAGATTTAGTATTAAACTTGGCTTGGGAAAATGATACTCCTCAATATCGCCCTAAAACCAAGAAAGGACCAATCCGTTGTGGTCTTATGTCCGTCCAAGCCTTTATTCGGAACTTGGGATGTGAATACACACTTTGAAAAGTAATCTAAAATAGTTCATAGAACAACATCAAGCTTTCTTTAAAAATATTTTTCAAAACTATTGGAATCAAAGTAAAATGAAGGCATAGTAAAATAGGCGCAAGAATCAAAGCCACTTCAAAGTTCAAGCCAAAGCACAACAATCAAGCATCCGAACTAGGCCACTTCAATTTCAAAGGCCAAATGTCAAACCAAGGCCCAACACTAATCCAAAACCAACTCAAGTAAGTACACATAAACTCACAAAAAAGTAACAAATCAAATATAGATTTGTTACAAGCTTGGACTAGCGTTATACAACATTCTAATCAACCGTTAGTAAGTCCACTTATTACTTTCTAAGCTATGGCCTTGAATTAGTGATGGCAACAAGAATGGCGGCAAGGGTGGCGGCAATGACTTTTAGGGAGGAGAGGGTTGAACTAAGAGAGGGAGAAAGAGGGATAATTGGTGGTGGAAAGGAAAGAGGGAAGGATGGCTTTGGTGGGGTGTGGTGGGGTGGGGTGATTGGGTTCTACCCCTATTTATAGGAATTTGTCCGAACAGTCATATATTAAGGTGGTTTAATTAGAAAGTGTGGGATCGATGTGATGGTCCATCTAGTCTCTTAATTAATGAATCATTATACTTTATCTACCCTCCTCTTAATAGGTGTCATAGGTCTCCAATAGACCTACATTAGTGTCTCCAAACAAACTGACCAAGAAGCATTTATGAGGTGTCTTATTTGATCATCAAGCCTTAAGATAGGGTAGGACTATAACCAGGTAAATTGAGACACCTCAAGAGGGTAATTGAGGACTAGAATCCAAGCTAAGCGTTTTGACTAGATTCACACCTTTAAGTAAGAAAATAGTTTTGACTAGTTTCTGAAATTAATGTCATGGCCCTATCAAATAGAATCGAAAAATTATGGAATTTTAGTATGTTGTGGAAAAAACCTTAATTAACATTTTTATAAAAGAAGCTAAGTTCAATTCATGTTGTAGAAAGAGCAACAAATCACCAAATATACCCCAAAAATCTATTCATCCAGCAGATCCAATGTCCATAAAGAATGACCCATTTCAAAACCCAATTCATTTCAAATTTCTCCGAAATTTTTATATGTTATAGACATAAATGTCCTTTAAATTTTTCATGAAGGAAGCATGTTAAATTTGAAAGGGAAAATTTTATATAAATTCAAGAAGGCACCTTGGTCACCGTTTTTCCCACACAGAGTAGGTTCTAGATGGTGAATGATTAGACCTTCATCCCTACTATTTCATCTCAAAAATCTGAAATTTAAGTATGTTATAGATCGAGATGTTTTGAACAAAAGGACATTTCTTCAAACCACAAAAAATCTCTATAAAATTGGCAAACAACGAAGGTTCAGAGATTTCAAAAATTAAAGGGATATGTTCAGCAGAAGTCCTAAAACTTGTCCAGAAAGTGCAATTGAGTCCTAAAACTTACAAAAAGTTCAATAAAGTCCTAAAACTTGTTTAAGACTCAATTGAACTAACTTGACAAGTTTTAGGACTTGATTGAACTTTTTGTAAGTTTTAGGACTCAATTGCACTTTCTGGACAAATTTTAGGACTTCTGCTGAACATATCCCAAAATTAAAAGAGGTAAATTCTAGTTTGAAAGATGAGTGTTTCCACTCGGTCTTGAGTCAAGATTCATAGTGGTTAAACAACCATATCTTCCAAGATTCTAATTAGGATGTATGCTAGCTTGGATATCTTATTCTGGTTATTAATTAGCTAAAGTTCAAAAGAGATAAGGTAGATTTAGCTTGGTCCGAAGTTGGACTTGTCTTGGCTTTTCCCCCCTCTCTTTGGGCATGTCTCTCATTTCTGGTGGGCTCCAAAGTCCACCTTTTACACTTAAATTTTAGAGTAGTAATAGGCCTAAGCTCTAGAGTCTTCTTTTTCCACAATTCCCTTAAGGCGTTACACTTGTTCACACTAGTTCTTCCAAGAAATTTTGACTAGTCAAGACTTAAGTGTCGCTTACTTAATTGTTCCAAGTCCAAGTCTAGTCTTATCCTTTACGGTAAATTCCCAACGTACCAAATATCCATGCCTCTTAATTCACTACATGACACATATTTTAAATGCAACTTGAAAAATATCTAAGTTTGTGAAGGTCTTGTCATTAGGTAGGGCCTTAATCGAGTTCGACCTTGATCAACCATGTTATTTAACCTGAGGTTCATGCTTAAGTCATTCTTGTACCAAGAAAAAGGGGCTCGCGACTAGGTCCTAGGGCCAAGCATTGGCCCAGTCAGTCAGTCCTCTGATTGTTTCATAAGCTAGTCCATTGGCCAATCCCTCTTGGTCAGGCTTGTGGTCAGTCTTTGGGCCAGTCGATCGGTTCCGTGGCTAGTCCTATGGTCAGTCCAAGGTCCTGCATCACAAGTCATGGTCAATCTGACATTGAACCCCATTGAGTTTGTTCAATCTATGATTGATTATCTGATGTCATGTAATCATGCAGGATCGATTGATTTGTCTCGACTCATGGTCACCTTGAATCAACTCATGGTTGTCCATTGCTGGTACAACGGCCAGGTAGAATCACCCGCGACTATTGCATTGACCGAACAGAATTGAGCCATGACCGTATGCTGATCCATGAAAGTATGTGATCATCCTACGACTGATCCTTATGAGTTTGTTCAATCTGACATTGAACCCTATTAAGTTTGGTCAATCTGACATTGAACCCTATTGAGTTTGTTCAATCTATGATTGATTATCTGATGTCATGTAATCATGTAGGATCGATTGATTTGTCTTGACTCATGGTCACCTTGAATCAACTCATGGTCGTCCATTGCCGGTACAACGGCCAGGTAGAATCATCCGCGACTATTGCATTAACCAAGCAGAATTGAGCCATGACCGTATGCTGATCCATGAAAGTATGTGATCATCCTACGACTAATCCTTATGGTCGAATAGTCATTTCATGGTCAAATACTCTATAATTGGACCTTGGGTTACCAATCCCTAAACAACCATTTAACTCATGACCCTAAGCTGACTCATGGCCAAGTCTAGCAATTGGCATACTGAGCTTTTGGCCTATTGGTTTGGCCAAAATGAGAGTCGAAACCAAGGATATTACACAAGTTTTCCTCATGGCGAAGGTGATGCCGAACCAACGCTTGCTTGCAGTGAGGTCTGGCAATGGTGTATTCAAAGGGTCAGGGAGCTCGAATGGGGAAAAGCAGTCACAAACCCTAATTCTTAAGGAAGAAGAGGATGAAGCCCTTAATTTTCAAACGGATGGCCATGATTTGTTTGGCCCATCTAAAGGCTCCAAACACATGTGATCATCATCTAGATCCAGTGGCCGAGATTCAATCACAAGATCGGATGGCTTAGGATTGATTCTAGCGGCGCCTAGATCGAACAGGCCATATCAAGCCACATCAGCCCCTTCATGGAAAAAATCTAATGGCCAAAATCTCAACAAAGGGAAAGGTAAATATTGTGATTATTATAAATGTCCTAAGCATACCCGAGAAAATTGTTAGAAATTACATGGAAAGTCAGTAGATAAGGAAAAGAAAGAGGGATATTTCGATCACAGTGCATGCCAAAGCTCATCAACTTGTTAACAAGGACCAATTTTAGCAAATCATGAGAGCTATAGGCCAATTGGGAATATAAGATAAAATGACCAGCCATGCAGGTACCTCTCATTGTTTGAGCTCCTTTTCAAAAATAGCATCGATTATTAATTCAAGTGCTAGCGATCAATACTCTACGATGAAAGTTTTCTTTCTAGCATTCATAAATCACCTCCATTGAATACCTCAGTGTGTCTTCCCAATGGAAATGGCACATCCGTTGCCAAAATAGGGAACGTACAACTTAACCCTTCCATCACTTTGAAAAATGTCCTACTCATTCCCGATTTCCAATTTAATCTCATCTCTATCTCCAAACTTTGTGAAGACGACTCATGTTGGGTCTTTTTCAACTGGAAAAATGATGGGCTTGGGTAACAACCATGAGGGACTCTATTTTTGGGTTGCTTTTCCCAAAGATTTTGATAATTATGTTTTTCTCTTGAAGAAGGGCATCTCATGTAATGCCAGCATTAATAAAGATACTATTTTATCTTATCAGTGTTTAGGCCATAAAGCCTCTTTTCCTCACCCGAAGTGTGTAGCACCCCTGCATCTCATATACATTGATTTCACTTGACTTGCTTGCACTTCAAGAGTTGTAAAATAAATTTCAGTCAAACTGAATCATAAGAAACTGAGCTACTCGGCTCTATTTATCATAAAACTTAGTTTCTTTACACGTGGGGAGATGAGATTAAGAGGGGGATTTCTACAAAAAAACACTATAAACCACAAACACTAAACATCCCCCTACTCGTTGAGTATGTACATGCTATCAGACAACCAAAAACAAAAGTTCTCCCACACGTCCAACACTCCTCTACCACCTCCTACTTCGTGGGACTACCACCCTACCCCGGTCCATCGTTGTACAGCGCCAAGGGTCCCACCAGCCAACCATCTACTCGAGCGTAAAGGGCAATGAAGGCCATGTATGCCGGCCCATTAGGCGCCCCCATATCTACTATCAAACAAGATGTGCTTTTGATGAAGACTACTCCCGGGAAATGGTGGTCCTGGATGTCCTCTTGCCGCCATACAAAATCGGCGGGGGAACCATACAGGATGGTCGTCATGGCAACATGCGGTGTAGGCGGTGCAAAAGATATCTTCTACTCTGAAGAAATAATATAATAAACAAGTGTGGGTTTTTAAAATAAAAACTCAGCAAGTGGGCGGTTAGTCCTAACTTGGATTGGCCAATAACAAGACAAATAGGTAAATAGAATCATCAATTTGCTGAATCCACAGAAATCTAGCTGCAACAATCACCCAAGGGGAGACGACACTCCGCCTTGAACCCCCTCGCACCCAACCTGGCACCACGAGGTCCCCTAAGAAGTTATTCAGCCCTTCTCAGACCTCTGGAGAGAATACTGCTACTCCTTATTACCCCTCTCCAGGCATCCCTACACCTGGGGTCTCTCATTAACCCCTTAGCCAACAATACACATTCACAATTTCGCTTTGTTGCAGCACCAACATCCTCAGTAAATTAAGCATCAAGTATAAGAGACAAACAACTAATACATATTCTCGGATCAAGCAGTCTATAGACTAAAAGGAGAAGTTTTGTTCACAGACACAGAAAGTACATCAATCCTTATCCGAATATTATGAAATTCCAGTATGTTATAGAAGGGACCTAGATTAACATTTTCCATGGAGAAACCTAAGTCTATATCTCAACGTATTAAGAGAAATAATTTCTGTTTTCTTTCTAAAATTCTGCAGCAGATTCCAGGTTTAGTACCTACAGAAGAAAAATCGTTTCACCAGCCAAACCTTGTCAGTTTGTTCTCAAATTTTGATATGTTCTGCATCTACATGTCTCCTACTACTTTCATGAAAAAATTCAGATGCACACTGAGGTCATGATTTAACTATTTTGGACAGCTTACAAATAGTATAAATTCAAGCCTTTGTGAGGATCAATTCAACTCAGAAAAAATCCCAATCAAATATATGTTAGAGATCATAAAGTAATGCACAATTCTTCATAAGATAAATCCATCAAATTTTTAATGTATTTGACGACAGAAAATTGGTAAACCAGCACCCTCAGCTGGTTTTTCTTACTGAACAGATCAACTATAAATTCTATCATCTGCACCCAATGGTTCCTAGATGTTTAATTCTCTCATAAACCCCCTTTTTAGACTCGATCACCCACGTATAGCACCTAAACGGGCGCTAACCACCAGCGATTCACCATCAACAACTTGAAAAATCCGTCTAAAGCCACATTTAAACTCTCGATCTTCCTAAGTTAACACGCAAGCCTATTTCGTAACTCATCGCATTTCCTACTCAACAACGAGGGACCACACCTCCCTTTTTGCCCCGACCTATACCATACTATCCACAAGCCTTGCGCGCAAGTCACCGAACACCCGTTCAACCCTGCGATCAACCCGAATGAGCCCAAAACAGAACCATCAAGTCCAGAATCGTCCTCGACTCGTTTAGTCTGCATCTCTCACAGACTCTCCCTCTCTTTGTCTCTCTCTCGCATACCCCCTTTCTTGTTCACAGCCTCCTCTCCCATATAACTCCTCAAGCTCTTATTCAGACTCTTGGCTAACCCATATACGCTCAAGATAGTGACATCAAAACTCTATTCCATTCAAGTCGAGGGAGGAAAAGAGAGAATATGGGATAGAGAGAGAAAAAACATGGATTGGTGGGTTGTCAACTGGATAGGACGCGATACTTACAACGAGGCCATCAAAACCATAACCTACTCTATCTAAGAACTAGCATTTTCAGCCATCAATCTCGGCTCCAACAACCACTTTAACTCACGAATTGTATATGCAAAGCTTCTTAGAGTTTACTCATGAACTAAAGACTCAAAAGCAGCACCACAATCACAAAGGGACAGTAATCCGTCGCACCTACCCCCAACCCCAGCTACAGGCAGCGCTTAATCACCCGTCCCTTGCACCCTCACCGCCACAACTAAGCCCTAAATCAACATGCAGAGCTAGGCAAGGCTGATTCATGAACTCAAACCACGAGGACAGCTCCACTTGCCTGGATCCTTCGCCGATGAAAGGGGGAGGAGGCGTCGGGTGGCTAGAGCTTTGCAACCGGCGACGAAGCTCCGATCGAAACTGAGCAGCGACGAACCTGCTACTAGATGGAGGCACTGACTATGAGAGGCTAAGGTAGGGTTGGGCTCGGCGGCGGTGAACGAAAAGGGGAGAAAAAGGAAGATGGTGGGTCTCTGTTTTTGAAGAAAGAAAAGAACGCTGCTCCTTCGTGGCTAGAGGACGTAGTGCGCTTCGGGGAAGGGAAAAAAGAATAAAAAAAAAAAAACAAACCCAAGTGTCATTTCCCCCCTTCACTTTAGTAACACATGGCTGCGACGTGGACAGAGAAGAAAATTTCTTCTCAAAAATGAATCCCCCACTTCCACGCACGGAGTGGGTCTTCACCAAATTGTTATTTTTTTTCTTATTTATTTATTTATTTATTTATTTTTTACTCAACTATGCTTAATTTAACCAACAAAAATGAAAGAGGAAATTGAATTTCACAAATCTTCCCCCTTAGAAAATTTCGTCCTCGAAATTATACTTTAACTAAACAAATGTGGGTATCGTTGACGGATTTCTTCTTCTCCTTCCCATGTTGCTTCTTCAAGGCCATGATGTCGCCACAACACCTTAACTAGTGGGATCACTTTCGTCCTCAACACTTGGTCTCTTCGGTTCAAAATTTGTACGGGCTCTTCCGTATAATTCACAGTTTGATCCACCTCAATGGTCTCGTAGTCCAATACATGAGTAGGGTCGGGATGATATTTTCTTAACATGGAAACATGAAACATGTCATGTATGCCTGCTAACTTTGGGGGTAATGCTAATCTGTAGGCTACTTCCCCAACCCTATCAAGTATTTCAAATGGTCCTATAAAATGTGGACTCAACTTGCCCTTTTTACCAAATCTCGACACGCCTTTAACCGGTGAGACTTTGAGAAAAGCTTTATCTCCCACGACAAATTCCAAAGGCCTCTTGCGTTTGTCTGCATAACTTTTCTGTCAACTTTAGGCAGTCCTTAGTCGCTCCTTAATAGTTTTCACAGCATCTACTGTAACTTGGACTAATTCGGGTCCGGTTAATCTTCGCTCGCCTACCTCATTCCAGCATACTGGTGTTCTACAGGCTCTCCCATACAGTGCCTCAAATGGGGCAGCTCCAATACTTTGTTGAAAACTATTATTATATGCAAATTCCGCTAAAGGTAATTTTTCAACCCAATTTCCTTTAAAATCCAACACATAGGCTCTTAGCATGTCTTCCAAAATTTGGATTACCCTTTCAGATTGTCCGTTAGTCTGAGGATGAAAGGTTGTACTAAACTGGAGCTTAGTCCATAAAGCAACTTGTAAGCTCCGCCAAAGTTTCGAGGTAAATCTTGGATCCCGATCAGAAGTGATAGTCACGGGAACACCGTGTAGACGGACAATTTGTCTCACATATATTTCTGCATACTTATCCATTGAATAATCCGTTCGAACTACCATAAAGTGAGCAGATTTGGTCAGACGATCCACTACTACCCATATTGAATCATGCCCACTAGAGGTCCTTGGGAGTCCCTACACAAAGTCCATAGTAACATGCTCCCATTTCCACTCTGGAATATCTAGGGGTTTCAATAGCTCAGCAGGCTTTTGGTGCTCAACTTTCACTTGTTGGCAATTCAGGCACTGAGAAACAAATCTAGCGATGTCATTTTTCATACCATTCCACCAGTAGTGTTGCTGCAAATTTCGGTACATTTTCGTACCTTTGGGGTGGATGCTATAAGCACTCTTATGTGCCTCTGACAATATCTCCCTCCTAAGTTCCTTATCATTTGGCACACAAAGACGTCCTCGATGACAATTCCATCCTCAGATAACTGAAATTCCTCCCTACTTCCACTTTGCACTTCATCCCGAATTTTTAACAGTCTCGAGTCCGACTATTGTATGATCTGTATTCTTTGGATCACTTGCAGTTCAATCCTCAAAGTTGCCAGCACGCCTGAAAGGCGATCTACCTCTAATCTAAATTCGGAGTTGGCAATGGTTTTCAAAAGATTCCATTCTTTCACCCTTAAATTTGTCATACTCACAGTCGACTTACGACTAAGGGCATCTGCCACTTTATTAGCTTTCCCTGGATGGTACACTATCTCACAATCATAATCCTTAACTAACTCAATCCATCTTCTTTGCCTCATATTTAACTCCTTTTGCGAAAATAAATATTTCAAACTTTTATGATCAATGTAAATTTCAAATTTCTCCCCATATAAATAATGTCTCCAGATTTTTAATGCGAGAATAATCGCAGCCAACTCTAAATTATGGGTAGGATAATTCTTTTCATAAGGTTTCAGGTGTCTCGATGCATAAGCTATGACCTTTCCATGTTGCATTAAGACACAACCGAGTCCTTGGTGGGAAGCATCACTATACACTGTGAATCCACCAGACCCTGAAGGTAGGGTTAAAATTGGTGCCGAGGTCAATCTTCTTTTAAGTTCCTAAAAACTTTGTTCACACTTATCATTCCATTCAAATTTCACACTCTTCTTAGTCAAGTGAGTCAAGGGACTTGCGAGTCGTGCAAATCCTTCTATGAACCTTCGATAATACCCTGCAAGCCCTAAGAAACTCCGAATCTCCGTCGGTGTAGTGGGTCTTGGCCATTCAATTACGGTCTCAATCTTCGCTGGGTCCACTATTAATCCTTTTTCCGACACCACATGACCCAAAATGCTACTTGGTCTAACCGTAACTCACATTTACTAAATTTGGCATATAATTTGTGTTCTCTAAGGGTCTGTAGCACGATTCATAGGTGTTCCTTGTGCTCTTCTGACCCTTTTGAATATACCAAAATGTTATCTATAAAAACAATCACAAATTGATCCAGATAAGATATAAATATCATGTTCATCAGATCCATGAAAGTAGCAGGCGCATTGGTCAGACCAAAGGGCATAACTGGAAATTCATAGTGTCCATACCAAGTCCTAAAAGCTGTTTTGGGAACATCTTCCTCTCTAACTCTTAATTGATGGTACCTAGACCTCAAGTCAATTTTTGAAAAGACCGAACTACCAGCTAGTTGATCAAATAGATCATCAATCCTTGGTAGGGGGTATTTATTCTTAACTGTAACTTGGTTCAATTTCCTATAATCAATGCAAAGACGCATTGATCCATCCTTCTTTTTCACAAACAAGACTGGTGCCCCCCACGGAGATACACTCAGTCTTATAAATCCTTTATCCAATAATTCTTGCAGCTGGATTTTTAGCTCCTTCAATTCTTCCAAAGACATCCGATATGGAGCTTTTGATACAGGTTCCGTTCCTGGAAGTATTTCAATAGCAAACTCAACCTCTCGGTGGGGGGTAATCCAGGAGTTCTTTTTCCGGAAATACATCAGGAAATTCACGTATTACACTAATTTCCTCTAGCTTCGCCTCTTCCATTTTCTAATCCTTAACCATCGCTAAATATCCTTGACATCCCCCATCTAAGAGTCTATGTGCTTCCATTGTCGAAATAAGAGCCATAGAGAGAGTCAGTTTGTTTCCCAGGAACTCATAATGAGGTTCATCAGAGGGGTTAAACTGAATCATTTTTCTATAACAATCTACAATGGATCGTTGCTTACTGAGCCAGTCCATGCCTATAATTGTGTCATAGTCATACATACCTATTTCTACCAAATCAATAGAATGTGTCCTTCCCCCTATTGAGATGTCGCAAATTTCACAAACTAATGTAGACAATACTTCATCCCTTAATGGTGTGGAAACACTGAGAGGTGTTACGAGAGGTGTCACTTCTAGATTATGTAATCGCCTATATCTTTCAGCAATAAAGGAATGGGTCGCACCAGATCAAATAATGCATAAGCCTTTTGATCATTCAAGGAAATCGAACCTGTGATAATGGTCTCGGAAGCTTCCGCTTCCTCCTGAGTCATTGCATACACTTTTCCTTTTGCTGCCGGTCTTTGCGTCTTCCCTGGTGGAAGTGCTCCCCTCGAACGTGGCAACACATGAAGCAACTGATTATTGTTGGCTTGTTGTCTTCCTTGGGGACATTCTTTTTTAAAATGACCCTCCTGTCCACACTTAAAACATCTCAAGGGATCGAGGCAAGGCCCTGGTCCATGTCGCCGATTACATCATTGGCATAAGTCGTTCTGAAACATAGCTCGATTCACGTATTATCCCTTACTCGTCTCTCCAGAACTTCCATAAACAAGCCTCTTCTTAGAACTCCAAGGTGTATCCCGAGATGGAAAAGTTCGCTTGCCGCTACACACATTCTTTGTGACTCCTTGTAGCCCCGATCTGACCTTTTCCCTATCCTCAATTTGCTCTCTAATGAGTTCTTGCTCGACCCATTAGGCTCGAGCATACACTTCATTATAGTCTCTTATACCTAAAGGCACTAACTACTTCGTAATATTAGTCCTTAGGCCATTCAGAAACCTCTTTGCTTTATCCTCGGGATCCTCAATCAATTTAGGAGCATACCTAGAAAGTTCTGAAAATTTTGCCTCGTATTGATCCACAGTTAGTCCCTCTTGACTCAATTGGACAAACTCAGTATTCTTTCAATCCTTTGTACACTCAGAAAAATGTTTCTTGTAAAAAGCTTTCACGAACTCATCCCATACCATTTCCATACCTACAGGAAATATGGTATCCTTCGATGCTCTCCACCAATACATGGCGTTCCCTTCCAACTGATATTCAGCAAGTGTTATCTTGTCTTGGTCATTGCAACCAAGCAATTTAAAAATTCTTTCAATACTATCAATCCACTACTCCACTTCCTCGGGACGTCCCATTCCCAAGTATTTTGGTGGTTTTAATTTCAGGAATTGCTCTACCAGTCCCTGGGTGCGATGCTCCACCAGAGGTGGCTGTTGGGGTGGCGACAGAGGTGGTTGTTGCGGTGGAATTTGGGCCTGTCTCTCCGCCAAATTTCCCAGGGAAACCAAGGCTTGCAACACATCCTCCATCCTCGGCCCTGCCCCCGACACAACCGCTTCTTTACTCGGTGGAGACGAGCTCCTCGATCGCACCATCTTTCTCTTAAACTTTCTGCACATTACCCACATCAGGAGTTAGAGAGTTATGCTATTAGTTAAAAGTAACGTAATATTCCCACGTTACTCAAACCACACAATCATAAAACTAACTGTCCAAAGCAATAATTGTCCCAATTTACATGGACAATCATGTCTAAACACTCAGGTACACTACCATTCATCTAAAATTCCTACGCCTTATCACTCCAACCAAATCCAGGCTCTGATACCACTCAATGTAGCACCTCTGGATCTCATATACATTGATTTCACTTGACTTGCTTGCACTTCAAGAGTTGTGAAATAAATTTCAGTCAAGTTGAATTATAAGAAACTGAGCTACTCGGCTCTAGTTATCATAAAACTTGGTTTCTTTACACGTGAGGAGATGAGATTAAGAGGGGGATTTCTACAAAAAACAATATAAACCACAAACACTAAACATCCCGCCTCTCGTTGAGTATGTACATGCTGTTAGACAACCAAAAACAAAAGTTCTCCCACACATCCAGCACTCCTCTGCCACCTCCTACTCCGCGAGACTACCATCCTGCCCCGGTCCATCGTCGTACAGCGCCAAGGGTCCCACTAGCCGACCATCTACCCGAGCGTAAAGGGCAACGAAGGCCATGTATGCCGGCCCGTTAGGTGCCCCCATATCTATCGTCAAATAAGATGTGCATTTGACGAAAACTACTCCCGGGAAATGGCGGTCCTGGATGTCCTCTTGCCGCCATACAAAATCAGCGAGGGAACCATATAGGATGGTCGTCGTGGCAGCAGGCGGTGTAGGCGGTGCAACAGACATCTCCTACTCTGATGAAATAACATAATAAACAAGTGTTAGTTTTTAAAATAAAAACCCAACAAGTGGGCGGTTAGTCCTAACTTGGATTGGCCAATAACAAGACAAATAGGTAAACAGAATCATCAATTTGCTGAATCCACAGAAATCTAGCTGCAACAATCACCCAGGGGGAGACGACACTCTACCCTGAACCTCCTCGCACCCAACTTGGCATGAGGAGGTCCCCTGAGAAGCTATTCAACCCTTCTCAAACCTCTGGAGAGAATACTGCTACTCCTTATTACCCCTCTCCAGGCATCCCGACACGCAGGGTCTCTCATTGGCTCCTTAGCCAACAAGACACATTCACAATTTCGCTTTGTTGCAGCACCAACATCCTCAGTAAATTAAGAATCAAGTACAAGAGACAACAACTAATACATATTCTCGGATCAAGCAGTCTATAGACTAAAAGGAGAAGTTTTGTTCACGCATTACGAAAGCACATCAATCCTTATCGAATATTATGAAATTCCAGTATGTTACAGAAGGGACCTAGATTAACATTTTCCATGGAGAAATCTAAGTCTATATCTCAACGTATTAAGAGAAATAATTTCTGTTTTCTTTCTAAAATTCTGCAGCAGATTCCAGGTTTAGTACCTACAAAAGAAAAATCGTTTCACCAGCCAAACCTTGTCGGTTTGTTCTCAAATTTTGATATGTTCTGCATCTACATGTCTCCTACTACTTTCATGAAGAAATCAAGTCCTTATCCTAACTCGAAAATTTTATAAAATTCAGATGCACACTGAGGTCGTGATTTAACTATTCTGGACAACTTACAAACAACATAAATTCAAGCCTTCGTGAGGATCAATTCAACTCAGAAAAATCCAATTAAATATATGTTAGAGATCATAAAGTAATGCACAATTCTTCAGAAGATAAATCCATCAAATTTTTAATGTATTTGATGACAGAAAATCGGTAAACCAACACCCTCAGCTAGTTTTTCTTACTAAACAGATCAACTATAAATTCTATCATCTGCACCCAATGGTTCCTAGCTGTCTAATTCTCTCGTGAACCCTCTTTTTAGACTCGATCACCCACGTATAGCACCTAAATGGGCGCTAACCACCAGCGATTCACCATTAACAACTTGAAAAATCCATCTAAAGCCACATTTAAACTCTCGATCTTCCTAACTCATTAGTATTTCCTACTCAACAAGAAGGGACCACAGCCTCCCTTTTCGCCCCGACCTATACCATACTATCCACAAGCCTTGCGCGCAAGTCACCAAACACCCGTTCAACCCTACGATTAGCCCGAATGAGCCCAAAACAGAACCATCAAGTCCAGAATCGTCCTCCACTTGTTTAGTCCGCATCTCTCACAGACTCCCTCTCTCTGTCTCTCTCTCGCATACCCCCTTTCTCGTTCATAGCCTTCTCTCCCATATAACTCCTCAAGCTCTTATTCAGACTCTCGGCTAACCCATATACGCTCAAGACAATGAGATCAAAGCTCTATTCCATTCAAGTCGAGGGAGGAAAAGAGAGAATATGGGACAGAGAGAAAAAACATGGATTGGTGGGTTGTCAACTGGATAGGATGCGATACCTACAACTCACCGGCGAGGCCATCAAAACCAAAACCTACTCTATCTAAGTCATAGCGTTTTCAACCATCAATCACGGCTCCAACAACTACTTCAACTCACGAATTGTATATGCAAAGCTTCCTAGAGTTTACCCATGAACTAAAGACTCCAAAGCAGCACCATAATCACAAATGGGACAGCAATCCGTCGCACCTACCCCCAACTCCAGTTATGGACAGCGCTTTATCACCCGTCCCTTGCGCCCTCACCGCCGCAACCAAGCCCTAAATCAACATGCAGAGCTAGGCAGGGCAGATTCATGAACTCAAACCACGAGGACAACTCCACTTGCTTGGATCCTTCGTCGATGGAAGGGGGAGGAGGCGTCGGGCAGCTAGGGCTTTGCAACCGGTGACGAAGCTCCAATCGAAACCGAGCAGCGACGATTCTGCTATTGAATGGAGGCGCCGACTATGAGAGGCCGAGGTAGGGTTGGGCTTGGCTGCGGTGAACGAAAAGGGGAGAAAAAGGAAGATGGTGGGTCTCCATTTTTTAAGAAAGAAAAGAACGCCGCTCCTTCGTGGCTAGAGGATGTCGTGCGCTTCGGGGAAGGGAAAAGAGAATATTAAAAAAAAAAAAACTAAGTGTCGTTTCCCCCCTTCACTTTAGTAACACGTGGCTGCGATGTGGATAGAGAAGAAAATTTCTTCTAAATAATGAATCCCCCACTTCCACGCACGGAGTGGGTCTTCACCGATTGTTATTTTTTCTTTTTATTTATTTATTTATTTATTTATTATTATTATTTTTTTTTTTTTTACTCAACTATGCTTAATTTAACCAATGAAAAACGAAAGAGGAAATTGAATGTCACAAAGTGTCGTATATGTCCTTTGGCAAAACAATCACGGTTATCTTTTCCCCAAAGCACCTCCCATACCGCTAGAGCTTTTTCTCTCCTCCATATGGATATCTTGGGACCATATCACATCTCACATTGTGATGGATCTCATTTCTTTCTCACGACTGTTGATGATCATACACAAGCAACTTTGGTTTTTCTAATGCAATCCCAGGCCCAAGTCATTCTTCATCTTAGGAATTTTTTCATTCTTATTAAAAATCAGTTTCATAAGTCCGTACAACATTTGCACTGATAATGGTTGAGAATTTTTCAATCGTGAATGTTCTTCACTGTTCACCTCAAGTGGAATTCTTCATGAGAGTGGGTGCACTTATACTTCTCAATAAAAGGGTGTCATTGAAAGAAGACATTGTCATCTCCTAGAGGTTGCCCATGCCCTTAAATACCAAACATATGTTCCTGAGATGTTTTGGGGAGACTATATGATCAAAACAACATATCTAATCAATTGGATGCTATCTCAAGTTCTCAATAGAAGAACCCCCTTCTAATTACTCTTTGGGAAATGTCTAGACATTTGCCACCTCTGTGTCTTTGGCTGTTAATGCTATGTGTCTACTGTGGGATCTCGGTATAAATTAGATCCTCGTGCTATTAAATGCGTATTTATGGGATATCCTAATCTTCAGAAGGGATATTTGGTTTATAATCTATCTACCAGGGAATTTTTCGTCAGTAGAGATGTTATCTTCCATGAAGATGCTTTTCCTTTCTAGGAGGAATACTAATCATCGCCCATTTCTGACTGAAGAAGATCTTTCACCTCCCTAATCGATGGTGATTTCTTATTTATCTCCTATGACACCTCTGGCTCGTGAATATGATGCAACCTCACCATTGGATATATCTAGTGCAGCACCCAATATTTCACAAGGAGGCACATCGGAGCTTCATAGACCTCCATCCTTATGGGAAAGGAGGAGTTATCTTCTACTTGCTTATACATTGATGACATATTTATTATGGGAAATGACAAAAATGCTATCGAGAAGTTTAAAGCGTATCTACACTCCACCTTTCATATTAAGGACTTGGGACCTCCCAAATACTTCCTTGGTATAGAAATTGCGAGATTAGATAAGGGAATATGTCTCAGTCAGCACAAGTTTGTCCAGGAGATCATATCAAAAGTAGGGCTATGAGGATCTAAACCAGCTGTCATTCCAATTGAATAGAATATCAAGTTTACGACATTTGAATATGATAAAGGATTGTCACCTTTAAATGAGGATATTTTGCTTAGCAGTCCTTATGCTTATCAAAGACTTGTCGGGAAATTCATATACCTAACTATGACTAAGCCCAACATATGCTATGCAATGCAAATTCTTAGTCAGTTCATGCACAATTCGAAACAGTCTCACATGCATGCTACATTAAATGTTGTGAAGTACTTAAAAGGATGTTCAAGCTTGGGAATACTATTATCTTGGAATAATAACATGGAGATGACAGCGTATAGTAATATAGATTATGCTTCTTGTCCCATGAGTAGAAAATCAATCATGAAATTATGCATCAAATTAGGTGACTCATTACTCTCTTGGAAAACGAAGAAGCAATCAACTATTTCATTATCATCTGCAAAGCGGAATATCGAGCAATGGCAAAAACAAGCTGTGAGATGGTATGGATCAAAAGATTAGTGCAAGATCTCGATGTATGGGTGAGAGAGCCAACCATTCTATACTGTGAAAATGTCGCTACACTTAAACTTGCAGGAAATCATGTTTTTCATGAAAGGACAAAACATATAGAAATTGATTGTCATTTTATCGGAGACAAGATTCAGGATGAAGTAATCAAGACAAAGGGAATAAGAACGATAGAGTGGCCGGCAAACAACTTTACTAAACCCTTGTGCCGAAGGCAACATGCGTATCTATTAAGCAAGCTAGGTATTCTTGATGTGTATAAACCGTCAGCTTGAGGGGAAGTATGAAGATATGATTGCTTTAATTGATCCTAATTGATTATGATGGTTCATTAATGGGAAACTAGAATATTGTTTACTAGGAACTTGATTTTATTTTGTATATTCTTTTTAGGAATATTTCGACTTTATGTATTATAAATAGAACTAAAATCATATAATGTTGATTTGAGAAAGCAATATATAATTACCCAATTATCGACAGCTTTTCATCATCTAATTCTCTAAGATCACTTGTTATTATGACGCTAGCTACATCGGCTACTTGTTATTACAATGCCGCTGCATTGAATGCATTTGTCCATTCTTCGTTTTAGTCGGCAAAGCCAACCGTATTGACCACATGTTTTTCCATTATTTCATGACCCACGTCCACAAATGAGCCAAATCGTGAAATTTATAGTCTAGGCATTTTTTGGGATTTTTTTAATACAAACTCATGCTAATTTAATTACTTAGATTACCTTATAATTAGGTTATTTTCCTATATTATAAATAATTAGAATATTTATGTTGGTTTTTCATATTTTTCAAAATTTTATGTATATCTCTCATTTTTTTTTTTTGTTAGTCCTACTCTATTCCTAGACTAAACTCATTCTCGACTTTTGCCCCGTTTCTTGCGGGGCGTGAGTCGAAACCCACTCTTGAAACTTACGCGTCCCCATCCCATCCCCCCCTGAGAAGGTGGGGATTTGAACCCCTCACCTCCCCCTTCCATGTTGGAAGAGTGGCCACTAGGGTGAATCCCAGTGGTTATGTATATCTCTCATTAATTGTGCATATCTTAATAGAAATATATTACCTTAGATATTACCCACCTTCTTTGGCATCTTCTCTTGCCAAACCCTTCATTTTTTGGCTATCCTCCTAATTTCCTCTCCCAACTCTCCATCTCCCACCACCAATTCCAAGCACCTCTTGATCTTATCTCCTAATTTCCGCTTTGATTTTCTTGTTTATTTGTCTTTTCTCCAAATAGTGAGTTTCTAGAATAACTTTTTCATTAAATGAAATCCTAGGAAATTAAATTTGTCCATCATGTTTTATCTTAATGAGGTGTCCACCGTGCTTAATCAAACCAGTTCTTGTTGCAATTTACAGTTTTCTTTTTCCGTCTTTTTTATATATATGCCCCAAATATTCTGAACTTGAAATAGCAAGCTTTGAATAATCATAATTCGAAAATTTTCTTGATAGAATCTCATACTTATAACCTTCCCTATGGATTCATCACTAGGCTACCGATAATTGGTAGAAAAAAAAACATAATGAAATTATAGATTTCGGTGACAAATCGAACTATGAGAGTTGAAAATCGTGAAATTGAGCAACTAAATTTTGACGCAAACTTTTCATATACAATACAGATTTAGGGCCCTTTTTTTCTTTTGAATGATGATTCAATTCGCATTCAAATTTATCAGCAAAGCTAGCCGAACCTGATTGTTTCCCTCCATTTTTAATTTGGTCATTACGATGTCAGCTGCACAAGCTGTGTCGTTTAATAACTATTTTAAAAGCAAACTTAGCTACATCAGTCGCTTGCTATTACGATGCTAGCCACATCAAACACTTGCTATTACGATACCAGCCGCAACCACATTCATCAGTTATGATCTTAGTCAGCAAAGCCAGGTGCATTGGATGATTGTTATTATTCCTTTGATTAATGATCTTCCGCTACTCATATAGGAGAACCGGCACCATCACTAGATTCGCTGCCCTTAGACAAGCCAAATCAATGACCTGGGCATTTTTCAATTTTTTTTTTAATATTTAAACTCTAGCTAATTTAATTACCTTGATTACCTTATAATTAGGCTATTTTTCTATATTATAAATAATTAGAATATCTCTTTTGGATTTTTGTATCTCTCAAAATTTCATGTATATCTCCTATTGATTGTGCATATCTTGATTTATATATGTTACCTTACTTATTCATCTCATAAAGTATATACTCTTCATTATGATACATGGAAATATACCAAAAAAAAAAAAAGATTTCATATGTCAGTATTGTTCTTAACTCACTATGATGAACTTATGTGCCCACAATACTCAGCTTTTATTATCTTCCAGATTTTCCGTTGCATAGAAGATTGCATATCGAGCATATAGGAGATTGATGATGAGTCTAGTGACCATATGCTTCCATTTGGAACTCTTCCAAGAATGCCTTGAGATTCCTATCCGATGACCCACCTTCTTTGGCAGCTTCTCTCGTCAAACCCTTTCCACTTCTTGACATTCCTCCTAATTTCCTCTCTCTTCTCTCCATCTCCCACCACCAATTCCAAGCACACCTCTCCTTCCACTATACCCCTTTCACCATTCCTCTTCGCTCTCACCCCAACCTTCTGTTCGTTCTCAATGAGCATGGGCTTGGTTTGTTGTTCAGTCCATTTTGGGAATGCCACCATTCGGACTCCACGAGCCAAGCTCTCAGAGGCTGAGTTCCAACCACAATAGTCCACAAAACACCCTATCGAAGGGTGTGATCGAACCTCCACTTGGGAGCACCATAGGACTACCATTTCCTCTCCTTCCTCTTCTTTGTCCCTGCAAGTCACCCGCAGAAATAGCCGCCCAGCGCCATGCGCCAAGCACCCCTTGTGCCACCTCTCCCATTTGTAGGTTCGATAGCACGGAGATGCCCCCGAACGACACGAAATCACAGAGGCCTTCGGCTTGGTGTCTAGCTGTCAGATGTAGTCACACGAGCCCTGGAAGACATTACCTTCGAAGAATTTGTCCGAGGTCTTGCCCTTCCAAGAACGCAGAAGAAATTAGCGGGCCGATTTCCGACATAGTAAGATTTTGATCTATGGCTTTCAAGGTCCCAGGGTCTAGTTCATCGAATGGGTTCCCAAAAACTATCGGGTTCTTCTCTTCTTTGATAGTTCATTGGTGAGGTTCCCAATACTTGATGGCAATTTGGAAGTGTATGAACAATAAGAAAATTTTTGAAAAGCTAAGGAAAATAAAATAAATATCGGTCAACATCTTAAATAAAAGATAATAACCCAATACTTGCTGGCAATTTAAAGGAAGAGAAGTGGCCGTGCCACGCTAATTTAGGTTAGTAATATCAAAAAATAATTAGCAAATTTAAGGGATTACTAATTAAGGCAAATAAAAATTGATGACTTAATCATATTTAAAGAAAAAATAGTTGATTTTTTTTTTGTCTAAACTAAATGCCATAAGTAAATTAAATGAGAATTGATATTTCAAAACTGTTGGGGTAAAAAACCCCAATTGTCATAACTTAGTATGCAGGAACAGGTTAAGTGCTAAAACTTCCAAAATGTACACTTAAGTGTTAACTCCAATGTGACTTGTCGAAAATTTGATGTGATGCTATTTTATAATAAAATCGTCTACGTGACTCGCTAAAATGCCCACTCAGCAATCATTATCTAAAACAAAGTCGTCCTTCATGTTCCCGCGAAATTAAAAACCTAAAATGACGCTGTCCACTTCCATCGTTGTCATCGCCCATCGCCAACCTTGGGCGAGGGTGGTTGGTCCTCGACCGACCCCAAGCAAGGGTGCAACGTCGGTGTTGACACCTAAATTTCGTCATTTTACTTAAGGCTTAATAGCATTAAAAATTAGGAATTAGTAACTAAAAAAATTAATTAATTAATTAAAAAAAACTTAGAGAGGCCGGGTTGGGTCGGATCCGACCTTAGCCCGGCCCGCCTCTCTTTCTTCTTCCCCCGCGCAGGCCTAGGCGCGGCCCATCTTTCCTTTTCTTTTCTCCCTCGCACGGCCCATCAGCCCGGCCCATCCTCCTTTCCTGCTTAGCCCAACCCGCGCACAGCCGGTCGTCTCCCTCCTGCTGTCCTTCGCGCGACAACCTGCAGAGAACAGAGAGGATGAGCAGCGACAGAGAGCAAGAGGATCGGTGGCAGGCGAGTGGCATGATCCGCGGGTCGGGGGCAGTCTGGCCGGCAAGCTGGAAGCTGCAGAGGTGATGCGCGCCGCGCCGCTGCTCTAAAAGGGAAAGACAACGAGCACAAGAAAAGGGGGAGAAACAGAGGGAGACCGGGGGAGAGTTCGAAAGAGAGAGAGTGAACCAGAGGGAGGAGGGAAGCTCGAGGGAGCAGCTAGCCGTTGCCAGAGGCCCGTCCGCCCGCCGTTGTCCACCGCAACTCTTCCCCGAACGAGCTCAGCAGAAGAACTCCACAAACAGAGGAGGAAACACGGGGAGCACATGAAGCAGAGAGAGCGAGCTTGAGAGAGGAGAGAGGGGCAGAAATGGAGAGTGACGGGAAAGGAGGTGTTGGGGAGAACCCAGGGACACAATTTACCACGGCCAAACACAATCCAGGATCAATTTCTCCCCCGATACTAAATCAACTTAAAATCTCTTAATCCCCAGCAATAACCAGCAATGTATAGCCTCACAAAATGCAAATATAACGCCAAAATGATAAGTAGACAAAGCAAATAACAACACCAAGGATTTAACGTGGAAAATCCGATACGGGAAAAACCACGGACCACCTAAAAACATCCACTAATTACCAAGAATAGTATGATACACAAAGTATTCTTCTCTAGTCACACACTGGAGGATCAACATCAACATTACAATCATCTTCTTCTCACCACATAGGTAGATAAACAAGTTTGGAGTAAGAAAACCTTAACCGCAACTGGAGAATTCGGAGACGATTCTCGACGAACAAAAACCATCAACTCGTAGCCCTCGGTCTCACAAACAACATACTGAAATTTGAGCCGATTCCGTCAATATTTGGCCTTCGAATCAAAGCCGCAAAGTTGCAGCCTTCTTCCTTTCTTCTCTCTTCTCCCTTGCAGTTTTCTGTTTCTCTCTCCTCCTCTTTTTGGACGCACCAACTTCACGCACGACACTCCACTTCCTTTTTGTTCTTTTTCTTTTCTTTTTTGTTTTTTTATTTAATGCTGGTTGGGCCCCACATGAAGGTGGACCCAGCCAACAAATCTCCCCCTCCACCTCATGTGGGAAGGTTCGTCATTCCCGCTTTTCTTCTACAAGTGTCAAGCTTCATCACGGGTAAGGCTTTGGTCATCATGTCGGACTTATTGTTGTCGGTATGAACTTTCTCAAGTAGGAAGAGCTTCTCTTCTAGCTTTTCTCAGATCCAATGATACTTCACATCAACATGCTTCGATCTTGAATGAAACACCGGATTCTTGCTAAGATGAATGGCACTCATGCTATCGCAATATAGAACAAACTTCTCTTGCTTCAAGCCCAACTCTTGTAGGAATTTTTGTATCCACAAAAGTTCTTTACCTCCTTCGGTAATAGCAATATACTCCGCTTCAGTTGTAGACAAAGCGGTACATTTTTGCAATCTTGATTGCCATGAAACAGCTCCCCCTGCAAAGATTATTATAAAACCCGATGTGGATTTTCGGAATCAACATCACCGGCATAGTCCGCATCCGAGAAGCCACTCAACTCAGGCTTTGCATTTCCATAGCACAAGCAAAGTGTAGAAGTGCCTCTAAGATATCTCAAAATCCATTTAACAGCGGTCTAATGCTCCTTACCTGGATTAGAGAGAAATCTACTCACAACACCAACTGCATGAGCAATATCCGATCTTGTACAAACCATGGCGTACATCAAACTACCCACGGCCGACGCATAAGGAATTTTTATCATCTCAACCTTCTCTTTCTCACTTGAATGACACTTATTACTACTCAACTTGAAATGGCCTGCAAGTGGAGTACTCACCGATTTACATGTGCTCATGTTGAATCTTTCAAGCACCTTTTCAATATACTTCTCTTGAGATAACCACAATTTCTTATTCTTCCTATCATGAGTAATTCTCATACCTAAGATTTGTTTAGCCAGGCCTAGGTCTTTCATTGCAAAAGCTTTACTCAACTCATTTTTCAAGCTCTTGATTTTCTTGGCATCATGTCCAACAATCAACATATCATCCACATAAAGTAGAAGAATAAGAAGATCATTATCTGAAAATCTTTTCATAAAGACACAAGAATCAGAGTTTGTCTTACCGTATCCTTGTTCTTCCATGAATGATTCAAACTTCATATACCATTGCATTGGCGCTTGCTTAAGACTATATAAGTTTTTCCTCAATCTACATACAAGGTGCTCCTTGCCTTTAACTTCAAAGCCCTCTAGTTGCTTCATATATATCTCTTCTTCTAGGTCTCCATGAAGAAAGGCCGTCTTTACATCAAGTTGTTCAATTCTAAATTCAAACTGGCGGCCAACCCAAGAACAACTCGAATAGAAGACATCTTTACAACCGGTGAAAAAATCTCTTCAAAGTCTATGCCCTTCTTTTTACGAAAGCCCTTCACAACAAGTCTAGCTTTGTATCTTGGTTGTAAATTATTTTCTTCTGTCTTCAACTTGTACACCCACTTATTTGTGAGTGTTCTCTTACCCTAAGGCAACTTCACCAATTCAAATGTATGGTTCTCATGCAAGGATTTAAGCTCCTCTTGCATGGCTTCATGCCACTCATTCTTTCGTTCACATGATATAGCCTCTTCATAAGTTTCTGGCTCCCCTACATCAGTGAGTAACACATACTCATGAGGTAAATATTTTTGAGAAGGCCTACGCTCTCTTTCAGATCTTCTAACTTGAGGTAGGATAGATTGCTCTTGCTCAGCTATTTCACCTCTATCAGCTGAAGAATCAACATTATGTGAGGACTCACCATCTTCATGACTTCCATGCACTTCTCCCCCATGATTTCTATCAACATTAGAAGGATTTGGGCTAAAACTAACTTAACGTTGAGCTGTATTCTTTGGTCTCTCCACCTTGTCAATGTCTTCAATAGTTTGATACTCACAAAACATCACATCTCAGCTTCTAATGACTTTCTTTGCAACTGGATCCAATAACCTGTAGCCAAACTCTTCATGTCCATAACCTAAGAAGATACACTGTTTAGACTTGTCATCAAGTTTGGATCTTTCATCTCTTGGAACATGCACAAATGCCCGACAACCGAACACTTTTAGATGGCTGTAGGAAACATCTTTGCCACTCCAAACTCTTTGTGGAACATCCCCCTTAAGAGGAACCGATGGAGAAAGATTTATCAAGTCTACTGATGTTCTCATTGCTTCACCCCAAAATGACTTAGGCAACTTCGCATGAGAAAGCATACACCGAATCCGATCATTAATTGTTCGGTTCATTCTCTCTGCCACTCCATTATGCTGTGGTGTTTTTGGAACAGTCTTCTCAAGCTTGATACCATAATCACTGCAATAGTGTTCAAATGGGCCTCTATATTCACCACCGTTGTCAGCCCGAACACATTTCAACTTCTTCCCAGTTTCTCTTTCCACATTGACATGAAATTGCTTGAAAGCTGCAAGTACCTAATCTTTAGATTTCAAAGCAATAGCCCACACTTTTCTAGAACAGTCATCAATAAATGTCACAAAGTATAATGCATCTCCAAGAGTTCTAGCATCCATGCAACAAACATCAGTGTGAACTAAATCAAGTATATTTAATTTCCTGTGTGGAGAGGAGCTATGAAATGAGAATCTATGTTGCTTACCTGTAAGACAATGAGTGCATTCCTTTAGATTTTTCTCCTTCAAAGGTAAAAGGTTCTTTCTAGTAAGAGTTTCAAGTCCTTTCTTGCTAAGATGACCCAGCCTCATATGCCATAAATCAACCGAGGAATCCTCCACTGCATTTACCTCTTCTTTAATCAAGTCAGCTTGCATGGTGTAGAGAGAGCCTGTCTTCTTACCTTTTGCCACTATCATGGAACCTTTAGTCAACTTCCATTTGCTATCAAAGAAGGAATTACAATAACCATCATCATTTAAGGCACCCGTAGAGATCAAGTGAAGTCGAATATCCGGAATGTGTCTCACATTTTTCAAAACCAAATTACATCCGACGTCAGTTTCCAAGTAAACATCTCACATGCCAATAACCTTGGAAACATCATTATTTCCCATCCTAATGCAACCAAAGTCGCCGCCGTGATAAGAAGTAAAGTAATCACGCCGTGAGGTGACATGAAAGGAGGCTGCGGAATCAACAACCCACATAAAGTTTTGCATGTAAAATTCACATATCCGTCGTCACATACAAACACAATATCACCATCGGATGCAACCGCTGTTGTAGCTTGTTTCTCTTCTTTCTTTTAATCTCTATTTCTATCGTGAAATTTATCTCTCTTTGGCAACCAACACTCTTTTGCATAATGTCTCATTTTGCCACAATTATAACACTTGACACTCCTCCTCAGTCTTGATTTCGACCTTCCTCTTGACTTGCCTCGGGTATCATTTCTTTGAAACCTTCTTGATTGACTTCTCGCCCTGTTTTCTATAACAAGAGCATCCGATGTAAAAGCATAATTCAAGCCTTTTCTTCTTGTTTCTTCATTGAACAAGCTTTCTTTAACCATACTCATAGAAAGCACACCAAAAGGAGCCGAGTTATTTAATGCCACAACCAAGGTGTCCCAACTATCAGGAAGAGTACCAAGTAATAAGTATGACTGCAATTCATCACCAAGATCAATCTCAAGATTTGTCAATTGATTTACAACATCTTGAAATTCACTCAAGTGTTCCGCCATGTTACTCCCCTCCTTGTATCTCAAATTTACAAGTCGCTTAACTAGAATAGCTTTATTTTGTGGAGTTTTTCTCTCATAAAGATCTTGTAATTTCTTCCACAAAGTGTCCGCCCTCATTTCTTGAGCAACATGATGAAACACACTATCATCAATCCATTGTCGGATAAACTCAACTGTTTTCCGATTCATTTTCTCCCATTCTTTATCTTCCTTATCTCCTTTGGCTTCATCACCCTCAATAGGATCAAATAAGTCTTTGCAATATAACACATCTCCCATCCGAGACTTCCAAATAGAATAATTCAAGGCATTTAACTTAAACATGGTGCTGCTAGTTTCTTCCATTTAACACTAAAATTCAACCGTGCTTTGATACCACTTGTTGGGGAGAACCCGGGGACACAATTTACCGCGGCCAAAACACAATCCATGATCAATTTCTCCCCCGATACTAAATCAACTTAAAATCTCTTAACCCCCAGCAATAACCAGCAATGTATAGCCTCACAAAATGCAAATATAACGCCAAAATGATAAGTAGACAAAGCAAATAACAACACCAAGGATTAAACGTGGAAAACCCGATGCGGGAAAAACCACGGACCGCCTAAAAACATCCACTAATCACCAAGAATAGTAGGATACACAAAGTATTCTTCTCTAGTCACACATTAGAGGATCAACATCAACATTACAATCATCTTCTTCTCACCACATAGGTAGATAAACAAGTTTGGAGTAAGAAAACCTTAACCGCAACTGGAGAATTCGGAGACGGTTCTCGATGAACAAAAACCATCAACTCGTAGCCCTCGGTCTCACGAACAACATACTGAAATTTGAGCCGATTCCGTCAATATTTGGCCTTCGAATCAAAGCCACAAAGTTGCAGCCCTCTTCCTTTCTTCTCTCTTCTCCCTTGTAGTTTTCTGATTCTCTCTCCTCCTCTTTTCGGATGCACCAACTTCACGCACGACACTCCACTTCCTTTTTGTTCTTTTTCTTTTCTTTTTTGTTTTTTTTATTTAATGCTGGCTGGGCCCCACATGAAGGTGGACCCAGCCAACAGGGGGAGACCTAGAATCCACCTTAGCCGAGCGTCGCTTAGCCACCCCCGACGCGAGGTTTGCACCTCCTAGCCGGAACCAACAAGCCGCAGCTTCCCTTGCTTCGATTTCAAAGAGATCCTAGAGATGGTGTTGTTCTCAGTAGAGAAGAGAGCGACTGAAAGCGAGGAGTTCTCGGGTCAATTGGCGCGCCTGAGTTTTGTTCAACGACCCCGGTCATTATCCACGTCGTCCTGACCTGGTCACCCCTATACCCAAACCTCCGGTGAGTTTCATTTTTCTGGTACGAACTTCCCTTCTCCCGAGGATCTCGCCTCGGAAACATTGTGGGGGTGGTCGGCCATCGCTTGATTCATCTCGAGCTCGCCCTCCCGCCGCCGTCTCCAAGCTGGTAGGGACCCCCTCGACCAAAACGCTCGCTCCTCAAATATTTTGGTGCCTCGCCCTGGTTTGGCCAAGCCAAGAAACCGAGACTTGTTCTTTTTGTTAGTCCGTGTACGTGTTGGGTTTTTCAGAGCTACTGCAGACCATTTATTTGACAAAATGTTTGAACCAAGGTCACACATATTTTCCTCTGATTTTTAGCCGCTGAAATGTGTAGTGATAGGTTTTGCTTAACGGTGATCTTAGTTACTAACCTCAACGCATGCTGTGGTTCGATGTGCTTTTCCCCTTTGTCGAATCTTGTTCGGTGTCTTTATGGCCTTTGTGTGGTAAATGTTGGCATGTTCATAAGTGAGAATAGATGATGGTCGGGTGGTGATGGAGTCTCGGTTATGTTGGAGTTTGGAGGTGTTATCAGCCCTTTGATTGCCCGGAGTTCACCTTCAATCTTCGGCTTTTTTTTGTTCTGCAATAACAGGAGCAAGAAGACCGCGTGAGGCTGAGTAAAGTGGCCAATAGGAGATGGTGTTGGGCTTATTTTGGTCAAATCGAAAAGGGCGTTGCTGTAGGTTAGCGCGGGCTTTGTTTTAGAAATCATACTTTGGTGTTGATTGTTAAAAGAGTCATGTTGGATGATGGGTTTGATATGGTCTATGGAGTTTTGAGCTCCATCGAATCTTGATCGGTTGGGTTAGATGAGTTTAATGGGCCTGGGTTTGCTTTGGCTTTAGTGGGTTTGGATAACTTCGGGCGTGCAGAGGGGATGCACGAAGAAAAAGAAGACCAAAAAGGGAAAAGTAAAGAAAAGAAAAAAGAAAAAGAATAAGGAAAAAGCAAAACAAAACAAAAAAATAGAAAACTATAAAATGGCAAAAGGTGGCTTCGGGAAGGAGCGTTGAGCAGAAGGTGCAGGGAAAAAGACGAAGTAAAAAAAAAAAAAAATCATTAAAAATATAAAAATTCTGAAAAATTAGAAAATTCAAAAAAATAATAAAAAATTTCAGAAAATTCAGAATTTCATTTGAAAATTTTTAAAAATAAAATTTTCGAGCTTTTTTTTTAATTTAAAAAATGGAAGTTTCTTAACTCTAAAGTGTTCTAAGAAATTGAGTAAGCCCTTAGGGCACTACCTTAGGGCTTCATTGGTCTTCAAAGACAGTTACTCTAGTTCGCATGCTTTTACTGTTTTGATCCCTTTAATCCAGTTAAAATTAGCATTTATCTTTTCCTTAATGTTAAATATTTACTCTCCTATGCAATTTATTTAAACGCTTTCCTTAGTTGCTAACTATTATTTTAATGATTGTGTACCCTCATGATCAACTCGCATGTTAGTGAATATATGTAAAATCAATCCAAATTGCCTGTAAAATGAACAAAATTATGTACCGAAAGGATACTAATTGATTAATTAGTGTAATCAAGTCCCCGATCCTAGATTCTTGCATAGGAAGTGAGGTACACTTAGATACCTCACTCGTTTCTAACTGACCCCAATAGGCTAATAGCGATTTCTTTTTGCCAAATTATTAAATATACCACAATATCACGCAAGGTATGGGCTTAGGAGAGCCTGCACCTAATCATGGATCATAGGTCCATCCATTAGACAATACCCATAAACTGTTTCCTCCCCCGAGCTGAGGCTAGCAACAATCGCTCGACTAGGGCAAGGCCTCACCAACTCATGCTCGGGGCTGGCAAGGCTCGTCAAATCTAGGTAAGGCGTCTCCCCTTCACCTAAATTTGGGCAAGCCTCGCCAACACAAGGCCTAGCCTGGGCAATGGTTGCCGACATCCCCCAGATTTTGGTGCCCAAGCATTAACCTGGCAAGACCCACAGCAAGTCCTGCCGCTTTTCTTTTTTAGTTTTTAAATCTAATTTAAAAAATTGAATAAAAATTAATAAAAATGCCACGTGGATAAATTCTTTCTAAAGAAATGCCACATCATTTAAAATTCTCATCGGAAAAGTGCATATGAGTTGTTTAGCCGGAAATTCTCGCATTGGCACTTAAATGATTATTTCTTCTCCGATTTTAACACTTGAGTGCATTTTTTATTTGGCACTTATGTGTCCCTCAAGTTAAGTTGTAGCATTTAGGGTGTTCTTATGCCAAAACTGTTCATAATTTAACCAGATAAAATCTAGTAAGTAACTCTAATTTAAGTTGGTAATTGTGTATGAGAATTAGTAAATTAAACGTATTGAAAGTCAACAAATTAATACAAAAATATCTAAACTCTTTGCAAACTATAAAACAGTTGAGAATTTCATAAAAGAATCGATGAATTATCAACATGATACCATTCATTATTTTTAACTAATAAAATTCTACATGTTGTACCTTTTACTTTCAAACATTCATTTTTTTTTTTTTTTTTCATTAGTACGAAACAAATTTTCTGCTATTAGACGTCATCCATGACGTTTCCTGATAACTTACCCTTTTCGCTTACATCACATCTAAGGCAGTGTTTGATTACATCTGGCTTTTCCTTCCTCAAGTCAAGTGAAAGAAACGTGACGAAGTCGATTTTCTTGCACGAGAAAGGGATAATGGAATTGTCTTCTTTAAGTTATTTTCTTTTCCACTTTTAGTGTACGAAATAAAATTCCATAATATTGATACATCAAATACATTGCAAGTCAACTTATTGTAACTTTTATGACCCAAAAAAAAAAAAGGAACTTTAGTGCAACTTTCAAAGATTCATGCATATTTATAGAACGATACGAACATAGTCTCTAGCTACCTTTGAATTCAAGCTAACATAGAGCATTGTACCATGAACTAATCTACTTTAGAGAATTCTTCAACAAAGGCCCTTAGATTTTTGTCCGAAGATCCACCTTCCTTGGAAGCCTCCATGGCTAAATTCTTCCACTTCCTTGCATTCCTTCTTATTCCATCGCCTCTCTCTCCACTTCCCATGACCAATTCCAAGCACTTCTTGATTTCACCTCCCTTGACGATGATGCCATCTTCGTTGATCTCGGACACTCGAACCCCAACCTTCCACACGTCCTCGACGAGCTTTGAGTTCGTCATCTGGTCAATAAATTGAGGGAATGCCACCATCGGGACACCACATGCCAAGCTCTCGAGCGTCGAGTTCCACCCGCAGTGAGTGAAGAAACACCCTATTGAAGGATGCGACAAGACCTCCATTTGAGAGCACCATGGGATTATCACTCCTCTCTTGTCTAATTCCTCTTTGTAAATGAGTTCATCATCATCTCCAACAGTCTTTCTCACCACCCACAAGAATGGCCGGCCGGTCTCTAGCAATCCGTGCGCTATTTCTAGCTTTTGCGCCTTCGAGAACTTCGCTATGCTTCCAAAGGCTACATAAATTACCGACGCTTCCTTCTTTGTATTCAACCATTGAACATACTCCTTGGAGCCCTGAAAGTGGTCGCCTCTGGAAGATTCATCGGAAGAATTACGATCCTGCGCATCTAGGAAACGAAACGGGACAAGGGGCCCGATTCCAACCAAATTCAGTGTACCAATCGCCCTTAATACCTCGAGTTCGAGCATATCAAAGGTGTTCACAAGTACCATGTTTGGTTTTCCCCCTTCTTTTAGCTGCTTGAATTGGCTTTGCATATGCGGGAGACCAAAAGCATACTTGTTGTCGGGATTGAAAAAGGAGGGGAGATCGCGGTCGGTTAGTGGTGGTAGGCCGGGCAATCGGATTAGCGATGTCGTATCACAGCTTTGGCTTGTAACGCTCTTAATCACGTCCTCATAGCCATTGAAGTAATGGTAGTATATGCCAAACACGGTCGCCGGTTGAATCCAAACAAGAACAGACTGGATCTGAAAGGAACGAGCAACCTCGTCGGCCCAGCAGATCATCGTGTGGAGTGCGCACGTGAACCTGAGGCCTCGTCCAGAACTATACTCGATGAGGCCTCTAAGAGCTTCCGACCCCCGCCGCTTCAGTTCGGCCATGAAGTGGTCGACATCATCCCCTAGTTCGTACCCATTGTCGTAGCCATCGGAGAACGTGGCGAAGGTTACACCATCAAGGCAAACTGGTTCGATCATGCGGCGGTGGGCGGACACTGTGGTGAAGAAAGTAACACGGCTGCCAGCATGAGCGAGGCGCTCAGCTAGCTGGAGGGCCGGGTTTACAGCGCCGCGGCTCGGGAACGCTATGAGGAGAAAGTGGGGCGGAGCCATATGGTTTTAGGAGCTAGCTAGGGTAGTGCGAATGATGATACTATGGAAGAAGTTAAATAGAAAGACATGCCTCGTCTTCATCATAGAATTTGTCAACATTTAAGTGGAAGTTTCATGTTATATGATGACATTATGATAAATGATGTCGATGTTAAATTTGATGGTGCGTGGACGGATTGGATATGATTTGATTGGATCATGTTGTATAAATATCGGCTCGATGATGCTCGTATGTCGTTATCCGAGGGTCATTCTCATCTTTGACGTATTTTTCACGAATGAAATGGTCAAAGGCTTTTGTCATGATATTTGAAAATTCAATCATTTTTTTATTAAACAATTTAAAGCTTTTTATGTTAGGGACGTGCTAAATATGTCGGAACACTCATTTTATTCCGCCAAGCATTTGCAAGTTAAAAGTCAAACATGGCTGCACATGAAAATCAACAGACAGGCCGAACCGTCTACCCAAAATTTGTAAGGCAACGCACGAAAAAAGAAGAAGAGAATTAGATAATAAAAGAGAAGCTAATTAACTTGCTATTTTAAGTTTAGACCTTGAATTTCCGTATAAATTTAGAACAAGGATATGTGAGTTATCATGCCGCCCACCTCCGATGGAACTCAATCACATATTAAGATCGATCAATTTAAAATAACCTCGATCGGTTTAAAATGATGAATATTAATAAACGTAATTTATTCATATCTATGTTTTTCTGCTCTTGAGTAATAATTCATATAAATCTACTTAGATAAGGAAAAGTCATGACTTAGACTTGGGGGTAAGAACAGTACGAGTGTCAAAGATTTCGTACAGTATTGACTTGAGTGCAAAATTTATTTTTTTTACTTACTTGAATACCACATTGGAATAAAATCGATCACTTGAATGTCAATTCAAGCAAATCATTATACATTGATTTTTTAAAAATATTTTAATTTTTTTCGAATTTTTTGTTTTGCTTGCCTTGCCCTCGGCTGCAAAGTCCTTGAGCAAGGCCATTGGGGCCTTGCCAGCCACTAGCAAGGCCACGACGGCCTTGCCTAGGGCCTTTTGTGACGAGGCTGAGGTGGCCCTTGCCTAGACCAGTCCACGAGGGCCCTCGCAGCCTCACTAGCAACCAGCAAGGCCTCAATGACCTTGCCCAAAGCCTTCACGGTTGAAGATGAGGTGGCCCTCACCTAATCTGGTCAAGGGTTTTGCAACTAGTGAGGGTCACTAGTGACCCTTGCCGACCCTAAAGAAAAAATAAAATAAAAGTGAAAATAAAAAATTCAAAAAAAAATAATAGGAATTTTAAAAATATTAAAAAATTATTCACGTCAACTCATGTGAAGCTATATTAGATGACTAGCTTTGCTATGTTGGATGATTGGCATTCACGTCAGATTTTCGATGAGATAATCGGAATTGACACTTAACTGATCGATTATTTAAATTTGTGGCACTCAAGTAAATAAAGAAAAGAGTTTTGACACTTAAGTAAGGGGCCAATTCCATAAAAAAGCACGAACTTTAGGTGTTGTCCCAAATCTGGCCCGAACTTTATTTTATCTTAAAAAAAAGCACGAACTTTAGGGGTTGTCCCAAATCTGGCCCGAACTTTATTTTGTCTCAAAAAAAAGCACGAACTTTAGGTATTATCCCAAATCTGGCCTAAACTTTATTTGAGACAAAATAAATAAGCTTTACATCTCTATTTAACTACAAGATGCACACGCTTTTAATATCTCACTTTAAGGCAATGTAATCTTCTGCTTTCAACCCAGCTTCTGACAGTGCAAACAGTTTGCCAATTGTTAATTGATCTAATGGCCCTAGCTATGTGCCTCGTCCCCGGCCCGAAGCTGCTGAATTATTTTTCCCATGAGAATCATCTGTAAAGTTCACCTCATTGGAAGGCAAACTTAAATTTAACACTTCCTCCAAACACTCGAATGCAGCATTATTTTGTTGTGTTAGATATTATTGCTAACGTGGAAATGCCATGTTGGATGACTGTGGAATGAGGGTTAACGGATGGCCAGATTTGGAACACAAGTGAAAATTTGTGCCTTTTTTTTAGACAAAATAAATTTTGGGCCTGATTTGGGACAATACTTAAAGTTCGTGCTTTTTTTTGAGACAAAATAAAGTTCGGGCCAGATTTGGGATAACACCTAAAGTTCGTGCTTTTTTTTTTGAGACAAAATAAAGTTCGGGCCAGGATTTGGGATAACACCTAAAGTTCGTGCTTTTTATGGAATTAGCCCCTTAAGTAAGTGCCATACAAAAGTTTTGGCACTCCTACTACTCTTTCTCCATGGACTAGTAAGCCTAATTCAAACGTGACTGCACATGAAAATTATCAATTTCTCACCGAACCTTCACCCTAAAAAAAAAATAAATAAATAATAAAGAGAAGCTAATTTACGTAGATTTTAACTTTAGGCCTTGAAATGCTACTTGTGCTTGGTCATTTTCTGGCCTTGTTCATCTGTCAAGAACAGCCAAGTCCAATTGCCAAGGTATAAGCGATAATCGGCCATTAATGTTATCAAAAATATTTCACATTGCTTAAAAATGAAATTAGACTTCATTTAATAAAATTTGGAATTTTTTTATTAATTGAGTCTATCTAATCAATTTTGACAGGAAATTACTGACATGAACACCGATTATCCTATATGGTGTAATCTGTGTTGATGTGGATAATTTTTTAAATTAAATTTTTAGTTTTTTTTTTTTTTTCCTTTCATTTTGGTTGGTGAGGGTCATGACCCTTGCATAGGCCCTCTCCATATATGGGCGAGGCCCTCACAACCTTGCTGGTTGTAGACAAGGGTGTGAAGGCCCTCACCAAAATCTAGGTGACGCCCTCATAGGTTATGGGTGAGGGCTTGGGTGAGGGCCGCGACCCTCGCTAATTGCTAGTAAGGGCTTATTGGCATGTGCCCAGTAGTCAGCAAGAGTCCGTGACCAAAATATAAGGAAAAATAAGAAAGAAAAAAAGGAAAATAATAATAACAAGAGAAAACAAAATGCATTAAAAAAATCAAAATATTATTAAAAAAATTTCTACGTTAGCGCCGACAGTACCACGTAAGATAGTAGTCAACGTCAATGATTTCAATCAAAATTGCCTAATAAACTCAATCGGCAAAATATGAAAATAATTTAGAACTAAATTGACATAATTGAAATGTTTACAAATGAATGTGCACAAATGCAATAGATTTATGATTTTTTTTATACTTCCACCATATAAATCTACTTAGATGGGAAAAAAATTAAGCAAATGAATGTAATAGCTAAGTTAAACTATAATTTTTAAATTAACAATTGATCGACGATAAGTTCTTGGCTTTATTCTAATTTTATAAAACCAATCCAATTTTGTGCTAGATAATCAATTCATACGTACAAGGACAATACAATGAATGTTTTGTCTTAACTTTTTGCTAACTATACCATTATCATCCGAAGTTTCCCATAGATGGTGTACAATGGGGGAATTCGACTCCACCAATAATTCATAATATGTATCACCACCCTTTGTCGACTCTGCCAATAACTCATAATAGAAAAACTTGTAGCGATAATTATGGAGATTTTAGAAATCAAACTAATGCATATCTACTAGTCGAAAAAACCAAAATATTATATGTACTTAGGTCGTGTAGGGCAATATCATGCCAACTGTTATACAGCAGATATGTTAATCAGTACAATCAGTTTGATCACGGGTTCTTAAGACGTCCATCATTCAAAGATTACCAATGTGTAAATGAGTATATTTGAGTAACAAAAGTTTCATAATCTTTACTGTTTCTCATCAGCTCAACACATAGCTCAAATACAATCTCATACAGATTGTATCTTATTAAGCCAACTTCAGTTCACAATAAAGTTTAATTTTATTAATGAATCACACCATTATAATGTTTATGTGATAACATACTAGTAACCCAATACTTGTATTTCCAAAATCACAGAAAATACAAGAAAAATACGCAAAAATACACTAAAAATACACATATTTAGGGCTTTGTATGTATTTTCGCATCCATAAAATAATTTAAAATATAAAATAAATACATCACGACGTGAGGAAATCATACGAATCCAACGCCGCCAGCCACGCGCCGATCGGAGCCTCCACGCGCCTACACGCACCGCCTGAGTGCGCGGCGCGTGGAGATCACGCGCGGCGCGCGTTCAACGCCCAGGCGGCGCGTGGCCGCGCGTGGGGGGCGCGTGCGGCATCCCCCGGCAACGCGCCGCCGACCCTCTTGCTCGTCTCGTCTCCCCCAATCCAAATTTGTGATTTAATTTAATTTTTATTGAACAAAAAGTCTCGAAAACCACATATTAGGGTAAGATCCGTACTAATTAGGGCTAATCCATACAAATTATGGCAAAATCTTTATGCATTCAAGTTCTAGGGTTATGGTTGCTATGATACCACATGTAACATCCCGGGTCCCACTGTGTAATATTGTCCGCTTTGGGTCACCCGCCCTAGCGCGGACGAACCGCCATCCCAGCCACGGTCTTTTCCCTCACGGCTTTAAAACGCGTTACACAGATAGAGGGACCCAAGCCTTATAAGCTAACCAAGACCTCCCTCCCTATGCGATGTGAGACAAGAGAGGAGGCTGTCACACTCTCCACCTCTTAATAAAAGAGCGGTCGGGAGTTGGCTTTGATACCACTTGTTGGACGCAAATTGCGCAACCCCAAGAACTTCATAACCAGAACAAGAACATGCATAATTGAGTAGAAAGATTAACGCACCTGTTTTAGGATCCATCGAATATAAAGCGGAAGCAGAAAAAAGATTACCCACATATATCAAGGGATCCACGCATCAAGTCATTCTCCTCTATTGCCCTCCGTATCACTGATTGGCCCCCCTCACGTTTAGCGTTAGGTAAACGCCTCTTAGGTGAGGATACATGTGAGAATTAGGGTTAGAGGAGAGACTCGAGCACTATTTATAGAGTTTCCAGCTAGTCCCCCTCATTACGGACCAGGCTCAACTGGGCCCACACTAGCCAGCCCATATTAAACTAATTAAGAAACATTTTATCTCACTTTAAACCAACCATGTTTTACAGTAACCGTAAAAACAGTAAATTACACTATCAATTAATTTAGTCCACATTAGGAGAACTCTTACAGGCTTTGCATATGCGGCAGAGCGAAAGCAGACTTGTTTTCTACATGGAGAAAGGAGGGGATGTCGTGGTCGGTTAGTGGCGGTAGGCCGGGCAATCAGATGAGTGGTATGGTATGACAGCTCTGGCTTGTAACATTCTTAATCACATCCTCGTAGCCATTGAAGTAATAGTAGTATATGTTGAGCACGGTAGCGGGTTGAATCCAAATGAGAGTCTATTTGATTTGAAAGGAACGAGCAACGTCATCGGCCCAAGGGATCGTCGTGTGAAGTACGCACATGAACCTGAGGTCTCGTCCAGAATTATACTCGATGAGGCCTCTAAGAGCTTCCGACCCCGCCGCTTCAGCTCGGCCATAAAGTGATTGACAGCATCCCTAGCTCATACCCGTTGTCGTAGCCATCGGAGAACATGGCGAAGGTTACACCATCGAGGCTAACTGGATCGATCTTGCGGCAGTGGGCGGACACGGTGGTGAAGAAAGTAATGCGACTGCCTGTGCAAGCGAGGCGCTTGGCTAGCTGGAGGGCTGGGTTTATAGCCCCCGGCTCGGGAGCGCTACGAGAGAAGGTGGGAGGAGCCATATGGTTTTAGGAGCTAGTTAGGGAAGTGCAAATGACCAGACCAAAGTAGAAATTATATAGAAAGACATGCCTCGTCTTCAACATAGAATTAGTCAACATCTAGGTCGAAGTTTCAAATTAAATGATCTTATTATGATAAATACTGTGGGTCGGATTTCATTTATTCGGACTATATTAATAAAATATTGGCTCGAGGAAGCTCATAAAATCGTAATCGAAGGACCCACATAAAATCGTAATTGGAGCACGACATCGTCAAATGCTTTTATCATAATATTTGAAAATTCGATCATTTTTAATTCAACAACTCAAAAGCTTTTATGTGAGGACGTGCGTCCACTCAAATGTCATTTCCTACTTGACTAAACCATTATTTTTATCCTTTTCTACAGTTTCGGTCATCACTCCCAAGTTGCAACTCAATTCCAACACGGCTGCACATGAAAATCAACAGACGGACCGAAGCTTCTACCCCAAAAAAGAAGGCAAAAAAAAAAAAAAACAGAATATGATGTCATAAAGAGAAGCTAATTAAATTAACATTCTAACGTATGGCCTTGAATTTCTACTTGGTCATTTGTCAGGAATAGTCAGGTCCGATACTAACATATTCGCAATCATCAATTGTTGTTAGAAAGTTAATCCAAATATTTAAACTGATTAGATAAATGTGATTTAATATTTTAATATCCCTCAAGCTTAATTTGATTTGGATATATTTAATTTGAAAGGCAAATAAGGTTTGAAAGAATTTGAACTCAAGATATTCCACTCTGATATCATATTAGAAAATCAAATCCAAAAGTTTAAACTATAAATGGAGGGAGATCATACAAATATAATGAATTTGTAGGATCTGTCAATCGCACTAAGAAACAAAGTGAAGAGTCGGAAGTGCCGATTGCCAATTGCCCCTCAGTTGAATGAAACCGGTGGCTGTTTCTTGAAGCTTGTCGCTGAACATTTTAGAGACCTACTCTAGCCGTTGTCCTCAGGGATGGCTATCCTGCTCCAAATAGCTACTTCAAAGTTTTATCCCCATCTATGTATAGAAGGGGCTCCCCTGACAGATCTCGGATTTGAAGCGACCAAAAGTAATGGATCACGGTTTGCTCTTTTGGCTCTCCATCCCATGCCACTCCCTAGTGTACTCTTCGGTAGATAAATGGAGACGCGCAACAAAAGTCCGAAATCTTTATCTCGAAAGACCATCAAGAGGACAGACCATCAAGAGGATGTCAAAATCCGGGCTCGTAAATATATCCGATTGAACCTTCAATCAAAAATTAAATTCAATAAGTTATAAACGGACAATGATATATATTAATTATTCGATGTAAAAATTTTCTAATAAAACTTACAAGCGTAACTTAACAAAAACATTTTATGACGTTGAAGATTGTGATGTTTCAAGAACTTGTCTTGGCGACAATGCTTGAGCAGAAACTTTTTTTGTAAACTTTCTTCGCATCTCGTCCCAGGCTGCTATTGTGCTTCGTCCTTCTTGTTCACAGTCTTCGCTTCAGGTTCTCCTCGTCAAATTGGTGCGTACTTCTTCAACTTGGCAGCGACTAGATTTGGCCCTCCTCGAGGTTTTGCGCCCCGGCTAAATTTGGCTGGGAAGAGCTCCACGACCCTCGTCAGCACTGCCCAACAACATCCCCACGTCTTATCTGTTTCTATCTTGTTTAGGATTTGTTTTTACATAAAATATTCAATATTTATCTAGTCGATACATAAAAATTACATCTAAACAGTGATTTATGACGCTTACCTGTTAGTCCATGTTAGCATTTTTATTCTTATTTTAATGGAAGGACCAACTCGAGCAAGAGAACATATATTTTCGAGTTCCATCTCGTCATTTGGTCACCAAATTGAGGGAATGCCACCATTGAAATGCCGCATGCCAAGCTCTCTATTGTCGAGTTCCATCCACAGTGAGTAAAGAAACATCCTCTCTGTTCTAATTCCTCTTTGTAAACAAGTTCATCCTCATCTCCATCTCTCTCCCTCATCACCCACAAGAATGGCCAGCCGGTCTCTAGCAATCCGCACACCATTGCTCGCTTTTGCCCCTTTGATAACGTTACTATGCTTCCAAAAGCTACGTAAGTTGCTGATGCTTCCTCCTTGGAATTGAACCATTAAACATAATTCTCAGAGCCCTGAAAGAGGTCGTCTCTGGAAGATTTATGAGAAGAATTATGATTTTGCGCATCTAGAAAACGGAACGGGACAAGGGGTCCGATTTTGACCAAATTTAGTGTACGAATTGCTCTTAATACCTCGAGTTCAAGTGCATTTAAGGTGTTCACAAGTACCGCTTTTGGATTTCCCCCCTCTTTTAGCTGCTCAAATTGGCTTTGCAATTTCGGGAGAGCAAAAGCATACTTTCCAAGGTTGAAAAAAGAGGGGACGTCGCGGTTGGTTAGTGGTGGTAGGTCGGGCAATTGGATGAGCAACGTAGTATCACAGCTGTGGCTTGTAACGTTCTTAATCACATCCTCATAGCCATTTAAGTAATAGTAGTATATGCTGAACACGGTGGCGGGTTCAATCCAAACGAGAACCGATTTGATTTGAAGGGAGCGAGCAACGTCGTCGACCCAAGGGATCATCGTGTGGAGGGCGCATGTGAATCGGAGGCCTCGCCTAGAACTATAGTTGATGAGGTTTCCAAGAGCTTCTGACCCCGCTGCTTCATCTCGGCCTGGAAGCGCTCGGTGTCATCCCCTGGTTTATGCCTGTCGTCATATCCATCGGGGGAGAATTATAAAAATAAGTCATAAATTTATTATAATTGTGCCAATTCAATCCTAAACTATTTTTGGCCAATTCAATCATAAATTTTTTGCATTTATGTCAATTCAGTCAATCCAACCAATTTTAGCCGACCGGTGCTAATGTGATACTACTGGTGCTGACGTGACATTTTTAAAATAATATTTTAATATTTTTTTGAATTTTGTATAATTTTCTTTTTCTTTTTTTCCCTTCCCCTACGCTTAGCGCCGGCAAGGGTTGCTAGCCACAAGCGAGGGCTATGACGCCCTTGCTGGTAGTGGGTGAGGATATCGCAGCCCTTGCTCACCTAGATTGGGCGAGGCCATTGCAACCCTCGACTAGACCAGGCGAGGGGCGAGGGCATCGTAGCCCTCACCTAGTCTGGGTGAGGGTCGCGGCATCCTTGCCTGGCTAGATTTGGCGTGGGTGTCACGGCCCTCGCCATAATTGGGCAAGCAAGGGTGTCACCCTCGCCTACTGGCAATGAGGCCATCGCAACCCTTGCCTGCAGCTAGCGACCCTCGCTGGCGCTAAGGGTAGGGTATGGGGAAGGGAAAAATAGTAAAGAAAAAATAAAAGAAAAAATTATAAAAAATCAAAAAATATTAAAATATTATTTTTAAAATGTCATGTTAGCGCCGGTAGAGTTACATTAGTGCCGGTGCTAGTCGACTAAATCGGCTGGATTGACTGAAGCGGTATAAATACAAAAGGTTTAGGATTGAATTGACTAAAAAAAGTTTATGATTGAATTGACATAATTAGAATAAGTTTAGGATTTTTTTAGTAATTTCCTTATCCATCGGAGGTAAAGGTTACTCCTTCAAGGCAAACTGGATCGATCATGCGGGTGTGGGCGAACACGGTTGAGAGGAAATTAACATGATTCCGACGCGTGCAAGTCACTCGGCCAGCTAGAGGGCCGCGTTCATACCACCGCGGTTCGGGAGCTTTACATGGAGAAAGTGGGGAGGAACCGTGATACTACGAGCTAGCTAGGGAAGCGCAACTGACGAGACCATGGAAGAGTATTTCAAAGAAAGACATGCCTTGTCATCAACATCGAATATATATATATTTTTTTTCGGTTAACATTAGTTTAAAGTTTAATATTACATGATCTCATCTTTAACCTATTTTTCATGTACATCTTCACTTGCTTTTGTGTCATGGTATTTGAAAATTCAATCCTTTTTAATCAAACAACTTAAAAGCTCTTATGGTAGAGACGTGCAAATCATGTCGGACCCACTCAATGCAATTCCGTAGTGGAGTTAACCACTACTTTTCTTCAAATCCACACTCTCAGTCATCGCGTGCTAGTCAAATTCAAACATATGACTGCCCCACGAGGACGAACGAAAGACAGACCGAACCTTCTACCCACGGAAAAGAAACAACGAAAAGAAGACGAAATGATAAAGAGGAGATAATTAACTTATGATTGTAATTTCAGGCTTTGAATTTCTACTCGTGCCCGGTCATTTCCTGGCCTTGTTCATTTGTCAAGAATAGCCGAGTCCATGTTTAATGTCAGGAGCATGTAGCCGCATTAAGAAACCAAGCAAACTCGAAAAGGATTTCGTTGCAGAGATCATCGAATCTGAAAGTGTCATTTAACTTTCCAAATTATGTAGAGAACAAGAGCTTTCCTTGTCGGGGTCCCATTTGCAGTAATGACAGCAGGCAAAACCGTTCCACACAAATCTAATGACCCGTTCTTGATGGTCATGAGAGTCGGAAGAACTGGTTGCCCCATCGTCGCCTGTACTCGTCATTAAATGAAACCGGCGACTGTTTTGTGAAGCTTGTCGCTGAACATTTTAGAATATGTGAGTTTGAGCTCGTTAAATGAAACCGGACTGACCAGAATATGTGAACTCAACCATGTGGGAGTCAAAGTAGTGCATGTGAATTGATAAGCCAAAATTGTCCGAAGAAGATTGCATGCGGATTTAATCTATGAGCTACAAGCGTGAAGAGGCTAAGTATGTGTGGCTTCTTTGTTGTCTTCTACTCATCTTTGCATGTTGGACTTTTGAATTGGGAAATACATGGAGGAAAGTGGACGGTGGCCCACCTGCATGCAAGGATGGGTGTTCCCTTTCTTGTCTTCTGCCAAAGTCATCATTGTTGACTTTGAGACAGAAAAGAAAAGAATAGAAAAGAAGGTCCTACGTTTATCCATGCACATGCATGCATGCCCATAAATTATGGTGGGCTTCCTTTGTCTTTTTCTTTCATCTGAAGAAGACTTTCAGCATGTTACAATAAATGATAGAGACTCTTTTGTATTATAAAAGAGAGAGACGTCCAACAGAGGAGGCGCCAAGTTTCAGTGGCCGAGAGAGAGAGCTTTGAGACTGTAGAGTTCTCTTAGGCGAGGGATTTTCTTGTTGTAAATTATATCCGAATGTTTTAGCCAATGAAATTCTTCTGAGTAGAATTTGTTTAATTCATTGAATGAGGTTACACTAGGAATTACAATGGACTAAATACCGTGTGAGTTATTTTGGTGCAATTTGGAGCTAGGAAACACTGAGAGTATGTTTGAGTGCTTAAGTGATTGTAATCTCCGCTGTATCGCTTATTTCTATAGTGGAATTCTGTACTGCTCTTTCTATGGATGTAGGTTCTGATATTCGGACCAAACCACGTAAATCTAGTATCCAATTCCCTTTCCTTCATTCCGACTATTTTATTCGATTCGCTAGTCCATATTCCACGACAAGAACATTGATTATCTTCGTGGGCAGGGGCACCATGCTCTTTGACATCAATTAGCATGCCGCATCCCTTCTTGGAGGAGTTGAATCCGACATGCATTGCCTCCATCTCGACATTTTGCATAAATCCTTGATTCGCTCGGCATTATTTCTTTGATCCCGAGGTATTTGAACCTTTGCTCCGATTCCAAATGAAGCCAAGATGTGTTGAACAAATTTTCAATGTTGGCAATGTCGATAATCTCACTAACGATGAATAGACTAATCAAACGGGTGGATTAGATTGGCTTTGGGTTCAAACATAAATTGTTCAACCCAAATAGACCAATTAAACCCGTTTTGACACGTTTTCTCGCAATGCAAATCTAGTGACCAATACTCAAACCGACTCATACGTAATCCATACTCAACTAAACTCATATTAAAAAACACTCCCATAAAGCTCATTCCCAAACCGAGCACTCATCTTCATTCTCTCTTGCCTCCATTCAATCTTGCACTCTTGCACTCGCGCTCTCGCCTAGGGTATGAATTTTCCTAGATTGAGCTAAATATAGATTTCTTTTTTAATAGCAATATCTGTCTAATCATATATGAATTAGGTATAAATCACTAGATATGTATTGCGAGAAAAGATGTTAAAACATGTTAATTTAATCAATTTGGGTCGACTCAACTTAAACCCGACTCAATCCACCCATTTGACGAATTTATTGAATTGTGTGTTATAATAAAAGACCTAAAGGAAAGGAGAATTATCAAAAAAATCTTAAACCTATTGCAATTGTGCCAATTCAATTCTAAACTTTTTTTTGCCAATTTAATCCTAAACCTTTTACAATTAAACCGTTTAGTCCATCGACCAAAATTGGTCAGCCGGCATTGACGTAGATGCCGACCGTTCGGCGAAACCTGACATGGCAATTTTTTAATATTTATTGTCAAATTTTTAAATATTTTTTGAATTTTTGAATTTTTGAATTTTTTTTCTTCTTTTTTCACCTTCTCCTTCCTCAAGCTAGCATCGGCTGGCCAAAGGCAAGGGCCAGCGAGGCCCCACCAGATCCGGCAAGGCCGGCCTCACCCTCGCTAGGCGAAGCCGCCGCCAAATCTAGCGAGGCTCGACCTCGCCCAGCCATGGCGAGGGCGCTATCGCCGAGATTTGGCAAGGTCGCTATCACGAGATCTAGCGAGATCAAGCCTTGGTTGTCCTTAGGCGAGGTCAACTCTCGCCTTGGATCCGGCGAGGCTTAGCCCTACCCGGCCATGGCGAGGTCGACCTCACCAATGCCTTGGTGAGCTCGATTCTCGCCATGGCTGGGCGAGGCCAAGCCTTGCTGGCCAGAGGAAGGAGAAAGTGAAAAAAAAATTAAAAATTAAAAAATTAAAAAATTCGAAAAAAATTTAAAAAATTTAAAAATTGCCATGTCGGCTTTTGCCGGACAGCCGATGTCCACATCGGCGTCGGCCGGTCAATTTTGGCCAAATGGACTAAACCGACACACCAGTAAAAAGGTTTAGGACTAAATTGGCCTAAAAAAGTTTATGACTAAATTGTCACAATTGTAATAGATTTATGAGTTTTTTTTGTAATTCTCCCCCTAAAGGAATCTCAACTAAGAACTTAGGAGTCTTTTGAGTAACTCCGAGTAAAGAAACTATGACAAACCTATAATACGATTTCACATAAACAACCGTATTATCAAATTCCTAATCAAGATAAAAGCAATACAAATAATGTCTAGAGTGATTATATAAATTGAAAAAACAAATTGTATCCTCGCTTAACAACGACAAGAGGTAATCTTCAAATCTTCAAACAAGGATTTGAAACACTTTTTTATTGCCGGCGGATCAAGTGTGCCAACCATAAAATGGGTTTGGTACAAAATATAGTAAATTTAAAGGTCTCAACTGAAAAGAAACAACCGTAAATTCTACGGACTCGATTGCGTATTCTGATAGAGTTAAAAGCTGAAAGATAGAATTTTGCGGTTAATTAATTTTTTTGGCCCGGAGAAAAACCCAAAACCCTCCGCCTCTCCGTCCTCGTACCTTCGTCTTCCTCAAACCCTTCGAAACCTCTGGAAAAAACACCTCCGTCGTCTTCCCGCGAAAACCCTGCTCTCCGCAGAAGCCGCCATGAACACGACCTCCGCCTCTGCCAATCCCAACGCCTCCTCCCCAATCGGACGTCCCCCCAACGAATTCGACCTCCAGCGAGCTCTTGCCGCTGTCCACGGCCACTGCTCCTCCTTCCTCCGCAACGTCCCTCGCCTCCCCGGCTCCCTTGCGTCCAACCCTTTATGATAAAAAAAAAAAAAAACTATATTAATAATTACGGTGATTTTAGAAATCAAACTAATGCATATTTACTCGCCGAAAAAACCAAAATGTTGTCTGTACTTTGGTCGTGGGGGCCAATATCATACCAATTGTTGATTAAAAGGTTTCGCAAAATTAATTATTAAGATGATATTAATACTTTGAAAAATGACTTTATAGCATGGTCTTTATGGCATGGTGGTGGAAAAATTCAATTCCACAGGCTACCTTCGTCTTAAAAGACCAACCATTTTCGACAAGGCTCATTTAAAATTCTTTTTTTCATTTTCAGTGTACGAAATAAAAAGCCCATGCTCATACATCAATTGTATTGGCCAAATTTTCCTAAAAACCACCAAGTTTAACTTCAGGAACATATTCTCAAGCTATATTTAATTCAAGCCAGTACAATTCTCAAAGATTCATGCAAATTTAAGAACGATAGGAGCATATTCTCAAGCTATATTTAATTCAAGCTAAACCCATAACATTTTATCATTAATCACTCCGTTACTTGCTCCTCTACTTAGGCGATTTCTTCAACAAAGGCCTTGAGATTTTTGTCCGAAGATCCCCCTTCCTTAGAAGCCTCCATGACCAAATCCTTCCACTTCTTTGCGTTCATTCTAATTTCATCACCTCTCTCTCCACCTCCCATGACCAATTCCAAGCACTTCTTGATTTCACCTCCCTCTACAATAATGCCTTCTTGATCAATCTCGGACACTCGAACCCCGACCTTCCACACATCCTCGACGAGTTTTGCATTTGTCATCTGGTCAGCCCATTGTGGGAACGCCACCATCGGGATACCACACACGAGGCTCTCGATCGTCGAGTTCCACCCGCAGTGAGTAAAGAAACATCCTATTGAAGGATGCGACAAGACCTCGATTTGAGAGCACCATGGGACTATCACTCCTCTCTTGTCTAATTCCTCTTTGTAAATAAGTTCATCATCATCTCCATCACCTTTTCTCATCACCCACAAGAATGGGCGTCCAGTCTCTAGCAATCCGCGCGCCATTTCTCGCTTTTGCGCCTTTGATAACCTAGCTATGTTTCCAAAGGCTACATAAATTACGGACGCTTCCTCCTTTGCGTTCAACCACTTGACATAATCCTCGGAGCCCAGGAAGCGGTCACCTCTGGAAGATTGATCTGAATCTAGGAAACTAAGCGGGACAAGGGGCCCGATTCCGACCAAATTTAGTGTACCAATCGCTCTTAATGCCTCGAGTTCGAGTGCATCGAAGGTGTTCACAAGTACTACTTTTGGATTTTCCCCGTCTTTTAGATTCTCTAATAGGCTTTGAATTTCCGGCAGAGCGAAAGCATACTTGTTTTCGACGTGGAGAAAGGAGGGGATGTTGCGGTTGGTTAGTGGTGGTACGCCGGGCAATCGGATGAGCGATGTGGTATCACATCTTTGGCTTGTAACGCTCTTAATCACATCCTCGTAGCCATTGAAGTAATGGTAGTATATGTCGAACACGGTAGCGGGTTGAATCCAAACGAGAACCGATTTGATTTGGAGGGAACGAGCAACATCGTGGACCCAAGGCACTATCGTGTGCAGCACGCATGTGAAGCTGAGGCCTTGTCCAGAACTATGCTCAATCAGGTCTCTAAGAGCTTCCGACCCCCGCCGCTTCATCTCGGCCCTGTAGCGCTCGAGGTCATCCCCTGGCACATACCCATCATCATAGCCGTCGGAGAACGTGGTGAAGGTCACTCCTTCGGGGCAAACCGGATCGATTATGCAGCGGTGGGCGTACACGGTGCTGAGGAAAGTGACACGACTGCCAACGCGTGCGAGGCGTTCAGCTAGCTGGAGGGCTGGGTTCATCGCACTGCGGTTCGAGAGCGCTACGAGGAGAAAGTGGGGTGGAGCCATGATTTTAGGAGCTAGCAAGGGAAGTGCAACTGACGAGACTATGGAAGATTGTTATATAGAAAGACATGCCTTGTCTTCAACATCGAATATATATATATATATTTTTCAGTGACCATTAGTTTAAAGTTTAATATTACATGATCTCATCTTTAACCTATTTTTCATGGACATCTTCACTTGCTTTTGTGTCATGGTATTTGAAAATTCAATCCTTCTTAATCAAACAACTTAAAAGCTTTTATGGTAGGGACGTGCAAATCATGTCGGACCACTCAATGCAATTCCGTAGTGGGGTTAGCCACTACTTTTCTTCAAATCCACACTCTCCGTCATCGCGTGCTAGTCAAATTCAAACGTATGACTGCCCCACGAGGACGAACGAAAGACAGACCGAACCTTCGACCCACGAAAAAGAAACAGAAAAGAAAATGAAATGATAAAGAGAAGATAATTAACTTATGATTGTAATTTCAGGCCTTGAATTTCTACTCGTGCCCGGTCATTTCCCGGCCTTGTTCATTTGTCAAGAATAGCCGAGTCCATGTTTAATGTCAGGAGCATGTAGCCGCATTAAGAAACCAAGCAAAGAGTACTCGAAAATGATTTCGATGCAGAGATCATCGAATCTGAAAGTGTGATTTAACTTTCCAAATTATGTAGAGAACAAGAGCTTTGCTTGTCAGTGTCCCATTTGTAGTAATGACAGCAGGCAAAACCGTTCCACACAAATCTAATGATCCGTTCCTGATGGCCATGAGAGTCGGAAGAACTAGTCGCCCCATCGTCACCTGTACTCGTCATTAAATGAAACCGGCGACTGTTTTGTGAAGCTTGCCGCTGAACATTTTAGAATTTGACTCTAGCCATCATCCTCAAAGAGATCAATTAGGGATGGCTGTCCCACCCCTAATAGCTACTTCAAAGTTCGGTCTCCAATTACTTGTATCTGCAAGAACTTCTGATTGGTTCTAAAACGTTATGTTTTGAATGGCATGAGGCATCCCTTTAAGTGTCAATTAGATGTGATCAGTTCTTGGGTGAATAGCAACCAATTTGTGAGAGCCAGTTTCCAATTTTTTTAATTGAATTGGTCGATTTAGGGAACCGGCCTACTCTATCTTTTTTTCTTTTCCGTTTCATTTTTCAATTCACGTGTCAACCTATTATATGGAACTAAGCAGAGTAGCAAAGATTGTTTATATTCTCCAGAGTGCCCACATGTTTTATGTCTCGATGACTATTAATTGTTGATAGCATGATAAGAATTTAAAGTGAGAAAAATAAGTATCAAGCTCAAGTGATACAAATATAATCACAGGGACGGTATCGGTCCATCTCTGAGAAAGTATTTAGTGATTGCGTAGTACTAGGTCATAGGCTGACGTGGTCAGCAAATAAAAAAAATTAAAAATCTGCCTTCTTTTTTTCTCTCTCTTGTTCCTCCTCCATCCACAGTCGCCAGCGCTGAGTCCAAGCCGACCCTACTGCGCCTCCATGGCTGAGCCATTCCCTTCCTCGCCGCGGCAGCTCGCGGTCGTTGCCATCCATTGCCGAGCCCTTCGTTACGGCTCGTCCATTTGCTTCACTGGAATAGGGAAAAAATAAATGAAAGATGCTGGCACCTCACAGAAACTTGACTGCTAACATAGAAGTAGAACCCCATCAACAATTGGCTGTCTTCCTGATGTGGCGACAGACGAAGGGGTGGCTCGGCAATGGACCATGGCTCCAGATCTAGCAACGGACAAGCCTGGCCTTGAACGACGATGAAGGGGGTGGCTCGGGCATGGGCCATGGCTCCGAATCTGGTGAAGGATGAGCATGGCCGTGAGCTACGATTAGATGTGTCAAACGGGTGGGTCGTGTCGAATTTGGGTCGGGTCATTAATGGGTCGACCCAAATTGACCCATTAACCCATTTATGACCCATTTAAGCCTAATGTAAATTTTTCGACCCATACCCGACCCGACCCATATCCGACCCAACCCATATTAATAAAATATTTTTATATGTAACCAAATTTAGGAAAACTTATTCTTATGTTTTTTTTTTAAAGATTATATTACTAAAAAACTTCCAAACTTATTTCTTATATATATTATTTTTTAAAATGGTATTGCTAAAATAGTTTTATACAACACAAATTTAATGGACAATTTTTATAATTTTTAAAATAATTATTTTAAAAAATCGAATTTTTAATTTTTAATTTTTAAAATTAATTTTTTTAATTTTTTAATTTTTATTTTTTAAATATAATTTTCTTTTTCTTTTTTCTTTTTGGTTCTTCTTCTTCTTTGGCCGGTAGCCGGCCACGACGACGGCTAGCGGCCGGCCACGGAGAGCCTCGAGCTCGCCCGACGCCGACGAGCTCGAGCCTCGCCCGACGCCGGCGAGCTCGAACCTTGCCGGATCGACGAGGCCGGAGTCTCACTGACGCGACGAGCTCGAGTCTCACCGGATCGGCGAGGCTCGAGCTCAAGCTCGCCCTCGCCGGATCTAGCGAGGCTCGCCGGTGTCGAGCGAGCTCGAGCTCGCACCTCGCAAGATCCGGCGAGGTTCGAGCCTCACCGGGCGTCGGCGAGGCCTTCGCCTCGCCGGATCCGGCGAGCTCGAGCTCGCCGACGCCGGCGAGCTCGAGGCTCGCCTAGCCGATCACCGGCTAAAGCTGTGCCGCGACCGGAGGAAAAAGAAAGAAAGAAAAAAAAAAAACGAAGAAAGAAAAGAAAAGAAAATTAAAATAAAAAATAATTATAATTTCGATATTTATAAAAAAATATTTTTGTAAAATTAAAAAGAGAAGAGAGAGTCTCTCTTTTAAGACCCACTTAAAAGTTAAAACCAAACCCATTTAAGTCCACTTAAGACCCATTTAAGACCCACTTAAAACCCACATATCAAAGTAAACCTATTTAACTACTTTTTGTCAAAAACAAGTGACCCATATATGATCCATTTATGATTTAAATGGGTCATATATGGGTCTTAGACCCATTTTGACACCTCTAGCTACGATGAAGGGAGTGGCTTTGTTTGTGAGCTACGACAGCGACAAAGGGTTGGCTTGGCCATGGACCTACCGATCTGCCGACGAACTAGCCTAACCATGAGCGACAACGGGTGGTGGCTCTGCCATGGACGGTCAACAAAGAGAGAGAACAAAGAGAGGCTACTCCAAGTATATATATATATATATATATATATATTTTTTTTTTTAATTTGCATGCCATTTCATGGAAACGTGTCAATTTATAGTTGGATGTTGGTATGTGAATGCTTGCCACATCAACTTATGACGTGGTACTATGTAATCACTGAATACTTTCCCTAATCTTCTAGACAACGAAGTGGTCGCTCTACCATGGACGGGCGATGGAGAGATAGAAAAAAGAGAGGCTACTCAAGTAGATTTTTTTTTTTTTCATTTGCTTGCCATTTCTTGGAAACATGTCAATTTATGAATGGATTTTGATATGTGAATGCTTGCCATGCCAACTTATGACGTGGTATTATATAACCACTGAATACTTTCTCCCCGGCAGTGTCTTCTAGTTGATCTTTCAAACTCTATTTAACACACAAAAGTACATCATAATCATAACTCTCAAATTGTTAGTTATTCAGCAATTTTGACCTTGCAACCTTGTGATCTACCCAAGTAGAACAACTAGTTGAAGGCCAGCTCCAAAATTTTTACCCCAAAACCAAACTGGTCTCCATGAAACTTGCTTGACCGGTCAGGTAAGACCGGTTCGTTTCGGATTCTAGATTAAAACATACCCAATTGCCCACATTTACCGTCAACACAATTGGCCACCGACTTTCAAAAATGACATTCTTCTTACATTCAAATTAACAAGTATATAAACTAAGATGTAAGTTTCCTCATCACTCATCTATGGATGAAGAACCCTCTCGTTTTGTCGAGTTCTCCTTCTACCAGCCATGGTAGTTTTTCCTTTACTTTACCACAACCCTAACCCTCTTCTTCATCCATCTCATCTCATCTAAATTTCACATTTCCATCTTCACTGTTTCCTCCGATTGCAGTTTCCCTTGTTCTCGCCATGTCGTTTTTTACCCAGTTCTCCTTCCGACTACTTCCCTCTCCATCGACTGTTCCCACATCTTTCTCATCAGTGTCTCCCGTTCATTGGCCCTGCATGCAACAACTCTGAGTTCGGTTTCCCGGCTTCGCAATCCTAGAAGGTCACCAAAGTTTCAGAATTGGTTGCCAATTATGACAATTGCCCTACTTGGTTACTGTAATCGACAATATTTACAGCTAGATTAGCTTTGCTTTGCCATCGTCCCCATCCATGGAACCTCCTGGCCAGACTCAAGACTCTTTAGAAGATGCATGCCCGGCTGCATTGTGTACTCGCCTTGGGCGTCTATGGGAGAAACAGAGTATTGAAGTATGCGATGAAGCGCCATCCGCTGACAAAATAGCAGAATGTAAGCTCATCCTTGTGTGTAAGATTCTAACTCAAAATTCAATCAATCTTCCAGCTTTCCAAAGTACTATGCGGAGAGCTTGGCAAGTAGATCATGTTGATATTGCACAACCTGAAGCAGGATTATATGTTGTGAAGTTTAGAACTGAAATAGAAAAACAAATTATTCTAGATACTGGGCCTTGGCATTTTGGAAATCATCTTGTCATTCTCAAACCTTGGATACCTAACACTCCCTTGCACTGCTATGATTTCTCTACTTGTGCCTTTTGGGTCCAAGTTTTTGGTCTTCCGTTAGAACGCTGCACAGAGGAAATCATTAGCAAAGTTGTCCGACATGTTGGTAAGGTTCAAGTAGTTAAAATTGACAGTAAGGATGGTACATCTCTTCGTGCTGGCCGAGCAAGGGTTGAGCTTAGTCTTCTCGAACCTCTTAAACCGGGCAACTTCTGCGAGTCAAAGGAACAACTTTCTGGTTAGATTTTCGGTATGAACGCCTATCGCACTACTGCTATTCGTGTGGTAGACTAGGACATTATGCCATGTCCTGCCCTGAAATTCCCTATGATGAGGCAAATTTCGAAGGAAGGGATAGTATGTGCTTCGGACAATGGCTCAAGGCAGAGGTACGAGAGCATAGCCCATTTTGGCATACCTTTTATGCCTCACCTCAACCCCATTCTGAAACAGATGACATAGTTCTAGAGACCCCTCTAGTGCTTGCGACTGAGCTTCCACCAAAACAGCCCCTGGTAACAAAGGTAAAGAGATTGTTCAGTTTTTAGAAGATGGCCAATCTTTTACTGCAGCAGAACCAATTAATTGGCGTCAATTACCTAACAGTCACTTAGATGTCCAAGCTCCGACACCTCTGATCCCTGTATCCAATCATAATATAATTACATCAGAAGGCTCAGAGCACTCGCCAAAATCAAAGAAAGTCAGAAGCAGCAAGTTGAGTACAAAGTCAGGTCCGATAAAAAAAGGCCAAACGTTACAATATGTTGAAAGAGGGACTTGATGAATCCTATCTCTTGGAGACTCCAATCCTTCAAGTTGAGAGCACTAATAGTTGGGCTATGGTGGCTGGCCCTAATAAGCCACCCAAAGACAAATGAAGCTCATCGGTTGGAATTGTCAGGGGTTGGGCAATCCCCTGACAATTCAAGCCCTAAGGGCGTTGGTGGCCTGGAAATAGCCTAATATTCTATTTCTTATGGAAACAAAGAATAGAGAAGTGGTACTTAGAAAACTTCAGAAACAACTTAATTATCCAAACGGCCTTTTGGAACATCCCTTGGGCATTGCAGGGGGCCTTGCGGTGTTTTGGAAAGAAAGGATCTACCTCGTAGTGGATCAACAGACGCCAGACTATGTTGATATGTTTTGTGCGGAAGGGGAGAGTGGAACTATGATGCGCTTGACTTGTCTTCATGCACCGGCAGTTTTTCAGCCACGACAATCCTTATGGAGAGCTCTGAAACTCATCAGCCAGTTTAACACCTTACCTTGGTTGTGCATTGGAGATTTTAATGAGATTATGTATCCGTGGGAAAAACAAGGTAAGTAGCTAGCCTCTACTCAGCGAATGCATTCTTTTAGAGAGATGTTAAATGAATGTCTACTAATGGATCTAGATAGCAAAGGGTGTTCTTTCACATGGTGCAACAACAGAGCAGGGGATGCTTTAATTAAAGAAAGATTAGACAGGGCTTTTTGTACTATGGACTGGCGACTTACCTTTCCAGCAGCTGAAATCTTTGCCCTACTAGCCATCGGATCAGACCACAACCCACTACTTTTGACGACAACTGAAATCCAACCTAGGCGACAGAGAGGCTTTATCTTTGAATCTTATTGGCTACAAGAACACGAGTGTCATTCAGTAGTATCAGCTGCCTAGAAAACTACTTGGAATCAGATTTTGGACTTACCTCAGAAGTTAACAAGAGTATCGACAGCCCTCACCAGCTGGAGTAGGTCCAAATTCAAGAACAGCCACCATCAAATAAATGAATTGCAGCATCAAATTCAGATCCTGACCAACAAAACAAATTCTCATTATGACAAATCCCGGATGGATGCTTTAAAGAATGAAATTCAGCACTTGTGGCAACAAGAAGAACAATACTGGGCAATGCGTTCTCGAGTCAAATGGCTAAAGTGGGGAGATAAAAACACTCAGTTCTTTCATGCTACCACCATTCAGAGACGGCAACACAATAGAATCAGTATGTTATTAAATGAAGATCAGCTATGGGTTAGAGATCAGAAAGCATTAAAGGATATGACACAACACTTTTTTCAGAATTTATACTCCTCTGTGGGACAGCGAGACTATGGCCCAATCCTAAATCAATGCCCAGTAGTGGTGACTGATCCTATGAATGCTTGCCTTACAGTTGAAGTAACTCCAGAGGAAGTCCGTCAAGCAACCTTTCAATTAGGAGCCACAAAAGCACCTGGCCCAAACAGTTTAAACGGTCAGTTCTATCAAGCTCACTAGGATATTCTACAGGAGGACATTGTTAGATCTGTTAAAGATTTTTATTTTATTTTATTTCGGGTGTGCTAAACCTTGCACTTAACAAGACTTTTATCACTTTGGTTCCGAAAACATCTCACCCTGAAAAGCTGGACCAATATAGACCAATAAGCCTATGAAATTTTTCTTACAAAATCATATCAAAGATACTAGCCAATCGTTTAAAGCCTTGGCTCCCCACCCTAATCTCTATTGAGCAGAGTGCTTTTGTCAGTGGACGCCAGATCCAGGATAATATTCTATTGGTCCAGAAGTTTTACATCAAATTCGAACACGGAAACGAAAGCGCAAGATTCAGGCTGTACTCAAACTTGACATGAAAAAAGCCTATGATCGTGTCGAGTGGGATTTTCTACAAGATTATCTATTGAAGATAGGTTTTCGTACATCCTGGGTCCAACAGGTAATGCAGTGTGTTACTACTGCTTCTATGAGTGTCAAGCTAAATGGCAAACCCCTCCCTCCGTTTCCAATGAAGAGAGGTCTCAAGTAGGGTGACCCATTGTCCCCATATTTGTTCATCTTAGTGGCGAATGTCCTTCTCAACTCTCATACAACAAGCAGTGGACATGGGCAACATTAAAGGCGTTAAACTCAACAACAAATGCCCTACCCTCTCGCACATATTTTTTGCTGATGATACTATCTTTTTTATCGAAGGGAAAATGCTAGAATGTCAGAACCTAGCAAATATACTACACCAATACTGCTGGGCAACGGGACAAGAGGTTAATCGTAATAAATCTGGAATCTTCTTTAGCAGTGCTTGTCCTATTGGCCTACAGGAGTCTATCGCCAGCAAACTACGAGTTCCGGTGATGAAAAAGATAGGCAAATACCTCGGCATCCCATCAGACTGGGGAAAATCTAAAAAAGAAATGTTTTCCTGGATGTTGGCAAAAGTTCACTCGAAACTTGATGGCTGGAAAGAAAAGTTATTTTCAAAGGGCGGTAAAGAAGTCTTAATTAAAGCAGTTGTGCAAGCTATTCCACAGTACGCCATGTCGATCTTTAAAATCCCTATATCGCTGTGCAAGTCTATTGAACAAAAGGTTGCTAGATTTTGGTGGCAATCTCAAGGCAACAAGTCAAGTATACATTGGCGGAATTGGGAATCCCTTAAGGGTCGAAAAGACACGGGTGGCCTTGGTTTCAGGGATCTTATCGCTTTTAATAAAGCACTCTTGGCTAAATAGGCTTGGCGTCTATTTCAACAACCTACCTCTCTATGGAGTAGGATCTTTAAAGGGCTGTATTTCCCATTCAAAGACTTTGAGCATGCGGATAGAGGCGCCCATCCCTCTTGGGGATGGCAAAGCCTTTTGCTAGGTCGAGATTCTATTTCACCTAATCTACAATGGTCAGTAGGCAATGGGCAGCACATTAAAGTTAGGGAGGATAGATGGCTGTCAACAAGCATCATTGGGGGCCCGGCACCTATAAATGAACCTACTATGGTAGCTGACTTCATCTGTTCAGAACTATAGACATGGAATATTCCTTTGCTTTCTAGTAGTTTTGATGATCATATAATCGACGAAATTCTCAAAATTCAGATCAAACCGCAATATACTGAAGATAGACTAATTTGGACAGGGCGATCAAATGGTGTTTATACTGTTAAAAATGAATATAATCAGATTAGATCAGCAGAGTCATTCATAATCGGGCTTCATCATCTTTTCAACCCCCTAAATGACTTTGGACTAATATTTGGCAAGTACCAGCTACTCCCAAACTGCGTATATTTTTATGGTCATTATGCCAAAATGCTCTAGCTATTGGTGAGAATCTCTGCTATCGTCATATTATAGTAGATCCTATATGTAAGCTCTATAGAGACTATTGCCTAGTCCCTAAAACTACAGAACATCTGTTCTTACATTGCCCATGGACAATGAAAGTATGGAGTCACGCACAACTACCATTTACTGTTCAGAGCACTCAGAAACACAGATTTGATGCCTGGCTACTGCAACTATTCGAACATGAGAGGGACTTACAAGTTTTTGCGCAAATTACATATGTTTTGTGGCACATCTGGAAGGCCAAAAACGATTTTGTCTTCCGCAGGAAACACCCGAACCCGAATCAAATTGTATCCGCTGCTCTTGCCCATGCTCGATCTTATTATAGCTGCCATATGACCTTACTGCAACAAAGTCCAAAGAAACCAGCTTCTCTGAACAAACAGCAAGAAGTCCGAAGCTAGACTAATATACGATCACTTACCAACAGGTTAGGCGCAGCTTGTACTCGACCCTGTTCTCGATCGGCAAGGAAGCCTATTCTTCGCCGTCCCCCTTCGGATCTGATATGGTGCCCTCCTGATCCTGGTGTGGTTAAGATCAATATTGACACCTCCTTCCCTACGGTCATGAATGACGGTGCTGTCTCTTGCGTTTGCCGCGACTCCTCAGGTAAACTGATCGATGGCAGGGCCCAACGAACCCCCTCTGTTTCGCCCTTGCAAGCAAAAATCCATGCTCTCATCTTTGCTCTACAATATCTCATCACTAAAGGAAGGAATCAACACAACCTCCTTCTCGAATCCGACTGTCTGGCTGTGGTTGATGCGATTCGTGAGCCAGATCGCACACCATGGGAGAACAGGGCTCTCTTTGCTGAAGCTACGGCGCTGCTCCGTCTCTTCCCAACCCTACGCATCATCCACTGTAGAAGAGAAACGAATGTTGTGGCTGACTAGGCCGCAAAAGCCCACGGCCGAAATCTCCTCCCCTCCAACTGGGCCGAGTCCCCCTTCTGCTTTGTTTGATATGTTAAGTACTGAGGCGTTAAACTATTGTAATTTTGCTGTTTCGTGAATGAAGTTTCCTTTTATACCGACCAAAAAAAAAAATTAACAGGTATATGAAAAATTCTAACATTCACAATAATATGTATCAAGATGAAGGAACACGATAACATTATTCAAGGTCCAATAAGGTTGGGAGATAACACAGAAAGATAGACCATCCCTCAATTGAGGATTTGAAGATATTATTCTGGTCCATTAAGAACTAGGTTTTAAAATAGCCTAATCATGTTTCAAACTCGACATTAGAGAAATTCAAGCATCAGGAGCCATGTCGGATCCTGAGAATATCGCTGACAGTGAGTTCGAGACTTCATGGAGGTTTCTTTAATATCGTAAGTCCTAAAGCTTCAACTAGTCCTGTTCCCGCACTTATCCCATAAGGTTGGAGTTGATCGACATTCTCAGTCTCAGATTTCAAGCCTTTGCTCTTTTGGGTCTTTAGCATCACGTCATCATTATTTGCTCAAACTCCATGGTGTCTTTTGCAACAGACATTTAATTTTGACAAAGATTGTGGATTTTCAAGAACTTGTCTTGGCGATTATGCTCGGGCAAGAACTTTCGCGTCAACTCTCTTGTTGCATCTTGTCCCAAGCTCTCATCTTGCTTTGTCCTTCTCGTCAAAGTCTTCACTTCAAGTTCTCCCACCACATCGATGCGTACTTCTTCAACTTGGCAACAACTAATCTAACTCTCCTATCATTATGCACTTCTTCCAGCTCAAAAACAAGTTCAGCTGCGTGGAGCTAGTCAATGAACTCATCAGGTTGCATTCGCCCTTCAAAATCAGGAATAATCTCCGCGTCAACACCAAGATCTTGATCGGAATGAGTTCTTCTATCTCTACAGCATTGTCATACATTGGTAGATGAAGATTCTCCATCTCCATTAAGGAATTGGTCTTCCCATCTTCTTCGGAAGATCGCTTGCTTAGAACTGTTAAAAATATGTCTCAATTTGAGCTCATTAAATGAAATTAAACTAACTAGAATATGTAAACTCGACCATGTGGGAGTCAAAGCAACGCATGTAAATTGATCAGCCGAAATTGTCAAAAGAAGATTGCATGCAGATTTCATCTATGAGCCGCAAGCGTGAAGAGGCTAATTATGTGTGGCTTCCTTTGTGTCTTCTACTCATCTCTGCAGGTTGGACTTTTGAATTGGGAAATACATGGAGGAAAGTGGACGGTGGCCCACCTGCATGCAAGGATGGGTGTTCCCTTTCTTGTCTTCTGCCAAAGCCATCGTTGTTGACTTTGAGAGAGAAAGAAAATGAAGAGGAAAGAAGGTCCTATGTTTATCCATGCACATGCACGCATGCCCATAAATTATGGTGGGCTTCCTTTGTCTTTTTCTTTCATTTGAAGAAGACTTTCAGCCTTGTCCAAAAAAAAAAAAAAAAAAGAAGAAGACTTTCAGCATGTTGCAATAAATGATGGAGACTCTCTTTTGTATTATAAAAGAGAGAGAGATATTTAACGGAGAAGAGGCGCCAAGTTTCGGTGGTCGAGAGAGAGCCCTGAGACTGTAAAAGAGTGCAAAGAGTTTTCTTAGGCGAGGGATTTTCTTGTTGTAAATTATATCCGAGTATTTTAGCCAGTGAAATTCTTGTGAGTAGAATTTGTTTAATTCCGTGGATGTAAGTTCCGATATTCAGATTGAACCATGTAAATCTAGTGTTCAATTCCCTTTCCTTCATTCGACTATTTTATCCGATTCGTTGGTCCATATTCCACAACAAGAACATTGATTATCTTCGTGGGAAGGGGCACCATGCTCTTTGACGTCAATTAGCATGCCGCATCCCTTCTTGGAGTAGTTGAATCCGACATGCATTGCCTCCATCTCGACGTTTGCATAAATCCCTGATTCGCTCAGCAATATTTCTTTGATCCCGAGGTGTTTGAACCTTTGCTCCGATTCTAAATGAAGCCAAGATGTGTTGAACAAATTTTCAATCTTGGCAATGTCGATAATCTCACTACTGATGAATAGACTAATCAAACGGGTGGATTAGATTGGCTTTGGGTCGGAACATAAATTGTTCAACCCAAATAGACCCATTTAACCCGTTTTGACACATTTTCATGCAATGCAAATCTAGTGACCAATACTCAAACCGACTCATACATAATCCATACTCGACTCGACTCATCTTATTAAAATACTCCCATATTTGACTCAATTTACGAAAGCTCATTCCCAAACGAGCACTCATCTTCATTCTCTCTTGCCTCCATTCAATCTTGCGCTCTTGCACTCGACACTCTCGCCTTGGGTATGAATTTTCCTAGATTGAGCTAAATATAGATTTCTTTTTTTAATAGCAATAACTATCTAATCATATATGAATTAGGTATAAATCACTAGATATGTATTGCAGAAAAATATGTTAAAACATGTTAATTTAATCAATTTGGGTCGACTCAACTTAAACCCAACTCAATCCACCCGCTTGATGAATTTATTAAATTGTGTGTTATAATAAAAGACCTAAAGGAAGGGAGAATTACCAAAAAGTTTTAAACATATTGCAATCGTGCTAATTCGGTTCTAAATTATTTTTTTTTTGCCAATTTAGTCATAAACATTTTACAATTGTACAGCTTTAGTCCATCCGGCCAAAATTGGCGGTGGCACTAACATGGCAATTTTTTAATATATTTTTTTATTCTTTTTCAAATTTTTTAATTTTTTTAATTTTTAATTTTCTTTTCTTTTTCTTTTTTTCACCTTCTCCTTCCTCGGCCGGTGCCGAGGCAAGGGTCGGTGAGGCCGTCACCCAGATCTAGCGAGGCCGTCGGTAGATCTAGCGAGGCTTGGCCTTGACCAAGCCATGGCGAGGTCGAGCCTCGCCATCACTAGGCGAGGAGCCTCGCCGGCACCGGCGAGGCCGCTATCGCGATTTGGCGAGCTCGGCCTCGCCTAGCCCTAGCGAGGTCGACCCTCGCTATCCTTGGGCAAGGTTAACCCTTGCCTTGGATCTCGGTAACAACAATCGGCCCTTGACCATGGCGAGACTCGACCTCACCAATGCCGGTGAGCTCGACTCTCGCCATGGCCGGGCGAGGCCAAACCTCATCATAGGCCGGCGAGGTCAACCTCCCCGGCCCTCGCCTCTAGCCGACCAAAGGAAGGAGAAAGTGAAAAAAAAAAAAAAGAATCAAAAATTTAAAAAAAAATTTAAAAAATTAAAAATTTGCCATGTCGGCTTTCGCCAGACAGTCGATGTCCACGTCAGTACCGGCCGGCTAATTTTAGCCGGATGGACTAAACGACACAATTATAAAAAGGTTTATGACTAAATTGGCCAAAAAAAAAAAGGTTTATAACTGAATTAGCACAATTCTAATATATGTATGACTTTTTTTTGTAATTCTCCTCCTAAAGGAATCTCCTGCTAAAAACTTAGGAGTCTTTTGAGTAACCCAAGTAAAGAAACTATGACAAACCTATAATACGATTTCACATAAACAACCGTATTCTCAATTTCCTAATCTAGATAAAAGCAATACAAATAATGTCTAGAGTAATTATATAAATCGAAAAAACAAATTGTATCCTCGCTTAACAACGACAAGAGAAAATCTTCAAATCTTCAAACAAGGATTTGAAACATTTTTTTTTTTTTTATTGCCGGCGGATCAAGTGAGCCAACCATAAAATGGGTTTGGTACAAAATATAGTAAATTTAAAGGTCTCAACTGAAAAGAAACAACTGTAAATTCTACGGACTCAATTGCGTATTCTGATAAGCAGTTCAATGGACTTGTGAAAGCGACAGTTTAGCGGTGGTGGAATTTATCATGGGCCGGGCCGAGATACCGTGGAATTTACAAGAAATTATTCAAAGATGTCGACAACAGCTTTCCCTGTGCAAAAACGTATCAGTAACCTATTGCCCCCGGGAGGCAAACAAAGCTGCCGATTGGCTGGTACGTACACATCGAGCAAAGAAACTTCCTCTAAATTGGGTGCATATACCCCCTCTATCTCTCTGGGATATTTTAGTTTCAGATTGTAAATCATCGTTGTGTCCTAAGACTACTTAATCTAATACATAAATATTATTTTCGACCAAAAAAAAAAATTGCATATTCTGATAGAGTTAAAAGTTGAAAGATGGAATTTTGCGGTTAATTAATTTTTTTTGCCCCGAGAAAAAATCAAAACCCTCTTTCCCTTTTTCGTCCCCATGCCCTTCGTCTTCCTCAAACCCTTCGAAACCTCTCAAAAAAACACCTCCGTCGTCTTCCCGCGAAAACGCTGCTCTCCGTAGAAGCCGCCATGAACACGACCTCCGCCTCCGCCAATCCCAACGCCTCCTCTCCAATCGGACGTCCCCACAACGAATTCGACCTCCAGCGAGCTCTTGCCGCTGTCCACGGCCACTGCTCCTCCTTCCTCCGCAACGTCCTTCGCCTCCCCGGCTCCCTTGCGTCCAACTCTTTATGATGAAAAAAAAAAACTATATTAATAATTACGGTGATTTAAAAATCAAACTAATGCATATTTACTAGCCGAAAAAACCAAAATGTTGTCTGTACTTTGGTAGTGGGGACCAATATCATACCAATTGTTGATTAAAAGGTTTCACAAAATTAATGGTTAAGATGATATTAATACTTTGAAAAATGACTTTATAGCATGGTCTTTATGAACCACTAGGGTTCGCCGGGAAAAGAATTGAAAAAGTCCTGCTAAACCTTTTGCGCTGTGCCGATTAGTCCTAAACCTTTTTAAGTTGTGCCAATTCGGTCCTTTCCGGCCAATTTTAGCCGGATTTTGCTGACGGACGCCGGCCGGACGTGGCATGATCGGCGCGTGGACAACTTTTAATAATATTTTAATATTTTTAATTTTTAAATACTTTTAATATTTTTTCTTTTTTTCTTTTTTTTTCTTTTTCCTCCAGCCGGTCGCCGAGGTCCGGCTGACCGGCGACCGCCGGCGAGGGCGAGGCCGACCTCGCCGGTTTTGGCGAGGTCGAGCCTCGCCGGCCATGGGCGAGGCCGGCGAGGCGAGCCTCGCCCATGGCCGCCTCGCCGGATCGGGCCATGGGCGAGGCTCGACCTCGCCGGATCTGCGAGGCGGCCATGGGCGAGGCTCACCCTCGCCGAATGCGGCGAGGTCGAGCCTCGCCCGGCCCTCGCCGGCCATGGGTGAGGCGCCTCGCCGGATCCGGCGAGGCCGGCGAGGTGAGCCTCGCCCATGGCCCGATCGGCGAGGCGGCCATGGGCGAGGCTCGCCCTCGCCGGATCTGCGAGGTCGGGCGAGGCCGGCGAGGCGAGCCTCGCCCATCGCCCATGGCCGGATCCGGCGAGGCGGCCATGGGCGAGGCTCGCCCTCGCCGGCCCTCGCCCGCCGGCGGTCGCCGGACCTCGGCGGCCATTTGGAGGAAAAAGACAAAAAGTAAAAAAATATAAAAAATATAAAAAATATTTAAAAAATATTTAAAAAATATTTAAATATTTAAATATTATTAAAAGTTGTCCACGTCGGCGCCGATCGCCACGTCGGCGGCCGGCGTCCGGTCGAAAAATCCGGTCAAAATTACCGGAAAGGACTGATTGGCACAACTTAAAAGGTTTAGGACTCGAATTGGCACCGAAAAAGGTTTAAGACTAAATTGGCACAAAGGTAAAGGTTTAGGACTTTTTTGGCACTTTTCCCGGGGTTCGCTCCAGTGGCCACCACCCTTCCAACTTGGAAGGGGGAGGTGGGGGGTTCAAATCCCCACCTTCTCAGGGGGGATTGGGGTTGGGACGATTTCATTTCAGGAGTGGGTTTCGACTCCCACGCCTTGCAAGGAGGCAAGGCAAAAATCTGAGAGTGAGTGTTAGAGTAGAATTAGAGTAGGACCGACCAAAAAAAAAAAAAAAAAGCATGGTCTTTATGGCATGGTGGTGGAAAAATTCAATTCCACAGGCTACCTTCGTCTTAAAAGAACAACCATTTTTGACAAGGCTTATTTAAAATTCTTTTTCATTTTCAGTGTACGAAATAAAAGCCCATGCTTTTACCAAGAAATAAAAAATAAAAAGCCCATGCTTATACATCAATTGTATTGGCCAAATTTTCCTAAAAACCACCAAGTTTAACTTCAGGAACATATTCTCAAGCTATATTTAATTCAAACCAGTACAATTCTCAAAGATTCATGCAAATTTAAGAACGATAGGAGCATATTCTCAAGCTATATTTAATTCAAGCTAAACCCATAACATTTTATCATTAATAACTCCATTACTTGCTCCTCTACTTAGGCGATTTCTTCAACAAAGGCCTTGAGATTTTTGTCCGAAGATCCCCCTTCCTTAGAAGCCTCCATGACCAAATCCTTCCACTTCTTTGCGTTCCTTCTAATTTCATCACCTCTCTCCACCTCCCATGACCAATTCCAAGCACTTCTTGATTTCACCTCCCTCTACAATAATGCCTTCTTGATCAATCTCGGACACTCGAACCCCGACCTTCCACACATCCTCGACGAGTTTTGCATTTGTCATCTGGTCAACCCATTGTGGGAACGCCACCATCGGGATACCACACACGAGGCTCTCGATCGTCGAGTTCCACCCGCAGTGAGTAAAGAAACATCCTATTGAAGGATGCGACAAGACCTCGATTTGAGAGCACCATGGGACTATCACTCCTCTCTTGTCTAATTCCTCTTTGCAAATGAGTTCATCATCATCTCCATCACCTTTTCTCATCACCCACAAGAATGGGCGTCCAGTCTCTAGCAATCCGCGCGCCATTTCTCGCTTTTGCGCCTTTGATAACCTAGCTATGCTTCCAAAGGCTACATAAATTACGGACGCTTCCTCCTTTGCGTTCAACCACTTGACATAATCCTCGGAGCCCAGGAAGCGGTCACCTCTGGAAGATTGATCTGAATCTAGGAAACTAAGCGGGACAAGGGGCCCGATTCCGACCAAATTCAGTGTACCAATCGCTCTTAATGCCTCGAGTTCAAGCACATCGAAGGTGTTCACAAGTACTACTTTTGGATTTTCCCCCTCTTTTAGGTTCTCTAAAAGGCTTTGAATTTCCGGCAGAAAGAAAGCATACTTGTTTTCGACGTGGAGCAAGGAGGGGATGTTGCGGTTGGTTAGTGGTGGTACGCCGGGCAATCGGATGAGCGATGTGGTATCACATCTTTGGCTTGTAACGCTCTTGATCACATCCTCGTAGCCGTTGAAGTAATGGTAGTATATGTCGAACACGGTAGCTGGTTGAATCCAAACGAGAACCGATTTGATTTGGAGGGAACGAGCAACATCGTGGACCCAAGGCACTATCGTGTGCAGCACGCATGTGAAGCTGAGGCCTTGTCCAGAACTATGCTCAATCAGGCCTCTAAGAGCTTCCGACCCCCGCCGCTTCATCTCGGCCATGTAGCGCTCGGGGTCATCCCCTGGCACATACCCATCATCATAGCCGTCGGAGAACGTGGTGAAGGTCACACCTTCGGGGCAAACCGGATCGATCATGCAGCGGTGGGCGTACACGGTGCTGAGGAAAGTGACACGACTGCCAACGCGTGCGAGGCGTTCAGCTAGCTGGAGGGCTGGGTTCATCGCACTGCGGGTCGAGAGCGCTACGAGGAGAAAGTGGGGTGGAGCCATGATTTTAGGAGCTAGCAAGGGAAGTGCAACTGACTAGACTATGGAAAATTGTTATATATAAAGACGTGCCTTGTCTTCGACATCGAATATATACATATTTTTTTCAGGGGCCAATTCCATAAAAAAGCACGAACTTTAGGGTTTGGGACAAATGGCGGCGAACTTTATTTTGTCTCAAAAAAAGCACTAACTTTTATTCGTGTCCCAAATCTGGCCTGCCGTTAACTCTCCTTCACGGTCATCCGACCGGATCCGCGTCTCCCTGCCCTCCCCTGCCTATCCTCCCTCCCTCCACACGAGAACGCCTCGACCCCGAAGAACATCAATGGCTAGATCAGCGACGAACGAGAGGAGTCCGTCAATGGCCGCCACCTCGTGATCTTCTCGTGGCCATCCTCCGTCCGAGAGGAATTCCGGGAGCGGACTCCGATCAGCCGATTTGCCCCCCCCGATGGCGCGCCCGAAGATCCCGAAACCCTAGAACCCGGCTTCCTCTTCGAGTGGTACATCAACCCCACCTTCCCTCGCCCTTCTACGTCGCCAGAGGCTCCGGCGTCGCCCCCGCCGCGGCCGCGCGCTCGCCGGCCTGCGATTCCGATTCCGATTCCGATTCCGATTCGGGATCCGACGGTTCCGGCTCGGCCCGCGGCGCTGAAGACGCCGTCGGGGTCGGACCCGGAGCCGCCGCTGGTGGTGGTGCGGAATCGGGGCCGAGGATCGGTCGGATCGGCGGGAATCGGTCTCCGAATCCGCCCGACGCGCCGCGGCTGACGAGGCGGATCCGCTGCGCGCGGGATTGCGAGTGGTGAGCATCGATTCGGATTCGGATTCGGAGTATCTGGAGTCCGAGATCGTGTGCTCGTTCGACTTGGAATCGCAGAGGAATCTGGCGGCGGAGCTCGAGTGGGAGGAGGTGAGCGAGCAGGCGCACGATCGGGACAAAGAAGAGGTGACGGTCTCGTCGGAGAATTTTACCGAGGAGTTAGAAGGGGTTGTTGCTTCCGCTAAAGGGAAGTTAGCTGGAAAAGGAAAAAAGAGAAGAGATTGCTGGTTTTGGCAGAGGGCGGAGGTGCAGATAAGAGGGAGGCGATAGAGCAGCTCCTTCGCGAAATCCTCTTCATCGCTTCGCTTTGGGTTGGGGCGGAGGTTGGCTCCGTTAGGGTTTCGGCCGGCCAGATCCGCGGGCGGATCTGACGTGGAAATGCCAGGTCGGATGATCGTGAAGGAGAGTTAACGGCAGGCCAAATTTGGGACACGAGTGAAAGTTGGTGCTTTTTTTCGAGACAAAATAAAGTTCGGGCCAGATTTGTCCCAAACCCTAAAGTTCGTGCTTTTTTATGGAATTGGCCCTTTTTTCAGTCAACATTTAGTTTAAAGTTTGATATTAAATAATCTCATATTTAACCTATTTTTCATGTACATTTTCAAATGCTTTTGTCATGGTATTTGAAAATTCAATCCTTTAACCAAACAACTTAAAAGCTTTTATGGCAGGGAACACGCGAAGTTTGTTAGACCACTCAATGTAATTCCGTAGTAGAGTTAGCCACTACTTTTCTTCTTTTCGACACTCCCGGTCTTCACCCGCAAGTCAAATTCAAACATGACTGCCGCACGAGGACGAGCAAAAGACAGACCGAACCTTCTGCCCAGGAAAAGAAACAACGAGTAAAAAAAACGAAATGAGAAAGAGAAGATAATTAACTTATGATTGTAACTTCAGGCCTTGAATTTCTATTCATGCCTGGCAATTTTCTGGCCTTGTTCATTTGTCAAGAATAGCCAAGTCCAAGTTTAATTTCATGAACATGTAACTGCATTAATAAACCAAATAAAGAGTGCTCGAAATGGAATTTGAGGTAGAGATCATCGGATCTAAAAGTGTGATTTAACTTCCCAAATTGCGTAGAGAACAATAGCTTTGCTTGTCAAGTGTCCTTTTGTAGGGATGACATCAGGCAAAACCGTTCCACACAAATGCAATGGTCCGTTCCTGATGGTCATAAGAGTCGGAATAGCCGTTCACCCTGTGGTCGCCTATACTTGCCGTTAAATGAAACTGGCGACTGCTTTGCAACGCTCATCGCTGAGCATTTTGGAGACTGACTCTAGCCGCCATCCTCGAAGAGATCCATTGGGAATGACTGTCCCATTTACTTGTATTTGTAGGTTCTGTTCTGGTGAATCCTAAAACGTTATGTTATGAAAGTTACGAGGCATCCTCTAAGTGTCAATTAGATGTGATCAGTTCTTGAGTGGATAGCAACCAACTCGTCAAAGTTAGTTTCTAGTTTTTTAAACACAACCAGTCGATTTAGGAAAACAGCCTACTCTATTTTTTTCTTTATCTGTTTCATTTTTCTCTCTCCTATGTCAACCCATTATACGCAACTCAGCAGACCAACAAAGATTGTTTATATTCTCCAGAGTGCCCACATATTTCATGTATTAATGACTATGAACAGTTGATTGCATGATGAGAATTTCAAGTGAGAAAAATAAGTTTCAAGCTCATGTGATACAAGTATAATCACAGGGATGCTATCAGTCCATCTCCTGAGAAAGTATTTAGTGGTTGCATAGTACTATGTCATAGGCTGACGTGATCAGCAAATAAAAAAAATTAAAATATGCCATCCTTTTTTCTCTCTCTTGTTCCTCCTCCATCCACAGACGCCAGCGCTGAGTCCAAGCCGACCCCTGCTGCGCCTCCATGGCTGAGTCACTCCCTTCCTCGCCGCGGCAGCTTGCCGTCGTTGCCATCCATTGCCAATCCCCATTGCCGAGCCTTTCGTTACGGCTCGTCCATTTGCTTCACTGGAATAGGGAAAAAAATAAATGAAAGATACTGGCACCTCACAGAAACTTGAATGCTAACATAGAAGTAGAAGCCCATCAACAATTTGATGTCTTCCCTGATGTGGCGACAGACGAAGGGGTGGCTCGGCAATGGACCATGGCTCCAAATCTAGCAACGGACAAGCCTAGCCTTGAGCGACGATGAAGGGGTGGCTCGGGCATGGACCATGGCTCCGAATCTGGTGAAGGACGAGCATGGCTGCGAGCTACGATGAAGGGAGTGGCTTTGTTTGTGAGCGCGACAATGACAGAGGGTTGGCTTGGCCATGGACCTGCCAATCTGCCGACAGACTAGCCTGACCATGAGCGACAACGAAGTGGTGGCTCTGCCATGGACGGTCAACGAAGAGAGAGAACAAAGAGAAGCTACTCAAGTAGATTTTTTTTAGGTATACATTAGAAGAAATGGAAGGTGCTGAAAACTCGGAAAGACTGTAGGGGCTTGGGTTTCAATGACCTTATTGCTTTTAATAAGGCCATGCTGGGAAAACAGGCTTGGCTACTTATACTTCCTGTTGGGAGATTTCTTGAGGGCAATCAAGGGAGCTAGATCATCTTGGGGATGGCAAAGCTTAATGCAAAGAAGAGAGGTATTATAGCAGCAAATTAGATGGACAGTCGGGGACAGGTTGCATATCAAGATGAGAGAAGACAAATGGTTAGCTCGTGGATGCATTGGAGGACCTACAAACCAAGGCGAACCCCAATATGTTGCTGAGCTAATCGACAAAGTGTCCAAGCAGTGGGATGAGCATAAACTAACGAAATTATTTGACGAAGATTTAGTTAAGGAAATCCTCGCAACCGCACTAAAGTCATACTATGGAGAAAGACAAAATCATATGGACGAAAAACAGTTCCGGCACCTACTCAATCAAAAGCGGATAAAACAGTATACAAACAGTTGACAGCCACAACAAATCTCAGGCATCCTCATCTTATCAGCCCCCCAAAAAACTGTGGAACTTGATATGGGATCTCCACACCCATCCAAAATTCAAGTTTTTTTATATGGAGTTTATGTGCTAATGCACTACTAATAAAGGAAAACCTCTTTAGGAGAGAGATGACACCTGATCAAAGCTGCCCAGTCTGCCATCAAATGCCAGAGACGCCAAAACACATTTTCCTCCTCTGTCCATAGACAATCGAAATTTGGTCAAACCCGAAATTGAGACTATATCCTTCCCCGAAAAGCATCAGAAGAATAGATAAATGGTTCTTCGAAACCCTTACCTCTTGTAACAGGCCTCTGTCGAAGGAGTTAGTAGCTAGTGTCCTCTAGCAAATCTGGAAAAGAAGAAACTCCATGGTCTTCAAAGACGAACCCCCAAACCCAAGCAATGAACCAAGCAATGGTTGATCTACAACTTTATAACCGGCGGAACCCAAGAAATCGAAATCGACACCAAGATCCCACAGACTCACCTGTGAAGTGGGTCTCTCCACTAAAGGATTCGCTGAAATATAATGTTGATGGCTCGTGGAAGGAAGAACATCGAGAAGGAGTGATGGTCGGGATTTGTAGGAATGAACAAGGGATCCTCATAGACGGTTTTGTGGAGAAAATTGCCACTAATTCAGCCCTAAAAACAGAGGCTTTGGCCCTTTGTGCGACTTTGTTGAAGTTAGTGGAGGCAAGAAAGAGAAAGGAGTCTTTGACAGGAAAGAGGGAAAAGTCTCCAGCTTCGCCTGAACTAACCTACTAGGGGTGTGCAACGGGAACCGCCCGAACCGGGAACCGACCGGACCGGACCGAACCGGTCGGTTTTGGGTGGTTCCCATGGTCAGCGGTCCGGTCCCCGGTTCCTAATCTTGGAACCGGTGGCCGGTTAGTCCGGTTCCCGGTTTCAAGGTGGGAACCGGACCGGAACCGGACCGACCGGACCGAACCAATTTTTTTTTTTATATAATTTATTTACATATAATTAATAAAACATATAAACATGATAACTTATTGCAACCAAAGTTGCAATTTGAGGTAACAACCTCTTATGTGGCCAAGAGACCATTAAAACCCTTTTTGTTACTCTTTTATTTATAGAAAAAATCTCCTTATTAGTTTCGATGTGAGATTAAGACTTCAAGAGATCCCGTGAATCACACGAGTGGAGTTTGAATATTTTGCACGTGAAACACGTGTGATTAGTTTTGTTGAATTGCCCGAGAATCGAATGGATTGATCGGTCAAGAGCGCGGTCACTCTTTAGTTCTTTAGTGCAAAAAAGTAGAGTCGATTTTTTTGGACCGGACCGGACCGACCGGAACCGATGGTCCGGTCCGGTTCCCGGTCCTAGGACCAAACGGTCCGGTCCACGGTTCGCAATTTTGGGAACCGGTGCTCCCGGTCCGGTTCCCGGTTCCAAGGTGGAACCGGACCGAACCGGGAACCGATCACTCCTATAACCTACAAGTGCGAAGTACACTCTGACAGCAAAGTTGCGGTGGAAAGTTTAATGGGCTTAATTCCGAGCCCATGGACGGTGCAAGCAATTATAGAAGATACCAAAGTGTTGCTAGCCCAACTTCAAGGAGTCCAAGTATCTTATGCATCTAGAGAAGCTAACAAGCCTACCAACTGGATAGCAAAAGCCTATCGAGACAACCGCCTTCCTCAAAATTGGGTTTTATATCCCCCCTATCCACTCTCCATTTTGTTATGTAACGATCTTGAACTTAATCGCATTTCAGCAACAAATTAGCAATGGTAAATGCTTTATCGACCAAAAAAAAAGAAAAGTGGATCTTTTATTTTATTTTTATTTGCTTGCCATTCCATGGAAACGTGTCAATTTATAATTGGATTTTGGTACATGAATGCTTGCCACGTCAACTTATGACATGGTACTATATAATCACTGAATACTTTACCTCATTTCCTAGACAAAACCCCGCATGTGTCTTCTCGTTGATCTTTCAAACTCTATTTAACACAAATATACCATAATCATCATTCTCAATTTGTTAATTATCCAATAATTTTTTATTGTGCAACCTCATGATCAAAACCGGTATAAAACCCATTCTACCGAGCACAATAATAGTTGAAGGTTAGTTCCAAAAGTTATTACTAGAAACCAAATCGGTTTTTGTGGAACCAGCTTAAAACCGGTTGAGTAAGACCAGTTTGATTCAGTCTAGATTGAGCAGGCCCAATTGCCCATGCTTAGGGTCAACACAATTGTTCACCTACTTACAAGGATGAAATTCATCTTGCATTAAAAAAAAAAAAAAAAAAAAAAAAAACATGTACATGAAAAATTCAAACTTTCACAATAATATGTATCAAGGTGAAGGAACAAAATAACATTATTTAACGTCCAATAAGGTTGGGAGATAACACATAAACATAGCCAATCGCTCAATTGAGGATTTGAAGATATTATAATGGTCATATTAAGAACTTAAGGTATTGAAAAATCCTAATCATGTTTTGAACTCGACGTCAAAGAAATTCAAGCAACGGGAGGGATGTAGGATCTTGGAGAATGTCGTTGATAGTGAGTTCAAACTTCACTAAGGTTTCTTTAATAATATTTATCAAGATGAATGAACATGATAACATTATTCAAGATCCAATAAGGTTGGAAGATCATATAGAACATAGATTGTCACTCAATTAAGGATAGATCGCCACTCAATTGAGGATTTGAAGATATTGTATTGGTTGATTAAGAACTTAAGGTATTGACAAAGCCTAATCATGTTTTGAACTCAAAGTTAGAGAGAAATTCAAGTATTGGGATCCATGTCGGATCTTGGAGAATTTCGCCAACGGTGAGTTCGAGACTTCATTGAGGTTTCTTTAATATCAGAAGTCCTAAAACTTCAGCTAGTCCTGTTCCCCCACTTATCCCATAAGGTTGGAGTTGATCGACATTCTAAGTCTCAAATTTCAAGCCTTTGCTCTTTTGGCTCTTTAGCATCACATGCCATAATTGTTTTGCTCAAACTCCATGGTGTCTTCTTCAACAGACATTTCATGTTGACGAAGATTGTGGATTTTCAAGAACTTGTCTTGGCGATACTGCTCGGGCAAGAACTTTCGCATCAACTCTCCTGTCGCATCTTGTCCCAAGCTCTCATCTTGCTTCGTCCTTCTCGTTCAAGTCTTCGCTTCAAGTTCTCCCACCACATCGATGCGTACTTCTTCAACTTGGCAGCAACTAATCTGACTCTCCTATCATTACGCACTTCTTCTAGCTCCAAAACACGTTTAGCTGCGGGAAGCCAATCAATGAACTCATCAGGTTGTATTCGCCCTTCAAAATCAGGAACAATCTCTGCGTTAGCACCAAGATCTCGATCGAAATGAGTTATCCTTTCTCTGCAGTATTATCCTACACTAGTATATGAAAATTTTCCATCTCCATCAAGAAATTGGTCGTCCCTTCTTCTTCGGAAGATTGCTTACTAAGAGTTACCTGAAAAATCTATGTCACAATTTCCATTAGAACTTTGGCTATCTTGGCGGGCAGTGCCACCATGCTCTTTAACATTGATCAACACTTCGCATCCCTTTCAGAGTTGTTAAATCTGAAATGCATCACCTGCATCTCGATGTCTGCGTAAATCCTTGATTCGCTCGGCATTATTTCTTTGACCTTGAGGCATTTTGAACCTTAGTTCTGATACCAAATGAAGTCAGGATGTCTTGAACGAATTTTCAATCTTGGCAATGTTGATAATTTCACTACTAACTATAGGAAGAAAGAAACTAGATAATCTAAGTTTGCCTTAGTCATCACATCTTGGTAGGCCATTCCAAGGATACAAAACTTCCGATCGCTCACAAGCATCATGAATCCAACAAAGACAAACCAAAACAAAGAGAAAAATTACAAGGGATAACTACTAAGATCGAAATTTTATTCAATAACTTGATTGTAAACTAATCAAAATGGGCTATCAACCTATTTCTTAATCCCTATTTAATAGATGGAATTGTTATATGAGTTAGTTATATTTAATAATGGATAATAAGTGGGTTTAAAATGATAAAATCCAACTTAATATGGGTGTTGAATGGTTTCACAACTTCCCTAAAACCAACCCACCACTATGACTTTCTTTTCATTCTCTCTCACCCTTATTTGATCTCACATTCGCTTACTCTGCACTCTTGCCCCTCAATTTGGGTATGAAAAGTTTCTCTACAATATGGGTTGAGTATGGTATGAGTTATTAAATTTGTCTTGCATGGAAATGGGTTATCATCGGTTAAATGAATCAATTTAGATCATTCCATTTTCAACCTAACTCAAACCTCACTCGACCCACCCATTTGATGGATTTACTCAATTGTGTGTTACAATGAAAGACCTAGGGGTATATCTAGTCGAAAACCTAAGATCCTTTAGTGTAAACCCCAAGTAAAGAAACCATGGCATACCTAGAATACGATTTCACATAAACAACCGTATTATCGAATTCCTAATCTAAATAAAAGCAATACCAAAAAAAAATAGTTTGTTTAGAATAATTACACAGATCGAGAATACAAATTATACCCTCATTTTCTAACAACGGCAAGAGGCAATCTTCAAATCTCCAAACGAGGATTTGAAAAATGTTTTTGTTGTCGGCGGATCTAGAGCGTGAACCGTAAAACGGGTTTGGTACAAAATCATGTTAATGCAAAGGTCTCAACTAGAAAAAGGGGAAAAAAAAAACTATAGATTCTATGGACTCAATTGCGCATTCTAATAAAGTCAGGGGCCTGAAACTGAAAGATGGAATTTTGCGGTTAATTAACTTTTTTGCCCCGAGAAAAACCCAAAACCCTCCGCCTCTCAGACCTCGTATCTTCGTCTTCCTCAAACCCTTCGAAACCTCTGGAAAAAAACACCTCCGTCGTCTTCCCGCGAAAACGCTGCTCTCCGCAGAAGCCGCCATGAACACGGCCTCCGCCTCCGCCAATCCCAACGCCTCCTCCCCAATCGGACGTCCCCCAACGAATTCGACCTCCGGCGAGCCCTCGCCGCCGCCCACGGCCGCTGCTCCTCCCTCCTCCGCGACGCCTCCCGCCTCCCCGGCTCCCTCGCGTCCAATCTCCAGTCCTCGCTCTGCGACCTCCAGGACCAGGCGAGGCACGCGCTCGACGCCGGGATGTCGAATTTCAAGCTCGCCGCCTCCCCCGCCGGGGCGCAGAGCCCGGTTTTCGCGCGGGTGGCGGACGTCGGCAACGCCCGATTGGCTTCGGCCGGCGGCCCTAAGCCACGCGGGCTGATGTCGGAGGAGGAGATTCAGGAGCGGCTGGCGGGCGTGCCGGTGTACGCGCTGAGCAATGCCTCCGAGGAGTTCGTGCTGGTCTCGGGCGTCTCGACGAGGAAGGCGTTAGGGTTGTTCTGTTTCAAGGAAGAGGATGCCGAGGCACTGCTCGAGCAGATGAAGAGCATGGACCCCGGGATGAGGAGCGGGTCTAGAGTCGTGCCCGTTGCTTTGAACAAGGTGGGAGTGTTTGAATTGCCCTCTCTTGGGTTGTGATTTTAATGTGTCTTTATCTAATGGTTACTTGGTTCTTGAGAAAATGGTGAGAGGTTTATTGAAAGATTTGATTTTGCAGGTGTTTCAGCTCAAGGTTGATGGCGTTGCGTTTAGGCTGATTCCAGAGCTTTCTCAGATTAAAAATGCTATCCAAGTAAGTAGAATCCCTGCACAGATAATGTAATGGCTGAAATGTGATGCGTTGAGATGGGCTTTCCTTGTTTATGGAGCTAAGTTTGGTTGATGTTGTGGTGAGAGTAGTTACTGTTTTGAGGTGACACATGTCAGGCTTTATCTCTTGGCTGTGATGGACGACTTTTGTGGATATATCCTGATTTGGGAGAACTTGAATTTGTTCTTCGGAGTTGTAATAGTTTGTCAACATAAGCATCCTGTTGATTTGTGACTCAAGGATCTTTGATTCTCCGATATATTTCCTTTTTATAAACATTATGGAAATTAGTGACAATCAGGATTCTGCTGGATAGCATTGATGGTTTTGAAGTAAACATGTTTTCGGCAATGTTGGACCCTCAGTTCTTGGACGGCATTTCAGAGTCAAGGCTTGGAGTAGTTGCTGTAGTATTAGAACGTGGCTTTTTTGTTTTTTGTTTTTCTTTTTTTGCCATATTTGCCCATTTACTCTAATTTGCTGGCCTCTTCTGGGGAGAGGTCTACTTTGCACTTGAAAGAGTAACGTGTTTGGTCGATAATCATAGAATAAACCATAGTAACGGTCAAGAGAGAAGTTTCTGTTTCACAGGTAAAATTAGATTTACCGGGGTTGGTACGACAGCATATGTTCTGTTAGAATTGGCATCGATGGTACATTACTTGCTGAACTCTGTTATTGTCTCTTCTTGGAAAGGGTTAATAAGACATTTGCAGGTAAAGCAAACGGTGGGCTTGTCTGACGAGGCCTTCCTTGGGGTTCCAGTTTTCCAGGTACTTGCTAACTTTTCTTCATCTGCAGAGCTCCATTGCACTCTTTAGAAGACTGTCCATAAAGTATTGCAGAGGCTGCTGGAAACAATTCTAACAATTGGAATAGAAAATGTTCTAAAAGTGTGCAACTGCTGCCAGCTAAGACTTTTCTGGATTTGATTAAGGCAGATCTGTGAGAGTCAAGGAATACTTATAGGAATCAGTTGCTAATGAAGCAATTGCTTGACAGGATTGAAAATAATGGCATGCAATAGCTATACCACATTCGTAACTGAGTTAGAATCTTTGAGTTTATAATTGCATGCTTGATTTCCCTTTCTCGTTATTACATTTTAGCCTAATCAAAGTCTGCGTCATGATCTTGTTGGAACTCTCATGGTCTTGATGCCACAATCAAATAGTTGGATTGGTAGTTTGGATGAGGGTTAGAGTATTGTATATAAATTTATTGAAATGAGGATCTCGGTTGCATGAACTTAATTGTGTAATGGGTTTGTCAGAAATGCAGTGTATAGGAAGGGTTGATTGAAAACTGAGTATAGTCTGAAAGATTAACGTTGTACTATTTAACAACTCAGATTCCTCTGCATCTTCATATTGTTTTGTTTTCTCTTCATGATTCCAGTTAGTTATTTGTCATGCGAATTAGTGAAGAATTGGGTGGGTGTCATTTTTATTCCAGGCAATGGGATTGCTTTCTCTTGTTGCTGATATGAATTTCTCCAGTCATTTTTTGTGGATGATGCCTTTTGTACTCGCTGATTGTTGTTGATGCAGTCCAGAAGCTTGATACTGAAGAGCCAAAGCCGAAGCTATCGTCCAGTATTCTTCAGAAAGGTCAGTTCTTTAAGAAATTGTATGTTGCACCTTCATTGTTTCATTCATTGTAGTTTGGAGTTTTTCTCATCTGTCATCTCTAGGAGGACCTGGAAAATTCATTACTAAGAGCTTCTCGCCAACAAAATCGGTTAAATCCTGCATTGAGACCAGGTGACATTCAGGTACAATATCTGCATCGAATTTATAATTGTTGGACATATGACAAGGCATTCCTCCTTATTGACCAATTCTCTTTTCGTGGACTTGGTCATTAGGTTGCGGTCCTTGAGGAAATTATAAAAGGAATGAAGGTGAGTAAAACTGACCTTACCTTTATTTCTCCTGATTTTGCGTGATAAAAGAGGGCATAAGATCATTATCAAGGCAGTTTTTGTCGACATATACTGGTCCTCTTTTGCATGTTCAAATGGATAGAGCAAGTAACATGGGGAGTGATTGCAGGAAGGTTCTAATTCACCATGGGATGATGTTGTTTTCATACCTCCTGGATTTGATGTTGCCACCGATCCATCCCGGCAATCGGCCCGGAATAGCTGATGCTGTCCAAGCCAATTTCCTCCTTTTCTTTTCATTTATTTTTGCCTGGTAATGTTGTATCACTCGTTTTATACATTATTCGCGAATCTAAGCTACATTGGGAACATCATGGTAGGCTGATACTTACTGCTATAAATGATTCGAGTAGGGTGTGTTCAGAATGTGCAAGTCATTTTGAACGTTTCGACTATGGCATTATTCTTGAGCCGGTGCCTAGTTCTCTCTCCTATCGACACACCTCATGTATATTATGAAAATTACCAAAAAAAATCTTAAAGATATTACACTTGCATTAATTAGTTCTAAACTTTTCAATTGTATCAATTCAATCTATAACTTCTTGATAATTTTACAATGTAGTCATTCCAGTCAAATTTTATAAGAAAATATAAACATGATGGAGGTGGTTTAGTTAGCGGTAGCCGTCTTATATGCTTCAGTTGCGCTTACATGGATAAAATTCTTTTTTATCTTTTTTTCCTCCCTTTTTCTATATTTTCCTTCCTTTTCGTCAATGGTCGATCTTAGGAGATGGCTAGAGAGGGGTAGGCAAATCTTGCCAACACAAGTGAGGGCTGCCCTTGCCAATCGTAGGTGTGATTGGCCCTCGTTGCATCTAGGGAGAGTCATCTTGTCAACCAAAATAAAGGGGAAAAAAAAATGGAAGATAATTTAACATTCAAAAAATTCATTAAATTCAATAAAAAAATTGACAAATTGTCAATATTAATGCAGGCAATGCCACATCAAATGGTTGGTAATCACATTAATGATTTTTTTAAAATTGACTGAATGGACTACATTAGCAAATTGTCAAAAGTTTTATGATTAAATTGGCTAAATTATAAGGTTTATGACTGAATTGGTATAAGTGCAATAAGTTTTAAATTTTTTTGGGTAATTTTCCTTTAGATAGATAAGTAAGTAGATAAATAGATAGATAATATTTGGTTATAGAATTAACTACATAAAGATAATATTCCATATAAAACCTTTGCTATACATTGTAGATACTATATAAAAAACCTCAAACTTATATATGTGTGATAAATTTATCTCGAATTAATTTTTGATCACCAAAAATCTTAAATTGATATATTTGTGATAAATTTACCCCCTATTAGTTACCATTAAATTTTCTGTTACATTATTTTTTTTTTTTTTGGTAAAGAATTTTCTGTTACATTGTTGATTTGGATTATACGTGATAATTGACGGACATATCATATTTGGGTTTTATCCTCTGTTTTAGTTTATAATTTTTCATGGTATTAATCTAATTTAGTATAAATTAAAAGATGGTAAATTTGTTACAATTGTACTAATCTAAGGTTTATGGTAGTAAAAAGTTAGTTTATAGTAAATTTATTATTAGGGATGAACATGGTCCGGGTTGGGCCGATCCACCCCCTAACCCTAAGACCAACCCAAACAATGTTAGTCCTGAATTTTTAGAATTGAGGACCGACACTATTGGTCCGGTTCTAGGGTCAACCCAGGACTGATCGATAATTTTTTTGTTTCATTTTTTGCACTTCCTGAAAAGGCAACCGAGAACCGGACTGACCCAATGGGTTCAACGATAAGCAAAGTCCACGAAGAGAGGTGAGCATTGAGTGGGCCGAGCGTCAAGCGATGAGCAGCGCAAGCGACTTAAGGGAGGCGAGTGTCGTATGGCAAGCGGAGTTGTTTCTTTCGATTTTAGTAAATTGAAGACTAAGAGGAGTTAGAAGACATAATAGAACGAGTACTGGAGGAAAATATCATGAGGAGCTATTTACGCCGCCAAGACCAAGAACCAGCCCGCACAATGCTGGTCCAAGGATCTCAGGACCAAGGACCGACCCAGTCTCCTTGGGAATCGGACCAAGATTAGCAGGGTCCAGGGTCGATCCAGGGTCAGTCTAGGATTGACCTTAGATTGATGCTCACTCCTATTTGTTATAACTATATAGTTTGATATTTTTCGTGGTGTTAACCTTTAGAAAATAATTGAACTAATAGTGCAATTATCAAAAAAAAAAAAAAAAAGAATCAAACAAGTGATGCTCTATATAATTTTGGAAGATGAAAGCATTCCGAGGAGAGAAAAAGCCGCAAGCCAACCAAAAAGAATGAGAAGTGAGCCAAAATTGTGTAGAAGACTACTAATCTTATGGATCGATCGATCATCAATTTGCATTCGCCAATCTACATCTACATCATCACCTTCTTCATAGTCATCTCTCTCTAACGTCAACAATACTTTATCCTCTTTCTTTTGATCTTCCTCCTCATGATCATCTTCTAATTTCAATTGCTTCATCCCAAATTATCCCTATGTACATAACATAGTCAATATACCAATTTTATAAATTTTGATATGTATTTGTGACTATGGTACTATTATCCGACTATTAGTTAGTGTTTTCATTTTTCTTCATGAAGGAATATAGATTAGTAAATTTTCAATTTTTGTGGCAAGCAATATTGTTACTCTATACAATTATAGATAAGATGACTAATCAATGATCTTAGTAAATTTCATGATGCACCTATTGTTCTATGGTCTGTTAGTTCTAAGAATTAATAAGCCTAAGAATACTTGTGGTAAATTATACTTTCAAACTGTACAAGTAGATCACGATAAATGTCCAATAGGTAATAAATTTTCTTGATGACAAATTACTGTTGAAAAATATAGCTTCGAATCAATAGAGTAATCAAGTTAAACTTTAAGACATGATGTCACTTTCCTTAAGGATTTATTTAGCTCACAATATTGTTAATGGTCACCAACAAATATCCTGCATGATACAATAAAGTCTCAAATGAGAATATTAGATAGTAATTCTAGTATATCTCAAGGGTTTCTCTAGGAAATAATTGAAAAGATGGCTATAATTTTGGAAAGATGACTCAAAAATGAGCAAACGGAACCCTTCGAGAACATAGGTAACTTTTCGCAAAAAGTTGCAAAGTGAATAAAGATATTCTTTTAGAAGAAGTTGCAAAATGAGCAAACGGAACCCTTTGAGAAATGTATTTTTTTTTTTTTTTTGGTAAATGTAAGAATATATTGAGCTTTAACCAACTATACACAAGGGTTCGGCGCCAAAAACTTACACTCATAATGACAACAAGTTAGAACGAGTGGAAGGGAGCCGAAAGAAAACAAGGAAGACAACGAACAACGCGGAGAAGAAACAAACAGAAACAAAAAGCCTAAACAGCAGGCAAGACAACCAGCACAACTAGACCGACAACTACAGCATCAACAAGGCAAGAAAAGACGCAAGAGCAAGCAATCGCTGGTCCCGCCAACCCAATAGCATCACCCAGCCAGCCGCTAAAAGGAGGAGCCACCAAGGAAAACCGCAGCAGCCCTGGAATGCCAAGCCAGTCCGCACCCGCTCCATGGAAGCCGAAGCAGTAGCCGACTCACGGCAGTGGATGAGCCACCAGCCACAAACGAAAAAGCTATAACATTAAAGTGGAGTAACAGGGTCTCTAGAAGAGAAGATAATCGGGTCTATTCCCCAACTACGTTGTAGTCTCCTATTGCAAGTGGTATCTTCCACATTCCTAAAAGTGATAGTCTTGTCCCAAACGACTTTGAAAAGGTGATTCTTCATGGCCGGGATAGCAAGCGCCTGCTCTCTAAAAAGAATGTTGTTCCTGTTTTTCTAGATAATATGGCAAAGAGCACCCAAAAAAAAAAATGTGCAATACATTTATAAAAGTCTTTGCTCGAAAGTAAGGAAATAGCCCACGTGAGGTTCTCCCCCCAAGACCTATTACGCCATGAAAGATTGCACCTGGATGCCCAGAAGAAGGCAACGCTAGCAATGATACGACACCCAAAAAATAGATGATTAACGAAGTCCGGCATATCATCACAAAAGGGACAAGAGCCGCTTCCTATCCTACCATAGGATAATAAAAGAGCTTGGGTAGGGAGTCTGCGCTTGACTATGAGCCAAAGGTTTATTTGGTACCTCGGCATAATTGCGTTGTTCCAAATGAACGCATGCCAGTAGACCCTAGCCTTCTTCCACCTAATGGACTCCCAAGGCGAAGCTACAGTGAATTGGCTCAAGGAGTTCTCCTTCTAGCAAAGACGATCGGAGTTTTGGCCAAGGACTGAAAGGGGGTGCTCCCACGAATCTAACACCGCCTTGATCGCCTGGCCAGCATCGGTGAAGAGATCAGCCACTGTCGCTTGCACAGGAAGCCCAGAGCTATAAATGAGAGTCCAAAAAAATTAAGTTCAACGGACCCCTAGGGTGCCAATTGTCAAACCATAAAGACACCGAAAGGCCATCCCTTATCCTCCAATAGAAGAAGTTACGAAATTCAGTCCTGAGAAGTAGGATCTTCTTCCAAGCCCACGAGCAATATGTTGGCTTTTTAGCTACCCAGAAGTTCATCATTTTTAAAAAGGCCAAGCGAATCCACTTACACCATAATGACTTATTGTCCAAGAACAAAAGCCATATGTGTTTGAGCATGGCAGCCTTGTTACACTCGCGAAGCTTCCGGATACCAAGGCCTCCCTCCTTTTTTGGGTGGTGGACATCATGCCAAGATACCTTCACACCCCCTCTACCCAAGTCCGAGCCTTTTCAAAGAAACTGTCTGAGGATTTGTTCAATTTGGTCTAACATAGCTATAGGTAAAATGAAAACACTAGCCCAATAGGCTTGTATTGCATGCAGGATTGACCTAATCAGCTGAAGACGATCGGCAAAGGAGAGGAAACGATGTGTCCAAGATTGTACCCTTGCTGTAATGTGGTTGACTAGTGCGCAGCAATCTACCTTGCGAAGCCTGGATGTGATTATGGGCACCCCTAGATACCAAACCGGCAAATTCCCTTCATGGAAGCAAGGGCAAGGAGAATTTGATTCCTTAATGAAGGCGATCCTCCAGCCAGGAATATCTCACTCTTATTTGAGTTCGGATTCAGGTTCAAACCACTCCACACCGAGAAGGTTCGTAGGGCTTCCTTGAGGAGCTCCACCGACGGCATGTCCACTTCACAAAAAAGGAAGACGTCATCCGCGAAGAATAAGTGTGAAAGGCTTGTTGCTCTGCATCTCTAGAAAAATTTAAAGTCTGGCTTCGAGGAGCGGATAAAGAGGATTTTGGATAACACCTCCATGACCAAAGTAAACAAATAGGGAGATATGGAGTCCCCCTGCCGTAGTCCTCAACCGCTAGCAAAGAAATCATGTAATTCCCCATTCAGAGCAATGAAAAATTTAGGAGTACGAACACAAGTCATAATGAGTTGTGTCAAATGCTCAGGAAACCCAAAAGCCAGGAGCACAAGCTCTAGGAAATCCCAATCCACAGTGTCATAGGCTTTCCTAAAGTCCACCTTCACTGCGCACTTAGGTGAGTAAAGGTCAAGGTGGAAACTAGAAAAGAGTTCCTGAGCCAACAGGATATTATTCCTGATCCGCCGACCTTTTATAAAAGCACTTTGAAAAAGCCCAACTACATCCTGAAGAACTGCAACAACCCGATTGGCCAAGACTTTAGTGATATACTTATAAATAGTATTACATGAAGCAATTGGCTTGTAGTCATCCACAATCGTCGCATTAGGGACTTTGGGTACCATCACCAAAATGGTGTTACTAATCTCCTTTAAGATCCTACCCGTGATGAAGAAGTCTTTCACCGCTGTCGTGACCAACTGTCTAACTGTCTCCCAATTATTCTTAAAGAACTCAGCCGTAAATCCATCTAGTCCAAGAGCCTTACCCCTAGGTAAAGATAATAGTGTCCCGAATCTCTAGGTTAGACACGGGTCGAGCAAGAGATCTAACCCAGTCGTCACTTAGAGGATGCCGGATAACCTCTTGTAACTCCCGAACCAAAGGCCTTCGTTGCACGTCTCGTGGCTTCAAGAGATCTTGGAAATAGTTGACAAAGCGTTGCTTGACCAAGTCTGGGTCTGTGACTTGATTACTGCAAGCATCCATGACAGAGAGGATACGATTTCTCACCTATCTTTTATTGACATAATGATGGAAGAACTTAGTATTTCGGTCTCCCTCTTTAAGCCACCTAATCCTGGACTTCTGCCTTAAGAAAGATTCTTCCTTAGAGCGAAGTTCCGAGAAGGTCCAACGTTGATTCTTTTCCAAATCTGCAAGATCAATACTAGTTGGGTCCTATTGGAGGCCAGCCTGTGTAATCTTTAGAGCCTCCCTCGCTTCCGAAGTCTTGGCGGAAATGTTGGAGAATGACTCTCTACTGAGATGCTTGAGGCGGGCTTTAAGGGACTTAAGCTTGAGCACAAGTCTATACATGGGCACACCATCACCCGGCTCCCGCCAGTTTGTTTAATGATTGTATCGAACCCCGGATGATCCATTCAATAATCGAAAACTTGAAGGGCTTCCTCCGAAGTACTAGGTTCAAAACTTTGACTACCATAGGGGTACGATCGGAGATACCCGGCGCAAGGAAGGAAGCCTTCAAGTAAGAGAAGCACTTAGAGTTCACGAGAACCCTATCAATCTTCCTAGACTTCTGAGCAGCACTAGACAAAGTAGTTTAGGTAAACCGAAACCCAACATACCTCAAGTCATCTGGCTCAGCCTGATCTAGGCATTAGCCAAATTCATCAAAGTACGGGATCCACATAATTGAGCCTCCTAATCTATCGATCGGGTCCTTTATGGCGTTAAAGTCACCCGCCACCAGCCAGGGCGAGTTCTGCAGAGTGGTGCTCTTACGAATGAGGTCTTGCCAAAGCGGTCTCCGGGCTGGGAAAGTGTGCTCAGCATACACAACTAAGATGCAGCAGACCACACCCAAAGTGAGAAACTTTAAGTTCCCATGGATCGCCTGGTCACTGATCGAGAAGGCTTCAAACTTAACAAGTAAGGGGTTCCACCCAACCCAAATCCTGCCTCTATGAAAGTACTCATAATTTGCAATCTAACACCAATCCCTCACTAAGTTCACAAAAATAGAATTGAAGAGAGCCTTCAGAACTTTAAGGGCTGCATGTTTTCGTTTCTTTTTTCTGTTTAAGAACAGAAATTTTGTTTTTTTGTTCCTAACAAAAAAAAGAATGTAAACGCGTTTGTTTGTGTTTTTGTTCAAAATCTGATTTTTTGTTCCCGGAACACAAAAAGAACATAAATGAGAAACAAAAAAAAATTGTTTCTTGTTCCAGAAACACTTTTGAAGAAACACTTCTTCTCTCTCTTCTCTTTTCTTCTTCTTTTCTTCTTCTTTTTTCTTTGGCCGCCGCCCTCGGCCATGGCCGGCGATCGGCCGCCAAGGGGTCGGCGACGCCGTCCCCAAACGTGTTTCTATTCATTTTTATTCCCGAACAAGTTTACCAAACGCATCTTTCTGGTCAAAAATTGTTCCCCGGAACATAAACACTTTTTCTATTTCTCGTTCCTTGGAACAATTTTTGAACAGAAACGTTACCAAACGCGCCCTTAGTCTCCAACAACCCAACCAAACACAACTGATTTGAGCAAACCAGATTACGGACCTCAGCCTGTCTAATGGAGCCAACTAGGCCCCTAATGTTCTAACAACCTATGTACATATACTATATATAAGTGTATAAAGAAGAATGAAGGAGGGTTACCTCCTCTTGGTATACTTGCGCCGATTGGTTGTCGGAACAGGATGGGCAGGAAAGGGCGGGTCTGGGTAGAGATTTAGCAGCTTCTCTTGCATGGTTTCTACCTTCGAAACTCACAGGAGGGGCTTTTGGAGACAGAGGGCTAGGTGAGAGCAGATCATCCTCGTTTGAGCTGCTAGATAAGCTCGCCGAGTCATCCAGTTCCTCACCAGGGCTGGGCAGAACTCCGGAGATGCCAGCTAGATTGGACCATTTTGCAGCAGAGTTGGAACGACCATCCTCTGAATTGGTAATGTTCCTCAAACCTCTCTGGGCCTTCCAAGTAGAAGTAGAAGGCAAGCCTATCCCAGAGGCGGTTTCCTTGATTGGAGGGGCCAGAGGAAGCGGACCCTCTTCCTTATCCAAGGAAGCATTCTTCTTCTTGCCCTTTACCTGATTCCAACTTGGCTCGGCCCTTGGGTAGGCCACCCGCAACGGAGCGGGGATCGGGATGAGTAGGAGCCAATCCCGGGATCAGTAGGCGAGTCGGAAGCGTCGACCTGCTGTGGAGCCTCTTCGGGGACGGAAGAAACAGATGGATTGGCACACTTGTGTCCGAAGGTGCCGCAGCTGGGACATTCCATCGACCTCCACTCAAATTCAATATTCTATCACCCGCGACACCCTATTGAGGACTACGGCAAGAATCGAGGAGCACTTTTGTTGCTTAGCACAGTCTCTACACACACCACGGCGTAGGATATCATCTTCATATGCTCGGTGCCTTGATCCACATAGAGGGTTTACCAACAGCACTTGCAATGGCACTAATCGCTGGGCGCTAACCAGAATTCATACGAAAGATTCTTCAACCTAATCTAGACCGGAACGAGGTTTGCTTATCCTTTTCAAATCTATCAACGGCTTCCATTGTTTTAATATCGGGGCACCCTAGCAACAAAGTGAGAGGGCTATCTTCAAGTAATTTCCTTTGAAATTCCGAGTCGGGGATGTGAAAGAAAAAGAAGCCTTGGTCATTAGCCAAGACCTCAACTAGCTTCTGCCCCCAAGCATTTTTCAAGGTAGACTCGGTGAGCTTAAAGGGGAGTTTCCTCCTAACGCAATACCCCACAAGGCATTCGTGCCATTTTGGATCGGTGGCCTCAAGCACCTCTTCAGATAGATTGACAACGGGCTTGCTGTCGACAAAGGAAGGGGGGATATAGGATAAGTCATATCCTTTAGTCGCTAGCCTTGCGAAGTTGGCCCAAGAACGGGTAGGAAGAGGCTTGGAGTTTCCAGCTTGCTGGTTGGTAGCTCGCCGGTTCTTGGAGGAGGATCCGGCACGAGACCGGCCGCGAAATCTATCCGAAAGCTTAGAAGCCACTTGAGAGGCCCGCTCCCTCCCTCCTTCGTCGAAATAGGGCCTAAGTCGCCCGACTGTCCCAAGGATGCAGAGGGAGGGAAGCTTCGGGGAATGGCTGTGGGGCTTTGTCCAACAACACCATTCGAAGCCAAATGGGCCTTACCTACCCACCCAACACCCTCACCAGATGAAGAGGTCATGGGGCAGCAGAAATCCACAACAGAACCATAGAACCCTACCACACGAACAACATATTAGGGATTATGGAGCATATCAGGGAAATCCGTTCGGTGAAGCTGTGGAGAGATGCCAGAGGAGCCTTCCCTCCAAAAATGGCCGAAACGAACGGCTAGAAGTCCCGGGATGAACAGAAAACCAAAGCCGCATGAACAGGGCTGATTGCACCCTAGAGAGAGGAGTGAACAATATATCGAGAAAAGCTCTTACACCCCTTCAAGAAATGTTGCAAACTGAACAAGTATAATTCCAATGGTTGTCTTGAAAAGATACATATAAAAAATTCAAAAAAATAAAGATAATAAAAATAATAATTTTTTTAATTTTTTAATAAATAAAATTACAAATTTTCATAATTTCCAAAATACTCAATAAAAATTTAAAAAAAAAAAAACCTTTGAACTAATAAAGGTCGATAGAATAATCGTATGAAATAAAATAAAAATAAAGGGGTTAGTACTAAGTGCACCAAAATGGCGCAATTATTCGCACACTACACATGGGTATCGTGGGGTTTAACCCACATCTAATCTTTTCTTTAATCACACTAGAAATTGCTCACACTTATAAATTGACCAATCTCCTCCCAACTTTTCTTTGTGGGATAAGCAAAAGCACATTTATATTGTTTTACAAACAAATATCCAACAATTACTATCTTTCAATCCAATTAAAAACTATTTGCAATGGGCTATTTAAAAAAAAAAAATTACCCAATCGGTTTGAAACATATTGTATGGATGTTAATTTAGTCTTAAACATTTCAATTTACCAATTTAATTCTAAATATTTGTGCAAAATTCTATTATAGTATTTCCGGTCTATTCTCACTAGAAATCACAGACATGGTGGTCTAGTTATCGCTGATCATTTTATGTGACATATTATCATGTCGACGATTTTTGGTGAAATTGACTGGAGGAACTATATTAGAATTTTTCATAAAGGTTTATGATTAAATTGGCAAAATTGAAAAGTTTATGACTGAATTGATATCCATATAATAGATTTTATACCAATTAGGTAATTTCCCCATAGTTTTCATTTCAAGCCAATGGCTTAACTTTGTTGAAGAGACAAAAGATAACAAAGGTATTTTGCTACAATCTAACATAAGGCTATTGGGTTTTAAAAAAACTGTAATAAAAGGAATACAGGAAAGCGTAAATCATTTGCGTTCCATTAGTGCGACTAAAGTGGATTTGCTACATTACATATCATATGTTTCTAGCGATTCACAGGGGATCATTAAGATTTTCAGCCGATAAATACGTGAATCATCCCTTCAATGATCCAAGGACCTATAAGTACCGATAGAATGCTCTAACAGAAGGGTTTCTGGAACCAAAATCTGCACAACTTATCATATTTACCATCCATTCAGATGTATATCTTCATTCTCTTCATTTTGAACGGCTTTGCTTTGCTCTTGTGTCCTAGCATTTCAATGTTAGTGCGAATCACGTCTCGCGGTGTCAGAAACCCACCCCACATCAACTACTCCACCGGAGTTCAACTTTGAGTTTCTGTCTCGGCCACATGCTTGATAATGCAAACGGATTCGGATTTCGATTCTGTCCCGGTGCGTCATGTAATTTTTTGAAGAGTTGGTGACTTCTTAAAGTAAAGTTCTTGTCAGATATGTGTGTGTGTGTGTGTGTGTGTGTGTGTGTATTAATGAAAAACTGAATATATGCAGTGAACTGGTAGTTCTTTGAAGCCCCGCATGATTGTGGCCACTACACGACTGAGCAAGGACAAAAAGAGCCAAAATGCGATTAAAACACTTCATTCTGACAAAATAAGGAAACATCGGAGAGAGACAGAGGGAGAGAGAACACTTCATTTAGGAAAGATTTATCATATGCAGAAGCATATATGGTTGTCATTGTTTTCGCTTCTTCTTCTTGTTGCCCTGAGAATAATGAAACTCGACCTCAACATTTGATAGGAACCCCGGAGAATACGACTTCAGACCATCCACTTTTTTTAATTGGTAAATCAAATGATACTTCATCGCTTAAAAAATGCATATTCGTATTAAAATTCAACAGCTGCCCTCTCTTTTTTGTCATCATGTACGCAAGCCTTCAAATCCCAGTAAAGTGTATAAAAGAAGCAATGGACGCTCTATTCTTGCACCAAAAACTGAAAAAGGAACAGAGAAAAAAGAAGTTACAGCATCAAACCCCAAACCATGGCTCCTCTCAATTATCTTGTAGTAGCATTCCCAGCCCAAGGCCTCATCAACCCGGCCCTCCAATTTGCCAAGCGTCTTCTACGCACTGGTGCGCATGTCACCTTCGCCACTGCAGGGTCGGCTTACCGCCGCATGGCCAAGTCCGACCCACCGGAAGGTTTGTCCTTCGCCTCCTTCTCCGATGGCTCCAAGGAGGGGCTCAGGGCCGGGATTGACCTCGGGCAGTACATGGCCGACGTTGTGCGGTTGGGTCCAGAAACTCTGAGAGACCTTGTCATTACCAGCCTTAACGAAGGCCGCAAATTTGCATGCATATATTATACCACAATCATTCCTTGGGTCGTTCAGGTGGCTCATTCTCTTCAGATCCCCTCTACTCTCGTTTGGGTTCAACCTGCCACTCTTCTTGATATATACTACTATTACTTCAATGGTTAT